>OV702299.1:442075881-442720881 GCA_916181665.1 Avena sativa | reverse complement strand
ACATTTTTGAATCAAGAAATTTAAACTCTGGGTGGATTTTTCTAAAGGAGGTGCAACAAATTGACATGTCCAAGGCTATTAAACATTTTTCCCTAGTGGTAGGTCATGTCCGATGGCCATTCGCTTTTTCTTTAGTAATGCTTGAATAATTGAATATTTCAACTGCAGGTACCATGAATATTGGTCTCAGGGTTCAAACTAAAATGGTTTTGGGGTGCACTAGAGGTGTCCTAGGTTGGACCAGCGTGGAGGGGTCAAAATTTAGATACCCCCATAAGGCTGCACATGCTGGATAGTTTGGCCTTTAACCAAACCTCACGAAATTAGAAAAATTAAAAAAAATTAAAACATACGCATGGAGTACTTACTTGTGACCTAGTACATAGAAAAAAAATCATAAATAAGACATCCAGATACTTAGGACATGCAAAATTTCAACTGAATGTTTATCGAGTGGAAGTTAACTTGGGTTTCAATCCTTGTTATCAGGACCACTACTAAAATCATGGAATCCCTTCATATAATGAGCCTAAAGGAAATATGCCCTAGAGGCAAATAATAAATGGTTATTATTGTCATATTTCAGTAAGTTCGTAATAGTTTTATATTGTACTATAATTGTATCAAGTGAAAATATTTCTATAGGTGTGATATAAAACAGAAGTCCCTAGTAGCCTATATTCATACTAGTTCATTGGGCAATCGATGCTCCAAGTTTAATTTCCTGATTATGGGTGATAGTGCCAGTTGACAATGAGGTCATATCATTGGAGAATGATGTGATGAACATTACCCAAAGATTGGGACACAATCAAATCACGAAGTTCATTGTTGGAATAATTAGAAACATAGTCTCCTCCTTAGACCATAAGATCATATTAATTATTGTATCCCGATGTTGCTTTGAATGCATCAAACATCACTCGGTAAAGCGGTGATTATAAAGGTGTATGTTGGGTATTTCGGAGGAACGGGTAGAGGCCTATGAAATCAAGACCGGGATTTGTTCACCCGTGTGATGGGTAAGTGATGCATGTAAAATGCATACATGAACTTTATAGTTTGTTAACATATTTTTCCACATATTTGCATCATATATAATGTTATATCCATGTTTTGTATTGATTTTTGGGGATTTACTAATGATCCCAAATATTTTGGCTATAACCCGACAGGGCAGAAAACCTCTGTTTTCAATGTTTTTGATGTTTCGGGATCTATATAAAGTTAAATGGACCTGCACTTTTTGGAAATGCCAATATTTATCGACGAGAAGCATCTAGAGCACAAGAATCCCACCAGGAGGGCCGGGAGGCCCAAGATAGCATGTGTAGCGCCCAGCCCAGATGGGCGCGCCACCTATGCTATCCCCCTCCTCGGCCGTCTGATCGCCTTAATTCTTTCGCCCATAGATTTTATTGACCTAAAAATCCCTATATAAGGACCCCCCCCCCCCCCCCCCCGGAGTGCTTGAGACAAAGCACACCAGAAACGAAAACACCACCAAACAGAGTCAGATCCAGCGAAGATTGGAGGGGGAAACTCTATCGGAGCCACCTCCGGGGAGATCTCCACCCTCTCCAACATTACCGGCATCATCACCATGATGAAGAGGGAGTAGTCCACCTCCGGGCTATGGGTTTGTGAAAGTAGCTTGATCTATTTTTCTCTTGTTCTTAATAGATCTAGTACCATATGAGCTGCCCTACATGATTATAGTCATATTTGTCTTCTTGGCATTGTAAAAAACTTCTCCAACTAGGGATTTCGTGGTTCTATGGAAAAAAACTTGGTTTTACAATTTTTGAATCAAGAAAATTAAATTCTGTGTGGATTTTTCTAAAGGAGGTGCAACAAATCGAAATGTCTAAGGCTATTAAACATTTTTCCCTAGTGGTAGGTCATGTCGGATGGCCATTCTTGGGAGATTCGCATTATTCTCATGGTGGAGCTGCGTACTACTTTTTCTTTAGTAATGCTTGAATAATTCAAAATTTCAACTATAGGTACCATGAATATTTGTCTCAAGGTTCAAACAAAAATTGTTTTGGGGTGCACTAGAGGTGTCCTAGGTTGGACCAATGTGGAGGGGTCAAAATTTAGATATCCCCACGAGGCTCGCACGCTAGAAAGTTTGGCCTTGAACCAAACCTCATGAAATTAGAAAAATTAAAAAAATTAAAACCTACGCATGGAGTACTTATTTGTGAACTAGTACCCAGAAGAAATCATAAATAAGACATCTAGATACTTAGGACATGCAAAATTTCAACCGAATGTTTATCGAGTGGAAGTTAACTTGGGCTTCAATTCGTTGTTATCTGCTAAAATCATGGAATCCCTTCATATAATGAGCCTAAAGGAAATATGCCCTAGAGGCAAATAATGAATGGTCATTATTGTCATATTTCCATAAGTTTGTAACAGTTTCGTATTGTGCTATAACTGTATCAAGTGAAAATATTGCTATAGGTGTGATATGAAACAGAAGTCCCTAGTAGCCTCTATTCATACTAGTTCGTTGGGCAATCGATGCTCTAGGTTTAATTTCCTGATTATGGGTGATAGTGCCAGTTGACAACGAGGTCATATCATTGGAGAATGGTGTGATGAAGATTAACCAAAGATTGCGACACGATCAAATCACGAAGTTCATCGTTAGAATAATTAGAAACATAGTCTCATCCTTAGACTGTGAGATCATATTAATTACTGTCTCCCGAGGATGCTTTGACTGCATCAAACATCACTCGGTGAAGTGGTGATTATAAAGGTATACGTTGGGTATTCCGGAGGAATGGGTAGAGGCCTATGAAATCAATACCGGGATTTGGTCACCCGTTTGATGGGTAAGTGATGCATGTAAAATGCATACATGAACTTTATAGTTTGTTAACATATTTTTCCACATATTTGCATCATATATAATGTTATATCCATGTTTTGTATTGATTTTTGGGGATTTACTAATGATTCCAAATATTTTGGCTATAACCCGACAGGGCAGAAAACCTTTGTTTTCAATGTTTTTGATGTTTCGGGATCTATACAAAGTCAAATGGACCTGCACTTTTTGAAAATGCCAATATTTATCGACGAGAAGCATCTAGAGCACAAGAATCCCACCAGGAGGGCCAGGAGGCCCAAGATAGCCTATGTGTAGCGCCCAGCCCAGGTGGGCATGCCACCTGTAACATCCCAAAAATACTAAACTTGGATCATCAAACACTAATCATCAAATTTAGGGTTAACAAAAACTTTTCTAAATAAAAATATGAAAGCATGCATGTGAGTATGCATTTCATTTTGAATCCTTTTGGACCAACTTGTTTGTGTGTTCCTTTGCTTGTAAATAGATGCTTAGGTGAAATAAACATCATATAAACAATTCCCAAACTTTTCTCCAAGACAAGTAAATCAAAACCAATAAAATAAGGGAATGGTCATTTTGACCAATTTAACTCCCATGCCTACTTTGGTTGTCTCAAACTTTCAGAACCTAACAGAAACTTTTCTGGATCTTTGCACCCCTTGATTGTACTCATAACAAAGTATCAAGGCCCACTTTGTGATCATCCAGAAACTTTCAAATGCATAGTTTAAATGGCAATTCAAAATTGAATCTTTATCATATGAGAAGATCCCACTTTTTCAAAAACCACTCAAACAAGCTCAACTTTCAAAACCCAAGCATCTGCAGACTCACCAGCACCAACCTAGCACACCCACCAAAAATCTTTTCAAAATTTAAAACTTGAATTCTTGCGGCCATTTCATCAAACACATTGCAGACACAAATCATCAAAATCTTAAACACTATTGTGAGCAGTGATTGAAGCCTGACTTGTTCCCTCTCTAGCTCACAACCATCTCAGTATATCATCTAGCAAGTTAAACCAAGCACTAGCCTCACTGTAAGCTGGGTAATGACATCAATGGTGAACAGCCGAAGCTCACCATGCCACCCAGTGGAGACAGCAAGCTAGGAGGGGATTTAGCCATGCCAACCTTGTCTAGGAGGCAGCCCACCATCCACCGACACTCCCTGTCCCACGCTCGAACGTTGCCAGCCACTGTACCACACGCACAGACCGCGCCCAGCTCGCCAGCAACCATGACGAGCATGCACCAGAGCGCCACCCTCGACCGAAGCCCACAGACCGCGCGCCGCCCTCGCCGCATGCATACGTGATCACCACTGTCCTAGCAACCCCGCAGACACGCTCGTTCGCCGTCGCGCGGACCACGCGTGTTGTGCGCCATTAAATTGTCCGTCGGGCACGCGCAGAGCACCGTCGCGTTCCGACCAAACCGCACCGCCCCACGTCTCGCCACCTGTCGTTGAGCATCGCCAGGGAGCACCGCACCGCCCCCTACCGTCGCCCATGCCGATAGCCGTCTGTACCGTCGACCACGACGAGCTCACCTTGCGCCCCGTCGGTCCCCTCGCTCCACTATAAATAGAGGCCACCCCCAGCCGAATTGAGTACACCATCTCACTCCCCTCTCCTCACTGATCATGCCACCCCGTTCCCGGAGCAAGGCGAGCAGCGCTTCGCCGGAATTTCACCGGAGTCTGCCGCTGCTGGAGAAGAAGGGAGCCAGCGATTAGAGCCGCCCCATGAGAAGCTGCCGGTACCAGGAGGTTCGCCGTTGTCGACTTCGTCGTTCGCCCGCCTCGCCGACCTTCGCCTGAACCCCGTTGAGCCCCTAACGACCCCCACTGGCCGCGCTAGGTTTCTGTCTCGCCGGCGTAGCCCAACATCGACGATGACTCTCAGCCGTTGGATTAGAACCAGATCGAACGCACCACATTGCCCCATACCGCTTCGCACCCCCCTGTCCCACTAACGCGTGGGGACAACCACTTAAACAGCCCGCGGAAGCGCTGTGCTTAGCAGGGCGGCCCAGTATCACTTCCCGCGTAGCTCAGTTATTTGAATTTAACCTTTTCCATTTTATTTCAAACACACTTCTGTACCCAATTTCAAAAATCAACAAAGGTCAATTCAGTGCACCAAATTAAATGAAACCAATTTTGTTAGAAAGGTCTGGAAGTGTTGAATCCAATCCCGTTGGATTCAAGTCATTTGGATCTATAGATCACCCATGGTAAAAATAACAAGGCAGAAGCTTTTCTGCATTCAAACATTTTTCAAATTTAAACCATAATAGCTTTTGAGTTGATTCCAACTCTCAAAAATCACATTTAACCATACCTTTCAGAATATATAAAAATATATAGGTTTACTTACAAAAATAATGTTCAAGTAATAAAAGAATGCCCCATAGGCATTTCTAACCACTTTAATTAATTAAAATAAAAGGGTAAAACCTTATTAAATTGTGACACCACTTTAAATCACATTCCCTTGGACTAAAATGTGTGGTGATGACATGTGTCAACATGATCCCATATTTGGTTTGGAGAATATTAAACCTTAAGTAGTTTTTCAATGAGTAGAAATTACTTTTCTAAAAATAAAAGGAATTAAACCAAACTTTAATCTTGTAATGCTAGTGATGATGCTAGATCATCTATAGGACCCTTTTGTGTGATGCTTGCAAGTAGTTAAGTATTGTTTGGTGATTGTGTACATCGTATTTATTTATAGACGCTAGTACCGAGCAAGGGTACGAGGAGGAAGGAGGATACTACGAAGAAGAAGCCGAAGAGAAATTCAACCACTGCTCTGCACAAGGAAAGCTTTACTAACCAAGTGGACCAATGCAAGCTAACACTTGCAAGATACCCTACTAATGCAAGCTTATACCGATACTTATACAAGCTAATACCTTCTTGTTACCATGACCACTATATGCCTTAAGCATATGTGATCATATCCACTTGATAAACCAATCCTAGTTTTACTTACAAGCTTTATACTTTATTTCTTTATCAAAGCTCTTACTTAGAGTTTACTTAAGTGAATTGGAGATACTAGAAAGATATGTGAAGGTTGCATAAAGAGCATAAAATTTGGCCTAGGCTAGATAATCTTGATGTCATCCTAAGGCATGAGATTGAACTTAGTTAAAACTCCACTAGTTTACCACCCCTCATTAGTGCTTACCCCCACATGTAGATGCCAGTGCTAAGCATAAAACTTGATCAACTTTAGATGGGAATACTTGGTGGAAAAATGGTTATGAAAACCTTGGAATGATGGATCATTCTATTGAAATGTTTTGGACATGTGTTTCCGAACACCTGATGATTTTGGTGATGAAAATAATGAGGCATGAGCCTTAGCCCTTTATAAAACTGATGGTTGTCCGGATGCGATACCATTCCAATTTTATCGTACAACCACAATGCCCGGAGATTGGGTAGGGCTTGACTGGAAACTTATATACCTTAGTATTAGTTCCCTCACGGCCAAGGTCTGAGCTCAGGCTACCTTGTGAAGATTGTCCACCTGTGTAGTACCCAAGATGACAGTTGGTCATGGTTGGGAGGCCAAACTCACAGAAGAGGTGCTTATACTAGGGCGTGTAATTGAAAGGTTAGGATTGATTATCCGCATACTGAGTATGGTGAATTCAGGATTTGTTCCTGACGGATGTATCGAATGTTGTGGTGAAAGTGTACAATCTCTGCAGAGTGTCAAACTATTCGAATAGCCGCGTCCGCGGTTATGGACAGTTGGAGTGGCCATACTGTTCCCCCGTCAGACTTTTCAAAAGACTTGTGAAATGAATTGAGACTTTGACTTGACGACAACAGGGTTGTGGCATGAGATGCAAGTTCCCACTTAGGTGTTATAAAACCTTAACTAGCATTAGTTGCTTCCAAACTTAGTAGAGATAAATCTGGCTTTTGCAAAACAACCCTAGAGCCCAGTGTCCTATTATCCAAAAACCCTTTTACTTGTTAGTATTAGTTTGCGAGTACTTAAAGAGTACTCATGGCTTTGTCCCTGGCTATTCCCGTGGCCAGACTATGAAGAGGAGTACTTGGAGGATGGACCCCAGGAAGGTTACGACAACTAGGATCATCTCCCATCGTCAGCATTGCCTGTGACCCCGAAGATGGAGCTTCGCCTACGCTACCGTTATTATTACGTATTCCGCTGCTTGAAGTTGTATTAAGAACTGGATCATGAGATCCTTATTTGTGTAAAACCTTATGTATGGTTTGTAATGGATGATGTATTGTGGTATCCAATTCTGTTATGTCTCGCAAAAATGGTAATCCTGGGATTGCGAATGTATGGCATAACAGGCATCTGGGATTAAAAATCTGGGTGTTGACACCACCTATGCTATCCCCCTCCTCGACCGTCCGATCGCCTTGATTCTTTCTCCCACAGAGTTTTCTTGACCTAAAAATCTCTATATAAGGACCCCCTAGGAGTCCTCGAGACAGAGCACACCAGAAACGAAAACTCCACCAAACAGAGTCAGATCTAGCAAAGATTGGAGGGGGAAACTCCCCTAGATCCACCTCCGAGGAGATCTCCACCCTCTCCAACATCATCGGCATCATCACCATGATGAATAGGGAGTAGTACACCTCCGGGCTATGGGTTTGTGGAAGTATAGCTTCATCTATTTCTTTGTTGTTCTTCATAGATCTAGTACCATATGAGCTGTCCTACATGATTATGTTCATATTTGCAATTCCTATGTGGTGGATCTTTGTTCTATGATTTGATATTTGAGATTGGAATCTATTTTGTGTAAGATGTTTTGATAGATTCATATAATGCATCCCTTTATTAATTTCTTGTTTTGATCCAACTTGTATGCAAGAATTTGTATGGAGAGAAGTGTGTATTAGATGGAGTAGCATGGTAGTGGAGATTGAATTGTGACAAACAATATTCAAGATCTACTTTGGTTTTTACCTTTCTTTTTCCGCCTCACTAGGGATAAAGTGAAATCATGTGCTATAGTTATCAGGTGACAGTGTGATAACCTTGTTAGATGAAGGTAGCATATTTGTATTTCAAACATCATGTTATATTGCTTAAAGCTATACTCTGATTTGTTCTTAATTCAATATTGCATGGAGTTTTCCCTTTCTTGAGAAGTATAAGAGAGATTTATTCCATATCTATGTTAGAATGTGAGGCCCATATTGCTTACTTTATCAAACACATAGAGAATTTCCATAAATCTTTATCATTGATGAATTGTTTTGCGATCACTGAAACTTAAAAAAGACAGTAGACAAGTAAACCCATGAACTTCGGTCCGATTTTTATCATAAGAAACACCTTTCCATTGCATATACTATCATTTATAATTTCTGCAATTTATTATTTCGAAAATACAAAAATACTTTCCCTATTTGCAATCACTCATAAAAACCCAAAAATAACTCTACTATTTTCCATATCATCTAGTTTGCATTACTTTACATTATCATATTTTATATTTTATTTCATATTACTAATATGAAACCTTATGCTTGACAACCACTTGGTGGAGTTAGGGACACTAGAGAAATTATTTTACTTTACAGGTTGCTTGAAGAGGAGAAGACAAATATCCTTCCATAACCAATTCCCCGAGAGTTCGATATAAACCCTCGAGTCACCCTTGTGAGGAAAAACTCTTGCTACAACACTCTGCACTTGGAGTCCCAACGAAACGTGGCCATGTTTGTTTCCATCAAGACTATTTTCATTCTGGAACTAAAGAAAGAAGGATAATTGAAAACATACCATATTATGTCGCTGAATATGCGTCTTGGTCAAGCGAGTGGCAAGTTTTAGGCCGATGTAGAATTTTTTTGAAACAATGTTGTGGACGAGATAGCACGCTTGACTCTGGATAAGCTTGCATCTCTGGGCGACAATTGTAGTATCCAATGGTCCTTCTTTTTCCTCATCCTCGTACCCTCATCTCCCGCATCCTCATCGTCACCCTCATCCTCATCGCCCATATCATCATCGCCCTCATCCTCCTCGTCGTTCATATAAGCAACATTGATTCTTGGACCAGGAGCTCCCATTGAAAAAAACAGCTATACATCAAAGGTGATTCGGTTTTCAAAAATGAACCTTCTCCATGAAAAAACTGCAAGGCGTCGCGAACATCAACAACATATGTTCGTCCAAGAGCTTCAAACTTCATGCTTTGTCCTGTTATTCTGTTGAAGTCCCTCCTTAAATTGCATGGGATAGTGTAAACTCAAAAAAATAAGTAAATAAATGATAATAGTATGAAAAAAATTCAATAAAGTGAAATAGGAAAAAATTATACATACCAATAAACGCTCAAATCGACCCTGTATGAGACGGACACTGAATAATGAGTATGACTTCATATCATCCGTGAAACAAACATGACACAACGCCATGTCCTACAAGGAAAATATAGTTATTTTATACATGCAAGTCTCACACGTCGCCATATCTAATATAAAGCGCTCGTTAATTTAATCACAAAGCTCTCTAAGATAAAAGGGGGTCTCATATTTGCAACGGACACAAAATAATTTTAGGGATGGAGTGAGTGAACCAAATAGGATGCACAAATTATTTATTTGTGCATATCATAAGGCTCACTCACACCACCCCGACATTGTATCCTCACATTGTAATCATCGGCCATATGGAAGTACAAAACCAAAATCAACCTAAAAATAGGGTCTCATATTTGCATTAGACTCAAAATAATTACAGGAATGGTGTAAGTGAGCCAAATAGGATCCACAAATTATTTATTTGTGCGTATCATAAGGATCACTCATGCCACCCCAACATTCCATCCTCACATTGTAATCATTGGCCTAAAATCACCTTTTTTATATTATACAAGAATTATCTAGGTTTTGTATCCATACTTAATTTTTTACCCCTAAAATCATGTACATTTGCTACTATATACTAAATCATCTAAAATCATCTACACTAAACCATCTAAAATCATCTACTCTAACACAAATAAAAAGGGGAGAGAGGGGCTCATTGGAGGTGGACAGGTACGAGGCGGCGACGTGCACGAGGCGGCGGGTGGAGAAGCGGATGCGACAAGGCGGCGACGGGGAGCGGATGCGTCCAGGCGGCGGGGAGCAAATGCGACGAGGCAACGGGGAAGAGGCGGCGGGTGGAGGGGCGGGTTCTACCCATGACTCCGCTTTAGTAGTGTACTTTGACATCCAAAGTACACTGAACACCACCGTTAAGCTCTAATAGCGGCATTCGGTATATTCGATACGCCAATACTTTGTTGGCTATTAGCAACAGCGTGATCTTTTTAGGGCACGACACTGAAAAAATGATTATTATAAGCATTTTACTACTAATGGTAGTCATTCACTTTGGAATTTTCCTCTATCGATTGATGCGCTTTAACCTCCTATTAATTTTGCATTAGCGGGGGATTGGGTTTTGGCATGCAGCTGTATATTACGTGGAATTGTGGACGTGTTCCCGCGCGACGTGAGTGTATTACGGATGAGAATCTATAGACGATAGAGGACATGCGGAGGGGGGCTGTGTCGTCGCTGCTCTTTTTGAATGGAAAAGCCAGAGCTAGGGGGTGCAGGGACAGAGTTGGTGACCCCCCCCCCCTCCCCCCGAACCCGCACGAAACGAGAGGCAATCATTTTTAGAGTCTTCTTCCCACGAGCTCTCTCTCGTCTCTTCTCTGGCGGCGCCGCCGCTGGGGAAGGGATTGAGAGAGATGCCCGGCTTCCTCTCTGTAGATGTAGGAGTAGTTTTCTTGGCGGTATGCTAGGTTGGAGTAGGGCGCCGGGTTTTTTGGCCTAGATCTGGCACATCCGGAGGGTGGAGGGCGGCGGCGTGGTGCTCCAATGGATGGAGCAGGCGATGAGTTTGTCCACAACCCGGATCTCCACAATAAGGGCTCTGGTGTGCGGCTCCTCTTTGATCTATCACCTCTTCCTCCTCGTTTCTCTCAATCTGGATGGCCGTGGTAGCGGGGGGGACGAAGATGGGAGGAGGTTGTGCTGTGGATTGCAGAGAGGAGCGGAAGTGCTCTGGGTCGACACGGTGGCGCGGCGTTGACCAGTTGCCGTCGGTGGAAATGGCTGGGCGTTTGTGGCGGAGGGCGGAGATTTTCCGCGAGACGGTGAGCCTCCTTAAAAATAAGCGTCGGCATCGCCTTTCTTGCGGGCTCTCGGTTCTGCATCCCCACTTCGCCGGCCTCGGTGGCGGACGAGTGGTGATTGTTGGAGCGACAGTTGCGGTGGGTAGGAGATGTGGTTGGGGATATCTGCTGCAGGATGAGGATCTTCATCACGTAAAGGTCGTTGCTTTGCCGATGCGATTTCTGGCTGAGAAGGCAACCAATATTGATGTCGATGTGGGAATCCTTTCAACCTCCTAGGGGAGGCCTTTCTCAGGAGCTTCGACGCCGAGGTTCACCCTCTCTCTCCCAAGTGGTGCGTCCCCGGAGAGAGGGATGGTGGCCGTCGGTGGTCTCCTGCTCGAGAAGGTGGAGAAGAGGACGAAGGGGCCGATTGCTTTTTCATGTTTCCCCCAAGGTCCTCTATGCAAAATGCCGAGGCTTTCTGTAATTTTGTTTCTTGCAGGGCCCCGTTGCCTATATGTATCCCATCGACAGTTTTTAATGAAGCAGCAGTAGGCCCTTCTGGACCTTTCCCATTCAAAGCTTATAGCAAGTGAACTATTTAAATGACTTGATCTTATGCTACGCTTAACTATAAGAGTATGTCCATCACATCATTCTCCTAATAATATGACCTTGTTGTTAATAACATCTCAATGTTTCTGATCAGGAAACCATGATCATATATTAACCAACAAGCTAGTTTAACAAGAGGCTTTACTAGGAACTCTTACATGTTTACAAATCACACAAGTATTAATGTTTTCAGTTAATACAATTATAGCATGGCATGCAAACAATTATCCTAAGCATTAAGATATAATAATAACCATTTTATTATTGCCTCTTGGCTATATCTCTAACACCATATTGATTCCTTTATCAAACACATATAGAATTTCCATAAATCTTTATCATTGATGAATTGTTTTGTGATCACTACAACTTAAAAAGAGAGTGGACAAGGGAACCCATGAACTCTGGTCCGATTTTTATCATGAGAAACACCTTTCCATTGCATCTACTATCATTTTTAATTTCTGCAATTTATTATTTCGAAAATACAAAAATATTTTCCCTATTTGCAATTACTTATAAAAACCCCAAAACAACTCTACTATCTCCCATATCATCTAGTTTGCATTACTTTAATTTATTTACTTTATCTTATTTTATATTTTATTTCATATTAGTAATGCGAAACCTTGTGCTTGACAACTACTTGGTGGAGTTGGGGACATTAGAGAAATTATTTTACTTTACAGGTTGCTTGAAGAGGAGAAGACAAATATCCTTCCATAACCAATTCCCTGAGAGTTCGATATAAACCCTCGAGTCACCATTGTAAGGAAAAAAAGCTTGCTGCAACACTCTGCACTTGGAGTCCCAACGAAACGTGGCCATGTTTGTTGCCATCAAGACTATTTTATTTCTAGAACTAAAGAAAAAATGATAAGTGAAAACATACCATATCATGTAGCTGAATATGCGTCTTGGTCAAGCGAGTGACAAGTTCTAGGCCGATGTAGGAATTTTTTGAAAGAATGTTGTAGACGAGATAGCACACTTGACTTTGGATAAGCTTGCATCTCTGAGCGATAATTGTATAATCCAATGGTCCTTCTTTTTTCTCATCCTCGTCCTCCTCAGCGCCCTCATCCTCATCGCACATATCCTCATCGCCCTCATCCTCCTCGTCGTTCATATACGCAACATTGATTCTTGGACCAGGAGCTCCCATTAGAAAAAACAAGTACACACTAGAGGCGATTCGGTTTTCAAAAATGAACCTTCTCCATGAAAAACCTGCAAAGCAAGTCATTGCCCGCTCTTTGCGAATGTCAACAACATATGTTCATCCAAGAGCTTCAAACCTCATGCTTTGTCATGTTATTCTATTGAAGTCCCTCCTTAAATTGCATGGGATAGTCTAAACACGAAAAAATAAGTAAATAAATGATAATAGTATGAAAAGAAAAATCAATAAAGTTAAATAGGAAAAAATTATACATACCAATAAACGCTCAAATCGACCCCGTATGAGACGGACACTGAATAACGAGCCTGACTTCGTATCATCGCTACAGTCCGTGAAACAAACATGATACACCGCCATGTCCTACAAGGAAAATATAGTTATTTTATACATGCATGTCTCACACGTCGCCATATCTAATATAAAGCGCTCGTTAATTAATCACAAAGCTTGCGGAAGATAAAAGGGGGTCTTATATTTACAACAGACGCAAAATAATTTAAGGGATGGAGTGAGTGAGACAATGCACAAATTATTTATTTGTGCATATCAAAAGGCTCATTCACATCACCCCCGATATTGCATCCTCACATTATAATCATCGGCTATATGGAAGTACAAAACCAAAATCAATCTAAAAGTAGGGCCTCATATTTGCATTAGACTCAAAATAATTACAAGAATATCGTAAGTGAGCCAAGTAAAATGCACAAATTATTTATTGGTGCATATCACAAGGATCACTCATGCCACCCCTGATATTCCGTCCACATTGTAATCATCGGTCTAAACTCACCTATTTTTTATATTATACAAGAATCATCTAGTTTTTGTATCCATACATAATTTTGTAGCCCTAAAATCATGTATATTTGCTACTATATACTAAATCATCTACACTAAACCATCTAAAATCATCTACTCCAAAACAAATAAAAAAGGGGGAGAGAGGGGCTCATCGGCAATGGACAGGTACGAGGCGGCGACGTGCACGAGGCGGCGACGGGGACAAGGCGACGACAGGGAGCGGATGGGTCCAGGCGGCGAGGAGCCGATGCGACGAGGCGACGGGGAAGAGGCGGCGGGTGGAGGAGCGGGTTCTACCTATGGCTCCGCTTTAGTAGTGACATCCAAATTACACTGAACACCACCATTAAGCTCTAATAGTGGCATTCGATATATTGGATACGCCACTACTTTGTTGGCTATTAGCAACTACGTGATCTTTTTAGAGCACGCCACTGAAAAAATAATTGTTATAAGCATTTTCCTACTAGTGGTAGTCATTCACTTTGGAATTTGCCTCTGTTGATTGCTGCACTTTAACCTCCTATTCAGTTTGCATTAGTGGGGGATTGGGTTTTGGCGTGCAGCTGTATATTACATGGGATCGCGGATGTGTCCCGCACGGCGTGAGTGTATTACGGATGGGAATCTGTAGACGATAGAGGACATGCGGAGGGGGGCTGTGTCGTCGCTGCTCTTTTTCAATGGAAAAGCCAGAGCCAGGGGTGCAGGGACAGAGTTGGTGAACACAACCCTCCCCCTCCCCCCCAAACCCGCACGAAACAAGAGGCAACCGTTTTGAGAGTCTTATTCTTCCACTGAGCTCTCTCTCGTCTCTTCTCTGGCGGCGGCGCCACTATGGAAGCGATTGAGAGAGATGCTTGGCTTCCTCTCTGTAGATGTAGGAGTAGTTTTCTTGGCAGTATGCCAGTAGGTTGGAGTAGGGCGCCGGGTTTTTTGGCCCAGATCTAGCACATCCGGAGGGTGGACAGCGGCGGCGTGGTGCTCCAATGGTTGGAGCAGGCGACGAGTTTGTCCACAACCAGGATCTCCACAATAAGGGCTCTGGTGTGTGGCTCCTCTTTGATCTATTGCCTCCTCCTCCTCGTTTCTCTTGATCTGGTCGGCCGTCGTGGCGGGATGGGTGTAGAGATGGGAGGAGGTTGTGCTGTGGATTGCAGAGAGGAGAGGAGGTTCTCTGGGTTGACGCGGTGGCGCGGCGTTGACCAGTTGCCATCGGTGGAAATCGCTAGGCGTCCGTGGTGGTGGGGGCAGAGATGGGAGGAGGTTGTGCTGTGGATTGCAGAGAGGAGCGGAGGTTCTCTGGGTTGACGCGATGGCGCGGCGTTGACCAGTTGCCATCGGTGGAAATCGCTAGGCGTCCGTGGCGGAGGGCGGCGATTTTCCGCGAGACGGTGAGCCTCCTTCAAAATAAGCGTCGGCATCGCCTTTCTTGCGGGATCTCGGTTCTGCATCCCCACTTGGCCGACCTCGGTGGTGGGGGAGTGGTGGTTGTTGGAGCGAAAACTGCAGTGGGTAGGAGATGCGATTGGGGATATCTGTTGCAGGATGAGGATCTTCATCACGCAAAGGCCGTTGCTTGTCGATGCGATTTCTTGCTGAGAAGGCATCCAATATTGATGCCGATGTGGGCATCCTTTCAACCTCCTAGGCGGAGGCCTTTCTCAGGAGCTTCGACGGCGAGGTGCACCCTCTCTCTCCCAAATGGTGCGTCCCCGGCGAGAGGGATGGTGGCCGTCGGTGGTCTCCTGCTCGAGAAGGTGGAGAAGAGGACGAAGGGGTCGATTGCTTTTTCATGTTTCCCCTAAGGTCCCCTATGCAAAATGCTAAGGCTTTCTGTAATTTTCTTTCTTGCAGGGCCCTGTTGCCTATATGTATCCCACCGACAATTTTTAATGAAGCAGCACTAGGCCCTTCTGGACCTTTCCCATTCAAAGCTTATATCAAGTGAACTATTTAAATGACTTGATCTTATGCTACGCTTAACTATAAGAGTATGTCCATCACATCATTCTCCTAATGATATGACCTTGTTGTTAATAACATCTCAATGTTTCTGATCAGGAAACCATGATCATATATTAACCAACAAGCTAGTTTAAAAAGAGGCTTTACTAGGGACTCTTACATGTTTACAAATCACACAAGTATTAATGTTTCTAGTTAATACAATTATAGCATGGCATGCAAACATTTATCCTAAGCATTAAGATATAATAATAACCATTTTATTATTGCCTCTTAGGTATATCTCCAACACCATATTGATTCCTTTATCAAACACATATAGAATTTCCATAAATCTTTACCATTGATGAATTGTTATGTGATCACTAGAACTTAAAAAGAGAGTAGACAAGGGAACCCATGAACTCTGGTCCGATTTTTATCATAAGAAACACCTTTCCATTGCATCTACTATCATTTTTAATTTCAGCAATTTATTATTTCTAAAATACTAAAATATTTTCCCTATTTGCAATCACTTATAAAAAACCACAAAACAACTCTACTATCTCCCATATCATCTAGTTTGCATTACTTTAATTTATTTAATTTATCTTATTTTATAATTTATTTCATATTACTAATATGAAACCTTGTGCTTGACAACTACTTGGTGGAGTTGGGGACACTAGAGAAATTCTTTTACTTTACAGGTTGCTTGAAGAGGAGAAGATAAATATCCTTCCATAACCAATTCCCTAAGAGTTCGATATAAACCCTCGAGTCACCCTTGTGAGGAAAAAAGCTTGCTACAACACTCTGCACTTAGAGTCCCAACGAAACGTGGCCATGTTTGTTGCCATCAAGACTATTTTCTTTCTATAACTAAAGAAAATGATAAGTGAAAACATACCATATCATGTAGCTGAATATGCGTCTTGGTCAAACGAGTGACAAGTTCTAGGCCGATGTAGGAATTTTTTGAAAGAATGTTGTAGACGAGATAGCACACTTGACTTTGGATAAGCTTGCATCTCTGAGCGACAATTGTATAATCCAATGGTCCTTCTTTTTTCTCATCCTCGTCCTCCTCATCGCCCTCATCCTCATCGCCCATATCCTCATCGCCCTCATCCTCCTCATCGGTCATATACGCAACATTGATTCTTGGACCAGGAGCTCCCATTAGAAAAAATAGGTACACACCAGAGGCGATTCGGTTTTCAAAAATGAACTTTCTCCATGAAAAACCTGCAAAGCAAGTCATTGCCTCCTCTTTGCGAATGTCAACAACATATGTTCGTCCAAGAGCTTCAAACCTCATGCTTTGTCATGTTATTCTGTTGAAGTCCCTCCTTAAATTGCATGGGATAGTCTAAACACAAAAAAATAAGTAAATAAATGATAATAGTATGAAAAGAAAATTCAATAAAGTTAAATAGGAAAAATTATACATTCCAATAAACGCTCAAATCGACCCCGTATGAGACGGACACTGAATAACGAGCCTGACTTCGTATCATCGCTACAGTCCGTGAAACAAACATGATACACCGCCATGTCCTACAAGTAAAATATAGTTATTTTATACATGCATGTCTCACACGTCGCCATATCTAATATAAAGCGTTCGTTAATTAATCACAAAGCTTGCAAAGATAAAAGGGGGTCTTATATTTACAACAGACGCAAAATAATTTTAGGGATGGAGTGAGTGAGCCAATGCACAAATTATTTATTTATGGATATCAAAAGGCTCATTCACATCAACCCCGACATTGTATCCTCACATTGTAATCATCAGCCATATGGAAGTACAAAACCAAAATCAATCTAAAAAATAGGGCCTCATATTTGCATTAGACTCAAAATAATTACAGGAATGGCGTAAGTGAGCCAAGTAAAATGCACAAATTATTTATTTGTGCATATCACAAGGATCACTCATGCCACCCCCGATATTCCATCCTCACATTGTAATCATCGGTCTAAAATCACCTATTTTTTATATTATACAAGAATCATCTAGTTTTTGTATCCATACTTAATTTTGTACCCCTAAAATCATGTATATTTGCTACTATATACTAAATCATCTACACTAAACCATCTAAAATCATCTACTCTAAAACAAATAAAAAAGGGGGAGAGAGGGGCTCATCGGCAATGGACAGGTACGAGGCGGCGACGTGCACGAGGCGTCGACGGGGACGAGGCGACGATAGGGAGCGGATGCGTCCAGGCGGCGGGGAGCAGATGCGACGAGGCGACAGGGAAGAGGCGGCGGGTGGAGGAGCGGGTTCTACCTGTGGCTCCGCTTTAGTAGTGACATCCAAATTACACTGAACACCACCATTGAGCTCTAATAGTCGCATTCGATATATTCGATACGCCACTACTTTGTTGGCTATTAGCAACTACGTGATCTTTTTAGGGCACGCCACTAAAAAAATAATTGTTATAAGCATTTTCCTACTAGTGGTTGTCATTCACTTTGGAATTTGCCTCTATTGATTGTTGCGCTTTAACCCCCTGTTCAGTTTGCATTAGCGGGGGATTGGGTTTTGGCGTGCAGCTGTATATTACGTGGGATAGCGGATGTGTCCCGCATGGCGTGAGTGTATTACGGATGGGAAACTGTAGACGATAGAGGACATGCGGAGGGGGGCTGTGTCGTCGCTGCTCTTTTTCAATGGAAAAGCCAGAGCTAGGGGGTGCAGGGACAGAGTTGGTGAACACAACCCTCCCCCTCCCCCCCCTCCCCAAACCCGCACGAAACAAGAGGCAACCGTTTTGAGATTCTTATTCTTTCCCCAAGCTCTCTCTCGTCTCTTCTCTGGCGGCGGCGCCACTATGGAAGGGATTGAGAGAGATGCTTGGCTTCCTCTCTATAGATGTAGGAGTAGTTTTCTTGGCAGTATGCTAGTAGGTTGGAGTAGGGCTGGCCCATATCTAGCACATCCGGAGGGTGGACGGCGGCGGTGTGGTGCTCCGATGGTTGGAGCAGGCGACGAGTTTGTCCACAACCAGGATCTCCGCAATAAGGGCTCTGGTGTGTGGCTCCTCTTTGATCTATTGCCTCCTCCTCCTTGTTTCTCTTGATCTGGTCGGCCGTGGTGGCGGGGGGTCGGAGATGGGAGGAGGTTGTGATGTGGATTGCAGAGAGGAGCGAAGGTTCTCTGGGTTGACGCGGTGGCCCGGCGTTGACCAGTTGCCATCGGTGGAAATCGCTAGGCGTCCGTGGCGGAGGGCGGCGATTTTCCGCGAGACGGTGAGCCTCCTTCAAAATAAGCGTCGGGATCTCCTTTCTTGCGGGCTCTCGGTTCTGCATCCCCACTTGGCCGGCCTCGGTGGCGGGGGAGTGGTGGTTGTTGGAGCGACAACTGCGGTGGGTAGGAGATGCGGTTGGGGATATCTGCTGCAGGATGAGGCTTCTTCACGCAAAGGCCGTTGCTTGCCGATGCGATTTCTGGCTAAGAAGGCAACCAATATTGATGCCGATGAGGGCATCCTTTCAACCTCCCAGGCGGAGGCCTTTCTCAGGAGCTTCGACGGCGAGGTGCACCCTCTCTCTCCCAAGTGGTGCGTCCCAGGCGAGAGGGATGGTGGCCGTCGGTGGTCTCCTGCTCGAGAAGGTGGAAAAGAGGACGAAGGGGCCAATTGCTTTGTCATCTTTCCCCCAAGGTCCTCTATGCAAAATGCCGGGGTTTTCTGTAATTTTCTTTCTTGCAGGGCCCGTTACCTATATGTATCCCACCAACAGTTTTTTATGAAGCAGCACTAGGCCCTTCCGGGCCTTTCCCGTTCAGAAAAAAGGGGTGCAGGAGGCACAGCCTCTAGATTACTTCCTCGCGTCCAGTCACACGGATGGTCGCACGCTCACGGTATAGCCCAGCCGCGTCCCCATCTAGTCTATTATCTATTATATACTAAAAGCAATATAGGGATGTTTTTCGAGACACCAGGTTGATCCACGTAGGCCTCAAAAATATACTACGTTGATTTGCATATTAACGGTTCAGATTAAAAGATATAAAAGGTGTTACGTAAAATATTAAACGTGTACATATGGATATGTGACACGTAGTTTAAAAGGAAACTAAATTCTAAATCCCCGTACGTGCACTTTCCTTCCGGCCAGGCCGAAAACTTTTTTTTTCAGAAATAAGGAAACAAAAATTAACATGTCAGGTTTTTTTTTTGCGGGTAACATGATTCTATTGAATGAAGTACAGTAGAAAAACGGAGTAGCTTCCAAACAAAAAGGTGTGCGCAGTTTTATTGGTATAGTCGGTACCATCTACTACTCCCTCCGACCCATATTACTTGACTTGGATTTGTCTAGATTTGAATGAATCTAGATATTATTTAGTATATAGGTTCATCCGAATTTTATCAAATCCAAGCCAACTAATATAAATCGGAGGGAGTACTAATTTCTGGACGAAAAAAGTCCCTTTGTATTAGACATGGGGTTAAGTTATGTACTAGCTAGGATTTAACTACGAGCTGCAAACACCAAGAGCCATGAGGTCGTTTATTTCTGTTTGACAAGATTTAAGATGATAGAGTCCGTGCAAGTTACTACTAATATCTACCATCCGTTTTATTAAAGTGGAAACCAAATCGTGTTCCAAAAAAATATGGACATAGTTTTGATTAGAAAAAGTCGAGAAATGCAAAATGACAGTGACATGATCCTTTTTCTGAATGTACAGTGACATGATCCTCATTATCCATTTTGATCAATTATATTATTTTATTATATTCATAACAGCGTAACATTCGTGCGGAAGCCCCGTCGCGCAAAGACATATACCTCAGTTGCTAGGGTAATTTACGTGTGGGGCCAAGCACATTACACTTTTGTTCTTCGGATTTGCATCTACATTGAAAACTTAGATCGCCATGGTGCCTAATTTGGCACATTCAAGTGGTTTCTTCCCTTTATATTGGACGTAGGTGTAAGATATGTAACTAACTCCTAAATAAAGACATATAAGTCGCATCGAAAAGCGTAGAATCATGGTATGGGAAATGCACAGGCTATTCTTTAGATGAAAAATGGTATGCGGGACGCTCTAAAGTAATTAGGCTATATGTATCTAAAACACGTATTTAATGAAATTCAAAATATTGCACCAATCAGCTTTTTAGATGAATCCGAAGTTTATTTATTCATGAAATATATACAATAGATCAACTAAACTAGAGAGGTTTATCGTGGTTCAAAGAACATTGGAATGGCGGAAGATAAACCTAACCATTTGTCTTACTAATACCAATAGAATAAATAATAGATTCCCTTCACATTGGATGTGGGTATAAGATATGTAAGTCCCTTCATGTAAAAAATAGACATATAAGTCCCACTAGAAATGTAGAACCGTGGCATGGAAAATGCACGTGCTATTTTTTAAATGGAAAATGGTTGCTCTAGAATAATTAGGTTATAGGGCTTAAACACATAAAGCAGTTTAAAAAAAATCAAAATTTTGCAAGTAGAAATTTTAACACTAATATGAATTTATTTATTCAAAAAATATACAAAACAGATCCACAACACTCAAGAGGTTTAACTGTGGTTTAAAGCACATAGTAAGCTCAGATGATGCACCCAGACATTTATCTGATTCACAGGTGAACTAATTTTTTATGCAAGCACATCTGGACATCAATATATGATGAGTGATAAAGATTGATCTCTAAGAGAAATATTTTGTTTTAGGAATATTTATATTATGTATTCATTTAGGTGTTAAGATAAACAAACACTAACTAAGCCTATTCCTATTAGATCGATAATGAAATGGAAAAACCATTCTCCCTCGCTACCAATAATGGGTACTATAGAGCCCCGACTCACCTGCCCTACATTAAGTGTTTGCAGACATTCTCAATTTTAGTTTAATAGTACATCCCAATAGAACACAAATACCTTGCGAGTTAGTGTATTTAGGTGAATTTGACTAGATGATTGAAATGGATGGAACATTAGCTTGACTGTCACCCATAAGTTATTCAATCAATTGACACCAAACATGCTCGGGTGCATTCAACTTTTTTCTAATATATATATGTATATATATTATTTAAGGTTATTTCATTCCTCCCATTGAGCACAATGAGTGAAGTTGACTATTATTGAGTTCTAATATACAACATTAAGCACTTCCGCTTACTCGGTCGAAAAACTACATTGAAAGAATGACACACACATAGGAGGTAGTAGATATAGAGAGATGTAGAGGTATAGACTTGGTGGCAAGATAATTAGCATGTGCTTTTGTAAGATAAAACACTGATATGACTAGGGAAAAATTAATATCAGTATTAGTATATCACGAGCTTCCATGTTTTCCTATGATATTACCAAAAACATGCACTTTTATCTCAACTTATATTTTGTAATCCTATACAATTTAAAAGGACATGTCCTGAAACTATGTTGCCAATTTTGTGTAGTCATATGATATTGCATAAAAATACATCCGAGCAAGAGCGTGCTACGACTATTTTGGAGTGGGCAAAGCTGGGCAATGAGTCAAGAATAATATACATCTAAAATATTTCCTCAGTTTCAAATAATTGAGATTTTAGAGAAGTTAATCAAAACTTATTTATCTTTTGAAAGGTATGCACCTATAACATAATGGTCAAACTTATATCTCATAGAAAATCCTTGTAAAATTCATTAAGTATATTAAGTTTCATGTGCATCAGTGGAACCAAAAGACCAAAATGAATGAGAAGGTTGCGAAATCCAAATAAACTTCAACACCCACTCTCATGTGTTGCTCGACAATTCCTGGGCATAAATAGAATGAGGGGGAAAATTTTCTACGCTCAGAGTGCTAAGACTTGATCCCAATACATCTACTCGGACATCATATTAAGTTCAAATTGGCAATTGATAGAACCAAAAGTTAAAACTGATGGAGAAGGATGGGTAATCCGCATATCATTCAACAATTTATATTAGAACAAAGGTAGTATATGTTGAGTATTTTAAAACAATGGAAGACCATCACATGTTTCAGATTGGTGGAAGTAAATGAGGGAAATATTTCACATGTAAAATGAAAACTCTTATTGTTTAGTTGGCTTTCGATGATAAAGTATTTTTATTTGATTCCTTAATAAAATTTATTTTCATATCCATTACAAAGATCGTATAGTCATCATGTGGTATTTTCTCAAGTAGAACCTAAATGCAAATATATAATTTTGTTTTCACAAGTAAATAGAGATGATCCCAATCTAAATGATAATCTTACAAACATCACAAAAGATTACACATATGGTGCTTTCGAAAATGGAATTATCATAATTCCTAAAAGTTGAAGATGGTTAAAGATGGTGCACCAAAATGCATTATTTTATTTAGCACTATATTTATAGTAACCATAGAATATTATTACTTCCAATCAAATAATTTGAATATTCATAAAATTGCAAATTAGCTACTCAATCATTTTCAACACGCTAAGGATTGTGCCCTCGCATCTGCGAGGGCCACTGTGCTAGTCTATTATATACTAAAAGCAATATAAGGATGTATTTCGAGGCACCAGGTTGATCCACATCATTAGAATTAATTTTGGCTATTAGATCTGTAATTTACTGTTAAGATTTAATCTTAGATTAAAATATAAGTAATGTTACGTAGCACATACATGTGTACCGAAGAAGTCTTATGTCACGTACGTTAAATTGACCGGTGCATGCAAAAAAAAAAGTTTCAAAACGAACGTTCCCTTGCCTATATACGTATATCCGGTCCGGTGCACATAGGCCAGGCTCATTTTCTGATTTCTTCCCATGAGACAGATTAGGCCCACATATCCATGCATTAAAAACATTGAAAACCACATCCGTTTAAACTACTCCCTCCTTCACGGTTTGCAGGACGCTCTACAAAAATCTCACGGACCTAGACGTGAACATATTGACTGAAAATTAGGCCTATTAGTGAGCGGTTAAGGCGCATGCAGTGTGGGAGACTATTGCATGCATAGGAAGTTGGGAAAAAAGCTGCCACATTAATCACGAATTAATGTTTATGCGCCTAGGAACGTTGTAGTTTTGGAAAAACCCAAATTTGATTAGGCGCCCTGCAAACCGTGAAAGAGGAAGTACTACTACATGAAGCATATTTTCATGGCATATTAGCCCGTTCAATTCTTCAAAACTGCAATTCTACGGTCAAAAGATTATTTCTAGGAGATTTGTACAGAAAAGTTAATTTTAAACCTGTCGATAGTAAATCATTACCAAGAAAATATAGCGAAAACCGTATGTAACAAATAGTGAATAAGAAAAAATTAGCATACTAGCTATGCTACATGATAAGAGTAAACCACATGATCATACGTTAGCAGATAATGAAGATTATAAAAACACAAACTTCCATAAAAAAAAGACATTACACATTCCCAAACTATTTTTGCCATAACCGGTCGGGGGCATCCGAGTTATTTCTAAAAGCTAACATGAAATTATATATTCAGGGTAGCAACATAGATCGGTAGATGGGTATTTGAGATCTAAGTTCTAGAAAATTGTTCGGTTAAGTCGAGAGCGCAGTCTACACCGATGAAATGTAGAAGATTACATCACCACAATATATTTCTTGCTAGACATGTATTATTACAATGGCTTTAAGTGTCATAGAATTTTCATTTATGAAAAAACAATCTCTAAATTATTTGTATCTCTAACCCAGCATGTATTATTACAACGGTTGGAAGTGACATAGAAGTCAAGTAATATCTAATATTAAAATCTCAACATTTGTGTGTGTGACATCAAAATGCATCTTGGTTATTCTTTGTATGTGACATCAATGCATCTTCTTACAAATCAATGCCAGCTATCCGGTTATTGTTGGATTGAAAATTTGTGTCATATATTTCGTGAGCATTGGGAATATTATCCTTTTAGTCTATCGTAGACTCCCATATTTGATCGGACGGGAAAATCAAGGCTCATCTGGTTGATGTTTGACTCACAGTAACGTTTCAATATATAAATCAGGACATATGAGTGCTACTACCCTAGAACATGGTGGTATATAGAAAAGGAAATGGTGGCAAGAACAACATTGTAGAGGCTCCAAAAACGAACTAATTCATACGTCTATAGGACTATCTACGAAAACTAAAAGCAATACAAATGTTGCACTTAAAGGTTGAATTAATCGCACAAGTTATCAATTATGATGGAAGAAGTACAATTTATTTGCATCCCATTTTCATATTTAAATCGATTTTACCCTAAAATCAACAAGTACACAGTTGCGAGGGACAGACTGCTCACAAGACATATGCCAAAGTTTCTGCATTTGCAAAACTGACAAGGAAAAAGAGACGAGCAGCGGGAAACCACTATCTCTATGTGTTATTGCGCTAAATGTGACATACAAAAAGACTAAGATCTAAACAGATCCAATATACCTTCATTCTACATAGCACAATCTCAGCCACTAGGATCGATGTTGTCGCGAATAGCACACGAAGCTAACATAGCTAAAATGCACCTTAGAGATTTGTGAGAGTAGGTTCAATGTGAGGGGGATTCCATAGTCAAAGAAGCAACTGGGCTCCTTCTGAAAACTTAAAACTTTCACACTAACATAAGAAGAAATAGAACACTTACAAACTGAAATGGTAATCCAAACTCCTCAAAGTATATTAATCTTATATCAAGAACCTATCATAATACTACTCACGGTGATATTCTAATAGAAATCGATAAAAGCATACATAATATACCGCTATCTATAGATTTGTACATTAATCAATTACTCACTAAAAGGAAAATATAATATAATTGTAAGATACACTTACTACTTAGTCGTCCTATCTAGGATATATTAGTCTTTACTTCATTCAGCAATACTATTTCATATTCCATCGGAATGATCCAAACAATAAATTCATTGCTCAAGTTATCTAAACATGCATTGGTCATTGCTCAAGTTGCCCATAATTATTTGACAATCTAATTCCTAAACTTACAAACGATAATAAATATAAAATTTTAATTGTATATAAAATATAATGTCATGAAAAAGTGTCACACCAACTCAATCTACTATCTTTGGAAATATCCTAATAATCATTGACCAACAAAGATGACTAAAGATATTTTCTATGTAGGGGTATATATATATATATGTCTATAATTATATTATTTTCCATCAAATAATGTGAATGGGAGAAAATTCAATAAATCTATTTCCTGGTTATTCTGACACAAAAGGAACAATGCTCATCTTTCTAAAAAAATAAAGATGATGCCCTCTCAATTGCGAGGGTCACCATGCTAGTTAGTTAATAAAATAAAATACTGGATCGGCACTACGAAATTAAATCCTTGTTTTATGGGTAAAAGGAAGAAGCCGAGTAGTTTCTTGGTTATTTCTATGCTAGATGTTAGGTGTTGACGTTAGGTCCAGTGTTTACTTATGCGCCAGCAACCTGATCGTGAAGGTTTCGTCGGTTTCGTCGTATTTTTTGTAAAACTTGACTGATACACACGCGCTGCTGTTAAATGGAGCGCGAGTATACAGTTCCAATTCACACCAGAACATGGATTAGCTGTCCTTTGCTATAAAATACACTGTACTTTATATTTATTAATTGCAGCATCACACATCAGCTTGTTCAAATTTTTCTCTTGTTTTCTAGGCGAGCAGGTTGGAACATCACAGCTGGACACTCCAACAACAGCGCAGACTTGACTGATAGAGTTCTCACCTAAAATAAACTCCATCTAAGACGTCAGTGTGATTTTATCATGGCCAATATTATATACTGCATTTTTTTGTGATCTACATATATAAATGCTCAGAAGGTGTCTTGCACCTCCCACAAATACACCAGCTCTGCTTGTCCCAAGCCAACAAACATATATACACAGATCAGAGCGTACATCCACATGGCCCCTTCATACATTCCGGTCATGCTAATGACCACCAGCTTGCTGCTGATCCCGTTCATGGTAGTTTCATCTCCTGCTCCAAGCAACGACACCGACCTTGCGGCGCTGCTTGCTTTCCGATCCCAGCTATCCGATCCTTTGTCCATCCTAAGGAATAACTGGACAAGCGATGTGTGGTTCTGCCGCTGGGTCGGCGTGACATGCAGCCGACATCACCACCAGCGTGTCACCGCTTTGGAGCTGCCAGACATTCCCCTCCAAGGACATCTCAGCCCTCATCTCGGTAACCTCTCTTTTCTCCATGCCCTCAACCTCACCAACACAGCCATCGCCGGCTCCATCCCAGCTGATCTTGGAAGATTACCCCGTCTTACATATCTTCATCTTGGCCACAACAATCTATCGGGCACAATCCCGTCTACTCTAGGAAACCTCACCAAGCTCCAATTTCTGGTCCTAAACTTCAACCAGCTCTCTGGGGAGATCCCTGATGAGTTGCGAAACATGCATAGCCTTAGGTACCTCTCTCTAGAAAGAAACTACATGGGCGGCCTGATACCCAATTTCTCAGTCGACAGCATGCCAACACTGAGCCACATAGACATTCGGAACAATAGTCTGTCCGGGCCAGTACCATCTGGTATTGGCTCCTTGCCCATGCTCCAGGTTCTAGACTTGAGACGTAACCAGCTCTATGGTACGGTACCTCCTCGCATCTTCAACATGTCTAGGATTGTTGACCTGAGCCTGGGGTACAACAATCTAACGACGACCCATATACCTAGCAATACAAGTTTTAGTCTCCCCATGTTGCAAATACTAGATCTATCGATGAACAAGTTCAAGGGTCGAATTCCATCGGGCCTTGCAGCATGCCAGCACCTTGAATCACTTTACATTGCAAAAAACCTATTTGTGGATGTGGTTCCGACATGGCTGGCTATGCTACCACACCTCATGGTGATTTCTATGGGTAGCAATGACCTCGTTGGCCCGATCCCAGCGGTGCTCGGCAATCTAACCAAGCTCAGGGTGCTTGACATCGCATTCTCCAACCTAAGCGGGGAGGTTCCGGTGGAATTGGGAAAACTAATGCAACTCACGTACCTTCACTTTGCAGAGAACCAACTAACAGGCCCCTTCCCAAGTTTTCTTGGAAATTTGTCAGTAATTTCTTTCTTAAATTTACAAGCGAATCATCTGACTGGATCAGTACCATCAACGCTTGGAAACAACAGACTTCTTTTGACTCTAGATATTCGAGATAATCATCTCCGTGGGGATCTTGCTTTCTTGGCAAGCCTTTGCAGTTGTCGACTATTCCAAAGCCTTAGAATATCACATAATTATTTCTCTGGGAGTATCCCCGACTATGTTGGTAACCTCTCAACTAATCTGGTACAGTTTGAAGCAAATGACAACCATTTGGTTGGTGGGCTTCCATCAACATTATCAAATCTTACTGGTCTTGTTATCCTAAGCATTTGCAACAACCATCTAGATCAAGAAATACCTGAACTCATCTCTAACTTGGAGAATCTCCAGGCACTTGGTCTCTCTAGAAATAGCATCATTGGCCCAATCCCTAAAAAAATTTGTATGCTAAGGAGTATTGTAAGGTTAGAACTCCAGGATAATAGATTATCTGGCTCCATACCATATGGCATTGGAAACCTCACCATGTTAGAGTATATATGGTTATCTTATAACCATCTATCTTCGACCATACCATCAAGCTTGTTTTATCGTAGTAACCTAATCGAATTAGATTTTTCCCATAACTCCCTAACTGGTACATTACCTTATGATCTTGGTCATATGTCGCAAAGTATGGACCGAATAGATATTTCTAGCAACCTATTGTCTGGTAGCCTCCCAAATTCATTTGGAGGCATTGCGATCGCATTAACTTACCTAAACCTTTCGCACAACACATTCAAGGATTTAGTCCCGGACTCTTTCAGCCGCTTAACCAACTTGGCAACATTGGACCTATCATCGAACAATCTATCTGGAACAATACCAAACTACCTCGCCAACTTCACTTACCTTTCTTATTTGAACCTCTCCTTTAATAAGCTAGAAGGACAAATACCAAGTGGAGGTGTTTTCTCAAACATCACCTTGCAATCTTTGGACGGGAATGTTGGGCTATGTGGTTCTCCTCATCTAGGACTATTGCCATGCATAAAGAAGTCTGAACCGACTAAAGGTCGACATGTCCTCAAGTATATACTCCCAGTTGTCATCATTGGAGCTGGTGCATTTGTAGCTTGCTTGTACCTAGTGATCAGAAAGAAAAATAAGAAGAAAACATATGTTATGGCATCTTCTGATCTAATCAGCCATAGGTTAGTATCATACCACGAGATTGTTCGTGCCACTAGAAATTTTAGTGAGGATAATCTACTTGGAGCTGGAAGTTACGGAAAAGTTTTCAAGGGCCAGCTAGATGATGGTTTAGTGGTTGCCATAAAGGTGCTTAATATGCAAGTCGAGCAGGCCGTGAGGAGCTTTGACGCTGAATGTCAAGTGTTGCGGATGGCTCGACATCGCAACCTGATACAGATATTGAATACTTGTTCCAACCTGGATTTCAGGGCATTGTTGCTTCAGTACATGCCCAATGGTAGCTTGGAGGAACACTTGCACACTAAAAATATGGAACCACTAGGATTCATCAAGAGATTGGACATTATGATTGGCGTGTCGGAGGCAATGGATTATCTTCACCATCATCACTGTCAAGTTGTCATACATTGCGACCTTAAACCTAGTAATGTGATGTTCGATGAGGACATGGCGGTGCATGTTGCCGACTTTGGCATTGCGAAGTTACTTCTGGGCGATGAAAAATCCATGGTTTCAGCAAGTATGCCCGGGACAATTGGGTACATGGCCCCAGGTATGCTTTTTTCCATGATCGCCCTTGAGAAATTTATTTGTCAAACCATTAGATATTGCATTATTGTTCGATGAGTTAACTCTTCTGAATCTTTTCTTGGTCAGAGCTTGCATTCATGGGAAGGGCATCGCGAAACAGTGATGTGTTTAGCTTTGGGATCATGCTACTTGAAGTCTTCACAGGGAAGAGGCCCACAGATCCTATGTTTGTCGGGGAATCCAGCCTTAGGCAGTGGATTTTGCGATCATTTCCAGCGAATCTAATTGAAATTTTGGATGAGAACCTACATCAGGGTGAACATATGAGCCAAGCCTTTGATAGCCAAACAAATACTACTTCGCCCATGTCATCCTCCATTACCTGCAATGGAAACTTTCTCACGTCAACATTCGAGATTGGTCTACAGTGTTCCAGCGATTCTCTCGACCAGAGGCCGAGCATTGGCAACGTGGTCACAAGGCTGAAGAACATCAAGAAGAATTACTATGCTTTCATGGTAGCAACTCAAAGTGTGCAGAAACAACATTGATATAGTACTGTGTAGTTCCATGTATTTCTGCTTCCTCCACATCGTGGTCAGTTGCATGAATCATGCTAATCACAGAATGATGAACATGTTGTTTCTTCAGTTTTTCTAGCTAATAATAACAAAAACAGAGGGTGTAGCAATGCAATCATGAATCGATTTTATAATAACAAAAACAGAGGGTGTAGCAATGCAATCATGAATCGATTTTATGAAATGGCCATGAATCCCTTTACGAGCAAGAGCAGTAGCAGTGAAATGCCATTCAATCCTGTCAAAAGCATTTCCAAATCTATTTTTATCACGAAATCATTGCTATTCCAATAATTAAGATTAAGGGAGTGAGTAATCTCATGGTCAATGATGATATAATTGGTAATACGCCTACCTTCAATGAACGCATGCCGTGACGGGTGGATATAATCAGGAAGGTGGATATAATTACCATCTATGCTAAAGTGATCATTAAGCTGAGAGGATCTGTATTCAGAAGTTCTGATTTCAGACACGAATCTTGCAAAGGTAGCAGATCTTGTTTGAGCTGCGAAGGTCCCTTCCTGCTCCTTGGCATTTCCATCCTACCATTTTCATGGCGCTTGTGATTCCTTCAAAGCTGGTGCCATTGCCTTTAAAGCTCGTGCAGAGCCACTTCATCGCTGCTACATCTGGAAATTTTGCAAGTTTGTGAGACTCATTATTTCCTACATCTAGAAAGTTTATAAAAAAAATTGAAACTCACAAATATAATTTTCGATTTTTTTTACTAATAACAGGAGAACTGAGTTCGGGAGCCAAAAATCTCTACTCGATAATTTTTCTATGTGATATATTGTGCACCTTGAAGGATGCATACAAGAAAAAACTACCCGTGTCTTTGTTCAAAGTTCTGGCAACATATACACCTCTAACTAACAGCCCACCTAGAATTCTGGGTGTGCCTTTTATGGTCTCAACTATTCAACACGCTCTATAGCATGAGAGTTTGTGATTCAGTGGAGCGCTTGTTTATAGTTGTTAGTTTGTGATTCAGTGGAGCGCTTGTTTGTGCAACCGTTCTTCATATTCAAGCCACCGTTACTTCAGTCCCTACTCGCTTATAGCTATAGTTTTACCCACATCAATATTTACTTACTCGCTTTAGGGTCTTATGCATCAAGGATGATTAACTACCCCATCTTGTTTATGCAAGTCTTTTTTTTTGGGAAAAGAGTATATATTAATATCACAAGGACACCAATTACACCCAGCCTCTGCAACAACGCATGTCTTATCGGCTCTACGGATGCACACAGCTCAGAAAAAAGAAAGAGAAATTACAAAAAAAAAAGTTCCGCTACAGACAACTAATCCTCAAAGAAACGACAGTGACACCATCAGAACAACACCAGTAGTCCTCCACTCCAATAACAACGCCTTCAAGAAGGAAACAGTGTCCAAGCGCCGTCGTTGTCCGACCAAAGGTCATAGGTTTTTACCCTGGAGAAAGTCCTTACTCACAAAACAATGCCTTCAACAAGGTCATTGCCAGGCACAACCAGTTAAGGCCAGACCTTGGATTTTCACCCTGCAAGGGGACTCCCCTGTGTTGTCTTCCCACACCAACAGTCGCTGCAATGAGTCCCAGATCACGCAGCCAGATCTCCATCGCCACAAGAACAAAAATCACCATCTCTACCCTCAAATTTCCGCTTTTCTGACATTCTCCGCATCTGACATCACCATGGCTTAAAGCATGGCACTTGGTGGGAACAAACAACAGAGCTTCGCAACGCTCCCGCTGAAACCAAACGGCCAGAAAAACAAGGTGCGCGCGACCGAATACCTTCCGATCCAGCAATCTCCAGGCATGAAACGCCCATGGGAGTTCGCCGGCAGAGCCTTCCGGAACCCGCCTCTTCAGACCAGATCAAGGAGGGCAGACATCAAGCAGATCTTCGTCTTCGTGCGAAAGAAATCAAAGGACCACCTCCTTTATTAGATCCGACACGGCGATCCCCACACCGCCGGCCGGTTTTCGGAGAACGGATCGAGCAGGCAATTAGGGTTAGAGAACCGATCTAGGTCTTCCAGCGGAATCCCATCACCGGCACCTCCTCCACCAGATCGCCACCACAAGGAACCGCTGCCTCCACCCTGACCAAGGGACGCCGCCCAGGTCCTTGCTTCAGCCTCCGCCGCCGTCGCCCCAGCAGCTCCGGCTTCCGCCTCCAACGCACCACCCCCCAGCCACCTTCGGCAGCTAGGCCCGCCGCCACCGCGGCGAGGGCCGGCGGCAGCGGCGGCGATTGGATCTGGATGGGGGCTCGGGCGGCGGCTGAAGTCCCCCCGGCGGCGCCCTGGGGAGCGTCGCGAGAGGGAGGGGTATCCCTTATTCCCGTCCCACGCTCTAATCCCTTCTTGTCAACAGTTGCTTAGCCCATCAAGCAAGCCTAGCTTGATTAGAAACTAATATGATGAGATCATCCATAAAAAATATATATGATGAGATCAGCTCGTTGTCTTGTTTATTAGTTTGGATTGGGAGGCATTAGGACCAGAAAATATGCGAAAAGGACGAAACAGTCTCATCTTGGAGAACAAAAGCGCACTTGGGATGATAGCCTTGCAAGGGTAAATTTACAATTGGAATCATGTAATTCCCATTTCATGCCCGTATGGAGTCCTTGAATAATGATTTTAAGTACAAGAACTACTTGAAGCACTTAAACAATTTTGTAGGAACAAGTCATGTCACCTAGAAGTACTTTCGTTTATTCAGTTTGGTGGCAAAATGGTTGCATGTGCGCCAAGCCACAAGAGCGTCCTTGGCTTTGGCCCATATATAATTAAGAAACAGCCAAACTGAACTTGTCAAAATAGCTTGCAGATTTCAGAGTTTCGTCAAGAGGGGATCAAAGGTACCACAAGACGAAGGGATCACCCATATAGGAGCATCCTATAGCATCATGTACGTATGATGAACATACCGAGTAAGAGCCATGCCGTTCCCGCTCCAACACTTTGAGAAAATACTTCCAGGTTCAACTCGCTTTTGATGGTTTGACCAGGCTTCGGGCCGAAGATGGGAGTAGGACGTGAGGAAATGATCAGTGTGAATGGTGACGGGCTGACGAACTACGTCTCCAGCTACTCCAGTTATGTGTGCTTAGCAGGCAGGGCACGCGTCTGTCCCGTTGCTTCGGTGTCCCTCCTTTCACACCCAAACATTTGAAACTAAAAACATAAGGACAGCTAGGATTGACTGATACCCTTTCATGCATTTGGAAACAAAGAGGTATGAGTCAATCCGGGTCATCTTTGTTTCTTCGGTTTCATAAGTTTAGATGAGAGGGGTGTGATAATTTGTGTTAACGATACCCTTTGTCTCGGGATCGGTTCCGTGTTATATAGGCCACAATGGCGAGAGGATTATAGCTAGGTTTGTTACAACGAGGGAGAGGAAGAGGGGATCGGCCTGATCTTTATAATCTAGATCAGACCGCCTTACACAAGTTACTAACAACTTAACAACCTCTATCCCTATCTTGTTTACAACAATTGTTAACGTGTCTAGACCTATGCCGCTAACACCCCTCCTCAATCACAACCTTTCCTAGGTTGAGATTGTATTTGAATTCCTCAAGCTGCCGAATAGGCACCAGAGCCTTTGTGAAACCATCAGCCACCTGGTCTTGAGATGGAATAAACCAAATTTCAAGCAATTTGTTTGCAACTGTTTCTCTCACAAATTGAAAATCAATTTCAATGTGTTTTGTCCTGGCATGGAAAACTGGGTTAGCTGAAAGGTATGTGGCTCCCATGTTATCACACCACAGACATGATACTTGATCTCTTTTGACACCAAGTTCTCCCAATAAGGATTCTATCCATATTAATTCAGTTGTTGCATTAGCTAAAGCTTTATATTCTGCCTCTGTACTTGATCTTGACACAGTTGCCTGTTTTCTAGCACTCCAAGAAATGAGATTAGAACCAAAGTAAACTGCAAATCCACCTGTAGATCTTCTGTCATCTACACAACCTGCCCAGTCAGCATCTGAGAAAGCACTGACTAGAGTTGAAGTGGACTTTCTGAAAGTTGGTCCAAGATTTGTGGTTCCTTTGACATATCTCAATATTCTTTTAACTGCAGTCCAATGAACAGTGGTGGGTGCATGTAAAAATTGGCATACCTTGTTAACAGAGAAGACAATATCTGGTCTAGTGAGAGTTAAATACTGCAGTCCTCCTACTACACTTCTGTAGTTGGTACCATCTCTCGGCCCAAGAGGATTTCCTTCAACAGCTGATAATTTTTCAGAGGTTGATAATGGAGTTGGCGCTGACTTAGCATCTGTCATCCCAACTTTAGCTAACAAGTTCAATGCATATTTTTCTTGGGTTAGAAGCAAGTGATCATTTACTTTCTTAACTTCAATGCCCAAAAAATAATGTAAGTCACCGAGATCCTTTAAAGCAAAAGCTGCACCCAAATCTTGAAGAAGTGCATCTATAGCCTTATTTGAGGAACTAGTGACAATGATATCATCAACATAGACTAATATAAAAATTGTGATACCTGACTTGTTATATATGAATAGAGATGTATCAGCTTTTGATGGGAGAAAACCAAATTCTTGAAGCTTTGTACTCAGCTTGGCAAACCATGCTATTGGTGCTTGCTTGAGTCCATACAATGACTTGTCCAATTTGCACACATGATATGGTGCTTTTGGATCCTCATAACCAGGTGGTTGCTTCATGTATACTTCCTCTTCGAGAACATCATGGAGAAACGCATTTTTCACATCCAATTGCCTTAGGCTCCACCCTTTTGACACTGAAACAGCTAATACAAGTCTAATAGTAGCAGCTTTAACAACAGGACTAAAAGTGTCCTCATAATCTATGACATATCTTTGCTTAAAGCCTTTAGCTACTAATCTAGCATTATATCTATCAATGGAACCATAAGCTTTTATTTTAATCCTATAAATCCATTTGCAATCTATAAGATTAATTCCTTGTCTATGAGGTACTAGGTGCCAAGTTTTGTTTTCTACTAAGGCCCTATACTCATCATCCATAGCATTTTTCCAATTTAAACCTGCTCGTGCTAATTGTAAATTTACAGGTTCACTAGATGAAACAGATAGACCATATCTTATTGTACCATCCTTGTAAATTTTAGGCACTATTTTACCGGTTGTAGTTCGTGTTCGGTGAAGATGTGCCACAGGAGCTGCTGCAGGCTCCATTTCCGCAGAAGATCCCGCCTCCTGCTGCGCACCAGGCGAATCAGCAGCAGGGGCAGAGGATTCGCGTCGCTACGTCGTCACGTTGCCGCGTTCGGCCGACCGTCCACGCGCGGGAGTTCTCCTGGTTGGGCCAGCTGATTGAGAGCGGACCCGCGTGTACACCACGGTGGGTGCAGCGCGCGCGGGTGGACCTGGTCGGCCGCGTGCCCCTCCTGGCGTGGAGCCACGTGATTGGCCCACCCCTTGCGACTCTAAAGGGTCACGCGACGTGGCGGGTTGCTGCTCGCCGCTGGCCTGCTGTCCGCTTGGGACCTGGCGCGTGACAGTCGAGGGAGATCCTGGGGGCGATCGCGAGGCGCTGGATCCCGAGGACGCAGGTTCGGAAATCTCCTGAGAATCATCCTTGTGTTCCGCGCTTTTGGTGTTTTCTGCCGAGTTTTCTTCAGCGCCGTTTTCACTCGTTTGAGGTGCGTTTTCAGCCGAATTTTCTTCTGTGACCTGCTCCTGCACTTGAGAAGGGGCTAGGGGAACAAAAACAGTAGGATCATTAGGTGTTAGATCATTGCAATGTTGCCCCCCTTGATCTAATGCCGAAGGATTTTGAAGGGACTCGGGTAGAAGGAGAATTTCTTTTCGAAGAAGAGCTCCAACATTGGGATGGAGTTTGGGAAAGGGAAAAACTGCCTCATCAAAAACAACGTCTCTTGAGATGTAGACTCGACCTAAAGAAACATCTAGACACTTGACACCCTTGTGCATGGGGCTATAGCCTAGAAAAACGCATTGTTTGGATCAGAATGCAAGTTTTCGTTTATTGTAAGGTCAAAGGTTGGGCCAATAGGCACAACCAAACACGCGAAGAGAGTCATAGTCAGGAGATTTTCCAAAGAGACGAGTTAGAGGAATTTAATTTTCAATGACCGATGAAGGGAGTAAATTAATGAGATATGTAGCGGTCATGAATGCTTTATCCCAGAACTTTAGTGGCATCGATGCATTTGCAAGAAGTGAAAGGCCTACTTCTATAATGTGGTGATGCTTTCATTCTGCCGACCCATTTTGTTGATGGGCATATGGGCAAGAAACATGATGGGAAATACCCATTTGTGTGAAAAATCGGATGAGTTTTTCATACTCACCACCCTAGTCAGTTTGTATGGCAAGAATCTTGCGATCAAATTGTTGTTCAACGAAATTTTGGAAGTTCTTGAAAACTTGAAAGACTTCAGATTTTTTCTTGAGAAGAAAGATCCATGAGAATTTGCTAAAGTCATCAATGAAACTTACATAGTATGAAAAACGGCCAACAGAGGTGGGTGCCGCTCCCAAACATCAGAGAAAACAAGTTCAAACGGCACAGTTGACACACTGGTGGATCTGTGATAAGGAAGTTGATGACCTTTTACTCTTTGGCATGAATCACAAACAGACTCAACTCTAGACTCATTGGAACATGAAAGCTGAAAATTTCTAAGAATTCGTTGAACAATTTTAAACGAGGGATGGCCTAATCGATCATGCCACCGTGTAGCTGAAGGCTTGGTGGCGCTAAGAGCTTGTTTATTTTGACTTGGTGACGATGACACCAACGGATAGAGGCCTCGAATGCATCTACCCTTAAGCAGAACCTTCTTCGTGACTCGGTCCTTCACATAAAAATACCAAGGATGAAATTCAACATAGATGTTATTGTCTAATGTGAGATGGTGTATAGATATGAGATTTTTGGCAGAAGATGGAACATGTAGAACTTTGCGAAGATGTAATCTTTTAGACGGGGAGTCAACAAATGCATGACCAGCATGTCTAATGTCCATACCTGTTCCATTAGCCGCGTGAATCTTCTCGCGGCCGTTGTACTGCTCCTTCACGGTGAGCTTGGCAAGCTCTCCCCTGATGTGGTTGGTGGCGCCGGTGTCGCCGTACCAGTTGGAGTCGACACCGTAGGAGGCAGCATTGGCCTCCTTCTCTTCTTCTTCGTCGTCGTCATCGGAGTACCGGTGCCAGCACTTCCATGCGGGGTGGCCCGGTTTGCCATAGATCTGGCACACGATGGTGTCTTTGCCACCGCCTCCATTGCGGCCGCCGCCACGACGACCACCGCCTCCGCGTCCATGACCACGCCCGCCTCCATGTTGACCACGGGGAGCGCCACGTCCACGTCCACCGCGTCCGCGCGCGGCTGAGTTTATAGAGCCCTCTCTGTGATCACCTGCCAGAATCTCCATGTGGTTATCGTATGCAGTTACCTGGGCATATACGGATCGCTGACGGTGAGCTTGATGGTTGGGTTGGCCCCGATAGCGGCGAAGAGAGGGTTGTAGGGATCGTCGAGCCCAGCAAGCAGGTACTCCACATGCTCTTCTTCAATGGGACGGCCCGCTGCAGCGAGCTCGTCGATGATCGCCTTCACCGCCGCGAAGTACTGCGACGTGGTTTTCCCCTCCTTCCTCGTCTGGACGAGTTTGGTGCGGAGGTTGGCGATGCAAGTGCGGGTCTGACTGGCGAACATCGATGTGATCGCGAGCCAGACCGTTGATGCCGTTTTCATGCCGATGCACGACACCGTGATCTCCCTGGAGAGGGAGTTGAGGAGGTAGGATAGGACCTGCTGGTCCGTTTGCACCCACGCGTCGTAGTCGGGGTTGGCCTCCTCCTTGCCGTCAGTGGTGACGGTCTTGGCTGGCGCCTTGTCCGAGCCATCGAGGAACCCCATGAGGTTCCCGCCGCGCACCGCCGGGAGGACCTGAGTCTCCCACAGCAAGTGGTTCTCGCGGGTGAGCTTCTCCGTAGTCTCCTGACTCGGGAGCGGATTGCTCATGGAGGCGGCGGTGGATGATGAAGCTACTAAAGCCAGATTGGATGTGTTTTTTAGAAGAGCTAGCTCTGATACCATGTGATAATTTGTGTTAACGATACCCTTTGTCTCGGGATCGGTTCCGTGTTATATAGGCCACAATGGCGAGAGGATTACAGCTAGGTTTGTTACAACCGAGGGAGAGGAAGAGGGGATCGGTCTGATCTTTATAATCTAGATCAGACCGACTTACACAAGTTACTAACAACTTAACAACCTCTATCCTTATCTTGTTTACAACAATTGTTAACGTGACAGCCATCTAGACCAGTGCCGCTAACAAGGGGGAGATACCAAAGCAAAACTTATGAAACTAAAAACATAAAAATGGCCAAGATTGACCGATACCCTTTCATGCATCCTCATAAGTTTGGATGAGAAGAGGGAACACCGAAGTCCTTCGAGCATGACTCCGTGAGTGGACTGTGGACACCTAAAAGACTGATCATGCATGGCATGGGTGCGGTCTGCGCTAGTAGATTTATCGGCAGCTGTGGCTAGTTGGCCATCTATGCTTCAACAATTAGTCTGGTGGTTGATTTTTCATCTTTGGATCTAGTGATCTATACATTGAAATCCAGGTGTAGATAGTTAGGAGCTTGATTTTCCTTTTCTCTCTTTTCTTTGCCACTGGAACGGACAAAAACTCATCGCGAGACAGACTCCTCCTAGTTATGTACGGCCCCAAACGTGACCTCTGCATACAAATCTGTACAGTAAACCAGGACTCGAATGACCATACAAAATGGACAGAAGAAATTATAATTGGAGAACAATGTCTAATATAACCATACATTGGTAAGTGGAAACTAACGGATGTTATGATTATCAATTTATCCTGGAATAATAGTGCATGAATCAGGAGTAATTTATGCAGAACTCCACATACAGAACTCTAAACAAACACAGTCTAGACTTAGAATAGTAAGCAACTTTGCTTGAAAAATTATTCACCGTAGTCATGAGAGATGAGTAATGGTTTAACTCCCAAGCCTTGAACAATTTTACCCACACCCTTTTTGTATGTACTTGCTTTAGCCTTTAGGATCTCATGCCTAAAGTATGACTTACGAATTAACTATCTTTATATGTCTACCTCTACTTGCCCTTCTTATTTATGCAAGTACTCCTTCCTTTCGTTCACTCCATCTCTTACCACTTGGTAGATCTAACATGAATACTTCAGTTACTTAGACTATCGAGCCTAGTTTGATTGACACCAAGATAATGAGACTAGCCCGGCCCTTTCTATAGCTCGTTGCTCTATCCATTAGTAGGGCTTGGTAGGCATCGGGACAAGCAGATGCACGTAAGTTCAACCTTACACTTAGCTTGGACAATAGAAGGGCATGCTGGTTCTTGTCTTCAGAGGTCTTACGCAGAAATATTGCACGAAGCGTCTGCCTGAGGCTCGGTGATATTTCACACCGCTATAGATCCCCGCCACTATCTCTGTATGAATCACCGCCTCACGTCTCTTTAGACTGCATTACGTTGGATAGTGATGAAAAGAAGTCTCTCATTAGACTAGCGCCTTATTTCATTTGCTGATTCTTCCCCCAAATGTTTCCAGATGTATGACTACCCCTTTTTTGATGAATAAACATCTCCTTTTGAACTTTTATTAAGCAACCAGATACTTGAGACAGAGAGACTTCAGAAGCTGCCCTAATCACCATGATTTGGAATATAGTGATTCACGAAAGGAGCTCAATCATCACAATTTGATCTACATTCACTGTACTTAATCAGACATTTTTTCAATATGTAGACACTATATTCCGTCCGGTTAATTTCTAGGCTTTACTTTAATCCAAACAGAACACGTAACACAAGACAAAAATGGAGTGCACCTCTCTTGCAAAATGGGCAGAGAGATAGGAAGTGAAATAAAAGGAAATTGGAAAATGTTATGAAAAAAAATAGTAAGAAACTCTGCTTCAGGAATCATTACTAGATTTGTTGATAACACAAGCATTTCATGAGAAGGAGAAGAGTTGCATTAAGAGGAACCAGACGCATTGATCACCAATGCGTGCGCGAGGGAGGAGAGGGAGGCAGGTGCACTAGAGGAGATCAAACACCATTGATGAAGTCACGTGGCGCGCGTCAGGACATGTTGGAGGTGCACCGTGACATATGGCCTGCGCGCCAAGTAGGCCAAACTCATCTATGGATCGGTATGTATCAGTTTGAATCGAACCGGGTCAGTTTGAGCCAAGATATGGCTGTTTTTAGGCCTGGTTAGTGGGAAGGATGTCCCAACCTCTATAAGTATACCCATAGCTGCCGCAATTAGGGGAAGACCACGTTTAGATTAAACCAATACTTGTTTCGTCGAACTGCTGCAAGCATTCATCTGAAATTATATGTTTCTCTTTGATTCGATCAGGAATATCTACCATACCTCCACTTTGTTTTGATCTGGAGTTTACTACTGAAATTTCTCGTGTTTTCTATTGTTTTATTGGGAATTGGTAGATTGCAAACCGCTTCATGGTCAGCGGCTACGTGCGCAAGTGTGTGAAGTTATGAATACCATCTGGGTTGAGATCTGTTGCATTGGCAACAGAGAACGTGATTCACAGCATCCCACAAGTTATCTCCATTACATCCACTATCATCTGTTCAACTAGAAGATCGGGCCAACCCTTATCATCTTGGTATTAGATTTCTAGCGTTTACTCGTTGAGCATCCACAAATCCACCGTAGATTAGTTTTTGTTTAGTCCTATACAGAAAAAAGCCACATAAAAATATTAGGTTTCGTAGTTTTTCCATAGCCTAGATAGCATTGTTTATGAGTTCTAGTGGCTGATCGTAGTCTTTTTGTGTAGCCTTTCTTCTAATCTGAGTTGTAGTTTTTGTCTAGATTTTATTTTCTTTTGTTGCGTCGGAGTCGTGAGACTGTTTCTCATGTTCTTAAGACTATTCGTCGTGTTTTTGAGTTATAGATCTGCTATATCTGTTATTATGTTTGTATCTTTTGTAGATCCGTTTCAAAGAAAGAAAAAAAGAGAGAAAGTCTTGATCGGATGCATATGTGAGTTTCCTTCACGTGTAAGAAAGAAAAAATCCATGTGCGGTCGCTCACGCTCGACCCCAGACACATATGTGCTAGTATGTGAGCAAAAAGGAAAAAAGAATCAGACTCATGTCAGACCACAGACTGGTCTAAGAAATTTTGTGTTCTGCCGACATCCTACCGCAGCAGGATTTTGAGTTATTTTTCTATCATGGCAGAGACCAATTTTTCAGATTAATTTTTTTCTTTTTGTTTATTTATTTATACTAAGTCCATATAGCGTACCTTTATGAGCCTTAGTTACCTTTTCTTTTGTCTAGAACTATCTGACGAGACTAGCGTGTTTCGTGATCTGCGGGCTGCTCAATTTATAGCAATCTTGTGGCCGTTTTGTTGAGTCATTGCTGGCGTCTCTTATTGTGCGTTGTAACACGAGCTTTACTTCGACATACCTCATTTTTGAGCTCTTTTTCATATTTGCAATTGCCTCATTATCTTCACCGTGTGTGTTTCCGTGGGTCATTGTCATACGATCAGCACTAGGATTTATGAATTGGTGTTGTTAGGTATCCATACCAAACTCCACCATATATCCCAGGTTGTCGAGTTATAGTTTTTGCCCTCGGTATTCGCTTCCTCATATCCGTGCATGTTCTACTCATACAAGTTGGTAAGTTATTCTAATTCACTTTGGAAAGGTAAAATACATTGTTTTCTTTCAGTTTCGAGTGAGTTGTGCGTGAGAGTTCCACCATGAAATTTTGTTTTGGGCACTAATGTACTAATCATGATTTCTACTAGTGTTCATGTGATGCAAAAATCAAATGATGTTTACCATGAATTTTTACCTATTGTGATTGGCATGGCATATGATCCAACTAAAGTCAAGTGGAGATTGGATAGTTCTGCAACATCCACAGAATATACGTCTTGGGAATCGCACATGCTCAGTGGTTTTGCGAGATGTTGTACTTCCGATAGCAAGTTTAATGGCCATACAAAATATTTTCTTGTTCATTGATGTGTCGATGAAAAGGTAGCTCGTTGGTGGAAGGACGCTAGGACTGTGTATAGTGTCATAGGTAAAATATTTCTTTGGGAGGATTTCAAGCAATTTCTGCGTTCTAGGTTTTTGAACAACTACAGATGGCCTATTCCAGAAATTTTGAGAGTGGACGTTAATAAGACATGTGAGGTGTCTACTAACATAATCATGTCTACTCCTAGTGTTGTATCTTGTGATATGCATGTTACTTTTGAAAAAAGGGAGCCGTCTATTTTACAACCTGCATCACACAATCGGGTGTCATCACTTGAGAAAGATGTTCCGGTACCTACCACATCTAGGGAGGATGACATTGATAATGGTATTTATTTGGGTTGCAACCATCCATTATGTTCCCCCGCAGCCAATGCAACAGATCTTACTTCAGATGGTATTTGCAACTTCACACAGTTGCGCACGTAGACGTCGACCACGAAGCGGTTTACAATCTACCAACCAATGGAACAACAGAAAACACGAGAACTTCAGTAGTAATCTCTAGATCGAATCAAAGTGGAGGTATGGTAGATATTCCTGATCGAATCAAAGAGGAACATATAATTTTAGATGAATGCTTGCAGCAGTTGAGCGAAACAAGTATTGATTTAATCTAAACGTGGTCTTCCGCTAATTGTAATGGCTGTGGGGATACTTATAGAGGTTGGGGCGTCCTCCCACTAACCAGGCCTAAAAACAACCATATCTTGGTCCAAACTGACCCGAATCAACTTAAACTCATACATACGACCCATAGATGGGTTCTGCCTACTTGGCACGCAGGCCATATGTCACCGTGCACCTCCAACGTGTCCTGGCGCGCCAGGTGACTTCATCAGGTGTCCCCCCCCCCCTCCCCCCCTAGGGGCAAAGTTTGATTGGAAAACCGGTTTTCGCCTGAGTTCTGGGTGAGTACTGGTTAAGTTTTGGGCATGTACTATCCTCGTATGTTGTATCTGTAGATGATTTGGAGGCGATTTGTACAGGACGGCCCCAAGGAAAAATAGATGCCGGTAAATATTCTTGTTTTACGTCATGGTCTATTCCGTTCGACACGATGAGTTGATCTCTCGTACACATCATCTCCGTATTATACTCCAGCTATGTATGCGTACAACCTCAAGCATATGGATCAAAACAACCAAACCGGGTCCAGATCAAAGCCGAAACCCACCCAAAAACCGGTTTTCCCCTCAACGCTTCCGTAAAGGGGGGATACCGAAGCAAAAGTGTAATTGTCGAATGAGAGATGAGCAAGGTTCAACTCCCAAAGGCTAGAACAATTTTACCCACATCATTTCTTGTACTCCCTGCATCCTAAAACGTTCCTAGATACATAGAAATTTAGATAAATCTACGACATCTCTTACGGAGAGAGTACTTGCTTTAGAGTCTCACACGCCTAAAGTATGAATTAAGTATCCCTCTTTATTTCTAGACCCTCTACTTGACCTTCTTATTTATGCAAGTAGTCCTTCCTTATTTATTCAAGTATACTTCCTTTCGTTCACTCCAATATCTTGCAACATGGCAGCTCTAACACGCACACTTCACTTGCTCAGCCTATCGTGCCTATCTTGATTGACAACCAAGATTATGAGACTAGCATTATCTTTCGATGGGTCATTGTTTTGTTCGTTAGTAAGGCTTGCTAGGCATTGGGACGAGCAAATGTGTGAAAGAGAAATTGCAACCTTAACTTGGAGAACATAATGGTATGTGTGTTCTTGTCGTCACAGGTCCTACCCAATAGCATTGCATGCCCCAACGTCTTTCGATCTCAACAATGCTTAGACACTTTACACTGCTAAAGATCTTTGTTGGCATCTATATGAATCACCTCTTCACATCGTCAGACTAACCCCATATATCATTTGAGGTGATTCTGCTTAGGGAGCAGTTCAAGAATGTTTAATTCACCTTTCCATGAACAAACACATATATAACAGCAGAAGAAGCACTTCTTCACAATCCATTCAATAAGGTTTTGAACACTTGAAACCAAAAACAAGTGGAGATGAAATTACAGATCCCATTTCGGAACAGCAATTTCAACACATTCGCCTCCTGCGAAGGCGTTGTTTTTGGGATCAGCTTTGTGCTATATATTATTATCAATGGACATATATCCAAGCATAATGCATTGTGTTCAGCATGACCCTTTTGGAGTCATTCCCTATGAAACACAACGATACACCCTTGTGCAGTATTTAGATGATGTTTACTCTAGCATGCCTTCCACCCTCTTCGTAGGATCCAGCTGCAGGTAAGTAAATGGTTCAGTAAGTCCGTCCTGCAAATTACAATTAAATGGATAAAAAATAGATGTAAAATAAATAAGAGAACCTTGGAAATATGCATTTTAACATTAAAAGTACAACAGCTTTTTGAAGAACCTAAGTTGATTTTAGGAACAAGGCATGCCACAAGAAGTACTACTTTCATTTGTTCCATTTGGTGACAAGATGATTAAATGTGTGCTTCTAGTCCGGATCTCTTTGAACTGGTAGGTACCATACAAGCCACACCATGTCTTGGTTTGGCCCAGAGGAACCAGCCATAATGGGATGTTTTCCAAATATCTCGCCTCCATATTACTCAACTCATCAACCAAACTATCTCGGTAGAAGATGACACAACATGCACAACAAATAAAGCCAGGATGGCAGCCTCATAAATTTCAAGATTTGGAATTGAATGGAGATTGTGCTACTAGCTACAACTTTTCTATGAATAAAAAAACTAACATGTTAAGCTGTTGCAAGATGCAAACCAATCCATATTTGAACTACCCGGTCACGTTTAGCTGAGTTATGCCAAGACTGCATTCTAGGTGCAGTGCATGTCATGCTCCAATATAATTTTCTAAGAATTGGTTAGATTAGCTTGTGGAGGAGTTCATTTTGTTTTGGTAAGTCAATTTGTTAATTTTGTTAGAGATCTTTTTAGCAAGAGAAATGATTAGAGCCATAGATGAACTCCGCTAGACCGGCTCCATATATCTAATAAAAAAATACTTCAAAATAAGCTCACATTAGACTTCCCCAATTGAAAAAAAGACTTCCCATAAAGAAAAGTCATAAAACAGCCATATAAGATAATTCATAAAATATGTACAAGTCGGACTGTCAGAAAAATATAAGCTTAGGCAAACCCATGCCTCCGAATAAAACTTCTACGTGTAGATAAACAATTTCCATGCAATTTGTTAGCCAGTAAACCTTTTATGTCGCAGAGATTAACTTTTTAAAGAACAAGCTTTTGTAGCAACTAGCCACTATGGACTTAAGCTCATGTAAGAGCAAACTACCTAGAATGAACTTAATCAAACCTTTTAACATGAGCAATTACACCAATTACTAGTTAACATTTTTAGACGTTGCTTAATCAATATATTAAGTTGTTGTCGATAACCTAAAAGAATATTAATCAGCGAGCGTGTGGAGACTTTTGCCAACGCCTCAGTGGTTGCTAACGAGAAATTAGCTACCGTGTGAGTGCAGTAGGCCAGTAGCCAATTGAGCTAGCGTTGTAGTAGCCAGGTTCCAGCATCTGTAAACTATATATCGCCAATCATTTCTTCTAGTAAGGTCCACCTTCTAGGGTGTATATTCTACAAAGACACTAGTCATGTTCAGGCTCTAAGTTTCTACTCCCTCCGTTTTAAAATATAAGATGTTTTAGATTTGTGAAGAAAATGAATCTAGACTTTTCTTAGTGTATAGATTCATCCCTAACTTGAATGAACCTATATACTAAAACAAGTCTAGATACATTTACTTCACAAACCTAAAACATCTTATATTTTGAAACGGAGGGAGTAGCATTTTCGGTGGGCACTTTAGTCTCATGTCATGGGCATCCTCTATAAGATGAGAGTACTTATGTACTATCGAGCTCCATTATGTTATTATTGCTCCACTACACATCCGTTTTACCCACATCAATATTTGCTCCCTTTAGGGTCGTATATGCCAGCCCGAAATATGAAATAACCTAACTACTCTCTTTTATTTGCCTACCCTCTACTTGCCCTTCTTATTTATGCAACTCCTTTCTAACAGCTGGCCAATTGGTAGTTCTTACACAAAATTTCTCAGCGTGCCTAGCCTAACTCGATTGACAAGCAAGATGATTAGAGTAGCTGTCACATCTAGTATTTAGTTCAGATTGGGAAGCATCAGGACAAGCATGTCCGCGTTGTGCCATGGATACCCTTTGCTTGAAGAACAAACGGGTTCATGGGAGGCTGCATTCAGTGGTCTTACATATCATCTATCCTGAGCACACGCCCTAGACTGTCCTGTTAGGTATATGTAGGGTAATGTACGAGAGGAAATTGGCAGATGTTCTTATTCGGGAGCACAGGTCAAGAACTTCTAGTTCACTTTTCCAATAACTGATAGTGGCAGGACTAACCAAGTTTTACATATAATTCCACATGCGTAGAATACTAGTACGAAATTCGATGAAATCATATACAACACCACAAGTAACTCTGAACCAGAAGCCATTCGGTGGTTTCGAGCAAGGCTTTAACTCTCAAAATAACCAGACATGAAAGTACAAAGCCTAGGAGCGCAACTCAAACAAACACAAAAAAAAACCCTAGCAAGGCAGTTTCTTCTGTGTCACACTTGTGCCATTATTATTCATGAACTTTGAGACTAAGTGATGTTTCAAAGGCGTTGACAAATTCACCACGAAACAAAACCTCACACGCTTGAGAAGGATCGAGGTGCTGTTTACTCTAGACTGGCTTCCACCCTTTTTGGAGGATCCAGTTGCAGGTAAGTAAACGGTTCTGTTGGTTCCTCCCTGCAAAATCACAGTTTATACATGAACAACTTTCTGAAGCAAGAGTAATAAGAAAACATCCTCAGTCTCAACACTCATTGCAATGTCTAAATGTATGTGCAGAGGAAACTATAGTCGATACTAGCCAGGTCCGCAACGACAATTTCAACATCAGAATTTTGTAGTTCGCCTACCAATTTAGGTACAACAGCCTCCTGAAGCACTTGACCTTTTTTTACAAAAAAGTCTATGACAAGAGACCATAAAGTGCACATGCTAGGGGATTTGCCTACACCATGCCTATATCGTATAATGCATGTGCACTTTATAGTCTCATGTCATGGACACCCTATATAAAATGAGTGTACTTCTGTATTTTTTTAAAATGAGAACACACCGATCTGATTAGTTTTTAGACTTTACTTAGGTGGAGATTTTTATCGAGCACCGCTATGTTATAACTATTGCTTTGCTACACATCCGTTTTACCCACATCAATATCTGCTTCCTTTAAGGCCGTGTCCCTAAAGTATGAATTAACCTAACTAGCCTCTTTTATTTGCCTACCCTCTACTTGCACTTCTTATTTATGCAACTCCTCCTTCCGTCAATTAGCTGGACAAATGGTAGTTCTAACACAAAATTTCTCAGCCTATCGAGCCTAACTCGATTGACAAGCAAGATGATGAGACTGATGTAATCTTTTGCTACCTCGTTGTCATGTCTAGTAATAATTTAGTTTAGATTGGGAAGCATCAGGACAAGCACATCCACGAGGTGTCTTCAATCTTCAGTGGCCATACCCATCCAGATCACACGCCCCCAGATACTTTATCCTGTCCAGTTAGAGGTATGTTGTGTAGTGCATACATGTCAAGATTGTGAAACGAGCGGAATTTGGCAAATGTTCCGATTTAGGAGCAGTTCAAGAACGTCTAGTCCACTTATCCATGAACTGATAAGCGCAAGAATAAGGCACCAGTTTTACACAGAATTCCACATGTGTAGTATAGTAGTATGAAATTCCATGAATGACATATATGACACCATAAGAAACCCGACTTCAGAAGCCATTCGGTTGTGCCATCAAAGACGAGCAAGGATCGAACTCTCTCAAAACAACCAGAGAGGAAAGAGTACAAAGCCTCGGAACCGCAATTCAAAAAAAATACAATCCCCTAACATGACGGTTTTTATGTATCATGCTTGCACTATTATTATTCATGAATATATCCAAACATAAGCAACTGTTTTCAACATGAACCATATGAGACCAATGACTTCCAAAGGCGATGGCAAATTAATTCACTACGAAGTAGAACCACACACACTTGAAAAGGTTCAAGGTTCTGTTCAATCTAGCTTGGCTTCCACCCTTTTCGGAGGATCCAGTTGCAGGTAAGTAAATGGTTCTGTTGGTTCTTCCCTGCAAATCACAGTTTATACATTAATAAGTTTTTACGCAACAGAAATAAGAGCATATTCACGGTGGCAACACTCGTTGCCTTGCTGACATGTGCAGCAAAAACTATTGTTGGAACTAGTTAGCCCCGCAAGGGTAAATTCACGATCAGAATTCTGTAGTTCACAGTTTCACGTCTGCATGGAGTCCTCGAATAATTTGCATTTTAAGTACAACAGCTTCTTGAAGCACTTTGACCTTTTTTTCATTAACAAGTCATACCAACAAGAAGTGTGTACATGTGTGTTTCTAGTGCTCATCTGTCTGAACTGATTAATCCTAATCAAGCCACACGAGCACCTTTGGCTTTGGCCCATAGGAACCAGCCAGACTGAGATAGTGTGGAAATAGCTTGCACCATTCATGATACCCAACCAATGAAACAACCAACCAGCCAAACTAAGTTCTTAAATGACTCCAAACATAATATATGGCACAACAAACCCATAAGTACACTGGAAGGCAGGAATGCAACCCATAAATTTCAGGTATGTGCAACTACATGGAGAATATATAGCTTACTGCCTATAGCTTTGCTACGGATAAAGAAAAATTGAACATATTAAGCAATGGTTATTGGCTCAACACACTCGACAGTTCAACTATACCACCACATTTATCAGAGTTCTGCCCAGATCATATTCCAGCTCCATGTTAAGTCAGTTTGTAGGGGAATTCATTGTGTTTTAGTTAATCAATTTGTCATTTTTTTAGAAAGATAGAAAAGAAGATGAGAGGTGCAGTTGAACCTCGCCATACCAACTCCCATTTACAGTTCCACAAAAAAGGTATATAAAACAACTAAATAAGCTAATTCAGAAAGAATACGCACGTTAAGCTTAGCAAAATCAATACTACCACAGGACTAATACACGCAGATAAACAATTTCAAAGCCAGTAAACCATTTATGTTGCAGAGATTACTTTATAACGAGCATGCTTTTGTAGTACGTAATGAGTAGTGAATAAGGATTTAAGTTGCTGAAAGAGCAAGCAAGGACCGATGAAATTAAAGACTTACATGACTAGATGAGCATACTCATCAATCACCAGTGACTAGCTAGTTAGTATTTCCCTCAACAGATTTTGAGATACTGCTTATTCATTTTGTTAAATTGTTGTGGACAACCCAAAAACATATTTTCAGACTATCATGAGTGATCATGAGAAGAAGCTCATACCCAGGTTTTGAGCGCATGCATTGCCAGAAGATCTTGAATGGGCCTGGAACTGTCTTGAACGGATTCCCTTCAAAGGCGGCCTACAAAAAAGTAATTAAGCAAAACAACACATGTTCAGCATAAGTATGTTTATTTCAGACATGGAATTCTCATGATCAAACACAGATCCAATGTCTTCCATTTGTTGGAAATGCACAACAGGTCGAAGGCCGTGGTTTGACAAATTGCAGGATATTCCAGATAGGTGGTGCAAGAGATTTCGAATTCCAGCAGGTTTAGCCTTGGAAGAATCAGAACATAATACAACCTATGGATAATTTGCCTTGCACATTATTTTTATAACGCTCAGCTTGTTCAGCACTGAAACAATTTTATTTCATGGTGGTCAGATCAGTAACTACTTGTTCCATACAACCAGTTTCAGATTAGTCCACTGGTCATTTGTAATTGTGTTTTGGGGAATGTGGGACTGGGATCAATGGTTTGAAAGCAGTAACGGCGGTACGTCACAGGTGGAACAGGTACCATCTTGGCTACAGGTTATTGCGTCGCTGCGCGTACTATGTACCAGGCAACATTGTGAGCCCAAATTGTTCCGAGCCATGATAGCAGACTAAAATACCAAAACAATTTGATGCCAGCTCAATGCGCTAGGCGCACCAAGCATCATACTGGTAGCAAACAAATCTTAGGGATAGTGTAGCTGTGCAGTACAAAAACTGAACTGGCCTAAACACATGAAGTGCCTAACTACAAGTGATCAGTACCAGAGATTTTGTAAATATCGTCCATCCTTACATGGCATCTGGGAGTTACACCCGATATTTTTTTGCAGCAATAACTAGTAATCAGAGAAGGAGGGCAGCGTCCAGTGAGGGGACCTGAACGACATCCTCGACGCGGTCGTTGCAGCGGTGCGCCTTGGGCTGCCGCTTGTCTCCCTCCGGCAAGCCCCACGGGCTCTCCCGCCTCGGCACCGGCCTCTCCTCGCTCATCTTCCTCCTCCTCCCACCACCACTCCTCCCTGTCCTCTTAAAAAATGACCAAAATGGCGGCTCAAATCCAGTCCACCCACGAATCCTCAGAACATCGACGAAGAGATCAGAGGAGGCCGACTCACCTAGCAACCACCACTCCTCCCGCTACGCGCGCCGGAGACGAGAGATCCCAAGATCGAGACGACGACGACGGCTGCTTCCCTCACCGGCCGGAGTCCACCAAGAGAGCGACGCTCAGAGGAGACGATAGCGAAGTGCCCAGCCCATCTAGACCTTCGGTGCCACATGGGCCAGAACAAACCATTCCATCCAGCCCATTACGAGCTGGAAGTAGCAAATTACCGGCCCGGATCAAACCGGGACCCACCTGCAGTGATACGTGGGCGAGGGCAAAAGCGGCATTTGAGCCGAGCGGAGGACGCGCGATAAACCCTAGCTGACCGTGCCCTCGTATATAAGCGCGTACCCCTTCGCACTCCGGCTCTCTCTGAGCTCTCTCCGGCGGCGGCGCACTCGTGATCTCAAACCAGGCCCGCACTCGTCGTCGTCGTCTTCTCGTATCCACCGCCGCTCCACGCAACCATGGTGAGTCTCGTTCGTCTGATTTAGGTAGTCGCTGCTGGTCGTAGGGATTGTTCTTTGGGGCGCAGGTTCGGTAGTTTTGCATCAACTGCGGCGATCTGTACGTTGCCGCTAGTTGGAATAATTTGGGAGGGCTGAGGTGATTCGAGTTCTGTTAGGTTTGCTGTATCATGGTTGGTCGGCAGGAATAATGTGACGCTGTTGGTCTGCTGAAACTGCTGTAGGATTGCCTCGTTATGTTGAATTGTACCTTGTGGATGTTAGTAAATGTCGAGTTGGTCGGGAAGAAGCGAAGATGATTGAGATGCTGTGATTGGAGGCACTTGCATGTAGTATCGCACTGCCCAGTCTAGTAGCTTGGACGAATTGAGTTTACCTGCTTGAATGATGAATTGTACCTTGTGGATGTTAGTAAATGTCGAGTTGGTCAGGAATAAGCGAAGATGATTGAGATGCTGGGATTGGAGACACTTGCATGTAGTATCGCACAACCCAGTGCAGGATCTTGATGTATTAAGTTTACTTGCTTGAATGACGAATTTGCTTTTATGGTTTAGGTTTGGATGCGCTGCTTGAACATAACAGCATTCTTAGTTCAGTTGTCACGACTTCTCCCAGTATAGACATGTTTATTTCAGTTTGTTTTCAAACTTCAACATTAAGCAATAGTTTAGATGCCTGTTGATCAGCTTGTTCTAGAATTTGCTGAAACCTAAAGCAGCCATCGACTATATACTGACATAATGTAGGCATCTTACAGCTGCACTAAATACATTTGGATCAAGTTTGGCTAATTTTCATGTGCTCTTTAAAAGCAGAAATGTTCTTTAGGTTCTGGCATTTTTGTAAGTCTGCTTGAGTTATCTAATATCAATATGTTTGGTTGTTGCAGTCGAAGAGGAAGACCAGGGAGCCCAAGGAGGAGAACATCACCCTTGGACCGGCTGTCCGTGAAGGAGAGCATGTCTTTGGTGTTGCTCACGTCTTTGCATCCTTCAATGACACCTTCATTGTAAGTTTTTCTCCACACCAATACCATTGACCGTTATGAGTAATTGACTTTTACTCTCAATATGCAGCATGTGACTGACTTGTCTGGGAGGGAAACCCTTGTGCGCATCACTGGTATGCATCTTTGTCTATGCCATTACTCGCATTAGCACTATTAGTTGTTGGTGGGCATCTTTGATATTCACTCAAACTCACTCTAAACCATCCAGGTGGGATGAAGGTCAAGGCTGATCGTGATGAATCCTCACCTTATGCTGCTATGCTTGCTTCTCAGGATGTTGCTGTTCGTTGCAAGGTAATGTATCCTGAAATAAGAAGGCTTCGCTATTACCTGTTCCTTTTTCCATCTTCCACCCGTCTTCTGTGGCATATTCATTAAGACAGATGAGTGGCAAGCTATGGTGTAATGTTGCTATTTGATTGGGGGATGTGTTAATTCTGTGCTCTCTCAAGGGTTTTGTTGTCTGATAGCTGTTTCTTGTCCTTTCAGGAGCTTGGCATCACGGCACTACACATTAAGCTCCGTGCCACTGGAGGCAACAAGACCAAGACTCCTGGACCTGGAGCTCAGTCTGCTCTCAGGGCTCTTGCTCGTTCTGGGATGAAAATTGGGCGCATTGGTATGAACAACTTATGCTACACTATAGTAGTTGTGGAAGAATACTTGTTGTTGCTTGATTGTACACTCTGCATCTGGATGACATTTAAATTCGTTCTTGTGTTGCAGAGGACGTGACTCCGGTTCCCACTGACAGCACCCGCCGGAAGGGTGGAAGGAGGGGAAGGAGGCTGTAGATGTCTTCCTCAGGCTATATCTTTCATCTCCTATGTTGGCAAATCAAGAACTTACTCTGTGGTCCTGCTGTTTCTATGCTTATCAGAAGGAGCTTTAATTTTGCCATGTTGAGGGTCATTTGATGTTAGTTGAACCTATGGTGCTGTTGGGATCCAATTTTTGGTTCAGAAACCTGTTACATTTATGCGATAACTAGCTTTTCAGTCTATGGAAACCTTATTGTGCTCATCTGATTTCCCATGTTTGTCTGTGATCTGTGAGGAACTACTTACTGTAGTATTTAGTCAGTCGTCTGAGGGTTTCCCTGGCGGGTGGGTGCAACATGTTGGTTTTGTTTAACTGCATACAAGAACCATGGTAGATCAACCTGTGAATCTCTTGTTATAACTGAACCCTTGTAAAACAATTATTACAATGTCAAATTTGATGCACAGTACATCTTGCAATTTAGACACACAAACAGCACACAGATGGCCAGCATGGCGTAGTTGAGTGTTGCCCCCTTACCAGGCGGTGGGTTGGAGTCTGATGTTGGCTGTGTCGTGCCTGGTTTCCGTGACTGATGATCCTGGAGTTGCTGCAGGAGCAGCACCTGGGGCGGAACCTGTTTGAGATGGTTCAGGTTCCAGGGTTGACATAGGAGCACCATCGGGCGGCGGCATCGGACGACAACGATGAGCGACGTTGGTCGTGTCTGGACTGGGGAATTTACGAAGCTGGTCATCGATCTGGAACCGCATCCTGCCTGCCCGCGCGTTGAATGGTAAAGAAAAAGGAAACAATTTTCAGAGAAAACCGAAATGGTAAGAAAATTCCGAATAAATAAATACGAAAACTTTCCGAAAATATAATTAGCCAGGCCATCTATGAAATACTACTTTGCTTCATTGACTTTTCTACTCTTGTTGGGCATAAAACATATGCAAGGTCTACATAATAAATACAACCAATTCAGTCTACATACTAATTAAATAAGTGCCTTAGCTTTATGTAAAACTATTTATGTAAACTTATGTGCTTGTTGAGTTGTTAAATTACATGTGTTACTTTATATATCCAATTGTTGCTTGTTGAAGTTGTGATCTATTCTTTGTCTATTATATGTCAATCCAGTCTACATACTAATCACGTGAGAGTCGTAGTGTTTTTGTGGAACTATTTATGTGAACTTATGTGCTTGTCGAAGCGTTGAATTATGTGTGTTAACTTTATATTCAGTTGTTTTTTGTTGAAGCTGTGATTTATTCTTTGTAGGTTATATATTTATTTTGGTATACATGCCATGATATTATGTCACTATTATATTTTGATAAATGTCCGTTCTCGTATTAGATCATTCGTTCCATATTCGTCTCCGATTCCGTGTTGGTTTCCAGAGTTTTCCGTTTCGTTTTTTATTCTGGCGATACAAGAAAAAACCTAAAACGATAATGGTAAAGCATGTTTTCGTCCGTTTCCGTTTCGTTTTCAACACTAGTCATATGATGTGGCTGAGATCATTTGGTGACTAAGTACTGACATGTAATGTTTTCCCAAAATAAATAAAAAAGTACTGACACGTAATGTCTGCGTGTGACTCGAGCAGTGAAGTTCGGAAGTGCACTTCGTTAGAGGTCGATGCAGGACTCCATAGTTGTGTATCTATCCTATCGACATGGCTAGTATATGCATCCGTGGCCATGGTTACCTGACGGGCCGATTCCCTTCACGTAACCGAAAGCGTCAGGTGTGTTCGGAGGAACTTGTCTGATCTGCCTTTTCTTCTTCTTGATGAAAGGTTAACAGACTTGGCATGCAGTTTGACATCGGAACAGTACAGTACTGCCTAGGCCGCTGATGATCCGACGAGTGTCCACTGGAACCCCCCCACGGTTTTCTCGGTACCGTTTGGGCACGTCGGAGGAGACTCGAGGGTCGAGGCGACGTGGCCTGGCCTGTGGACGCACCCGATCGGATCCTGAGAGGAGAGCTCCATGCCTCGGTCAGCGGCGAGCTTAGATTGCTCGCAACTTGCCTGTCCCTGTCCATGTGTCGCTCCAGTCCGCTCGATCCTTCCACCGACCAACGAGAAAGGGGAATTTAAATTCTTTTGATGAAAGAGACGAAGTGGGTTGGGTAGTTTCGTGCCTGCAGCCTCTGCGAGCACAAGGCGACTGGCGAGGCACTTGGAAGAACGCCTGCCTATGTTAGAAGGAAAAATCTAACGCGAGGCGTCGCGCGCGTGGTGTTTTGTACGGCGGCAGTACGTACACCTTGACCATGGCGGCTGGCCGGCCGGCCGACCGATCCACGTACGTGTACGGATATTTTTCATGGAATACTTGGTTTTTTATATGAACTTAATATAGTTAAATTTTCTGGACGATGATGGATTCCTCTCAGTACGGCTGCAGTATACTTACACTTGTTCTAATTCTGTATTTGTGATGTGTTTTATCTGACAATCAAGTAGAATCAATCTGATAACCAAGTGTAATTTATCTGGCAATTACTTTCACATTTTTGACCGATGTCGTTAAAGAGATGATGTATTCTTATACCTTTTAGTATTGTGTTTTATTTGGCGATCATATGACTGGCCACCGAGTGTAATTTATCCGGCAATCATCTCTAACTAATCTGGCAAGCATATATGTACATGACTTTGTCTTGGTTAAAACCTGGCAACCAAATATAATAATCCGGCAATTAGACTGATTTTAACCTGGCAATTCGGCTTACTTAATCTAGCAGTTAGGCATATTTAGTCTGACAATTAGTATTCTTGTAATTAAAATGGCAATTGGTACGATTAAACATGGCAGCCAGGAATAATTAATCTGGCAACTATAAATGTGACAAACAAGGTCTAATTATTCCCAAAATTAATAATCTAGCATTGTGTCTAATTAATCTCGCAATTACTCCTAATTAATCTGATGAATAGACTATGACTTATCGGGTAATTAGTAGTTGATCAATGAGACGTGGAGACATGCACGTGATAATTTTATAGTACAGAGCCGTGATGCTACTACTCGTGATGTGCAGAGACAGATGCATGCAGTAGGCCTACCATGATAACTTCCAATTTTTTACCAAAACAGCTCGTGTCTACTGTTTTATAGATCGTACAGCTACCGCCGCATGGAAATAACCAACGTGCGGCGCCGCGCGTTAGTCCAGTCCATGTTAGAATGCGGAATTCAAAAAGTTTTGAGGGAAACTCACTCGATACACTATTTTTTTTCTTCCAAAAGAAGGCAAAATCTTTACCTCATCTCATCACCTAAGAAAAAGGGAATCGTCGGCCGGTTGATTAATAATGAAAAACTAGGAGAAAACCAACCGCCGAAGGCCCCGCTCAACATATCTCGAATCCCATGCCAACACATGTCAAACAGTCGACCATTCATCACAAGGACCAGGGACGTGTTTGCTTACCCGTTTTCCCATTTTTCGCATTCAGCATGAAGAAATAAACCCATTTGTTGTGTTGGATCGCATACGTTTCTCGTATCGCACGTGTCTTAAAACATGTCAAAAGTTGGTCCACTGAAAAAACCGTAACCGAGCATTTACATGTGGGCATGCGCCGGGCGCCACAAAATCTCCCACTTTGTTTCTCGTGCATCCATAGGTAACCTTAGTTATGTAACGTGCTAAACTTAATTCCTTCTAATAACGATGCTTTGATTCAAAATAAGTTTACATGAAAGGGATGTGTATCAACGTTGTGATTCCATTCCAACAACCATTTCTAGTTTTGTTGACCTTTTTGGAGGTCTATTTCGTGTTCATATTTATACATTTTTTGAACGAAATTTGTTAAATTTGTCATACATCGACGACCATTTGAAATTTCCTTCCGAGGAGTAGCTTTGTCTTGCCATTTTTCACAACTTTCATGCTATAAGTTTTTTGTTTTGATATTCATAAACGAGTGGATCTAAATTCTCTAATACACTATAGGTTGATGTAGATCTACTCATGTAGAGTGTCAAAACAGAAAATTTACAACACGAAAGTTATGTGAAACAGACAAGTTGAAACTTCCTCTTAAAAGAAATTTCAAACGGTCGAACGTGTGCGACGAACTTGATTTTTTTTGTCCAAAATAGCTCCAAAAAGAAACACATACGAAATAGAGTTTAAACACTAGTAGAAAACATGTCTTTGGTTTGGAGCTGACGTGTGCTCTAGTCCCGGTTGGATCTGGGACTAGGAGAACATACGTGACTAGTCTCGATTCGTTGGGGACCTCTATTCCCAGTTGGTAATACCAGCCAGGACTAAAGGTTTGCCACCAATGGCTAGGAGTCAGGGGACTAGACGTCATGAACTAGTTTGGGTTTATAACATCAACCGGGTCTAATGTCTTTTCTATATATAGACTGCTTCGTCCCTGCCTGAGCCCATGGCCATTTTGCTCCAAGCTTGCTCAAGTTCATCTCCATTTTTTGTCCAAGATTTGTGAAGATTTGGTTGTACCCATCAATCCAAAGTTATACGAGGTTAGCAACTTTATTATTTCATCTCTAATTGTTAGTTTAGCTCAATGCTCTAGAAGTAGAGAGGGATTTCATGCTTTAGAAGTACGGAAAATTTTAGATGTGTAATTTTAGGCAAATTCTGATTATGCAAAAAGTTACTGAAAGTTAAGATGTGTAATTTTAGAGTTTTGGAGCTTAGAATTGAATGAGTTTTTCGCTGCTAGATCAATAATTAAAACTCAACATTGTTTATTTAATTGTACAATTTAAAAATTAGTGCATGCAATTTTTTTAGATTTCAACAAGTAAATGAAGTGAAAATGATCCAAGCTTTTTATATGATCTAAGATTTTAATTATAATACAGATGAGTCGGCCATGGATATACGACGCTCCTTGGATGTCTAACACGTTCATTAAAGGCACGCTTGTTTTCTCGATGTGGCTGAGGCAAACAAGCGGAATGGTTTTATGTGTTGTCTGTGCCGTGTCTATCGGAATGAGAAGGATTAATCTTCCTCAAAAATTATTCACATCCACATGATTCAGTCCGGTTTCATGTCCGGCTATAATTTTTGGACAAACCACGAAAGTCCTCCATCCCCCGTTGTCCACCGCGGCCACATGAAGTGACTTTAGTCCTGGTTCGTAACTGCCCCGGGACTAAAGGGGGGACCTCTAGTACCGATTTCGTAGTCCCAATTACACAATCGGGACTAGAGCCAGTCTAGAACCGGGACTAGAGGCATGTTCTCCACTAGTGAAAACACTCAATGAAACTTGGAACGGATTATGGAAGTGAAATCCCACCATCGAGCAGCATCTAATTCATCTATACATTATCTCGAATGGAAGCTCGGTTAGATAGATTAGCAAGGATTAAGATGAAGTATGTTAGTTATTATAGGTATAACAGTTCACTGCCTCCCATTACACGCGCAAACTAAATGCCAAAACTTTTTTTTTGCATCCAGCACTTTGTGATCTACCAATCAAGAGGTTAAAATTGACCCAAGCCAAATCTAACCCATGTAGCATCTAACCAAGTAGAAAAAATAAGAAATATTGGCCTGACTAACCAAACACGCACCCAAACAACTCCGACCACCACTGAAGTCCTATTGCCGTTTGCTGAGTGCTTTATTGAAACTGTCGCATGAGGATACCAAACACAGGTCATTTGTTGTTTGACGTTAAACCTATTTTAGTAATATTCCTGTATATCTCCTCCCATTATTCAAATTCCCAAAATGGGCATTTGATTTTATCAACATGCACATGTCACATTTCTTGTGGAATGACTACCAAATCTTAGAGAAATTAGTATGTGTTACTAGGCTCCAGAATATTTAGGATGCTGGAAGCTTTGGAAAACCCACATGAATAAAAAATATGGCCTCCTCACCAAATATTTTCACTTGCAATCATCCTCAAACCTCTACATTTTGGTAAGGTGTGTTGGAAGTTGTAAAGAAATCAAGTTTTCCTATAGTTTGGTATCCCACTATATGCACAATTTTGTGACATATATGTAGTATGTAATGAGGTGAATATCATAATCTCCGATACTTGGGATGGTGCAAAGTTAAAGTAAACCTTTTGAAGATATTTAATGGAAAGCACATGGGTTTGTACTATGATATGCTTGAGATTGTTAGAGAAATATAGCTTTTTGAGGAGATGGGTTCCTCATATTGTGACTTCAGAACAAATGAATTTACACTTCCAACTTCTTATATTATGTTATCAACTTGGGGAGGGGGGGGTGCCGTTTCTGTTCCTGCTATTCCATGACTTTTCTCCCCTCTTGGGTGCATATTTTTCTTTGTATTTTGTCTCACAATAAAATAATGACTATAAATAATTTAATGAAAAAACATACAGTAAAACCTAAAGATTGTAAACTTCTGAATAGGAACCAATACATCACTTAATATTTGACTGTGTGGCTGTCAGCGACATTTGGCCACTAGTTTTTGAACTCTTGAATCTGTGTACAATTCTAAAAATACTACTCCAAACTACATTTTGTTTTGTTGCATTGTGGAACAAATGGAAACTTTGTAATGACATAGCTTGTGACGATGTTTCATGGAAAAACATCAAACATGTCCAGATGTCACTTTATGGTGTCATCAGGTGGAAAATACTACTCAAGGACAAGGCACCAGAGAAGACGGAAGCATTGTGACATTTCCTCTCTAACAAGACGGTGGCGCCACAAAAGGCATCTCTAGCAGATCACAAATATCGGGCTAAAATTGGATAACTCTAGCCATTTTCCAGTTTTGGCCCGATTACTAGCCTGAACAAATGCCAGATAATGGCTTGACCTAGATAAAATGAGCGCCCGACCCGCACCACCCATATATATTGAGGTCGTAGGGAGATACCTAGGTCCATTTCGCGACCCCTCCTCCACAGTCTCTCCCCTCCACCGCACCACCCGAAAAATTTCGGCGAGCAAACCATAGCTGGTGGGCGCAGCACAGGAAGGGGGGCTTCTCTAGCGCTACCGGAGTCCATGGAGGAAGCTCGACCGTGCCTGTGCGTGGAAACATCGGAGAGGTCGGGAGCTCGAGTGCGGTGGCGGCCGACGGCTCGAGAGGCGTGGAGTACTTGCGCTCAGTCCAAGCTCACAACCACGACGCCCTCTCCCGAAGTGCTGGTAAGGCGGCATTTTGTGGGGGTGGGGTGTGCGTGTGGCACTACTAGGAAAATGGACATCCGTGGCGCATCAAAAATGGGCATCCGTAGCGCACTAGCAGTACACCACGAGATCCATACTACGGCTAAAGTTTACCGTAGCGCACTACCTGGTGCGTTACGGGTAAAAAAGTTACCCGTGGCACACCACACAGTGCGCCATGGCTGTGTTTTTTGAAAAAAAAATGCAAAAAACACCCTTGTTTTGAATTCCAAAAGCAAGGGGGACCGCACATTGTTGCCATCGTGTCGCCTCGCCGGAGCATGGTGATCATGGCCATGGCCACAACCTACCACCGCATGGAGGTGCAGGAGGCCGTGGCCGCGCTAGTTCTCGAGCAGGACGTCTCTGGCCGAGGAGGAGGAGGAGGAGGTGGCGTCTGTCGTTGTCACTGGAAGGAGGAGGATGATGCCAGAGAGAAAAGAGAAGTAGAAGGAGAAGATGAGAAGGGGAAGAAGGAGAAGGAGGAGAAGGAAAAGGGAGGAGAATGAGAGGAGAAGGAGAAGAATGAGAGGGAAAAGGAGAGGGGTAGGTGGCCAGGGTTGTGATTCGAATTTCGAATCCCGCCCAGCTTACTCGTGGCGCACTACATGGTGGTGCGCTATGGTTAAGTGGCCTTACTTTTTTTTGCAGGAAAAAATGATCTTTTGACCATAACTTTTTATCATTTTCGAATTTTGAAAATCTAAAAGGCGATCCAGGAGGGAGAGTTGGGAAAAATAGGCGATTCATAGTGTGGATTTCCTATAGCCGTTTTCCTAATAGTGTGGGTCTAGGTGTGGGTGGTAGGGGAGGGGGTGGAAGGTTCTCGGGGACATCCTTCTCTTGGCTGTCCTGAATCAAGCACTCACTTTCACCAAAAAATGTGTCTTTCCAGTCCTATGTTTTACACATATTTTTTTATCTTATTTTATGTGTTTTTTATTCCTATGTTTAGGAGATCCAACGAATGAAAGATGCCGTGAAATATGCACACGTTCGCTCACCAAACAGTAATACTTTGCCCAAAAAATATGTCACAGATTTATGACATGCTTTTTCGGACGGAGAAATTAGTGTCTTTGGAGGCTTTGCATTACACAAGGCAAGAAACATGCAGCAGAATTAACTCACGGGTAAGATTTTGAGAACAAAAGTCACGGGGTTAGGAAAAGTCATGTGCTAGAGTTTGGAATTGCACTCTGTGATCGGTGTGAGCTTGGGTGGAAGGGAGAAGGGCAGTTTTTTTTTGCGAATGGGACAAGGGGTAGGTGGGTAATCCTGAGAATGGTTTGAGCATAACTAGGTCGGATGGTTCAGTTCCTCGTTTTGGGGTTGATTAGTTTGGTTGGGAATGGGCTGAGTCCGTGGGACAGTTTGGTTTAGTTTGGGTTATCAAAGCCAACGGTTGGGTATGGTTGGTTATGGTCCTAAACTGTTATGGGAGAAACTGATCAAAACTTTAGATTGAGAACCGGTTTTTCAGATGGGTCTGAAGAGTTTTTCAGCGCCTAGGCACAAAAGTAGCTCTTGGATTTGGTCTGTGTTACGAAACCCCTTCATGTCAGTTGTGTCAGTTGTGCTGCCAAAAGAGTAACTACGCTTGGAGAAACGAGCTAGCTTGGGTTTTTTTTACGGTGAGCTTCGTGTTGTTTGTTGTAGGCCGCCAGGACGAACGTCACTAGTTTTCTACTACTAGTACAGGGAGCTAGCTTTGCTACTAGGTGCGCGTCAACCTGACGTCAGAGATTAAATAACTCTCCGCAGGAAATCTCTATCACTAGAGTTGATCAGTAAGAAGGGCGGAGCAGACCTTCGAGAACCGTTTCAACCCAAAACACCGAAAAGGGTTTAGCCCATAGTTTGTTAAGTGGTTTAGTTCTGGTTTGGGTGGACGGTATGTACAGTTTGGTTTAGTTTCAGTTTTGCAGGGTGGACCGGGGGTGTGGTTTAGTTGTGGTTCTCAACTCCACGTGATTGAGTATGGTCTAGGTGTGGTTTAGTTATAGGACCATTGCCAGGTTTATAGGTGGGTATATGTAGAGCAGAGGTCGGTCCAGGACTTGAGGGTCATCTGAACCCAAAATGCACGACGAGTTCACAACGCGTTGCTTCGTTCATCACCTCATCTCATCAAATCAAACCGGAGTAATAAAACATTTTCATTGGTCACTCTCGATTCAGGCTTTCGTCTTGATTTATAAATAAAGCAACCATCCACAACAAATAACAAGGTTCAAAACCACAACACAACAACTGCTGAGGCCACAACACAAGACAACCTGACTAGAGAAAATGACAAAGCGTGGGTGAAGAAACCATTTTCGTTGGTCACTTTGTCTTGGTAGAATCATCGGAACCAAGCGTGGGTGAAGAAACCAAGCGGTGGCACCGCAGTTGCAATGAAGTGTTTCGTCATCATAGGAACCGTCGCCCGCCGCAGCCGAATACAGTGAGGACAAGGAGGAGAAGCATATATTGTAGATTCAGTCCATAAAATATGTCACAGATTTACGACATGCTTGTTCGGACAGAGAAATTAGTGTCTTTGGAGGCTTTGCATTACACAAGGCAAGAAACATGCAGCAGAATTAACTCACGGGTAAGATTTTGAGAAAAAGTCATGGGGTTAGGAAAAGTCATGCGCTAGAGTTTGGAATTGCACTCTGTGATCGGTGTGAGCTTGGGTGGAAGGGACAAGGGGAGTTTCTTTTTGCGAATGGGACAAGGGGTAGGTGGGTATATGTAGAGCGAGGATGATGGTCATCTGAACCCAAGTTGCACGGCGAGTTCACAATGCGTCAGTCTGGCTTCGTTTGTCACCTCATCTCATCAAATCAAACTGGAGTAATAAAACATTTTTGTTGGTCACTCTCGATTCAGGATTTCGCCTTGATTTATAATAAAGCAACCATCCAGAACAAATAACAATGTTCAAAACCACAACACAACAACTGCTGAGGTCACAGCACAAGACAACCCAACTAGAGAAAATGACCAAGCGTGGGTGAAGAAACCATTTTCGTTGGTCACTTTGGCTTCGTAGAAGGAACCAAGCGTGGGTGAAGAAACCAAGCGTTGGCACTACAGTTGCAATGAAGTGTTTCGTCATCATGGGAACCGTCGTCCGCCGCAGCCGAAGACAGCGAGGACAAGGAGGAGAAGCATATATTGTAGATTTAGTTAGTTTTGGTTTCTAAATATAATTTGCTTCTTTTATATCTTTAATCATGTTCGTAGTTTGTTTGAAATTTTGTTTAATTAAGTTGAAATGGTGTTGGTATCTTGTTTCTTTTTAATTTCATCTTTATGGCAACACACAATCAACTATTAAAGTTAACACATGGGATGGACAACAAAGTCAATAGAGGTCAAACAATCAATAGAGGGTTCAAATACGTCGTCGAGACGTCATTGCACGGAAACAATTAAGGAAAAATAGTTCATTGCACTAGCAGAACCCTTTGTAGGTCCCACTCATGTGGGACAAAAACCGAGTAGCACAAGTCTTAGCGAGGCACGAAACGTGCTATTCTCGAGACTGTGCCTGAGAGAGAGAATGATAATGAATCTAGATTTAGTATGTAGGTTCATATAAATTTTGATAAATCTAAGATATCTATTTTAGGACGGAGGAAGTACATTTTATTTTGTGGCCAAAAGGGACTCTCGAGAATGATAGAACAGCATGGTAAAACAAATACAAAGGTAAATCATCTGCACGTGTATACTAAGTGATTATCTCGCAATTTACAGTACCCAAAGTGTTCCTTATTTGGTTCATATGACCTTCAACTCTATGAAGAAATCTGTGTTTGTACAAAAGGGACTCTGAAGAAATATGTGTTTTCCCAGTCCTATGTTTTACACATATTTTTTTATCATATTTTCTATATTTTTTATTCATGTGGTTCGGAGATCCAGCGAATGGAAGATGTGAAATATGCGCACGTTCGCTCACCAAACGGTACCCCTCTATACATCCCCTCTATCCCAAAATAAGTAATTTAATTTTAACTAGATTCATACGTATCTATATATTAAAATATATTTAGATATATACAAATCAATCCCAAGTCATTTATTTTCAGATATGAGAAAGTAAAGAAAAAGATCATAGATTTACGACATGCTTAATCTGACGGGGAAATTACTGTCTTTGAAGGCTTGCATAAGACAAGAAATGAGAAAGACTTAGGGTCTTCTGGCTAGCACAAGAAATGGTGTGCTAGACAGCTCAAATTTAAATCCACCTTTTCCTATATATGAGTAGTGCTCTTTCATCACAAGGCAAGAAACATGCAGCAGAATTAACTCGCGGATGAGATTTTGAGAACAAAAGTCACCGGGTTAGGAAAATCCACAGTACCCAAACTGTTCCTTATTTGGCTCATACATATGACCTCCAACTCTCTGAAGAAATCTGTTTTTTTTTTGTACAAAAGGGACTCTGAAGAATGATAGACAGCATGGTAAAACAAATACCACCACAAAGGTAAATCCTCTGCACAGTATATAGGTGATTATCTCGCAATTTACACTCACACATACGAAAAGGGCACTCAGACAGCCAGCAAGGCGTACCCAAAGCCCGCTGCGAGCGTGCTGATCAGGCCTGCCGTCAGGGGAGCAGCACCGCTGCCCGGCGTGGTCGAGTTCGCCCCGTCGGGGCCCGGCGGGGTGGTCGTGTCGGCCGGCGGCTGCGGCGCGCCTCCAGGGGTGCCTGGGGAAGATGAAGGCGGTGATGTGCCTGGGGTGCCCGGCGATGATCCTGGAGCGCCAGCCGGAGCAGCGGTCGGGGCAGAACCTGTCGGTGACGGCGCGGATTCCGGGGTGGGCATGGGAGAGCCGGAGGGTGGCGACATCGGGCTCGGCATCGGTGTGGCTGATGGTGGGAACATGGATGGAGGCGACATGGGGCTTGGCATGGGCGCGGCTGAGGGCGGCATCATGGAAGGAGGCGACGACGGCGACATCGGACCCGGCATCGGCGCGGCGGACGGCGGCGTCATGGAAGGAGGGGACGGCGGCGACATGGAAGGAGGGCTTGGCAGGGGCGCGAAGGACGTGGGCGGCATGGAGGGAGGAGTCGGAGTCGGCGCGAGGCCCGGCGGGGTGTGGCTGGCGGCGAGGACGACGACGATGAGCTTCTGGTTGGCGGCGCAGCTGGGCTGGTTGCCGCTGATGAAGAAGAAGGGCCCCGAGCGGTCGAGCGTGAACACCGTGCTGCCGCCCTCGAACTTGGTGATGTAGGCCGTGGTGTTGCACGCGTTGTACGCCGCCTGGTCCACCAGGAGCACCGAGTCCGTCTCCTTCGGGTACACGAACACTGCCCAAAAAGAGAACACGTCAGTCAGTCACGTACGTACGCCATGACCAAACCTTGGTTGGTTCGTTAACGTTCGTGCGTGTGTGTAATTGAACTTACGGAGCTGGTCGCCGATCTGGAACCGCATCCTGGCGGCCCAGGTGTTGTAGGGCTCGGTGGTGCCGTCGGGTACGGCCCACCCCTTGGCGCCGCCGACCCGGAACTGCGTCGCGCTCGCCGCCGCGGCCATGAGGGCGAGGCAGAGGAGCGCTGATACAACGTGAGACGTCGCCATGTTGAGCGATCAGTGGTTCTAATGATCTAGCGTGTGACTCGGGGAGTAGATCGAGTTTGCAAGTGCACTCTGTGTGATCGATCGGTGTGAGGTTGGGTGGAAGAGACGAGGGTAGGTGGGTATATGTAGAGCGACTGAGCGAGGTCGGTCCAGGAGACTTGAGGGTCATGGTCTGAACCCAAGTGACACGGCGAGTTCACAACGTGTAACTCTGGTTCCGTTGATCACCTCTAATAGAACACTTTCGTTGATCACTTGGACGAAAGTTTGCAAAAGGTGGGTGTCCGTCGACATGGTGCCTGATTGATGGACGTGTCCCTTCACGTGGCTGTGAAAGCGTCAGGTGCTCGATCGGGAGGAAGGAGGAACTCGTCCTCGTTGGCCTGCGCTTGACAAATCAACATTTGACGTTGCGATAGGAATAGTATTACCGGTGCGGCGTGCAGGGGCGAGGATCCGACGGGTGTCCAGCGGAAGCCACACGGTTTGTCGGTACCATTTGGATACGTCGCCGCTCGAGCGCGCGACGTCCTTGTCGCAGGAGTGATGACTGACCGATAGACCTGGACACACGCGTCGTCGGTACGTACGCCCGAACCGGATGCCTCGGAGCACAGCTTAGATTGCGCGAAAGTTCTTTGCCGGCCGCGCCTGTCTATGACTCTATGTGTCGTCGGTCCACTCGGCTCGTTCGAGCGAGCGACGAGAAGGGGACTTTGAGTTCGGCTGACAGAATGTACCAGTAGACTGGGTAGACATAATCTTGAGGTGTGCTTCGCCCCTCCCCCGACACACACAACACCAACCCAACATCTCCACTCGTTGGCCCGAACCCAGGCCCAAAAATTGGTTCGTTTTTCGGCCGTACGGAACTAGTTTTCGGCTTAGATACGCCCATTTTCTCACTCGCGTACCCAGGCCGAGTTTCCAAGTTCGGCCAAAATTCGTTAAATATGGGCGAATTTTATTAAGTTGGACGAATATAGGCGGATTACATCAAATTTAAACTAAACTAATACATAATAAACTTAAAAAAGGCCGTCTTCGGTGCCTTCGCCGTCCTACATGCCGAGGTTGTTGTAGAACGCCGTGTAGCCGGGGTCGGCTCGGCCGTCATCCTCGCCGCCGTCGTCGTCGTCGCTCGGCGGCTGGTTCTGGCGGGAGCTGCCCTGGCCAGGGTCGCCATACCTCCATGGCTGGTAGGACGGGCCTGCGTCCTCGTCGCCGTCCTCGTCGTCCAGGACGTAGAGCGGGGCGCCCTGGTAGGCGAGCTCACGCCCAGACAACGCCCGACGTCGGGCGGCCTGATGCGCTGCCGCTCCGCCTTCTCCCAGTCCTTTCTGGACCATTCCAGGATATCCGGCGAGGAGGGCTCGACCGGCGGCAGCGGCGGCGTCTGCGGCGCCGTTTCGCGGAGCGACTGCTCCAGCGCCATCTTCAAGGCAGCGTCTTCGGCCGGCGCCGATCCTTCTGTCTTGGGGCGGCGTAGGCGCAGGTGGCCGGTTGGCGACGCCGTTGCCCGCGGCTCGCCGATGACGATACCACGTGCACGCGTCCGCGGCGGTGAGCGCGCAGGCGAGACCGCTTTGCGCTTGACTGCCGTCGGCGTGCGAAGCGGTGCCGTGCCGGAAGAGTGGGACGCCGACGCGGAGGAGGACGAGCTCATGCTCACGATCCTCCTCGGCGCCCAGTTCGCCGGAGCATGCCTACCCGTCCAGGCCGTCGGCGTCGGGTTGCGCGGGAAGCCGAGCCGGAGCGTCTTCCCGCGGTTGATGTGCTCCAACACTGCGGCGAGCGTCCGCCCTGGCACGCTCCACCAACGCCGGCGACCTGCCGAGTTGTTGCGCTTTGGCGGCGACTCGTTCGGCAGCCCCTCGTGGCGGGCGAGCTCCAGTTCGCGCCGCTCCGCGAAGAAGTGCTCCCATTAGAGGAGGTTGTCGGCGCTCTCCACTTCGGCGGGGTTGTCCATGCCGCCGATGTACTCTTGTACATCGTACGACAACTCGTCTGGCGTCGGCGCCGGCGGGATTGGGATGCCGCCGGCGCTCAGCTTCCACCCCGGAGGCATCCACATGTCCGGCAGCGCCATATACCCGGCCTCGTACAGCATGCGCGCCTCCCAGGTCTGGAGGGTGCGCCGGCCGAAGCCGTTCGCCGGGGTAGCGTTTGCCCATGGTGAGAGAAGGTTCACCGGAGTTGGGCTTGTGGGTGGGAGGAGCTGTGAGAGAGTGCGAAGATCTCCGGCGAGGAGTACGGCTTATAAAGGCCGAGGTGAGCGGCGAGGGCCGGAGGGGTGTAGCGGCGAGGGGGGGAAAAGTGGAAACGGCGGGATGTTAGTGACCGTCGGTCCGTCGCGGGAGCCTAGGCGGCGACGATGGCACCGTAAATCGGCGATGCGTGGCCGACGCGACGGGCAGTTATCGCGTGGTTTCGAGGATGACGACGACTCGGCTTCCGTCACTGACTCAGCGGGTCCACGCGCCGCTTTGATTTTTTACGCCGATTTCGCTGAGTTCGGCGTTCCCAGGGCGTACCCGGAAACCTGGGTTTGGCCTATGTAGTCCGGACCAAAAAGGCCCAAATCCGGCCGAAAACAGGTCCTTGGGTACACGACTGGGCCAGTTTTCGACCGGACCAAAATTCAGCATCCGAATCGGCCTCCTGGGTAGGTAAGTGGAGATGCTCTAAGCTGCATAGGCTGTTTTATTATTTTACCCGTCGAAATCCATATCGAGGTACACGTATATCTTCGTATATGTGTAATCAGTCGAAACTAGGCTGTCGAAACTAGGTATAATCCACGATTGGTCGGCTGATCCCACCTCTTATTATCGTGATCTACGTTTTTGCATGTCAGATTTTAAATTTTTTTTGTTACTGTTATATAAGTTTCGCAGTCATACGAGTATACGTCTAAGAGACAATACGAACTTCGGATGGGTGAATTCGCAAAGAAAAAACTTCGGATGGGTTTATACGGTTGAGTTTTTGTTTATCAAAATTTAAAAAGAGAAGGACCCAAGCAAAATTTCTTTATTTTTATTTTTTTTAAGATGACGGAGAAACGACAGATGATTCTTGCCTTTGTGTTAAGAACAAATTCGTGACTTGACCCTGCTGCCAGGTGACTAGGTGAGCACTCACCCACGAACGGCTCGTGCAGCCTGTGCGTGCACAAGGCAAGAGGCATGCATGGCCACGAGGGAGGCACTTCACTTGGGAAGTGTACATGCCTGCATAATTTGTGCCTCTTGTCACGTGCGAGTTGCTTGAGCCTACCGATATTTTTTATACTCTCTTCGATACATGTTAATAGTAATATAGATCGGAAGGAGTAATTAGAATGCATAATTTAAATAATCGTGAGAGGAATTTTCTCATACCAGCTTGTTATGGATCTTGTAAGGATCTTGGTTTGGCTGGAAATCTATCATCCTCCTAGTTTTTTTTTCGCACATGCGGACGTTTTTACCAGTTGATTCTTTGATTGGCCATACGAGTACACGACCCTAGTACCATGACCGTGACATCTGATCTCAGTGGTTCCTGCGTGACTACGTGGAACGCAATTAAATTTTATTTTTACAAATTCCAAAAAAATCAAACACTATGGCCCAGTCCAACGTGGAAAAAGTTCATTTCGAACTCTGAACTAGTCTAGTGGAACCCTAAAGCTGAGTTCGTACCCTGAACCTGCGAAAAAGAATAATCCCGACCAGGATTACCAGTTGTCTCACTGAATAGCGGGACCTACATGCCAGGTTCATCTTCCATCCCAATCCCTCCATCTCTTCGCATAAAAAAAAGCAGGGGAGCACAAAGCAACATCCAAGATGGCGATGGGCCGGGGCCAACGACCTCCTGCTTCTTCTTTTCCATTTCTGGTCGGAGGTGGCGGGGATTGGGAGAGGAGGAGCGGGACGGGGATGGGCAAGGAGAGGTACAGTCGCTAGGCCGTTGACCCCTTCGCCGCCGACGGGATCGGCGAAGGCCGAGTCGTTCCAAGCCACCCAAGGTTGCGCCAAGAAGTCCAATCGTGGAATCGACCCTGCCGAAGGACGCCTTTGCGGAAGCCTGGAATCGATCGATCTGCTGTTGTCTTCCTGAGCTCCGGCCACTGCCCGGCCATCGTGGACGATGCCTTCCTCCCGGCGAGTATCGGCTCTGGCCGACGTTGTCGCTGATGGAGGCGACAATGTCAAACGTCCCCGCCTCCTCTGACCTATCCTGAAGTGTCCCCTTTCCTGCGCCTAGCTTGCTCGTCCTCCGCCTGTCTGTGGCTCTCCGGAGCTCCTCCGCCACGCCTAGCACGCGACGTCGTTGTTAGATTCGATTAGACACGGTTTCTCGGTACCATTTGGATACGTCGCCGAGCGCGCGACGTCCTTGTCGGAGGAGTGATGAGTCGATCGGGACGATAGCTAGAGTGGACACATGTCGGTACACCCGAACCGGATGCCTCGGTCATTTAACTACTCGAAAGTTAGGGCATCTCCACCGGGCCGACACAAACGGTCTGAGTGGGTCCGAAACTGTTCGCTCGGACGCGCGGTGCGTGCGCGTCAAACCAACGAGGCCATCCGACGAAACGCGTTCGGCCTGACTCATCCATGCATCTAATTTGGTGCTCGGTTGCATCTGCTCAGACGTCGTTCCCGCGCGTGCTACTGGTCCACCCATCAGCCACCTTGACCCACCTGCCAGCCACACGCGGCATTGATTTCAGACGAGGTCAGCGGCACCAATTCAGAGGCACTGGCGGAAGGCTGACCGGCGGCAGCCTGTGCCATCAATGGCAACGCGACGGCACACTGACTGACAGGACAACACGCTCTCCACCGCCGCTGCAGGCGCCGCCCGACGCCTGCCCTACTGACTAGACACTTCAATGCCCCTCTTCGGGCTCTGCGCCGGCATCCGATGCCGACCCTTTTTAATCGGCCACCCGCGGACATCTTCTCCCACACAGAACACCATCCCTCTCCTCCTTCCCCTTTTCCTTCTCCACCGCTTGCATCTAGACATGGCCGGTGGCGCTGGGTCGAGGGGAGGCCGTGGACGCCGAGGGAGGCATGGAGGTCGCGGCCAACTCACCACGCCACCACGCTCTCCCTCAACACCGTCGTCGCCCGAAGATTTCGACCTAGGCACCCAGTTCGTCGTGGCCATCCACCACGGCATGCCGCGTGACAGACTGCTCCTGCCCCGCGGGTTCGTGACGCCGATCGGTGACGAGCCGCCCCCGCTCGCCATGGTACGGGCAAACGGCTTCAGGACAGTCAGGTACCCAGTCGACCTACAGTCCGACCACCTCGGCCAGATGTACCTCGGCAACGGCTGGGAGCGCTTCGCCCGCTCGCACCAGATCAAAGTGGGCAACATCGTTGTCTTCAAGTACGACGGCGAAGGAAAGTTTGGCGTCAACGTCTTCGACCACACCATGTGCCGCCGCTGCTATCACTCCGACTCCGACGAGTAGGCTAGGCAGTGCGCGCGCCATGTATGATGTATGAATGTAGGCATTGGCCATTTGAAATGAAAATCTTTATTCAAGCCTTGAAACATGGTTTACACTCACGCCACACAATCTAAGACTACGCCGCTGGGCGGCGGCTGCGGCGGGTCAGATACGCCATTCGTCATTGAGAGAATTAATGAGCGCTCGTTGCGTGTGCACCTCCTCTTCAGCTCGGGCGAGATGGGCATGCAGGGAAGCATCGTCAGGATTGACCCGCACCGCTTTCCGGAGGTCGCCACTCACCAATCCGAGCTGATCCAATTGCCGGTATTCTGGCAGAAAGATGCGTTCCGCCACCGCCATCGTGAAAGGCTCACCGGTGCTCACGTGATGGATGTAGGATGGGCGCATCGGCGGTGTGCCCATCCTGTAAATCCGCGGACGTCCCGGAATCAGAGGAGACTGCACGTCTGGCAACTTCGGTGGAATCGGCCACCACGACGGCAGTGGCCGCTTGGGCACCCCTTCTCTGTCGGCATCAGGGTTGCCACGGAGCTCGCTGTGTCGACGCCAACGTCCAGGGATGATGGTTTTTTGTGTTGTGGGTGGCACGGGTGTTGGAATTATGCCCTAGAGGCAATAATAAAGATGTTATTATTATAGTTCTTGTTCATGATAATGTTTATATTCCATATTAGAATTGTATTAAGCGAAAACTTTAATACTTGTGTGGTTTGTGAACAACACCGTGTCCCTAATACGCCTCTATGGACTAGCTCATTGATTAATGATGGTTAAGGTTTCCTAACCATAGACATGAGTTATCGATTAATAATGAGATCATATCATTGGGAGAATGATATGATGGACAGACCCAAACTAAGCGAAGCAATAAGATCGTGTCATCGTGTTCGTCTTTGCGAAGCTTTTCTTATGTCAAATATTGTATTCCTTAGACCATGAGATAATACAACTCCCTGGTATACGAAGAAAGCTTTGAGGTCATCAAACGTCATCCTATGAGAGGGTGATCATAAAGGTGTCTCTCAGGCGATCGGAAATTGTCTGTTGGGTTGTAGTATCGAGATGGGATTTGTCCCTCCCAAGTCGGAGAGATATACTTCGGGCCCACTCGGTAATCGATATCAACAACGCTTGCAAGCATGTGGTTAAGGAGTTAATCACAAAGTGATATCGGATTACGGAACGAGTAAAGTACTTGCTGTGAACGAGATTGAACTAGGTATGACGGTACCGACGATCAAATCTCGGGCAAGTAAAATATCGCGAGACGAAGGGAATATATATATGGGATTGATTGAATGCTGGCATCGTGGTTCATCCGATATGATCATCGATGAATGTGTGGGAGTCAATATGGGTTTCCAGACCCCGCTGTTGATTATTGATAGAAGATCATGTCTGCATATTCTCGAACCCGAAGGGTCACACACTTAACGTGTCTCGACGCTAGGATAGATTGGATAATTGGTTTATGAGTTTTTATTCGGAGTCTCAGATGGGATCCGGGACATCACGAGAGGTTCCGGAATGGTCCGGAGAATAAGATTCATATAAGGCAGTGCAGTTTTTGGAGTTCGGAATTGTTCCGGGTTAATCGGTATTGTACCGGAAGCTTCTAGAACCTTCCGGAAGGGGGCCAACGTGGTCCCACCTGTCGGGAGGGGGCATGGGCCTATGGGGGAGTGCCCTGGCCGCATTGGGATAGGGGCACAAGGCCCCATAGGGCCCAGCCGGCCAAACAAGGGGAAACCCTAGTTTGGAGCTTCTAGAAGGGGGGGTTTCCTTGCCCCCCACTCCTCCCTCCTTTGGCCGCCGGCCTAGGCTTGGGGGAGGGGCTAGGGCTGGCGCCCACCCCTCTATATATAAAGGGCTGGGGCGCACCACCACCCCCACACCTTCCCCTCAAGCCTAGTCGCCCTGCTGCCCTCCTCTCTCTCTCCCTCCCGACTGCGTGTAGGCGAAGCCCTGCTGCAGAAACTCTCCACCAATTGCACCGCGCCGTCGTGTTGTAGATCCAATCCATCTCTCCACCATACTTGCTGGACCAAGGAAGGAGGAGACGTCGAGGTGCTGCACGTGTGCATCTCACGGAGGCATCGCCACTTGTGGTGCTAGATCGGATCGGATCGCGAGGAGGAGAAGCGAGTACGACTACATCACCCACGTTCCGACGAATGTTCCGCTGTGCGAATCTTCAAGGGTATGAAGATCTAATCCAATCTCTCTCGTTGTTTGCATCTCCTAGATTAGATCTTGGCTTCCCTCTGTTCGCATCCGTAGAAAATTTTGATTTACTATGCCGCGAAACCCCTTCAGTGGTATCAGAGCTAGATCTATGTGTAGATGTGTTTCACGAGTAGAACGCAACATGGTTGTTGCGGGCGTTGATGTTTTCTGTTGCAAGCCTCTTGTTTGTGTTCTTCTTATGACACGGGATAGTGAGATTGAAGCGGTCCAGGCCAACCTTACGCGACGTCGTTCGCGAGATCGGCTCCGCACTTGACGTGTGGCTTATTCCACACATGCAGCTGGTGGATGCCAGTTTCTCTCACTATAGTTGTCATGGGATTTACACCGGAGTTTGGCAACCATAATATCACCGTTGTGGCTTTTCGTAGGTAAGAATCGTTCTTAGCTTGCTACTCCCATAAGCCACGTAAAACATGCAACAACAAAGTAGAGGCGTCTAACTTGTTTTTGCAGGGAGTGTTTGATATGGTATGGCCCAAGATGTGATGTGTATAATGTATGCGATGATCATGTTTTGTAATGTTTCACGACTTGCATGTCGATGAGTACACAACCGTCAGGAGCCATATGGTTGTCCTTATAATTGTGTATGACCTGTGTGTCAACTTCTTATGCGCCATGTAATAGTTTCACTTTATCGCTAAGTAGTTAGCAATAGTTGTAGTTGCTATTCGTGGTGGAGGCAATCATGGTGGAGGCAATCATGGTGGAGTGATGGAGATCATGTCGGCACGCACAACATGGAGATCATTGCGCGAAGATTGGCTATACCATGTCACATAAAGTTATATGCATGTGATGTTTATCCTTTTATGTACCTTATTATGCTTAGATCGCGACGGTAGCATTATAAGATGATTCCTCACTTAAAGATCAAGATAAAATTGTGTTCTCCCCATGTATGCACCGTTGCGAAAGTTCGTCCTGTCCAAGCATCACGTGATGATCAAGTGCTATAGGGTCTACGTTCACATACAACGGGTGCAAGCCAGTTTTGCACACGCGGAAATACTTGGGTTTGACTTGACGAGCCTAGCATGTACAGACATGGCCTCGGAACACATGAACCGAAAGGTTAAACATGAGTCATATGAATGATATGATCGACACTTCGTTGTCCACCATTGAAACCACATCTCTTCTCGTGAAGATCGGATTAGGTGTGGTGAATTTGGATCGTGTTCACTAAACAACTTGAGGGATGTTGAATTTAGTGGGAGTTCATCTAGTAATTTGATTAAAAGTTGAATTAGTTATCATGAACATAGTCTAATTTGTACTTGCAAACATTGTAGATCAAATGGCTAAGTCCAACTTCAACTTCAACGTTTTTGCTGAGAAGGAAAAGCTTAGAAACAATGGGTCTAACATCACCAACTGGTTCCGCAATCTGAGAATCATTCTCTCTGGCGGTCAAAAGGACTATGTCCTTGAGAATGCGTTAGGTGACGCCCCTGCTGCTACTGCGCCGGCTGATGAGAAAGCTGTCTATCAGTCGCGCAAAGATGATTATGGTGTGATTAAGAGCACCATGTTGTTTGCTATGGAATCGGACCTTCAAAATCGTTTTGAAGACTATCCCAGGCCCTTTGAGATTCTCGAGGATCTGAAAACCATGTTTCAGACTCAGGCCCGTTCTGAGAGATATGAGATCTCTGAGAAGTTCTTTAACTGCAAGATGGAGGAAGGGAGTTCCGTTAGTGAGCACGCCATTAAGATGTCGGGCTACACTCAACGCCTTGAGCAACTGGACTGCAAGATTCCAGAGGAGCTCAAGATTGACAGGGTTCTGCAATCACTCCCTCCTAGCTACAAAAGTTTTGTAGTGACTCACAATCAGATTGGTTCCACTGATATGATCACCGAGCTCTTCGCAAAGCTGAAGGCTGCGGAGGTGGACATCAAAAAGGATAATCATGTGTTGATGGTCAACAAGCCCCCCACCTTCAAGAAAGGTAAGGGTGCAAAGAAGCCCTTCAAGAAAGGCAGTGGCAAGCGCGTTGCCCCTGCTGAGAAGAAGCTCAGGTCTGGTCCTAAGCCGGACACTGAGTGCTTCTATTGCAAGGACAAGGATCACTGGAAGCGCAATTGTCCGAAGTACTTAGCGGACAAGAAGGCTGGCACCATCAAAGGTATATTTGATATACATGTTATTGATGTTTTCCTTACTAGCCCTCGTTGTAGTGCCTGGGTATTTGATACTGGTTCAGTTGCTAAAATTTGTAACTCGAAACAGGAGCTACGGAATAGACGGCGGCTTGCGAGGGATGAGGTGACGATGCGCGTTGGCAACGGATCAAGAGTTGATGTGATGGTCGTCGGCACGCTCTCCTTAGTTTTACCTTCGGGATTAGTTTTAAACCTCAATAAATGTTATTATGTGCCTGCGTTGAGCATGAACATTATTTCTGGATCTTGTTTATTGCAAGACGGTTATTCATTTAAATCGGAGAATAATGGTTGTTCTATTTATATGAGTAACATCTTTTATGGTCATGTACCTATTGTGAATGGTTTATTTCTTCTAAATCTCGAAAGGGATAAAACACACATCCATAACATTGAGGCTAAGAGATGCAAAGTAGATAGTGATAATACTACTTATTTGTGGCACTATCGTCTAGGTCATATTGGTGTAAAACGCATGAAGAAACTCCATTCTGATGGACTTTTGGAGTCTCTTGATTTTGAATCATTTGACACATGCGAACCATGCCTCATGGGCAAGATGATCAAAACCCCGTTCTCCGGTATGATGGAGCGAGCAACGGACTTGTTGGAAATCATACATACTGATGTATGCGGACCGATGAGTGTTTCGACGCGCGGTGGATATCGCTATTTTCTCACTTTTACCGATGACTTAAGTAGATATGGGTATATCTATTTAATGAAACATAAATCTGAAACATTTGAAAAGTTCAAGGAATTTCAGAATGAAGTGGAGAACCATCGTAACAGAAAGATTAAGTTTCTACGATCCGATCGTGGAGGTGAATATTTGAGTTATGATTTTCTCACGCATATTAAAGCAAGCGGAATCGTTTCGCAACTCACGCCACCCGGAACACCACAGCGAAATGGTGTGTCTGAACGCCGGAATCGAACCCTATTAGATATGGTCCGATCGATGATGTCTCTTACTGATTTACCGTTATCATTTTGGGGTTATGCATTAGAAACCGTTGCATTCACTTTAAATAGGGCACCATCTAAATCCGTTGAGACGATACCGTATGAACTATGGTTTGGTGCTAAACCTAAGTTGTCGTTTCTTATAGTTTGGGGATGCGAAGCTTACGTCAAGAAGTTGATGCCGGACAAGCTCGAACCCAAAGCAGAGAAATGCGTCTTCATAGGATACCCTAAGGAAACTATTGGGTATACCTTCTATCACAGAACCGAAAGCAAAGTGTTTGTCGCAAAAAACGGTTCCTTTCTTGAGAAGGAGTTTCTCTCGAAAGAAGTGAGTGGGAGGAAAGTAGAGCTAGACGAGGTTATTGAAACTTCTCTTGAATTGGAGAGTAGCGCAGCATCTGAAATTGTTCCAGTGCCGCCTGCACCAACAATAGAGGAAGCTAATGACAAGGATCATGAAGCTTCGGACGATGCTGCTACTGAATGTCGCAGGTCGACAAGGTCGCGTGCCCCTCCTGAGTGGTACGGCAACCCTGTCTTGACTGTCTTGTTGGTAGAAGACAGTGAACCTACGAACTATGAGGAAGCGATGATGAGCCCAGACTCTGAGAAATGGCTAGAGGCCATGAAATCCGAATTAGGATCCAAGTGTGGACTTTGTTGGACCCTCCTAGCGACCGAAAGGCCGTTGAGTGCAAATGGATCTTCAAGAAGAAAACGGACGCGGATGGTAATGTTATCGTCTATAAAGCATGGCTTGTCGCGAAAGGTTTTCGACAAGTTCAAGATGTTGACTACGATGAGACTTTCTCTCCCGTAGCGATGTTTAAGTCCATTCGGATTTTATTAGCAATTGCTGCGTTTCATGATTATGAAATATGGCAGATGGATGTCAAGACTGCGTTCCTTAATGGCAACATTGATGAAGAGTTGTATATGATGCAACCCGAAGGTTTTGTCGATCCTAAGGATGCTGATAAAGTATGCAAACTTCAGCGTTCTATTTATGGACTGAAGCAAGCATCTCGGAGTTCGAACCTTCGTTTTGATCAAGTGATCAAGAGCTTTGGATTTGTTCCAAATTGCTACGAAGCTTGTATCTACAAGAAAGTGAGTGGGAGCTCGGTGACATTTCTGGTACTATATGTGGATGACATATTGATTATTGGAAATGACATTAACATGCTTAACGATGTGAAGAGTTATTTGAACAAGTGTTTTTCAATGAAAGACCTAGGTGAAGCTGCTTATATATTGGGCATCAAAATCTATAGAGATAGACAAAGACGCCTGATAGCTTTGGGCACCCCTTCTCTGTCGGCATCAGGGTTGCCACGGAGCTCGCCGTGTCGACGCCAACGTCCAGGGATGATGGTTTTTTGTGTTGTGGGTGGCACGGGTGTTGGAATTATGCCCTAGAGGCAATAATAAAGATGTTATTATTATAATTCTTGTTCATGATAATGTTTATATTCCATGCTAGAATTGTATTAAGCGGAAACTTTAATACTTGTCTGGTTTGTGAACAACACCGTGTCCCTAATACGCCTCTATGGACTAGCTCATTGATTAATGATGGTTAAGGTTTCCTAACCATAGACATGAGTTGTCGATTAATAATGAGATCATATCATTGGGATATTGATATGATGGACAGACCCAAACTAAGCGAAGCAATTAGATCGTGTCATCATGTTCGTCTTTGCGAAGCTTTTCTTATGTCAAATATTGTATTCCTTAGACCATGAGATAATACAACTCCCTGATATCGGAAGAAAGCTTTGAGGTCATCAAACGTCATCCTATGAGAGGGTGATCATAAAGGTGTCTCTCAGGTGATCGGAAAGTGTCTGTTGGGTTGTATGTATCGAGATGGGATTTGTCCCTCCCAAGTCGGAGAGATATACTTCGGGCTCACTCGGTAATCGATATCAACAACGCTTACAAGCATGTGGTTAAGGAGTTAATCACAAAGTGATATCGGATTACGGAATGAGTAAAGTACTTGCTGTGAACGAGATTGAACTAGGTATGACGGTACCGACGATCAAATCTCGGGCAAGTAAAATATCGCGAGACGAAGGGAATATATATATGGGATTGATTGAATGCTGGCATCGTGGTTCATCCGATATGATCATCGATGAATGTGTGGGAGTCAATATGGGTTTCCAGACCCCGCTGTTGATTATTGATAGAAGATCATGTCTGCATATTCTCGAACCCGAAGGGTCACACACTTAACGTGTCTCGACGCTAGGATAGATTGGATAATTGGTTTATGAGTTTTTGTTCGGAGTCTCGGATGGGATCCGGGACATCACGAGAGGTTCCGGAATGGTCCGAAGAATAAGATTCATATAAGGCAGTGCAGTTTTTGGAGTTCGGAATTGTTCCGGGTTAATCGGTATTGTACCAAAAGCTTCTAGAACCTTCCGGAAGGGGGCCAACGTGGTCCCACCTGTCGGGAGGGGGCATGGGCCTATGGGGGAGTGCCCTGGCTGCATTGGGCCAGGGGCACAAGGCCCCATAGGGCCCAGCCGGCCAAACAAGGGGAAACCCTAGTTTGGAGCTTCTAGAAGGGGGGGGTTTCCTTGCCCCCCACTCCTCCCTCCTTTGGCCGCCGGCCTAGGCTTGGGGGAGGGGCTAGGGCTGGCGCCCACCCCTTTATATATAGAGGGCTGGGGCGCACCATCCCCCCCACACCTTCCCCTCAAGCCTAGTCGCCCTGCTGCCCTCCTCTCTCTCTCCCTCCCGACTGCGTGTAGGCGAAGCCCTGCTGCAGAAACTCTCCACCAATTGCACCGCGACGTCGCGTTGTAGATCAAATCCATCTCTTCACCATACTTGCTGGACCAAGGAAGGAGGAGACGTCGAGGTGCTGCACGTGTGCATCTCACGGAGGCATCGCCACTTGTGGTGCTAGATCGGATCGGATCGCGAGGAGGAGAAGCGAGTACGACTACATCACCCACGTTCCGACAAACGTTCCACTGTGCAAATCTTCAAGGGTATGAAGATCTAATCTAATCTCTCTCGTTGTTTGCATCTCCTAGATTAGATCTTGGCTTCCCTCTGTTCGCATCCGTAGAAAATTTTGATTTACTATGCCGCGAAACCCTTCAACGGGTATGGTCGAAGATAGCTCGGCGACCTTCCCCTTTTATGGCCGCGCCTGGACGCGGCGGGTCCAGCGGGAAAGAAAGAAGGGAGACGACGGAAAGACACTGAAAATACGTCGGTGTTGCCGATGGCGTAGCGCGGACAAATGGGTCGCGTCGCTGGGCGCGGCTGACAAATCCAGCCTCCTATCCATACTGACCACGACACGATCCAAACAGACACAAACGGACTATTTAAGACGACCCGTATAAGTTGGCCCGATGAAGATGCCGGTGTGCCTGTAAACTCGAGTGTGTCGGTCCAATCGGCTCGTTCCAGCGAGTGACGAGAAGAGGCATTTGAACTCGTCCGAAAGAATATACCGGTTGAGATAAGATAACCCGTTTTTTTTCTGAACGAGACAAAAGGTGCCCTGGAAGTTTCTTGCCCTGTGTCGCGGAAATTTATGACTTGACGATACTGCTGCTAGGTGAACACGTACGCACGCACGAACGGCTCCTGATGCAGGCTCTATATGCCCGCTTGAACCTACCCATGTGTTTGACAATCTACAATTTGTTTCTGAATGGAACAAATCCTTTGTCCCAATCTATTACTCCCTTGATCCATATTACTTGTTATTGGATATTAGATATATCTAACATTAAAATATGTCTACATGCATCTATCTTTGCGACAAATAGTATAGATTGGAAGGAGTAGTTTTATTTTGCGAAAAGAGAGAATTGTATTAATCAACATCAAGGTTACAATCATTTGAAATGGCTTTAGAAACTTCCTCACAAAAATTCCTTAACCATACTGCAGTTCGTTTCTAAACTCTACCTAGCTGAGCTAAGAGCATCTCCACTCGTTGGGCGAACCCAGACCGAAATCCAGACTTTTTTGGCCGAACGAAACTCGTTTCGGCCTTTCCCACTCGTGTTACCAGGCCGAGTTCTCAGGCAAATAGAAAACGGCGACAATATTTGAATTTTATCGTTTTCGCCGGCGAGTGCTCGGCCACAAGGTGTTCGACAGAATTAACACCCACAAATTTGGAAATAGATTATACAAAACAGGGAAAATGACTCGGCTATCTCTCAGTCGTCGATGAGGATGGGCTCCTGCGGCGTGGTCGGCCGTCTCGCCGGCGGACGCAGACTGGTTTGAGGAGGTGGAAGCAGAGCTCGTCATGGGGGCGTTCGGCGCAGAGGAAGGGGAAGACGTGATCTCGCCCTGGAGGATGGACTGGCGTTGCGCCATGTACCAGGCCTTGACCGGCGAGCTCATGTTCGACGTGTCCTCGCCGCCCATCAAGAACTTCAGATCCGTGTTCCGCTTCTTGGCGGCGTAGTTGGCTTTGAGGAGGGACACCTTTTACCCTTGGGCCTCGATTAGCTTCTTCCACCGCTCGTCGGTCTTCTCGGCCCTCTTCTCGGCGTGCGCCCTCGTGTCGACGATGCATTTCTCGATCGAAGCCTGGAGACGCTCGGCGGGAGGTCCGGCGGCTTTGAGCATCTTCGCCTTCTTCTGGCCGATCTCTGGTCTTCCTTCGCCGGCAGCAGCGGGAGGGGCCTCCGGGTTGTACACGTCGTCCTTGGTCTTGGAGAGGCTCAGGCGAGTGTCCCGCCATTCCGCCGAACATGTTGCGCGCGTCGGCCTCGCCGTAGGTTGCTTGCGCCGAGCTCGCGCCGAAAGGCAGTGGGCCACGACGTAGCGCGGGGCCTGCGTACGCCGGAGACGCGGAGTAGGGGACATTGATGTACACGTTGAAGGCCGAAGGAGGGCGCGGCGCCGGGCGGGGGAAGACCACATTGGGGTTGAACCCACCGTCGAACTCGAGGGACGAGGAGTATCTCCGCCGAGCAATCGTCTGGCTCTCCTGGAAGCCGGCCGGAGAGATCGGCGAGAATCTGGCGAGTGAGCCGACGCTTGCCTGGCTTCCCCAGTGGGGTGGGTACGATGCCGCCATCAACGCCGACCTCGTCACCGCCGCCTGTTTCGCCCTCACGATCGTCTGCTCTTCCGCCGCCGACTGCTCTTGTTCCTGCCAGAGTTTCGCCCTCTCCTTTCTGTCCTTCCGGTTGTCCGATGCGATCATCCTGGCGTGCTCCTTCTTCTTCCACTCGGCGGAGGACATGCCCTCCGGATTTTTCGGCGGCGCTCTCGGCTTCCTCGCCTTCTTCTCCGTCGGATCCTCACCGAGGATCGATCTGGGTTGAATGAAGCTCTTGGGCGGCATGGTGGGCGGGAGCTCGGCGGAGTGGCGGGAGGGGAATGGGGAAGAAAGTCTGGAGGGGAGAAAGAAAAAGGCGGGTGCTTGGCGAAGTGGCGGGAAGTGGCGGGAGTTCAGTCTTCTCTCACCGACAGAGCTGGCCCGGCGTTTTCAGGGCGTACCCGGGATCCTGAAAACGGCCTAGGAAGTCCGGACCAAAGTTCGTCTAAATTCAAACGAAAACAGGTAGACACACATGTCGGTACAGCCGAACCGGATGCCTCGGTCATTCGACCGCTCGAAAGTTATTGCCGTGCCTGTAGACTTGAGTGTGTCGGTCCAGTCGGCTCGTTCCAGCGAGTGACGAGAAGATGCATTTGAACTCGTCCCAAAGAATATACCGGTAGAGATTATCCATCCTTTTTCTTTTTGAGATTATCCATTCTTTTTCTGAGAGACAAAAGTTGCTCTGGGAGTTTCTTGCCTTGCGTCGAAGAAATTTCTGACAAAAGTTGCTCTGGGAGTTTCTGCGAGGTGAACACGTACGCGCGCACGAACGGCTCCTGCAGGCTAGCTCTACATGCCCGCTTTATGCTTCATGTCACGTGCGACTTGCTTGAACCTACCCATGTGTTACAATTTGTTTTTAAATGGGACAAATCCCAATCTATTAATTAAGAAAAAGTTTAACAAAATTTCAATGGCGCGCATTATTACAAAAGAGCCTATTCTCCACCCTACAAAGGGAGGCGTGCATTTGTTACGAAAGACCTGAGTATTTTTTCCATTCCGAATCTTCCAAGAAGCCAACAATGTTAGAGACGCCATAGCCTTGCGATTTGGGACCGGTCCGTCCGCCATCACGGACCAGCAACTCTTGATAGCAAGACCCATCCATTGACTAGGTTGTAAAGATGTAGACCCAACCAATCTTATATGATCCCCCATAGGAAGATGGTGAAGCGGCGATCAACAAATAAGTGGGCGACTGATTTCGTGGTTAGCTTGCAAAGAGGGAACAAGCCGTAATTAGGCCACCCACGCTTCTCCAAGCGATCCTCCATCCATAGCATATTTTGTGTTGCAAGCCAAACAAAGAATTTAGTTTTGGGAGGGCCCCAAACCTTCCAAATCACCTTGTTGTTCATACATGATGGGATGGCTTCCAAGAATTGTACTTCGTAAGCCGTCGCCGCCGAGTATTGTCAATTTTGCATAAGCTTCCAAGAAATGTCATCCTCAAGGTTATTTTCAAGATCCACATTATGGAGAAGAACCCAAGGATCCACAAATTGGAAAAGGTTTTCCATGGTGAAGTTTTGGTCCAATTTAATGTTATTAATCAACGTGTTTTCTTGCCTAGCTCGAGGCACTTTCCAATTCTTTCTTTTAGACAAGGCAAACACAAGAGGTGCAATATCTTTTACCTTTCTTCCTTCCAACCAAAGTGTTCCCGGATCCGAATCTCGGAAGGGTCTTTCCATTCAAGATAAGGTCAACGTTAGCGAAGAGTCGTGGCAAACATATACATATTAAGCACCCCCAAGTCCTCCAAACTTCTTAGGGAAGCAAACCGTCTTCCAATTAATTTTGCATCCCCGCATTGTTGAGTCCTTAGCCGACCAAAGAAATCCCCGCTCCAACTTGTTGTTGAACTTAATAGTATCGGTAGGGATGAAGAGAGGTGTCAAGTAGTATATAGCTTGCGATGCAATGATGGATTTGATGAGAGAGGTTCGTCCGGCCATAGTAGTGAATTTCCCATTCCAAGTTGGAAGCTTGGCGGCGCATTTATCTTCAAGGTGCTGAAAATCAACTCTTTCGAGCCTCCAAACCGAGAGGGGAAGGCCAAGGTATCATAGCGGGAAGGAAACACTTGCCACCGGAAACCCCTCAAGCACGTCATCAAGGTTAATGTCCCCACATCTAATCAGAACCACATAACTCTTTTGGTAGTTGGTACATAGCTTGTTGACTTCACCGAAATTCTCGAGAATGGTTGTCAAGTTCAAGACATGGTTTTTAAGGGTGCCACAAACACCGCCACATCATCTGCATAAACGGATGTTCTCAAAATGGAACCCCTCCTGCAAAGCTTATGCAGGAGACCATGCGTGGTAGCACACTTCAAAATTGGTTTAATCTATAGTTTAATTGGTTTTGAGGGGAGTTATCTGAAAACACTTGCATGTTGTTTTCGTATGAACAAGGACCGAAGCAAAGTCCAGTGGAAAATCCAGAAAGGATTTGATTCGGCCGGAAATCTAAAACCCCCTAGAATTTTCGCACGTATGGCGACGTTTTACCGGTCGGTTGGCCATACGACCGTAGAACCATGACCAGGACATATCCCCTTCTTCTTGTGAGGCTACGTGGAGCTTAACTGATGTTTCTTTCTACAGTGTCAACACTATCAAACACCATGGTCAATCCGACGTGCTGTGCGTGTTTCGATTCAGCCACCTAGTCGCAGCTGTCAATCCGTGGACGTGGCTGCCTCCTACACTAATAGAAAACGGGTCTATAGTCCTGGTTTATAAGAGCTTTTAGTCCTGATTGGACTACGGAATCGGGACTAAAGGTCCCCTTTAGTTCTGGTTGTACCATAAACCGAGACTAAATGTCCTCCCGTGGCCGCAGTCGATCGTGAGACCCTTTAGTCTCGGTTTGTAATAAAAAACTAAAGATTTTTTTTTCAAATTTATTTTAACTTTTGAATTATCTGACTCGTTAATATATATATCTCTCACTTGGAATATTTTTAACACTAACCTATACTTAATCTTAGATTAAATCGCAGACTTCCTGGTCGGTCGCTCATCCTAGCACTACTCCACTCTTAGCACGCTTAACTTCTCTGTTTTATTCGGATGTCCTTGCGTTAGCACATATCAATATGTCACACATCTTTATATTTCAAAACTACAAACAACTATTTAAGTAAACAGCAATAAATATATAATAATATTTTAATCCAATGAAAGTAAAAAAACTAAATAAAATAATATTTTATTTATTTATTGTCATTTATTCATTTAATATGGCATAAATAATATATTTAAATTCGTAAATCAAAATTCAACAAATAATATATCCATTATTATCAGAAAAATGTGAGGAATCCAAATATGGCATAAAAAAATTCTAAAAAAATATTTTTTTAAATAACTTTTTTTCCTTTTCAAATTTTAAAAATCTAAAACAATCCCAAACGACCTATCAAAATCAAACTCAATTTTTTTCACACGTTTTGATAGGTCGTACGTTTTTTCTGACATTGTACGCAAAAGTTATAGCCGTTTGAAGTTTTCATGACAGTTTTTGGCAAAATATATCGAAATTCATGTTTGTTATTTTTCGTAACAACTAAATTACTTAATATAACTACAGTCTGAAGGATTTTATTTTTATAATTTTGTGGCGTGCTTTCGAAACTAGAAATTACGATCTCGGGGGGGGAGGGGGTGGGCAGAAATATTCTGCCGCGGCAGGATTTTTGCCCATTTTCCCGCCGTGGCAGAACCAGCCAAAAAAAAATTAATCCTGGTTAATGTCTCAAACCAGGACAAAAGGTCCATCTTTAGTCCCGGTTTGTGTCTCCAACCGGGACTAAAGGGTGTTGCCCACGTCCGTACCCGTCTCCACCCCATTCGAACCGGGACTAAAGGTTGCCGGCGGCCAAGCTGTTCGAACCCATTAGTCCCGGTTCCTAAAACACCCGGGACTAATGCTCCGGAGGGCTCTGGACGAAAGCTCTGTTTTCTACTAGTGCTAGCTCAAGACCTCCCAGGGCAGCGTCACGAACATGCCGTGGATCCGTAGTGTGATGGCAAAACTTTCAACTTGGAAAATGGCCAATGGCCAATGATGTCTAGATACCCTCAAATAGTCAATATTATGTTCAGATTTTGAGTTCCATAAAGCCTTTACATTATTGTTTTGTTTTATAATGATACTCGTGTATCTAGATATTTTAGTGTGTATATACATGCGTAATCATGAGTAGATAAATTTGTGAAAAATAATCCGAGACAGAGGAAGTACAGATTAACAAAATGATTGAAAAGAGCACGAGGGTACAATACTAATTGTAGAATGGGCATACCACTTTTACTAAACGAAATTATGAAGCAACTATAAGGAATAATTAATAGTGCAATGGTTCAAGGATCAACTGACTGATTATTGATGGATACCTGTGGTTTTATTTTAATAAATTTGTTCATTGCCCCTCTTTGAGATTGAATTAATCCTTCATGTTTTTCTTTTCTCTAACGCTTTTGCTAATCGGAATCTTGCTTTCCCACGTTGATTCCTATAAATGAGATGAACAACACAAATTAACGAATTTAGGATTGAATTGAAGTAGAGTACACTTGGGGATAGCTGACTAGGGCAGTAAGGCCCAAGGGCTAGGGCGCAAAGAGAGTGAAAATGCAGGGACGAGGGATGAGGCTATTATCAAGCTTCATGCACTAGTCAACGCAACCAAAAAAACTAATGAAAATGGCTAGTGCAATCCACGTATACACTTTAACACCCCCTCTCACGTGTGACGGGAAGAAGTCAGCATGTGCAACCAGAAGAGAGCGACGGCGCGCGAAACTCACGTATGACTCAAGAGGCCTATACGTGGATACAGAGGGGTCTACATCAATTTTATGATAAATTGCGAAAGCCAAGACTCAAACTCGAGACCTTAGGCTTTGATACCATGTCAAGCTTCATGCACTAGCCAACGCAACCAAACGTCCGAACTAATTGAAAGGGCTAGTGCAATTCACTTATACACTTCAACAACCATGAAGGACAGAGATGCACACACTGATTCAATTCACTGAATAAGATTTTAGCAAAGGGATGAAAGAATGACAAACGGTAGAACGGAATTACTCCAGGCTCGTGTGAGGCGTCCATGCGGCTCGCCTGAGGACTCTGTTGATCGATGAATCGATCCCTGCCGGCTCTAATGCTTGGCTAAGGCACATAGAGCCAGCCTTTTACTTATCACGGGCCAGATTCCATCTAATCTTCCGGTGAAGATTTCTTTTTGCTGCAAAGATATATGGGCCTGTATGAAAATTGTGTGCCCCTAAAAAAATTGGGCCATGTGTGGCTGCACACAAGGCACTCTGTGACGGGTTTCGCAACATAGTAAATCAAAATTTTCTACGGATGCGAACAGGAAAAGCCAAGATCTAATCTAGGAGATGCAAACAACGAGGGGGGATAGATGAGATCTTCATACCCTTGAAAATTCGCACAGTGAAACGTTCAACGGAACGTGGTTGATGTAGTCGTACTCGCTTCTCCTCCTCGCGATCCGATCTGATCCAACACCGCAAGTGGCGATGCCTCCGAGAGATGCACACGTGCGGCACCTCGACGTCTCCTCCTTCCTCGATCCAGCAAGTGGGGTGGAGAGATAGGTTGGATCTATAACACGACGGCGTGGTGCAAACGGTGGTGAGTTTCTGCGGCAGGGCTTCGCCTACGCGCAGTCGGGAGGGAGAGGGAGAGAAGGGCAGCAGGGGCGGCTAGGGCTTGAGGAGGTAGTGTGGGGAGGGTGCGCCCCCAGCCCTCTTTATATAGAGGGGTGGGCGGCTGCCCCTTGCCCCTCCTCCAAGCCTAGGGCCGGTGGCCAAGGGGAAGGAGTGGGGGGCAAGTTCCCCCCCTTCTAGAAGCTCTCCCTAGGGTTTCCCCTAGGGCTTGGCCGGCTGGGCCCTATGGGGCCTTGTGCCCCTATCCCAATGCGGCCAGGGCACTCCCCCATAGGCCCATGCCCCCTCCCGACAGGTGGGACCACGTTGGCCCCCTTCCGGAAGGTTCTAGAAGCTTCCGGTACAATACCGATTAACCCGGAACAATTCCGAACTCCAAAAACTGCACTGCCTTATATGAATCTTATTCTTCGGACCATTCCGGAACCTCTCGTGATGTCCCGGATCCCATCCGAGACTCCGAACAAAAACTCATAAACCAATTATCCAATCTATCCTAGCGTCGAGACACGTTAAGTGTGTGACCCTTCGGGTTCGAGAATATGCAGACATGATCTTCTATCAATAATCAACAGCGGGGTCTGGAAACCCATATTGACTCCCACATACTCATCGATGATCATATCGGATGAACCATGATGCCAGGATTCCATCAATCCCATATATATATTCCCTTCGTCACGCGATATTTTACTTGCCCGAGATTCGATCGTCGGCATCGGCATACCTAGTTCAATCTCGTTCACAGCAAGTACTTTACTCGTTCCGTAATCCGATATCACTTTGTGATTAACTCCTTAACCATGTGCTTGCAAGCGGTGTTATATCGATTACCGAGTGGGCCCGAAGTATATCTCTCCGACTTGGGAGGGACAAATCCCATCTCGATACATACAACCCAACAAGTACTTTCCGATCACCTGAGAGACACCTTTATGATCACCCTCTCATAGGATGACGTTTGATGACCTCAAAGCTTTCTTCCGATACCAGGGAGTTGCATTATCTCATGGTCTAAGGAATACAATATTTTACATAAGAAAAGCTTCGCAAAGATGAACACGATGACACGATCTAATTGCTCTACTTAATTTGGGTCTGTCCATCATATCATTCTCCCAATGATATGACCTCATTATTAATTGACAACTCATGTCTATGGTTAGAAAACCTTAACCATCATTAATCAATGAGCTAGTCCATAGAGGCGTACTAGGGACACGGTGTTGTTCACAAACCACACAAGTATTAAAGTTTCCGCTTAATACAATTCTAGCATGGAATATAAACTTTATCATGAACACGAATTATAATAATAACATCTTTATTATTGCCTCTAGGGCATAATTCCAATAGTCTCCCACTTGCACTAGAGTCAATAATCTAGTTTACATCTGGCAACAATCTAACACCCATGGCACTAAGGTGTTAATCATGTTTTGCTCGTGGAAGAGGTTTAGTCAATGGATCTACGACATTCAGATCTGTATGTACTTTGCTAATCTTCAGATCTCCATCTGTTATATAATCTCGGATTATATAAAACTTGTGGTTGATGTGCTTGGTCTTTGGATGATATCTTGGTTCCTTAGCCAGTGCTATGGCACCAGTGTTGTCACACAATATCTCTAGTGGGTCCAAGGCACTTGGAACCACACCAAGCTTAGTGATGAAGTTCCTGATCCAAACTCCTTCACTTGACGCTTCTGCAGCAGCCACGTATTCCGCTTTTACTGTAGGTCCCGCGACCACGCTTTGCTTGCAACTTCTTCAGCTCACAGTTCCTCCATTCAAAATATAAACGTATCCTGTCTGAGATTTAGAATCATCCTTGTCGGTGTCGAAACTAGCGTCGACGTAACCCTTTACGACGAGCTGTTCATCACCTCCATAGACTAAGAACATTTCTTTAGTCCTATTTAAATACTTTAGGATGTTCTTCACGGTTGTCCAGTGTTCCACTCCTGGATCACTTTGGTATCTGCTCGTCAAACTAAGAGTATTGGACACATCCGGTCTAGTACACATCATGGCATACATGATAGAACCTATGGCCGAGGCATAATGCACTTTGCTCATAGCTTCTCTATCATTTACCATAGCTGGACACTGAGCCTTGCTCAATATCTTACCTGACAACATAGGCACTGAACCTTTCTTTGCCTTATCCATTCTGAACCTTTTCAGAACTTTGTCTAGGTATGTACTCTGGCTTAAAGCTATTAGGCGTCTTTGTCTATCTCTATAGATTTTGATGCCTAATATATAAGCAGCTTCCCCTAGGTATTTCATTGAAAAACATTTATTCAAATAACTCTTCACATCGTTAAGCATATCAATGTCATTTGCAATAATCAATATGTCATCCACATATAGGACCAGAAATGTCACTGAGCTCCCACTCACTTTCTTGTAGATACAAGCTTCGTAGCAATTTGGAACAAATCCAAAGCTCTTGATCACTTGATCAAAACGAAGGTTCCAACTCCGAGATGCTTGCTTCAGTCCATAAATGGAACGCTGAAGTTTGCACACTTTATCAGCATCCTTAGGATCGACAAAACCTTCGGGTTGCATCATATACAACTCTTCATCAATGTTGCCATTGAGGAATGCAGTCTTGACATCCATCTGCCATATTTCATAATCATGAAACGCAGCAATTGCTAATAAAATCCGAATGGACTTAAACATCGCTACGGGAGAGAAAGTCTCATCGTAGTCAACACCTTGAACTTGTTGAAAACCTTCCGCGACAAGTCGTGCTTTATAGACAGTAACATTACCATCCGCGTCTGTTTTCTTCTTGAAAATCCATTTGCACTCAACGGCCTTTCGATCGCTAGGAGGGTCCACCAAAGTCCATATTTGGTTTTCGCTCATGGATCCTAATTCGGATTTCATGGTCTCTAGCCATTTCTCAGAGTCTGGGCTCATCATTGCTTCCTCATAGTTCCCAGGTTCACTGTCGTCTACTAACAAGACAGTTAAGACAGGGTTGCCGTACCACTCAGGAGGGGCACGCGACCTTGTCGACCTGCGACGTTCAGTAGTAGCATCGTCCGAAGCTTCATGATCCTTGTCATTAGCTTCCTCTATTGTCGGTGTAGACGGCACTGGAACAATTTCAGGTGCTGCGCTACTCTCCAACTCAAGAGAAGGTTCAATAACCTCGTCTAGCTCTACTTTCCTCCCACTCACTTCTTTCGAGAGAAACTCCTTCTCAAGAAAGGATCCGTTCTTTGCGACAAACACTTTGCCTTCGGATCTGTGATAGAAGGTATACCCAATAGTTTCCTTAGGGTATCCTATGAAGACGCATTTCTCCGCTTTGGGTTCGAGCTTGTCTGGCATCAATTTCTTGACGTAAGCTTCGCATCCCCAAACCTTAAGAAACGACAACTTAGGTTTAGCACCAAACTACAGTTCATACGGTGTCGTCTCGACGGATTTAGATGGTGCCCTATTTAAAGTGAATGCCACGGTTTCTAATGCATAACCCCAAAATGATAACGGCAAATCTGTAAGAGACATCATTGATCGAACCATATCTAATAGAGTTCGATTCCGGCGTTCAGACACACCATTGCGCTGTGGTGTTCCGGGTGGCGTGAGTTGCGAAACTATTCCGCTTGCTTTAAGATGCGTGAGAAAATCATAACTCAAATATTCACCTCCACGATCAGATCGTAGAAACTTAATTTTTCTGTTACGATGGTTTTCCACTTCATTCTGAAATTCTTTGAACTTTTCAAATGTTTCAGATTTATGTTTCATCAAATAGATATACCCATATCTACTTAAGTCATCGGTAAAAGTGAGAAAATAGCGATATCCACCGCGCGTCGAAACACTCATCGGTCCGCATACATCGGTATGTATGATTTCCAACAAGTCCGTTGCTCGCTCCATCATTCCGGAGAACGGGGTTTTGATCATCTTGCCCATGAGGCATGGTTCGCATGTGTCAAATGATTCAAAATCAAGAGACTCCAAAAGTCCATCAAAATGGAATTTCTTCATGCGTTTTATACCAATATGACCTAGACGGCAGTGCCACAAATAAGTAGTATTATCACTATCTACCTTGCATCTCTTAGCCTCAATGTTATGGATGTGTGTTTCATCGCTTTCGAGATTCAGAAGAAATAAACCATTCTTAGCAGGTGCATGACCATGAAAGATGTTACTCATATAAATAGAACAACCATTATTCTCCGATTTAAATGAATAACCGTCTTGCAATAAACACGATCCAGATATGATGTTCATGCTCAACGCAGGCACATAATAACATTTATTGAGGTTTAAAACTAATCCCGAAGGTAAAACTAAGGAGAGCGTGCCGACGGCCATCACATCAACTCTTGATCCGTTGCCAACGCGCATCATCACCTCATCCCTCGCTAGCCGCCGTCAATTCCGTAGCTCCTGTTTCGAGTTACAAATATTAGCAACTGAACCAGTATCAAATACTCAAGCACTACAACGAGGGCTAGTAAGGAAAACATCAATAACATGTATATCAAATATACCTTTGATGGTGCTAGCCTTCTTGTCCGCTAAGTACTTCGGACAGTTGCGCTTCCAGTGACACTTGTCCTTGCAATAGAAGCACTCAGTGTCCGGCTTAGGTCCAGACTTGAGCTTCTTCTCAGCAGGGGCAACGCGCTTGCCGCCGCCTTTCTTGAAGGGCTTCTTTGCATCCTTACCTTTCTTAAAGCTAGGGGGCTTGTTGACCATCAACACATGGTTATCTTTCTTGATGTCCACCTCCGCAGCTTTTAGCTTAGCGAAGAGCTCAGTGATCGTATCAGTGGAACCAATCTGATTATGAGTAACTACAAAACCTGTGTAGCTAGGAGGGAGTGATTACAGAACCCTGTCAATCTTGAGCTCCTCTGAAATCTTGCAGTCCAGTTGCTCAAGGCGTTGAGTGTAGCCCGACATCTTAATGGCGTGCTCACTAACGGAACTCCCTTCCTCCATCTTGCAGTTAAAGAATTTCTCAGAGATCTCATATCTCTCAGAACGGGCCTGAGTCTGAAACATATTTTTCAGTTCCTCAAGAATCTCAAAGGGCCCGGGGAAATCCTCAAAACGATTTTGAAGGTTCGATTCCATAGCAAACAACATGGTGCTCTTAATCACACCATAATCATCTTTGTGCGACTGATAAACAGCTTTCTCATCAGCCGGCGCATCTACAGCAGGGGCGTCACCTAGCGCTTTCTCAAGGACATAGTCCTTTTGTCCGCCAGCAAGAATGATTCTCAGATTGCGGAACCAGTTGGTGAAGTTAGACTCATTATTCTTAAACTTTTCTTTCTCAGCAAAAACGTTGAAGTTGAAGTTGGACTTAGCCATTTGATACAAAATTTGTAAGTACAATTTAGACTATGTTCATGATAACTAGTTCAACTTAATCAAATTACTAGATGAACTCCCACTAAATTCAACATCCCTCAAGTTGTTTAGTGAACATGATCTAAATTCACCACACCTAATCCGATCTTCACAAGAAGATATGTGGTTTCAATGGTGGACAACGAAGTGTCGATCATATCATTCATATGACTCATGCTTAACATTTCGGTTCATGTGTTCCGAGGCCATGTCTGTACATGCTAGGCTCGTCAAGTCAAACCCAAGTATTTCCGCGTGTGCAAAACTAGCTTGCTCCCGTTGTATGTGAACATAGAGTTTATAGCACCCGATCATCACATGATGCTTGAACACGATGAACTTTCGCAACGGTGCATACATGGGGAGAACACAGTTTTATCTTGATCTTTAAGTGAGAAATCATCTTATAATGCTACCGTCGCGATCTAAGCATAATAAGATACATAAAAGGATAAACATCACATGCATATAACTTTATGTGACATGGTATAGCCAATCTTCGCGCAATGATCTCCATCTTGTGCGTGCCAGCATGATCTCTATCACTCCACCATGATTGCCTCCACCACGAATAGCAACTACAACTATTGCTAACTACTTAGCGATAAAGTAAAGCTATTACATGGTGTATAAGAAGTTGACACACAGGTCATACACAATTATAAAGACAACCATATGGCTCCTTCCAGTTGTGTACTCATCGACATGCAAGTCGTGAAACATTACAAAACATGATCATTGCATACAACATACACATCACATCTTGGGCCATACCATATCACGGAAAACACTCCCTGCAAAAACAAGTTAGACGCCTCTACTTTGTTGTTGCATATTTTACGTGGCTTATGAGAGTAACAAGCTAAGAACGATTCTTACCTATGGAAAGCCACAACGGTGATATTATGGTTGCCAAACTCCGGTGTAAATCTCATGACAACTATAGTGAGAGAAACTGGCATCCACCAGCCGCATATGTGGAACAAGCCACACGTCAAGTGCGGAGCCGGTCTCGCGAACGAGGTCGCGTAAAGTTGGCCTGGACCGCTTCAATCTCACTATCCCGCGTCATAAGAAGAACACAAACAAGAGGCTTGCAACAGAAAACATCAACGCCCGCAACAAGCATGTTGCGTTCTACTCGTGAAAACACATCTACGCATAGATCTAGCTCTGATACCACTGAAGGGTTTCACAGCATAGTAAATCAAAATTTTCTACGGTTGCGAACGGGAAAAGCCAAGATCTAATCTAGGAGATGCAAACAACGAGGGGGGGATAGATGAGATCTTCATACCCTTGAAGATTCGCACAGAGGAACATTCAACGGAACGTGGTTGATGTAGTCGTATTCGCTTCTCCTCCTCGCGATCCGATCCGATCCAACACCGCAAGTGGCGATGCCTCCGAGAGATGCACACGTGCGGCACCTCGACGTCTCCTTCTTCCTCGGTCCAGCAAGTGGGGTGGAGAGATAGGTTGGATCTATAACACGACGGCGTGGTGCAAACGGTGGAAAGTTTCTGCGGCAGGGCTTCGCCTACGCGCAGTCGGGAGGGAGAGGGAGAGAAGGGCAGCAGGGTGGCTAGGGCTTGAGGAGGTAGTGTGGGGAGGGTGCGCCCCCAGCCCTCTTTATATAGAGAGGTGGGCGGCTGCCCCTTTCCCCTCCTCCAAGCCTAGGGCCGGCGGCCAAGGGGAAGGAGTGGGGGGCAAGTTTCCCCCCTTCTAGAAGCTCTCCCTAGGGTTTCCCCTAGGGCTTGGCCGGCTGGGCCTATGGGGCCTTGTGCCCCTGGCCCAATGCGGCCAGGGCACTCCCTTGTAGGCCCACGCCCCTCCCGACAAGTGGGGCCACGTTGGTCCCAGTCCGGAAGGTTCTAGAAGCTTCCGGTTCAATACCGAACAATCCGAAACAATTCCGAACTCCAAAAACTGCTTTGCCTTATATGAATCTTATTCTCCGGACAATTCTGGAACCTCTCGTGACGCCCTGGATCTCATCCGAGACTCCGAACAAAAACTCATAAACCAATTATCCATTCTATCCTAGCGTCGAGACACGTTAAGTGTGTGACCCTTCGGGTTCGAGAATATGCAGACATGATCTTCTATCAATAATCAACAGTAGGGTCTGGAAACCCATATTGACTCCCACATACTCATCGATGATCATATCGGATGAACCACGATGCCAGGATTCGATCAATCCCATATATATATATATTCCCTTCGTCACGCGATATTTTACTTGCCCGAGATTTGATCGTCGGCATCGGCATACCTAGTTCAATCTCGTTCACAGCAAGTACTTTACTCGTTCCATAATTCGATATCACTTTGTGGTTCCCCATGTATATTGTGGTTTCCCATGTTGTAAGACACATTGCAAACATAGGCGGTTTGTTTCAAATGACCCTTCTGTTTGTGCTCGATCATTTCACAAATAGGTAGTTCGGCATGGGAACACCAATACTTGAAAAAAATAAAATTCTTAGTCCAAATACCTTTATCATCCGAGCAGATTACATGTACTAACAGGCAAAAAATGCTCTCGGCCTAGATCATGTAACAGGCTTGTTAAATCCACCGTACAGCTCCATCCAGAATGTGTTAATGCCAAAATGCTTAAATTTTCTAATACATCGAACGGATGTGCACAAGACCTACTCATCCTTTGTCATGTAAAGTCACTACAGATGCAGCTTGGTTAAACTTGTCGTACCAAAATCCATACGCCAATTAGTCTATCTACCACAGAAATATTAAACAGATCAACGTTAGGCTGCATCTGTAGTGCTACAGACCAAATCATATTAGTACTTAAATCAACATGAACAAACCAATTCCGTTATATATTAACATCTCTACGAGCATGTACAACTGCGCAACCTTCTGGTACAACAACAAAGCCTGCCGGAAAGGCGAGATTAACGTACCTCTTCAAGAAGCAGCACGACTACGATGACAGATGGCCGTGGTCTGAGGATGAGGAGAGAGAAGGAGAGCTTGAAAGTGGGACGTGTCCAGTTCGTGCTATTTCTCCAAGTGAGTACAACTTACACGCTTTCAAGATTATATCAATTTCGAGCTTTAAGTATACTCAGACTTGAGACCAAGAGCAAGAGCAAATATCTCTCTGTTTAAATTCAGGTGAAATAAATGTTATATTTGCTTTGGTCCAACTAGATCTAGAACTACATTATATTTTAAGCATATTTTGTGTTTAGAAATTTTAAGTCTTCTAATATCTTTTTCATAATTGGTTTTAATTTTCCTAGGGTATTAGAGCCAAAAATAAAATGGTTGTAATTGATTATGTTGAAAATTTATTATTTTCTAAACAATGCATCATTCGAATTGTATTGTGCTTTATGAATACTAAACTTTAAGGAATACATGCCGGGAGATATTTTTGTCTGATAGTATTGAACATATATTTCGTTTGGTATTATGATAATATTGTATGTCATACTATTATTGAAAACCCCAACTCTAATTACTATTTGCCAGGTTCATATGACACATTTAAGACAATCGCTATTATTTTAGTTGACCCATAAATGAATGATGAGGGCATGTGAAGCAGTGATTTCGAAAATAGTGAAACAATCACCCTCGGATCATGTGTTTGTGGATCATAAGTTGTATGCGTACGATTACCTCACTGCCCATCCTACATTCCGTTAATTCCAAAATTTCTTAGCTTTTGATTTCTTTGTTTCTACCTATTAATGTATTAAGCGTGTCACATGCACTACACTCTACGCTTTTAGCTTCCAGTGGTATTAGATACTAGCGTAGAAATCCATTTGGATATACCGTAGTTACTCTTTCATGGAGAAATCTGTCGCTTAATATTTATAAGGAGGGTAGTACATATTTTTATTAGAAAACTATCTATAAATATAGAAAAGTCAGACATCCATTAGAGACTATGCCACAGAGAACTAAGTTAGTGGTTTAGAGCCGGCTAAAATAATGCTAGCTGCTCATTACAGCATTTCTCCAGTCTCGCAATATTCTATTAACACCTTGGTCAGTTGACCGTGTAAATAAGTGCTTTATGATGTTAGAATTTGTCACTTTAACTTATGGTGTGCTTATACTATACATCTTTTCTTCTCAGGCAAGTAGAGTGCCATGCTTTTCATGAAGGCCAATATTGGAGCAAACTAAAGTTGCACCCGTTTCTCCGGTGTTCATTCCAATCTTACTTGCTGTCAAGCTTCCCAACAAACTCCTTATGTTTAGCTTCCTATGCTTGACTAGTGTTATCTCATAACCATGTATTTGTACCTATATGTAGTATATTTCTCTACCTTTGGCACTTATATGTAGGGCGTTTCTCTATTTTACTATCTGGTCCAATCCACATGCTAAGCGGTGTTCTTTTCTCGTCTTCATCAGCTGTTTTCTTCCGTTTATCTAGTAAGTTAAAATAGATAATTATTCGCTCTTTATTTGCTGCTTCCTATCATCGACTTTCATAGATACTTATTAATATAGATTTTCACAGATAGTTTACCGGTACGAAAGATGGGGGATTGTGCGCCAAGGCACACCTCTACATCTAGTATATACTATGTCAACTACTCCACGGTGGTTAGCTCGAGCAATTAGGAGCCGTAGGTTGCGAGTTCAAGTCCCATGCAATCCTTTTTGCACGTATATTTGAAAATCCTGGCGATCTCATGCTAAAGGGCCATGTCGGGCCGTTCCGTGTGCTTGAGATCGCAGCCCGGACACGGCACCGTCACTTCACGTGCTTTTTTCACGGGCTGTGGACCGGCCCGCAAAAACCCGACCCGTTAACCAGGTTTGAACCGAATGCCCCATTGCCCAGCCCCTCTCCCGTGTTGCTCCATGCGGGAGGCACGGCAGAACAGAAGACTACAAGCCCTAACGTCTGGACTTGTCCCCCCCTCGTGCCCCTCGCCGCCGGCGCCTGCAGCTTCTCCCACGCGCCCCTGCTCGAGATCTCCGTGGCAGACGAGCACTCTAAGCAAGTCTCATCTATGATTTGTGAAAGGTTGTTGGAATGTGAAATGGCACTACAAATCTGACCTGTCGCTGTTTCTTGTTGGTCCGCCACAGGACAGGAGGCTCGTCGGATTCAAGAACAAGCTCCCTTGTTGCCACCGGCAGCCCACGCTATAAGCCAAACCGGACGGGCGGAGGCGGGCTGCATGCACCGCCGCCTCCTCCGCTGCCGCGCGATGCCTCTCCTGCAGCAGCGGCCGCTGAGGACGCTTGGGGTTTCGGGAAGCCGCAAGCACCACCGCTTCATCAGCTGCCGTGTGATGCCTCTCCAGCCGCCGCTGGGTGTTTCGGGCGGGCGCCTCTTTGCCTCCCTTCCGTCCCCGCCGCCTCTCCAGTCCCGAAGGTGCGCACTACCCCCTTCCTTCCATCCGCTGTGCCGTGCAAGTTGTGATTCCTGCGAGCCTACTAAGGACGATGCTAGATCTGGGGGCAGGTAGAGGTAGAGGTTGTGCTGCCTGTCAATTTCCACCCGTGGTCGAGCCTGTGTAGTGTCTGGTCTATGATGGGATTTGGTTCGACGACGGGGGGAATTGGGGGGATTCGAGCAGTGCATCAAGGGGTGAGACCATGGAGAAGGAGATGGGGAATTCGAGGGTGTTTTCATTCAGCATACTGATCTGTTCGATTACGCCAGATTAAATATCGGCACCACGTAAGGCAGGTGAGCGTCACTCACACACAACCTTACAGCTTGGACATAGCTTGCACACGTTGCCCCTATCCTCGATAAACCCGTGTCCGGTGACCTCGCTGTGGCAGCCGACCGGTGAGGGAGGCGTGACACTCTGCTCCACGCAGGGGGGGTGCCTCGTGGCTGTCTCTCCTGAATTGGAAAAAGCCACAGGTGCTGGTACGTGTTGGTCGAGTTTCTTTTATATGGCATTTTCGAGAACATGTATTTAAATAGGAAAGATCTGTATGTTAGACAATGTCATGTTGCAAAGAGTGCTAGCTTCTACCTGCTATTACTAAACCAATTTTGGTTCACTAAATGGGAAATATTACCCTTCTTATGGGCATGAAAATAAGATAGCACATCAGATTGAACAAATCAGAAATATCCCAACCATTAGAGGACGGGACAACTGATTGCCTTTTGTTTCGAAGGCACACAGATTTTTTTTCTTTGGTTGTAGTTTGTAAATTTCGGGTGAGCTGGTGGTGGGCATTCACTGAAGGAGTTTTGGCCCGTAATTACCAGTTAGTGTCGGGTTTTATTTATCTCTTTTGAAAATCTAATATACCCAGATACTCCCTGGTACTGTTACCCCCCATATTGACATACAGGTACATGATATAGCTTTTGGTCATCAAATTTTCTCCTGGGTTAGGCAATGCTATACTTAATGAGAGAAATTCTTTTACATTTACAAATGGTTGGTTTCTTTTTCTTGTCATAGACTCGGTAGTTATTTGGTGCATTAGAATATTTCGAAGATGGTTTATGCGCTTATCTCTTTTGTAGAGAGGTGCATGTTTGGTACCTTTGCCCTGATGAGCTGAATGATCAATCACAAATGAATATGTATGAAGAACTCCTTTCTCCTGTTGAAAGAAAGTATGCTGCCTCTATGGAAGGAACGACGCTATGGAAAAATGCTATGTTATCCCGTGCATTGTTGCGCACCACCCTCTCAAGATGTATGTAATCATCAACTTTCTATGGCATTGTTGATCTCACTTAATTGAATTTTCATGCCTATTACTAACTTACTATCATTCACGAAATTATGTTGGATGTAATTCTTGCTATTATGATTTATTGAATCGCGAATTGGTGGCAGATGTTAGATTCACGAGTGTACAGTGGTTAGGATTGACAGAAAATGTAATCCTTTCCATGGGTGAGGGTAACCATGTAAACAATTTTCAGTATATATACTTTGTAATTTCTGTAATCAAGAGGAAAAACCTGTAGCTTTGTGAGAAAAACAGCTTAATATCTCTGGAGAACTTCATCTGCTCATGTAATTTATTGCTCTCAGATGCATTGAGTTGCTCCTCTTTTTATACTTTAACTGTATATAGGTGTGCATTCACCTGTCTTACATATATGGAAGACATGATTCAAGATCAATGATGTCATATTACTTTTGACCTCTAACATCCATATCTTCCATTTTCCACCTCAAGCAACACTTTAGGATCTACTATGTGTATCAGTGTATGATCACTTTCTGATGCACAGTTTTTGTAGATAGTCAATAAAAATGGAGGATGAAACTGAAGTTTGGCATGCTGCTCAATGTTTGACTTTATCAGCATTTTATCTTTCCAATGATTAGAATATATTCCTTTCTGTTATTTGTTTCAAATTATATTTTATACAGCATGAAACTTGTCATGGGATAGCATAACAGGATTGCTGATATGCTTATTGCTAATTTGTTTGAACTAGACTAGATACAGATTGTAAAATTGATCCGAGGGCATTTGAGTTTAAGAAGAACAAATTTGGGAAACCTGAGGTAATAGATTAGCTTTCAGCAGTTATTTTTTCCTGTGATTTAATGACTTTTAATTAACTCGCATTTGGGTGCTTTCCGTGTTCATAATCAGATATTGTGGCCACCGGATGATAGCAATGTCGAGCGACCTTTGCATTTCAACATTTCACACACCACTTCTTTGATTGCATGTGGCATTGCGATGCAGGCACATGTATGTTCCTTATCCCTGTGACTACCAAAATTGAAAGAAATGACCATGGTTCTGTTTCTTTGGAAGTTACTAAGTGGATGTTGCTTTTTTATTTACTGTCTCAGATTGGTATTGATATTGAAGAGAAGAAGCGGAATACAACCAAGAATATTTTATCTCTTGCTCGTCGTTATTTTACCCCTTCTGAAGTTGATCATCTAACTGAGATTTCAGATTCGGATGCTCAGAGAAAGGAATTCCTAAAACTGTGGACTCTTAAAGTTAGTGAGGCTCTCTTTGGTTCTCTGCTTTATAGACTTTGAGCAGTGATGTTATTTTCCAGTACTACACTAGAATCTATGAACTGACCAGTATCATGTAGTCTAATATGACCACCTAGAGCGTAGTGTTGCTGACTTTGTTGTTCTTTGCTAAAGAAATGCAGATTTGGAATATGTATCTAGTGCGAACCCATTTTTAGATGCAAAATCGCTAAATCCTTCCTTACATAACATATGGTTATATTAAACGAATCAAATTAAAGGACACAAGATGCATCTCTTATGATTACCCCTTTGAAGAAAAGTGATTTGTCGTGAGAAGAGATAGAACCAAAGTTGTGTTTGCAGAAAACTTCGCCTATGTAAACTAAATGTTCATGATACTGGTTGCAGATGAAATGTTGCAAAGTAAATTGCTCACATTGATGTATAATTTTTAGGAAGCATATGTAAAGGCTCTTGGGATGGGTTTCTCAGGTGCTCCATTCAATACGTTTTCAATCATGTTGGAAACAGGCAAGGGAATTAGGATTTCAAAGGTATGCAGCTCTGACCTTTCTCATTTGTTGGTGTCTTTTAACATATGCTACACGTGTAAGGGCGCTTGAACATGTTATTTTGTGACACCTTCTGACATGTGGGTCTCCTGGACACATTTTGGCCCAACTGCCAGATGTCATGTTAAGCAAATTTCATAAGGAAAAGTATATTTTAAATTGTGCATCATGGTACACCACAGAAATCAGGAGCCTTATTGTTACATCGTTGCAACTTAACAGTAAGTCGTTTCTTATCAATCTGCCTTGACTTTTGTTGGATTTGCCAGGCATCAAAAGTATGTGATGATTCCACCTCTGGTTTTGATCATCTGTCCAAGAATTGGCAATTTACACTAGCGGAGCTAAATAGTTCTCATTATATGTCAGTGTGTATAGAGGACGACTCCAGAAATGAAGGTTGGTATTGCCAGCTTAGGAAACAGTTTGGTTATCTTGTTCTCAGTCAGCTCCATTATTTGTTTGTGTGTATGTTTCAGGTCTTGAAAATCATCCAGCGCCAGGTGGGTTAAAAGTATGGAAGACCATACCATTTGTAGAGGATACACTTGTCTCTGGAACAGATGTTTTTAAACTTATTGCTTGACTATATGTCAGAACATGTGCTGTTGGCCATATGGATGATTGCTGGCCATCACAGAATTGGTCAAATGTCGGATGCAAGTTAAGCTACAGTCTGGCTTCTCGTTGAAAGATGGATTCTCCCAAAGACTGAAGTTCCCGTCGTCCAATGCTGGACTGCATTCTGTTTGAGATCTTGTTTTGTCATTAGGGAATAATTTGGTTTCATATTGCATGAATTTTATTAGGCAATTGAACAGCTGCAAACAGTTTAACTTGATGCCTGTAGCTGTCTCATCTGATCATTCTGGCTGTCTCAAGCGTATGACCTGGCCATAAGAATATCAGAAATTAACTCTCTCCCTCCCTCGCCACAGACAGGCTGCTCAATACTAAGAGCTCCACGATTTTGAAACGGAGAGAGTAGCTAAGGTCTTACATTAGTGAATGGAGGGAGTACTTTTCTGAGTCAATACACTGTTTTGCAACCCCCACCCCTTTCAGACTCGATTCCTCGCTTTTGTGTCCTTTCGTTGCAGGGGGCAGGACAATGGCTTGAGGATGCGCTCTTCGTCCTTGTCCTCGTATCCCAACGGCGGCCCGCACACACTATCCGTTTTCTGTTCCTGTCTGATCGGACCGAGTACATGGTCCAATGCGCACCCGCAAACAGAGCTACGGTTTTTTGGACGGGCTGTGACGCGGGGCACTGATTCCTCGTGGTTAGCCCTCTAACCATGTTTCTGCCAGGTGTGGCCTAATGTCAGTGCACACGTGGCGGGGTGGTGGACGGACAGTCCAAACGGCCGTTAACGCGCACGTTAGGGCACGGTTTTAACCGTTGCGCCGCTGCATTTGAGCCTCATTCCTCTCGCTCTTTTCTGCTCGCGCCCGCCATTGTCGTGCCGTCGCCTCCCTGACATCGGTGAAGAAGCAGGAGACTTGGTAACTAATAAGCATAATAAAGATAAAATCCTAAACTAATTTATTCTAGTACCTAACCATGACGTACTCTAACGTGCTTATCTATTCTCTCTGTTTAGAAATATAAGACATTTTAGTTTTGTGAATCGAATATATCTAGACATCTTTTAATATATAGGTTTATAAAAATTTAAAATGAACCTATATGCTAAAAACATCTAGATACATTTATTTTATAAAACTAAATTGCCTTATATTTGTGAACCGAGAGAGAGAGGCGTTTTTCTGAAACCGCACCGGAGTCCCACCTCGCTCGGCGTCGGGTCGGTGATTCCTCCTCCTCCGGCGGCCGCGGCGGCAGCGGGAGGGTGGGGAATCGTCGATCCACGCCTTGTACATAGTGTAGGGTTCTCTAGTGAGCCTGCCGGCGGCGCTAGGGAGGGGATGGTGTGGTCGGCGCGGCGTTTTGGTGGCGGGGCTCATCCTCTTCGACAGCGAAGCTCCCCGGAGCTTGGCTGTGGAGTTACCGCCTTCCCTGAGCTCGCGGATCCCCGGATTCGTCGAGTTCTTCGTTCCCTCACCGGATCCGGCGTGGCGGCCGATTCGGGTGTAGATGGTCCAGATCGAGATGGTGTTGCGGTGCACTGCGATGAAATCGGCAGCGTTGGGTGCAGGATCTCCGGATCCACTGACCAGCGACTTCCCGGCCGTGGAGGGACTGCGTCCAATCCAAGATTGAAGAGGCGCAGTGGCGGCGGCGCGCCGTTGGCTCGTCCGCGTCGGCGATGGAGTCGGGATCCAGGAGGAGTGTTGTGTAATTTTCTTTTAGGTCCTGGACCTTTCTGTAAGAACAGTGTGCTAATATAATTATCTCTTTCTCCGCAAAAAAAAAGTATGTAACTAATGAGAGCCTGGCAGAGAACTTTGTGGCGGGCGAGGACTTCCGTGTGAGGCCGTAGAACATCATAGGCACCCGGAAATAGGCGGTAGAGATCGAAGGGAGCTTGCATAAAAGAGAGTCATAGCTGGAAGAGCCAAAGTTGGTCCGGTGGAGACAACACTTGTATATATAATATTATAATTGTATATATATCATATATATAATTGTATATATATACATAGAGAGAAGGACATGATCATGAACAGTAAGTGTGCCAAAAAAAATAGCCGATTCAGGATTTGTAAAAATGCCTCATAGCCTCCATATTTAAGGGGTTGGGGGCGTGTCTTTTTACATTATCCTCTAATTTGTTTAGAGTACATAGGAAGAGTCTGCTACTCCTATAATACATTTTCTATTTTAAAATACTTGTCACTAAGATAAGTGTATCTAAATTGGAGGGAATAAGTGACTTGAATTTGGTTAGATTTGTATGTATCTAAACGTATTTTTTTGTACATATAAATACTAGTATGCGAATCTAGAAAAATGTATATCAACTAGTACTTTAAGATGAACGGAGTAGATTTTAAGGGCGGGGTAGTTTTAGAAAGTGTAGATTTTTTTATTGTAACCTTGAAGTTTTTGGACGGCAACGTAGCCATCGCTGGAGCCCACGAGGTTGAAATGTATAGGGACGGATTCCCATCCTCATAAACGGCGACAGGCTGCTCCCAAATGACCGGCGTTGACGGGCAAGAGCTACAGCGACGCACCGTACAATTCCAACGTCTTGGCCCACATGTCATTGACTTCCTGGTCATGCATATACTCTTCCACGGTCAAACACTGAAACCATTCTTCCCTCGCGACCGTTCCGTCGGCAGGGGTCCCGTCTCTACTATACAATCGCCGTCCTCCGCCTGCAGTGCAGACCCCTCCGCCCGCGCTATAACAAGAAGGGAGATCCTTCCCCTTCCTCCAGGCGCACATACCGTGTATGTAACCGATGATGCGGCGCTCGTGCTCGTGCTCGTGCTCGTGGAGTGGCGAGGCTTGAGCGGCGGTTCCATCCGCCCGTTTGGCTCTCAGCAACCTCTTCGCCGTATATTCAGTAAGATTTGGTCATCATCGATTCCACAGTATGCTCGATCGTTTCCAGCCTTGCATACATATTTTTTTGTTTCTCAAGAACTCAGACAAGGTAGTACTAATTTGTCAGTCGCCTCCTAATTTGCATCCTCTAACCTCTGACAAGGTGCTCTTGATTCTCCTCTAAGCTAAGGTGTTCTTGATTCTATATATTGAGATGGAAAAGGGTAAAAATGTAGATTTCTAGTGGCAGTCTGCAAAAACTCAGGACAAACTGAAACATTTAACTAGGATTCTCTACTTCTTTTATATTTTACTCCCTCTGTTCCTAAATATAAGAAGTTTTTTTGAAGTTCAGTTTGGACTCAGAACGTCTTATATTTAGGAACACATGTAGTAGTACTGAACGATAACAAAAATTTGTTTCAATATCAGAGATGGTTCGTCATATAACCGACGAGGCAGAAGCAAATGAACCTAGCATCACCACACAGACACACTCCTGTGATCCCTCTCCAGCACCACATGTGTATAAGGTGGGCTGTCCCCCACAAAGGAACTTGGCCACGGAGTTCACAGAGACATTGAGAGAGACCTTTTTCCATGAAAATCCGCTGCGTCAGTACAAGGGCCAACCTGGATTGACAAGGCTCATGATGGGATTGCAGTTCTTGTTTCCAGTTGTTGGATGGGGCAGGAATTACAACTTCAACAAGTTCAAAAGCGATCTAATTGCCGGATTGACAATTGCAAGTCTCTGTATTCCTCAGGTAACAACAATGACTAGTCCACCTTTGATTCGAATACTTACTGTGCTTGACATTGGAATACTGGACTCTAATAGGACATCGGCTATTCGAAGCTCGCTAATTTGGACCCACAATATGGGCTATGTAAGTTTGTCCCATTTTGTCTGTTGTGGAGCATTCTGTAAAACAATAAGGTGTTATGATTTACTTGTGTTAGTTGGTTTCAGACTCCAGCTTCGTTCCCCCATTGATATATGCTGCAATGGGTAGCTCAAGGGATATTGCGATTGGACCAGTTGCTGTGGTTTCTCTTTTAATAGGTTCACTTCTACAAAATGAGGTTGACCATGTTAAAAACAAGGAGGAATACATGCGCCTTGCTTTCACGGCAACCTTCTTTGCTGGTATCACTCAAGCAGCCCTAGGATTTCTAAGGTAAATTCAAATATCTACTAGAATATTGCACATAATGTAGATGCATTGAACTAAGGGTTTGCAGTTTTCAGGTTAGGATTCCTCATCGAGTTCTTGTCCCATGCTGCAATTGTCGGGTTCATGGGGGGAGCAGCCATTACTATTGCCCTGCAGCAGTTAAAATATGTGTTGGGTATTGCGAATTTTACAAGGAAAACGGACATAGTTTCGGTTATGAAATCTGTCTGGAGTTCAGTTCATCATGGGGTACTTACGTTAAATTTATCTGTAATATCTCATTTTATATTTTAGTCAGGACATTATTATCTGAATTTTCTGGAACCATATAAAGGCATTTATAATCTCAACAACTTAAAATATATTTTGTTACTAATGAAAAATACAATCACAACTTGGAAGTAACTTATTTGGTTCCAATCTTTTTGGTTACAAGAGGTCAACTCTTTTCGGAATTTTTAGTGCTCGCTTGACATATCCAATTTGGAAAATAGCAGCTGAATTCAAGTTTTCATGGTTTTTCTCATGTTAGACATTGGCATAGACCGATGAGCAGATTTTGTGCAAATAGTTGCCCGTCAACCCATATTTTTTCTCCTATTTATCTTTCACAAATGGTCATACTTTTAGCCATTTAGATGAATGTTTTGCAATTGCACATGTTATAGCATTACTAACATCCATGAATTATTTCACAATTTCTGGAAACTCAGAATATGAAAAATAGAGAGAATATGGGGTGCATGGGCAACTAGTTGCCAAAATTACATTCTATGGCTGGAAATAATATTATTGTCCAGCTGAGTTATCTAAAGTACTTATAGGGAATTTTTTGACTATACAGTGGAACTGGCAGACAATTGTGATTGGCACATCTTTCCTGGCTTTCCTTCTGCTTGCCAAGTACATTGTAAGCATATCTTTTTTTCACATGTCTTTAACACCTTTAACATTGAAAATTTATTTTATATACTAAGGATGTCCGGTTTACATAGGGCAAGAAGAATAAGAAGCTTTTCTGGGTGCCAGCTATTGCTCCTATAATTTCAGTTATTCTGGCCACCTTTTTTGTATATATAACCCGTGCTGACAAGCAAGGTGTTCAGATAGTAAGCGACTAAAATTTAGTACTACTAAGGCTCAGTCATATGGACCATATATATTTTCTCATTGATGGAAATTTTGTACTTCTTCATCAGGTGAAGTTCATTAAAAAGGGCATCAACCCATCGTCAGCACACAAGATTTTTTTCACTGGTCCATTCGTTTTAAAAGGTTTCAAGATCGGTGTTGTTTGCGGCATAGTTGGTTTGACAGTACGTATGCTGATATAAATGCAGAATTTTTTTTACACTGTCATGTGCTTCTCCACATTCCTCGTAAATATGTGTGTGACTACTTTACCAGGAAGCTGTGGCAATTGGTAGGACGTTTGCTGCTATTAAGGACTATCAGTTAGATGGAAACAAGGAGATGGTCGCACTTGGAACTATGAACATAGTAGGCTCAATGGCATCTTGCTATGTCACAACAGGTTGATCAGCCCATTTTACCTAACAGAGCTAGCATTAAACTATCTGAAAAATCCAGTGCTCAACCCATACCCTGCATTTCTTTCAGGTTCTTTCTCACGTTCCGCGGTTAACTTCATGGCTGGTTGCAAAACTCCTGTATCCAATGTGGTTATGTCATTAGTTGTGCTTCTCACCTTGTTGGTCATTACGCCACTATTCAAGTATACGCCAAATGCGATCCTAGGGTCGATCATTATTTCTGCTGTAGTCAGCCTTGTGGACTATGAAGCAGCAATTCTCATCTGGAAAGTTGACAAATTGGACTTCATCGCTTGCATGGGAGCATTTTTCGGTGTTGTATTTGTATCCGTCGAGATTGGTCTCTTGATTGCTGTAAGGACCAAGCATAGCTTGAAAAAATGATAATAATGTGTTCATGTCTTCTTTTGAAGAGATAAGTAGAACTTACATGCTGTTTCTGATATTAACAGGTAGGGATCTCATTTGCTAAAATACTTCTTCAAGTAACAAGGCCAAGGACATCCCTACTTGGAAACCTTCCAGGCACCACAATATACAGGAACACCAGTCAGTATCCAGAAGCAAAACTTGTTCCTGGGGTGGTGATAGTGAGGGTTGATTCTGCTATTTATTTTTCCAACTCCAATTATGTCCGAGAAAGGTAAAAATGGAAAATTTACCCCACTCAGTGTTTCTAATTCGAAGAATGGTGAATAGTACATAAATTCAGTAATGCCAACCTGGTAGGCCTGATATCTGGTGCTCCATTGCAGAATTCTTAGGTGGTTGACGGATGAAGAAGACAAAGCTAAGGCAGCAGGACTTACTAAAATAAATTTCTTGATTGTAGAAATGTCCCGTGAGTATAATGATCAGTTGATCTGAGAACACTCAAATTTTTAAACAATCATCATACTGATGTGGTTCAATTTAAAATGCTGGTGCAGCGGTTATCGATATCGATACAAGTGGCATCCATTCTCTTGAAGATCTATACAAGAATCTTCAGAAGAGAGAGATCCAGGTAGATTCACTGAAACTTAAAACATTAAAAAAAAACTACCACTGATCATTTTTCCTGTATTGTGTACTTTGGCAGCTCATCCTGTCAAATCCTGGTTCTGTTGTGATTGAAAAACTGCAAGCATCCAAACTCACCGAGCACATAGGAAGCAGCAATATTTTCCTCGCAGTTTCTGACGCTGTGCGATTCTGCAAAACGAAGTCGATGCAAGAACCATGAGGCGAGGAGAAATGGGTATTACATGTATATGTAAACGTATCATATGCTAATGATAGGAATAGCTAGGTGCGGAGGCAAAGCAACTGCTTCAGCAGAAGCAGTGGTGAGAATGTTGCAAATAAATTTTTCTTTGTGAAATAAGCTGGACAGTCTAAACTGATGTGCTTTGTGGCCAATGTACAAGCGGGTACTCCCTCCGTTTTAAATTATAAGATGTTTTAGGTTTATGAAGAAAGTGTATTTATACTTATTTTAGTGTGTAGATTCACTCTAAATCTGAGTGAACCTACTTAGTAAAAGAATTCTAGATACATTTGATTCACAAAACTAAAACATCTTATATTTTGAAATGGAAGGAGTACAAGTAGTAAGTTCGAGAAATCATTTTGGTAGTTAAATCACCCGATTCTCTCTTGTTTACAAGAAAAAATCTACAAGTCTTTATCTACTTGCGATTTGATATTTTTCCGAGTGACCCCCCCCCCCCCTACAGCAACATTTCTGACAGGAAATTTGTCCAGATTACCCCATGTTAAAAACTTTGGACCATTTTTTCTCTGCGGTATATCCATTACACAAGCTATGAGGTGATGAACGAGTTTCGGAGAATGGAGCAGATGGGAAGAGCGATGACGCCCCATGCTTGATCCTATCTAACATTATGTGAAAACGTAAAAAAAAGAGGTTCCAAGTTCCAATATTTGTCACAAATGCACATCTGAGAGGTAACAACATATGAGGGGTAACAATTAGACTTCACTCATTTTTCACACAAAGCAACTGCATAGTCCAAAAATCTCAGAAATAACACAAGTTCAACAAGGAAAAATTCGAAGTATTACAAACATGGATCCGATATGGTTGATACAACCATCTAAAAATAAAGTGTAGCAAGAAACTATCCATTTTGGATTCTTCTAATGTGCCGTCACCCGTAGCTTGAAAATAGAAGTCCCGAGCAACCGTCGGCAGCTGGTTGTCCAGTATCCATGAGTTCTCGCTGCTACACCGGGAGAAGGTGTGACCACAGTTGTATCCAATGTACCAGTAGACAAATAACCTTAAAATTTATACTTTTTTGTTTTTTATCAACAAAATTATTTCGGGTCGTCTAAATGGCCCAACATAAAGCTGGTACACTAATATGTACTTGAGCCTTATCTTTCTTCTTAACTCCATTCAGCCAATTTCCTAACATATTTTAAATATTGGATGGTGGAGGCAAGTTAAAAGTAAAGAATATTAGATGTAATATATGTGTATTCCGGTATGGTATAGTATACCAACAGGATACGCTTCCTTTTCTGTAACCGTCACGTGAGAGGCTCTTTCTCACCTATTTACACGTAACCGGTGCCCTCCCACGAGGTTACACCGTTCCACCATCGTATCTAACATGGCATCACGAGCACACCTCTTCCCTTCTAGCTAGCCACCGCTGCCGCCGGAGATCCTCTCTGAGCTGCCGCTGTAAGGACCTCCTTCAGGATACAACCCTCCCTGTCGACGGGATCTTCCTCTCTGATTCAATTCCACCAGAAAAATTCCCAAAATTCCTTTCCCTTCTCTCTCTACAGGATCCGATCTAGGTCAAAACCTCAGGACCCGACCTTGATCGCTTTGTTGCTCACGACCATGCCGATCGTTGTTCTCTCAGGATCTCACGATCTCCCGACGACTTTCCTGTTCTTTTTTCTCCTTCATGGCGACTCCCTCTTCCTCGTCAACCGGCTCCTCCTCCATTGGGGCTCCTCCGGCCATGAAGCTCACGAGAGAAAATTTTCTCTATTGGCAGGCATTGGTGCTACCCACTCTTCGTGGCGCCCGTGTGATGTCCATCCTTGAAGGGACTGATCGCGCACCGGCGGAGCATATTGAAGCTGAAGATGCAAATAAAAGGAAGATCATGATCCCGAATCCTGACTATGATGCTTGGGACACTAAAGATCAACAAGTTGTGAGCTTTCTTGTCAACTCTCTCTCCGAAGATGTGCTGCCTCAAATATTTGGGCTGCACCATGCTGCTGATGTGTGGAGTTCCCTTCATGCCATGTACTCCACCCAATCCAAGTCTAGGGTCTCTACTCCCCGTGGTTCCCTTACCAACACAAAAAAGCTTGACATGACTGCGCAACAATATATTACCAAGATGAAGGGTTTTGCTTCCGAGCTCGCTGCTGTCGGCAAGATGGTTGATGATGATGAGCTGAAAGACTATATTCTCAATGGTCCTGATGGTACCTTTAATTCTCTTGTTGCTGCCATCAATGCTGTACCCACCACTACTCTCAATGATATGTGTTCGCAGCTGATCTCCTATGAGAATCGTGATGCTATGATCTCATCCACGGGTCAAGCTCCTGGCGGTTTTGTCTCCTCTGCTAATGTTGCGGCTTGTTACCCTCCTTCCCCCATGGGATGGCGCAACCTCGTCCATCTTCATCGCAGCCATACATGCCCCCTGCACCCACGTACCAGCAACAATACACGCCACCATATGTTCCTCCTACACCATATCAGCAGCCGTATATGCCCTCTCCATACCCGCCGCAGCCCCAATACTACATGCCCCATACATACTCGCAGCAGTACATGCCCCCCTATCCTGCGCCTTACATGCCACCTCCTATGCGGGCACCTCCTCCGCCAGCTCCACGTCCTCCACCACCTCCTCCCAATCGGGCTCCACAGCAGCAGCAACATCGGCCCAAAGGGGGGCGTAGGAAGAACAAGGATCATGGTCGGGTGGCCACACCGTGGCAGGAAGGAGTGATTTGTCAGATATGCAAAAAAGAGGGACACTCTGCAGGTGACTGTTGGTGGAGGTTTGGGGATGATGATGATGATGAGGACAACACTCCTAATGATCACAAGGGTGCTTATGGAGTTGATAGCAATTGGGTTATTGATACTAGAGCAACAAACCATACAACAGGACAGCTCAACAAGCTTCAAGTTCATGAAACATATCAAGGACGTGATCATGTTCACAATGCTAGTGGACAAGGTATGGAAATTGCTAATATTGGTCATTCAGTTGTGCACACTCCATATTGTTCTTTACAACTTAAAAATATTCTTCATGTTCCTTCTTCTACCATGAACTTGCTTTCTGCTCACAAAATTATCCTAGACAATAATGCTTTTATTGAAATTCACCCATTCTTTTTCTTGATCAAGGACAAGGACACACAACAAATCATATTTAAAGGTCCTTGTCATGGTGGTCTCTATCCCCCTATTCCTGTGTCCATGGGGTCATCATCCAAGCATGCTCTTGTCACCATTAAGCCTTCATCCTCCACATGACATTGTCGTTTAGGGCATCCATCGTCTTTTATTATTCAGCAAGTTCTTAGGAAGAATAAGTTGTCTTACACTCCTGAAATAAACCCTTACATATGTGATCCATGTCAACAGGCTAAGAGCCATCAGCTACCATATCCTGTTTCCACTAGTGTTTCCACTTTCCCTTTGGAACATATTTTTTCTAATGTATGGGGTCCTGCACCTCTTTCTGTTGGCAAACATGCATACTATGTAAGTTTTATTGATGATTTTAGCAAATATACTTGGATCTATTTGTTTAAGAAACGTTCCGATGTGTATCAAGTTTTTCTTGACTTCCACCAATATGTTGAGCGCCAATTTGATAGAAAAATTCTCACCATGCAAACTGATTGGGGTGGTGAATATGAAAAGTTGAATACCTTTTTTCAACGTGTAGGCATTGTTCATCATGTTTCATATCCTCATGCTCATCAACAAAATGGCTCCGCTGAAAGAAAACATAGTCATATTGTTGAGGTTGACCTTGCATTACTTGCAGGTTCTTCCATGCCACTTAAATATTGGGATGATGCTTTCATTGCGGCTACATTTCTTATCAATTTGTTGCCTACAAAAGTCCCTAACATGGAAACTCGCACTGAAAAACTTCTTCATGTCAAACCAAACTATGAGTCTCTTCGTGTTTTTGGTTGTGCTTGTTGGCCCAATCTTCGTCCATACAATAAACATAAACTTTCTTTTCATTCCAAACGGTGCATGTTCCTTGGCTACAGTTTTCGCCACAAAGGAGTCAAGTGTCTAGATGTGACCACTGGACGTGTTTACATCTCCCGTGATGTTGTTTTTGATGAAAATATTTTTCCATTTGCTGACCTTCATCCAAATGTTGGTCGTCGTCTTCGAGAAGAAATTCTCCTTCTTCCACTAGTTAATTCACCTTCGGAATCTAACAATATGAGTGTGCATGCTAATGAACATTACTTGCAAGTTGTTCCACTTGTTGTTCCTTTGCAGGCTATTATTGATGAGCATCCTCACGATTCTAATCAAGATTCTCCTCAAAGTTCTGAAGAAACAGGATCAAATGGCACATCAAATAATGATTCATCTGATGCAGAAACAACAGAAGCAGACCGTACAAATTCCCGTCCTGATTCTGTCCAGGAATCTGCCTTGGAGCGTCCCCAGGTGGCCTTGCGTCAGTCGTTTCCCGCGTCTTCCCATGTATGTGCATGGCCTGGCCGGTCGTTGGACGCCACGTCGCCAGCACCTCGGTCCCCGTCGCGGTCTCTTGCATGCCCCTCGACACGGCCTCCTGGGCGCGGGTCGCTGTCACCCTAGACAGGTGAGTCGCTGTCGGCTGGTGGGCAGGACTCCACCGCTGCCTCCTCACGTGGGTGTTGGAATTATGCCCTAGAGGCAATAATAAAGATGTTATTATTATAATTCTTGTTCATGATAAAGTTTATATTCCATGCTAGAATTGTATTAAGCGGAAACTTTAATACTTGTGTGGTTTATGAACAACGCCGTGTCCCTAGTACGCCTCTATGGACTAGCTCATTGATTAATGATGGTTAAGGTTTCCTAACCATGGACATGAGTTGTCGATTAATAATGAGATCATATCATTGGGAGAATGATATGATGGACAGACCCAAATCAAGCAGAGCAATTAGATCGTGTCATCGTGTTCATCTTTGCAAAGCTTTTTCTTATGTCAAATATTGTATTCCTTAGACCATGAGATAATGCAACTCCCTGGTATCGGAAGAAAGCTTTGAGGTCATCAAACGTCATCCCATGAGAGGGTGATCATAAAGGTGTCTCTTAGGTGATCGGAAAGTACTTGTTGGGTTGTATGTATCGAGATGGGATTTGTCCCTCCCAAGTCAGAGAGATATACTTCGGGCCCACTCGGTAATCGATATCAACACCGCTTGCAAGAACATGGTTAAGGAGTTAATCACAAAGTGATATCGGATTACGGAACGAGTAAAGTACTTGCTGTGAACGAGATTGAACTAGGTATGCCGATACCGACGTCGAATCTCGGGCAAGTAAAATATCGCGTGATGAAGGGAATATATATGTGGGATTAATTGAATCCTGACATTGTCACATCCCAAATTTTAGATTTGGTTCTGCATATCATTCATGCCATTGCATCATACCTTTCCATGCAAAACCATCGATTAAAAAGTTTCGGCAAAACACTATTTTCTAAACCCCGCTCTATTTCTACTACGAGGCTCCTGCGGGAGGCTTTAGTAGGACTTGTGTTGTCCACCCTTGTATCCTAGTGGTTTCACCCAACCCTTGACCCTAGGTTGTTCCCCTCGATTTTACAAAACCGTAGGAGCAAGAATCGCTCGATTCGGAGCTCGTACGGAAAAGTTACGGCCGTTTTATTAAAAGATAGAAAATCGGGCCGATTTCCGTGTCCGATTCCAACCGCGCCCCGAATCCAACTAGGACCCCGCGTGGGGCCATATAGGCGGACCCCACCTGCCGCCGCCGCCGCCTCTCCCCTCGGTTCCCGTGCCGAGCCGCCGCCGCCCTCGGGATCCGCGCCGCCGCCGTCACCTCGGTAAGCATGCCCGCCCGCCGCCTCCCGATCCCCGCACCACCGCGCCCCGCCGGCCGCCCGCGATCACGCCACCGCCAGCGCCTCCGAGCCGCCCCGCACCGCGTGCCCGCTCGCGCGCGCCAACCCCTCCGGGCTGCACGCCAGCGCCGCTCGCCAGCGCCTGCAGCCGCCCGCCGCTGCTGCTGCTGCACCGTTCCGCCAGCCGCGCCAGCGCCCGCGCTCGCCCGCTCGCCCCGCGCCGTGCTGCTGCCGCTGCTCGCGCGCCTGCTCGCGCGCCGCGCCGCCGCCTCGCGCGTCGTGCCACCGTCCCGCGCCGCTGTTGCGTGACCGTCTTGATCCGCGTGCTGACCGACCTTCCCCTTCTGCGCAGGAAAAACGCCGTCGCCGGAACCGATCGCCGCCGTCGTCCCGAGTTCGCCGCCGTTCGTCTCCGGTGAGTCCGCAGTCGCCGTTGGATTTCAGATCAGCGGTTCAGATCAGCCGTTGACCGGTCAGCACCCAGGCGTTGACTAGTCAGACGCCCAGTCAGCGCCCAGTCAGCAGCCGCGTTGACCAGTCAACAGACACAGTTGACTGGTTAATTTCGTTAATTGTTTTAGTTGATAGATTTCGGTAGAAACTTGTAAATTGCGTAGAAATTAAACCGCTGGGCCAAAAATTGCAAATAAAATATGTGTAGATTCAGTAAGTCGTGTAGAATCTTGCTGTACCTTTGGTTCAGACTTTTGCAGCAAGATTTAGTACAGTTTATTCAAATGAGTTAATTGCCTTTTTGGAGTAATTAATTCGTAGAAAAAGATCCGTAGCTCCAAAAATCGCGTATGATATGTCCCTGGATTCAGTGGAACGAGGGGAATCTCATCGTGAATTAAAAGGATAGGCTTATAGTGAAAACTTCTGCAGAAACTGTCTAGTGGCTTTCTGTAGTGTTTTAATTACTCGGGGAGTTTTATAATTCCTTTTTGAGTAATTCCAATTGGTGCTGTTCTAAATAGCTATGCCTATGCGGTAGAGTTTTCCCAAGATTTTACAAACAGTATACTACCGGTAGTGAATTATTTGAGTTCTAGCTCTAGTTTTGAGCATTACTTTTTGCTTAATAGTTTTCTTAGCGCTAAAACTATTTTCCATGCATGCAATCAGTAGTATTATTGATTAGGATTATGTGGTGCAGCTGTAGCACCAATTCACTTGCCTTTCATGCATTCATGCATCATATTTGTTGCATATGCTTGTGGATTGTTTGTTTATGATTGCAATTGTATCGTGTAGATTGTGACGAGTGCAACGCTTGCTCGTGTGTGGATTGTTCTTCCGACCGCTACAACCAAGGCAAGTAGATGCTACTTTGTTTATGATATCATCCTACTATTTTCAATGCATTGTCGTGTATTTTGTAGATGCATGTGTAGGATGATACTATCGCTATGCTATGCCCTATTATGTGGTAGGGCTTTCCTTGTAGATGAACCACCGTTGGTAGATGTGCTTAGCCATGCTTTGTTGAACGAGGGCTAGGTTACATCACTGAAAGTTGTTTCTAAATGAGTTGGTTTGCGAAAACTAAAACAACTTAATCAATGAACCTCCTAGGTGTGATGGGATTGATAATTTTTGGTGGTTTCATTGTGGAAAGGCACCCAGGTATCAAGAGAGAATGATTGGCTTCTTTATTTTGTAGCTTACGTGTACAACCATATGCCAATAATGAAATGGGCGGTTGGTTGGACTTAGTAGGTTGTGGTAACTCAAACCCGCGTATCCAGAGATGTAGAATTTTGGTAGGTTGGACCGGTGCGTGTCGGGATTAGGGAGCTACTTCCCGAACAGTCTCTTCTTGGACTTCTCCCTATCATCACCCAAAATGAGAGTGATGGTACGAGCTGGGCTGGCCAAGTCACATGGGTAAAGTGTACTAACCCCTGCAGGGTGTATAATCTAATCGATTAGCCGTGTCCCCGGTTATGGACAACTGAGTTGCTTGATATTGATTCCATGGCATGTTTCTCGCTCATTCCAATTTCATAATTGTTTTAACATTGTTGTGTCAACTTAATTGGGATCTTTTCAAAGAAAATCAAAAACTGTTTATGAAAGTAGGACAAAGGTTTTTGCAAATGCAAGCCAGACGCAACTCCAATTGCCAAATATGCATGTAGATGTTAGCACTATTGTCTCCATTACTAGCTCTACTTGCCATACATTCCATGTATTGACCCTTCGGGGCTGCTACGTTTCATGTTGCAGGATATTCCGATTCTGAGTAATCGATATAGGCCACGGTACTCCACTCGGCACTTGTTCACTTGTGGGCAATTTGAAGAATGGAGGATTTGCTTTATTTTTGTTGCTACCTGAATAATTTGAGCTAGCCTTGGGCTAAGCTTTTATTGTAATAATGGTACTCTGGATCTACGTTATTTATGATACACGGTTATTTGCTATGTTATTCATCTCATTCTATTGTGGGCCAATGAACCGATCCAGGGATTGGCATGTCACATAGAAGCCACGGTCTTTTCAGAACCGCGGTGTTACAAGATGGTATCAGAGCCCGTGTGTCGACTGTAGGATCGTGACCTAGGATTGGATTAGGAAGCCATAGATTTATTAAAGCCTATATTAACTCTGTCTTTCATCTTATGCCTTTCACCCTCGTAAATTCTTACCATATGCTATTCTCACACTTTCCTCTTTACTTGATAGATGGGAGAAGTCAGGACTAAGTATGCAACCATGGAGTCACCAAGGCCCTTTGCAAGGCAGTTAGCCCAGCTCTCGCAGTCATTGGGATTGCCACTGCCCATGTTCAAGGGAAGGAGGCTGTACACCTATGGATATGGAGAGGATGCATGGGAGATCACTACCTTCATATTCAGGGATGCCGCCTTACCAAACCTTGTGCATTTGATCTACACCAAGACATACTGCAACTGGGGACTTGGAATCAACTTGGCCATGCATGAAGCCCTGTCTCGCCAGTGCCATCAAGTCCGACACCTACTGCCAGCAGATTCACCCTACCGTGACTATGGGAGGCGTGATGAAGATGGGCACATTGTGGTTACCCCGGGCGACAGGAACAACATGCCGCCCCGTCGAAGGCACATAGAGGACATGGAAAGGGAGAATGGAGCTCTAGCTGAGAAGGTGATGATGGTGAAGGAGATTGCAGATTTTGCCAGCAATACTATGGCAGCCCAAGGACAGGAAATTGACACCTTGCATGAAGTTGTGGGAGTTATGGAGAATGCCCTGATAGCCAGAGATGCAACCATAGCTCACCTTCATGGCACTGTGCAGGAGAACACCCAGAGCATACAACAGCTGCAAGGGACCGTCCAGGAAAGGGATCAAACTATTGAAGCTATGGCAGCCCAGATTGCCACTCTCCAAGCGCAGCTGAATCCACCCTCTGATGATGACAATGGAGACGGTGGCAACAATGATGATGACAGTGGGAATGATGATGATGATGAGGACGAGGATGATGATGATGGAAACGACGATGGTGGAGGAGATGAGGCTGTTGCAGTTGCAGCAGAGAGTGAAGAAGAAGAGGAGGATCCAGAAGAGGTGGAGTTTGAGATCTCAAGTGATGATTCAGGAGAGGTGTACACTCCGCCGCCATGGTTGAACCGCGAACCTAAGCGCCAACGCATGACTGCAAGGACCTATCGCAACCTCTTCAAGAAGTAGATAAAAGTCCACCAGTTAGTCCTCGTTAGGTAAAATCGTTAGGATTAGTCTCGATCGATGTGAAACTTAGTTGCTGTTAGTTTAAGAGTGATTAGTTGCTTATTTGTGTACTCCAATATCCCAGGAATTATTTATGCAAAATTTTATGAAAGAGTTATGGCAAGTTTGGTTACTATCTGTGTTATTTTCGCTGCAGTTTTCTGCTGGTACAGCAATACTGTATGATTTTTAATATTTTTCTGGTAACTGGGAAAAATCTGAAAACAATAGGTCTGGTGCGAAACTCTCTGTACTGTATGTGCAAAAATCAGCAAAATTTTCTGACGAGTTTAAGTCAGGCGGAAAAATTCGCGAACGCTGCTGGACTGTTCTGGCATATTGCTGTTTTGTTGTTTAGTTGATCAACTGTTTAGTTAACCATTGCCAACTCTTGTAAAATTATTTCAGTAGGTATATACTGCTAGGATAACCCCTGGGATGTTGCTGGATCGCTTGTTTGTTGATGTGTTGCTTGCTTGTGATTGTCTGCTATTGTTTGTTGCTGTTGATCATATGCATGGGTAGAATCCTATTATCGTAGTTGATTCTTTCTAAACTTACCTGTGCTGAACCGCAGATGCCTCCCCACCGTCAACCCACTGAGTTGGAGCAGCTCATGGCAGCTCAGGCACAGCTGACCCAAGTGATGACTCAGTTCATGGCAGCTCAGAACAACAACAACAATGGAAACAATCAGCCTCAGGGAGATGCTCTCACCAGATTTCTGAGGATAAGGCCAGCTAAGTTCTCTACTGCGACTGAACCAATGGTTGCTCTCGACTGGTTGCGTTCAGTCAACAAGGATCTGGTAACTGTTGGATGCACCGATGCTGAGAAGGTGAGGTTTGCCGCTCACCTACTGGAGGGACCAGCCGCTTCTTGGTGGGACACTTTTCAAATCACCCACCCGCTGGACACGGTGACTTGGGCAATGTTTGAGGAAGGTTTCAGGACCAACCACGTGTCTTCAGGAGTTCTGAGCCTAAAGAGGAAGGAGTTCCGTAACTTGGGCCAAACCAATCGCACCGTGGCCGAGTACATTGAGGAGTTCAACAACCTGTCCCGTTATGCACCTGAGGATGTGGACACTGATGCAAAAAGGAGGGAGAGATTCCTGGATGGCCTCAGTGATGAGCTTTCAGTACAGCTACTGGTGGTTTATTGCCCCACTTTCCAGGAGCTTATGGACAAGGCCAGGATCTTGGAAGGGAAGCACAAGCAGGTGAAAAGCCGCAAGAGAAAGAGTAACAACCACCACTCCGGTTCACATCACAAGTCTCGCACTTCATATGATGGATACTCCAAGCATGGAGGAAGTGACCATGGGAGCCATGACCGCCACCACCATGGAGGCGAAGGGCATCGTCATGACAACCATAGGAGCAGCCACCACAGCCACAAGGGAGGACACTCTCACCACCCTGGAGGACACGGTGGACATGACCGCAACCGTGATCGCAACTTTGTGAAGAAGGATCTGAGTGAGGTGACATGCTTCAAGTGTAAACAGAAGGGACACTATGCTGACAACTGTCCGGAGAGGAAAGGACTGAAGCCAACCAACAACGAGAAGGCCACAGTGAACCACATGAATGTGGAGGAGATCCTAGATGAGCCTGACCTTGTGATTGGTAAGTTTCCAGTCAACACTCACCCTGCACTTATACTTTTCGATACTGGTGCATCGCATTCATTCATATCAAGGGCTTTTGTGGATAAGTATAAGCTACCTACGGAGTCTATGAAAGGGTCTATTAGAGTGAGTTCACCTGGAGGAGATATGATAGCTAGCGCGGGATGCCGCAACTTAACCGTGAGGATTGGAACACACAACTTTAGTGCACATTTGGTAGTGTTGGAATCACAGGGGTTAGATGTTATTCTGGGTATGGATTGGATGTCTATGCATGAGGGACACATAGATTGTGCACAGCGAGCTGTTTCACTCAAAACCCCGGATGGTAAGAGGATTAGATTCAAGTCAGTCGTGCGACCGCGAAGTTGTAAGTTAAATTCTCTTAAGGGGGTTAGCATGGATACTGTGCCAGTGATTAAGGATTACCCCGATGTGTTTCCGGAAGAGCTGCCAGGGATGCCACCTGACAGGGAAGTAGAGTTTCTTATCGACTTGATGCCGGGAACATGACCTATAGCAAAGAGACCATATAAGATGGATGTGGATGAGCTGAAAGAATTGAAGAAGCAGCTGAAAGAGCAGTTGGACAAGGGATTCATTCAGCCTAGTTCGTCATCGTGGGGTGCACCTGTTCTGTTTGTGGAGAAGAAAGACAGCAGCAAGAGATTAGTGGTGGACTATCGCTCGCTGAATGAAGTGACCATCAAGAACAAATACCCCGTGCCGAACATAAATGATTTGTTTGATCAACTGGAAGGAGCGAAGGTGTTCAGCAAGATTGATCTGCGATCAGGCTACTTCCAATTGAAGATACGGGAGGAGGACGTACCAAAAACCGCCTTCACCACTAGGTATGGTTTATATGAGTACACGGTTATGCCTTTTGGACTAACGAATGCCCCGGCATATTTCATGACCATGATGAACAAGGTATTTATGGAGTACTTGGACAAGTTCGTAATGGTGTTTATTGATGACATACTGATATATTCCAAGGATGATGCGGAGCATGAGAAACATCTGCGACTGATTATGGAAAAGCTGAGGGAACACAAGCTGTATGCCAAATTCAGCAAGTGTGAATTCTGGCTTAACACTGTTGGGTTCCTTGGATACGTAGTGTCAGGAGAAGGAGTCGCTGTTGATCCAAGCAAAGTGACTGCAGTGACTGAGTGGGAAGCACCCAAGAATGCGGGAGAGATTCGAAGCTTTTTGGGACTTGTTGGATATTACAGGAGGTTCATTGAAAACTTTTCCAAGATTGCTAAGCCGATGACTGAACTTCTGAAGAAGGAGAGGAAGTTCGAATGGACGGATGTGTGTGAAGCTACCTTTCAGGAACTGAAGCGTTGACTAGTGACCGCCCCTGTTCTGTGCTTACCAGACCTTCAAAAGGATTTCCAAGTGTACTGTGATGCTTCTCGACAGGGACTTGGGAGTGTGCTGATGCAAGATGGGAGAGTGGTGTCATATGCCTCGCGACAACTCAAGCACCATGAGCGGAATTACCCCACACACGACTTGGAGCTAGCTTCAGTGGTTCATGCGCTCAAGGTATGAAGGCATTACTTAATGGAAAACACTGTGATGTGTACACCGACCACAAGAGCCTGAAGTACATATTCATGCAGAAGGAATTGAACATGAGGCAAAGGAGATGGTTGGAACTTATCAAGGATTATGATATGAATCTGCAATACCACCCAGGAAAGGCCAATGTAGTAGCAGATGCTCTGAGCCAGAAGGTTTATGCCAATGGATTGACAATAGGGGAATTGCCCGAGGATTTGTGCAAGCAATTCAAGGACCTTAGACCGGAGGTAGTATCTGAAGGATACTTGGCAGCAATGGAAGTCCAACCAACGCTACAGGACAGAATCAGGAAGGCTCAAGTGGGAGACAAAGAGATAGATGAAGTTAAGGAAAAGATGAAGGAAGGTCGAGCAAGGGAATTCCGCGAGGATGAGCAAGGTACCCTGTGGTACGGGGATCGTTTGTGCGTTCCCAACGATCCGGAGTTGAGGAAGTTGATTCTGCAGGAAGCTCATGACTCGCCGTATTCCATACATCCGGGCAACACGAAGGTGTATATGGACCTAAAGGACAGATTCTGGTGGAACAACATGAAAGGAGACATCGCAGAGCATATTGCCCTATGTGATGTATGTAGCCGAGTAAAGGCGGAACACCAGAAGCCAGCAGGATTGCTACAGCCATTGCCCGTGCCGGATTGGAAGTGGGATAGAGTGGGAATGGATTTTATCACAGGATTGCCGAGGACCAGGTCAGGATATGACTCCATTTGGGTAGTGGTTGACCATTTGACCAAGGTAGCCCACTTTATACCGGTAAAGACGACCTATACGAGTGCTAAGTTGGCCAAGATTTATATGGACAGGATTGTGTGCCTACACGGAGTTCCTAAGAGTATCGTATCTGATAGAGGCACCCAATTTACCTCACACTTCTGGTGCCAGCTGCACGAGTCGCTTGGGACTAGATTGGAGTTTAGCACAACGTTTCACCCACAGACTGATGGACAGACCGAGAGGGTGAATCAGATTTTGGAAGACATGCTGAGAGCTTGCGCTTTGGCTCATGGTTCTAGTTGGGATGAAAATTTGCCATATGCTGAGTTTTCCTACAACAACAGCTATCAAACCAGCATCAAGACGTCACCGTTTGACATACTATATGGGAAACAGTGCCGGGCTCCGTTGCTATGGGATGGGGTAGGAGAACACCAGTTGTTTGGACCTGATTTGATCAAGGATGCTGAGGAAAAGGTCGCCTTGATTAGGGATAGGCTGAAGGTAGCACAATCAAGGCAGAAGAGCTACGCTGACGCCAAGCGCAAGGAAGTGGTGTACGAGATAGGTGATAGAGCATACCTCAGAGTGTCGCCACTTCGTGGAATCAAGAGATTTGTAATTAAGGGTAAGCTAGCACCTCGATTTATTGGGCCGTATCGGGTCTTAGCACGCAAAGGAGAAGTTGCTTATCAGTTGGAGTTGCCAGAGACTCTATCCACTGTTCACAATGTGTTCCACGTATCCCAGCTGAAGAAGTGCCACCCGGAGATGGTGGATACACCATTGAGAGATACTGTACCGCTAGAAGAGGTTCAGCTTGAGAACGACTTGACCTATGAGGAGAAGCCGGTCAAGGTTCTGGAGACAGCGGAGAGGACTACCCGTACCAAGACGATCAGGTTTTGCAAGGTGCAGTGGAGCCACCACACCGAAGAGGAAGCCACTTGGGAGCGTGAGGACGACATCCGAGAGGACTACCCACACCTATTTGCTAGCCGCGCCGAATCTCGGGGACGAGATTCATCTTAAGAGGGTTAGTCTTGTCACATCCCAAATTTTAGATTTGGTTCTGCATATCATTCATGCCATTGCATCATACCTTTCCATGCAAAACCATCGATTGAAAAGTTTCGGCAAAACACTATTTTCTAAACCCCGCTCTATTTTTACGAGGCTCCTGCGGGAGGCTTTAGTAGGACTTGTGTTGTCTACCCTTATAGCCTAGTGGTTTCACCCAACCCTTGACCCTAGGTTGTTCCCCTCGATTTTACAAAACCGTAGGAGCAAGAATCGCTCGATTCGGAGCTCGTACGGAAAAGTTACGGCCGTTTTATTAAAAGATAGAAAATCGGGCCGATTTCCGTGTCCGATTCCAACCGCGCCCCGAATCCAACTAGGACCCTGCGTGGGGCCCATATAGGCGGACCCCACCTGCCGCCGCCGCCTCTCCCCTCGGTACCCGTGCCGAGCCGCCGCCGCCCTCGGGATCCGCGCCGCCGCCGTCACCTCGGTAAGCATGCCCGCCCGCCGCCTCCCGATCCCCGCACCACCGCGCCCCACCGGCCGCCCGTGATCACGCCACCGCCAGCGCCTCCGAGCCGCCCCGCACCGCGTGCCCCCTCGCGCGCGCCAGCGCCTCCGCGCTGCACGCCGGCGCCTCTCGCCAGCGCCTGCAGCCGCCCGCCGCTGCTGCTGCTGCACCGTTCCGCCAGCCGTGCCGCGCGCCTCGCCCGCCCGCAGCCGCGCCAGTGCCCGCTCTCGCCCCGCGCCGCCGCCTCGCGCTGCGTGCCGCTCGCCGCCGCCTCACGCGCCGTGCCACCGTCCCGCGCCGCCGTTGCGTGACCGTCTTGATCCGCGCGCTGACCGACCTTCCCCTTCTACGCAGGAAAAACGCCGTCGCCGGAACCGATCGCCGCCGTCGTCCCGAGTTCGCCGCCGTTCGTCTCCGGTGAGTCCGCAGTCGCCGTTGGATTTCAGATCAGCGGTTCAGATCAGCCGTTGACCGGTCAGCACCCAGGCGTTGACTAGTCAGACGCCCAGTCAGCGCCCAGTCAGCAGCCGCGTTGACCAGTCAACAGACACAGTTGACAGGTTAATTTCGTTAATCGTTTTAGTTGACATATTTCGGTAGAAACTTGTAAATTGCGTAGAAATTAAACCGCTGGGCCAAAAATTGCAAATAAAATATGTGTAGATTCAGTAAGTCGTGTAGAATCTTGCTGTACCTTTGGTTCAGACTTTTGCAGCAAGATTTAGTACAGTTTATTCAAATGAGTTAATTGCCTTTTTGGAGTAATTAATTCGTAGAAAAAGATCTGTAACTCCAAAAATCGCGTATGATATGTCCCTGGATTCAGTGGAACGAGGGGAATCTCATCGTGAATTAAAAGGATAGGCTTATAGTGAAAACTTCTGCAGAAACTGTCTAGTGGCTTTCTGTAGTGTTTTAATTACTCGGGGAGTTTTATAATTCCTTTTTGAGTAATTCCAATTGGTGCTGTTCTAAATAGCTATGCCTATGCGGTAGAGTTTTCCCAAGATTTTACAAACAGTATACTACCGGTAGTGAATTATTTGAGTTCTAGCTCTAGTTTTGAGCATTACTTTTTGCTTAATAGTTTTCCTAGCGCTAAAACTATTTTCCATGCATGCAATCAGTAGTATTATTGATTAGGATTATGTGGTGCAGCTGTAGCACCAATTCACTTGCCTTTCATGCATTCATGCATCATATTTGTTGCATATGCTTGTGGATTGTTTGTTTATGATTGCAATTGTATCGTGTAGATTGTGACGAGTGCAACGCTTGCTCGTGTGTGGATTGTTCTTCCGACCGCTACAACCAAGGCAAGTAGATGCTACTTTGTTTATGATATCGTTCTACTATTTTCAATGCATTGTCGTGTATTTTGTAGATGCATGTGTAGGATGATACTACCGCTATGCTATGCCCTATTATGTGGTAGGGCTTTCCTTGTAGATGAACCACCGTTGGTAGATGTGCTTAGCCATGATTTGTTGAACGAGGGCTAGGTTACATCACTGAAAGTTGTTTCTAAATGAGTTGGTTTGCGAAAACTAAAACAACTTAATCAATGAACCTCCTAGGTGTGATGGGATTGATAATTTTTGGTGGTTTCATTGCGGAAAGGCACCCAGGTATCAAGAGAGAATGATTGGCTTCTTTATTTTGTAGCTTACGTGTACAACCATGTGCCAATAATGAAATGGGCGGTTGGTTGGACTTAGTAGGTTGTGGTAACTCAAACCCGCGTATCCAGAGATGTAGAATTTTGATAGGTTGGACCGGTGCGTGTCGGGATTGGGGAGCTACTTCCCGAACAGTCTCTTCTTGGACTTCTCCCTATCATCACCCAAAATGAGAGTGATGGTACGAGCTGGGCTGGCCAAGTCACATGGGTAAAGTGTACTAACCCCTGCAGGGTGTATAATCTAATCGATTAGCCGTGTCCCCGGTTATGGACAACTGAGTTGCTTGATATTGATTCCATGGCATGTTTCTCGCTCATTCCAATTTCATAATTGTTTTAACATTGTTGGGTCAACTTAATTGGGATCTTTTCAAAGAAAATCAAAAACTGTTTATGAAAGTAGGACAAAGGTTTTTGCAAATGCAAGCCAGACGCAACTCCAATTGCCAAATATGCATGTAGATATTAGCACTATTGTCTCCATTACTAGCTCTACTTGCCATACATTCCATGTATTGACCCTTCGGGGCTGCTATGTTTCATGTTGCAGCATATTCCGATTCTGAGTAATCGATATAGGCCACGGTACTCCACTCGGCACTTGTTCACTTGTGGGCAATTTGAAGAATGGAGGATTTGCTTTATTTTTGTTGCTACCTGAATAATTTGAGCTACCCTTGGGCTAAGCTTTTATTGTAATAATGGTACTCTGGATCTACGTTATTTATGATACACGGTTATTTGCTATGTTATTCATCTCATTCTATTGTGGGCCAATGAACCGATCCAGGGATTGGCATGTCACATAGAAGCCATGGTCTTTTCAGAACCGCGGTGTTACAAGATGGTATCAGAACCGCGGTGTTCCCCACTCCTTCAACCCTAGCCGCCATACTGCTGCCCTCCAGATCTCTCTCTCTCCCGATTGCGCGTAGGCGAAGCCCTGCCGCAGAAAATCTCCACCTTTGCACCACGCCGTCGTGTTGTAGATCCAAACTATCTCTCCACCACACTTGCTGGACCGAGGAAGGAGGATACGTCGAGGTGCCATACGTGTGCATCTCTCGGAGGCATCGCTACTTGCGGTGTTGGATCGGATTGGATCTCGAGGAGGAGAAGCTAGTACGACTACATCAACCATGTTTCGTTGAACGTTCCGCTGTGCGAATCTTCAAGGGTATGAAGATCTCATCTTTCCCCCCTCGTTGTTTGCATCTCCTAGATTAGTCTTGGCTTTCCCGTTCGCATCCGTAGAATTTTTTTGATTTACTATGCTACGAAATCCTTCAGTGGTATCAGAGCTAAATCTATGCGTAGATGTGTTTCACGAGTAGAACGCAACATGCTTGTTGTGGGCGTTGATGTTTTCTGTTGCAAGCCTCTTGTTTTTGTACTTCTTATGACGCGGGATAGTGAGATCGAAGCGGTCCAGGCCAACTTTACGCGACCTCGTTCGCGAGACCGGTTCCGCACTTGACGTGTAGTTTGTTCCACATATGGGGCTGGTGGATGCCAGTTTCTCTCACTATAGTTTTCATGGGATTTACACCGGATGTTGGCAACCATAATATCACTGTTGTGGCTTTACGTAGGTAAGAATCGTTCTTAGCTTGTTACTCCCATAAGCCACGTAAAACATGCAACAACAAAGTAGAGGCGTCTAACTTGTTTTTGCAGGGAGTGTTTTGTGATATGGTATGGCCCAAGATGTGATGTGTATGTTGTATGCAATGATCATGTTTTGTAATATTTCACGACTTGCATGTCGATGAGTACACAACCGGCAGGAGCCATATGGTTGTCTTTATAATTGTGTATGACCTGTGTGTCAACTTCTTATACGCCATGTAATAGCTTTGCTTTATCGCTAAGTAGTTAGCAATAGTTGTAGTTGCTATTCATGGTGGAGACAATCATGGTGGAGTGATGGAGATCATGCTGGCACGCACAAGACGGAGATCATTGCGCGGAGATTGGCTATACCATGTCACATAAAATTATATGCATGTGATGTTTATCCTTTTATGTATCTTATTATGCTTAGATCGCGACAATAGCATTATAAGATGATTCCTCACTTAAAGATCAAGATAAAACTGTGTTCTCCCCATGTATGCACCGTTGCGAAAGTTCGTCGTGTTCAAGCATCATGTGATGATCGGGTGCTATAAACTCTACGTTCACATACAACGGGTGCAAGCCAGTTTTGCACACGCGGAAATACTTGGGTTTGACTTGACGAGCCTAGCATGTACAAACATGGCCTCGGAACACACGAACCGAAAGGTTAAGCATGAGTCATATGAATGATATGATCGACACTTTGTTGTCCACCATTGAAACCACATCTCTTCTCGTGAAGATCGGATCAGGTGTGGTGAATTTGGATCATGTTCACTAAACAACTTGAGGGATGTTGAATTTAGTGGGAGTTCATCTAGTAATTTTATTAAGTTGAACTAGTTATCATGAACATAGTCTAAATTGTACTTGCAAAATTTTGTAGATCAAATGGCTAAGTCCAACTTCAACTTCAACGTTTTTGCTGAGAACGAAAATCTTAAGAACAATGGGTCTAACTTCACCAACTGGTTCCGCAATCTGAGAATCATTCTCTCTGGCGGACAAAAGGACTATATCCTTGAGAAAGCGCTAGGTGACGCCCCTGCTGTAGATGCGCCGGCTGGTGAGAAAGCTGTTTATCAGTCGCGCAAGGATGATTATGGTGTGATTAAGAGCACCATGTTGTTTGCTATGGAATCGGACCTTCAAAATCGTTTTGAGGAGTTCCCCGGGCCCTTTGAAATTCTTGAGGAACTGAAAACTATGTTTCAGACTTAGGCCCGTTCTGAGAGATATGAGATCTGTGAGAAATTCTTTAACTGCAAGATGGAGGAAGGGAGTTCCGTTAGTGAGCACGCCATTAAGATGTCGGGCTACACTCAACGCCTTGCGCAACTGGACTGCAAGATTCCAGAGGAGCTCAAGATTGACAGAGTTCTGCAATCACTCCCTCCTAGCTACAAAGGTTTTGTAGTTACTCATAATCAGAATGGTTCCACTGATACGATCACCGAGCTCTTCGCTAAGCTGAAAGCTGTGGAGGTGGACATCAAGAAAGATAATCATGTGTTGATGGTCAACAAGCCCCCCAACTTTAAGAAAGGTAAGGGTGCAAAGAAGCCCTTCAAGAAGGGCAGCGGCAAGCGCGTTGCCCCTGCAGAGAAGAAGCTCAAGTCTGGACCTAAGCCGGACACTGAGTGCTTCTATTGCAAGGACAAGGGTCACTGGAAGCGCAACTGTCCGAAGTACTTAGCGGACAAGAAGGCTGGCACCATCAAAGGTATATTTGATATACATGTTATTGATGTTTTCCTTACTAGCCCTTGTTGTAGTGCCTGGGTATTTGATACTGGTTCAGTTGCTAATATTTGTAACTCGAAACAGGAGCTACGGAATAGACAGCGGCTAGCGAGGGATGAGGTGACGATGCGCGTTGGCAACGGATCAAGAGTTGATGTGATGGCCGTCGGCACGCTCTCCTTAGTTTTACCTTCGGGATTAGTTTTAAACCTCAATAAATGTTATTATGTGCCTGCGTTGAGCATGAACATCATATCTAGATCGTGTTTATTGCAAGACGGTTATTCATTTAAATCAGAGAATAATGGTTGTTCTATTTATATGAGTAACATCTTTTATGGTCATGCACCTGCTATGAATGGTTTATTTCTTCTGAATCTCGAAAGCAATAAAACACACATCCATAACATTGAGGCTAAGAGATGCAAGGTACATAGTGATAATACGACTTATTTGTGGCACTGCCGTCTAGGTCATATTGGTGTAAAACGCATGAAGAAACTCCATTCTGATGGACTTTTGGAGTCTCTTGATTTTGAATCATTTGACACGTGCGAGCCATGCCTCATGGGCAAGATGATCAAAACCCCGTTCTCCGGAATAATGGAGCGAGCAACGGACTTGTTGGAAATCATACATACCGATGTATGTGAACCAATGAGTGTTTCGACACGCAGTGGTTATTGCTATTTTCTCACTTTTACTGATGACTTAAGTAGATATGGGTATATCTATTTAATGAACATAAATCTGAAACATTTGAAAAGTTCAAAGTGTAGGGTTTCATAGCATGGAAAACAAAAAATTTCTACCGCATACAAACAAACAAGCCAAGATCTATCTACTAGATTGTAGCAACGAGTCGATGGAATAACTCACCCTCGAAGATTCCAAAGTGTTTAACGAGGGCGGATTCTCGTGGGTGATGTATTCGTACTCTTTCCGATCTCAAGATCGCGTAGACGATCCTTCCGGCGCTGTGTTCCGGTAGCGCTTCCGTAGTCGGTCACACGTTCGGTACTCGATGAAGACCTTCCTCTCCCTTGTTCCAGCAGGCAGCGGAGGTTATAGCACTCTCCTCGCGATTCCGGCAGCACAACGACGTGGTACCGGAAATAGAGGGGAGATCTCGCAGGGCTTCGCCTTAAGCCGGAGCGAGTATGGTGGACTATGAGAGAGATCCTCGGCAATCTAGGGTTTAGACGCACCAAGGATGAGGGTCTAGGGCCGGCGGCTAGGGCTCGGAGCAGCCCAAGTCGTCGGCTAGGGTTTCCCTAGGCGGCAGCGGCAGCAGGAGGTGGCGGCGCCGGCGGCTGGGAGCTAGGGTTTGCGGGGTGCGTGGTGTAGGTCTTGGAGGGGCAGCCCTGCCCCTCCTTTTATAGGTGGAGGGGGCGCGCCAGGGGAGGGGAGTCCCTCCCCAACTCGGATCCCAAGTGGGCCGGTGGTGGAGGGAGGGAACTCCTCCCCAAGTAGGTTTCCTACTTCCCCTCCACCTCACAAAATAGCCGTTTGACTTTTCAAACTAGGATTTGATTAAACCCTTTATTTTGTTCAGCGATGACACCTAGTACATGATGCAATCATTCCAACTTGATATGACACATTCATGTACCCTTCCCCTCCGGATTGCCGGACATTCCGGAACCTTCTAGAACATTCCCGATGAAAACACCGGAACCATTCTCCAACCCCAAAACAGGACTTTCCTTATATGAATCTTATTCTCCGGACCATTCCGGATCTCCTCGTGATATCCCGGATCCCATCCGAGACTCCGAACAACATTCGGTCTCTTACTCATCATTCCATCACTACTCAAACAACGTCGAATCCTTAAGTGTGTCTCCCTACGGTTCGTGAATTATGCGGACATGATCGAGACACTTCTCCGAACAATAACCAATAGAGGAATCTGGAAATTCATATGGCTCCCACATATTTCTACGATTAGTTTGTGATTGAATGAACCACTTACATACGATACCAATTTCCCTTTGTCTCACGATAGTTTACTTATCCGAGGTTATGATCGTCGGTATCTCTGCATACCTAGTTCAACCTCGTTACTGATAAGTACTATTTTCTCGTTCTCGTGATATGTGATCCCTTGTGAGCCAGTCACATGCTTGCAAGCTAATTGGATGACATTCCACCGAGAGGGCCCAGAGTATATCTATCCGTCATATGGATGGACAAATCCCACTCTTGATCCATGTGTCTCAACCAATACTTTCCGAACACTCAATGCCACCTTTATAGCCACCCAGTTACGGTGTGGTGTTTGATGTCATCAAAGCATCCTTCTGGTGAAGGTGATATGCATGATATCATGGTCGAAGGAATTAGGTTACTATGTATCAGAAAGCATATAGCAATTGAACTATTAAAATGACTTGATCTTTATGCTACGCTTATCTACAGGAGTATGTCCACCATATCATTCTCCTAATGATATGATCTTGTTGTTAATAACATCTCAATGTTCATGATAGGGAAACCACAATCATTTATTAACCAACAAGCTAGTATTATAAAGAGGCTTTACCAGGGACTCTATTTTAGTTTACAAATCACACAAGTATTAATGTTTCCTTGTTAATACTATTATAGCATGAATGTAAACATTTATCATAAACACAAAGATATAATAATAACTATATTTATTATTGCCTCTAGGGCATATCTCCAACAGTCTCCCACTTGCACTAGAGTCATCTAATCTAGATTACATGGTAATATACCGAACACCCATGGCAGTTTGGTGTTGGTCATGTTTTTCCCTCGGGAGAGGTTTAGTCAACAGATCCGCCACATTCAGATCTGTGTGTACTTTGCAAATATTTATGTCCCCATCTTGGACATGTTCTCGAATAGCGTGAAAATGTAGCTTGATGTGCTTCAGCTTCTTGTGTGACCTTGGTTCTTGCGCATTGGCTATGGCGCCCATGTTATCACAATAGATAGACATTGGGTCCAGCGCACTTGGAACCACACCCAACTCTGTAATGAACTCTTTCATCCATATCGCTTCTTGTGAAGCCTCCGAAGCAGCCATGTATTCCGATTCAGTTGAAGATCTCGCCACAACGCTTTGCTTTGCACTCCTCCAGCTAACTGCTGCACCATTCAAAGTAAATACGTATCCAGATTGTGATTTAGAATCATCCGGATCGGTGTTCCAACTAGCATCAGTGTAACCATTAACAACAAGATGTTCATCACCTCCATAAGAAAGAACCATATCCTTAGTTCTTCTCAAGTACTTAAGGATGTTTTTGACCGCTGTCCAATGATCCACTCCTGGATCACTTTGATATCTGCTAGTTAAACTAACAGCATATGCAATGTCGGGTCTAGTACATAGCATGGCATACATCAAAGATCCTATGGCTGAGGCATAGGGAGTTTTAATCATCCTTTCTCTATCTTCTGCCATTGTCAGACTTTGAGTTTTACTCAAGGTCGTATTGGGCAACATGGGCAAGAACCCTTTCTTGCTATCTTCCATTCCAAACCTCTTTAGAACTTTGTCCAAATATGTACTTTGTGACAATGATATTAGGCGTCTCGATCTATCTCTATAAATCTTTATGCCCAATATATAAGCTGCTTCGCCAAGATCCTTCATTGAAAAACTATTATTCAAATATTCCTTGACACTATTAAGAAGGTCTACATCATTCCCAATCAACAATATGTCATCTACATACAGTATTAAGAATGCTACAGAGCTCCCACTCACTTTCTTGTAAATACAAGCTTCTCCATAAGTTTGTATAAAACCAAAACTTTTGATTACCTTATCAAAATGTTGATTCCAACTTCGGGATGCTTGCTTCAATCCATAGATGGACCTTTGAAGTTTGCATACCTTGTTAGCATCTTTAGGATCGACAAAACCTTTGGGTTGCATCATATACAACTCTTCATCAATGTCTCCATTGAGGAATGTTGTTTTGACATCCATCTGCCATATCTCATAATCATAATATGCAGCGATTGCTAACATAATCCTCACAGACTTTAGCTTCGCTACTGGTGAGAAAGTCTCATCGTAGTCAACTCCTTGAATTTGTCGAAACCCTTTTGCGACAAGTCGAGCTTTATAGACAGTAACATTACCATCGGCATCTGTTTTCTTCTTGAAAATCCATTTGTTCTCGACAGCCTTCCGGCCATCCGGTAAGTCCACCAAAGTCCATACTTGGTTTTCGTACATGGATCCAATCTCGGATTTCATGGCTTCTTGCCATTTATTGGAATCTAGGCTCATCATCGCTTCCTCATATGTCGCAGGGTCATCGGTGTTGTCCACAAACATGACATTCATAATGGGATCATACCAATCAGGAGTAGTACGAGTTCTCGTTGACCTGCGAGGCTCTGTAGCAACTACAACCGAAGCTTCATGATCATCATCATTAGCTTCCTCTCTTATTGGTGTAGGCGTCACAGGAACTACTTCCGGTGCTGCGCTACTCGCAAGTTCGAGAGAAGGTTCGACAACCTCGTCGAGTTCTACTTTCCTTCCAGTCACTTCTTTCGAGAGAAATTCCTTCTCTAGAAAGGATCCATTCTTGGCAACGAAGATTTTGCCTTCAGATCTATGATAGAAGGTATACCCAATAGTTTTCTTCGGATATCCTATGAAGACGCATTTTTCCGCTTTGGGTTCAAGCTTGTCCGGCTGTAACTTCTTTACATAGGCTTCGCAACCCCAAACTTTAAGGAACGACAATTTAGGTTTCTTCCCAAACCATAATTCATACGGTGTCGTTTCAACGGATTTAGATGGTGCCCTATTTAAAGTGAATGCGGCTGTTTCTAATGCATAACCCCAAAATGATAGCGGTAAATCTGTAAGTGACATCATAGAACGAACCATATCTAAGAGAGTTCGATTACGACGTTCGGACACACCATTACACTGTGGTGTTCCCGGCGGTGTCAATTGTGAAAGTATTCCGCATTTCTTCAAATGCTCGCCAAACTCGTAACTTAGATATTCACCTCCACGATCAGAACGTAGAAATTTAATCTTCTTGTTACGTTGATTCTCCACCCCACTTTGAAATTCCTTAAACTTCTCGGAAGTTTCGGACTTATGTTTCATGAAATAGATATACCCATATCTACTCAAGTCATCTGTGAAGGTAAGAACATTATGATAACCACCGCGCGATGCTACACTCATTGGACCACACACATCGGTATGTATGATTTCCAATAAGTCCGTAGCTCGCTCCATCATACCAGAAAATGGAGTCTTAGTTATTTTACCCATCAGACATGCTTCGCATCTTTCAAGTGATTCAAGAAGTCCATTGGAATTGAGTTTCTTCATACGCTTCACTCCAATGTGACCAAGACGACAGTGCCACATATAGGTCGAGTTATCGCTCGATTTCAAACGTTTAGCCTCAATGTTATTAATATGTGTATTTCCACTATCGAGATTCAATAAGAATAGACCATCTATCAAAGGTGCATGTGCATAAAACATATTACTCATATAAATCGAACAACCATTATTCTCGGACTTAAACAAGTAACCGTCTCGCAATAAACAAGATCCTGATATAATGTTCATGCTGAAGGGTTTCGCGGCATAGTAAATCAAAATTTTCTACGGATGCGAACAGAGGGAAGCCAAGATCTAATCTAGGAGATGCAAACAACGAGATAGATTGGATTAGATCTTCATACCCTTGAAGATTCGCACAGCGGAACGTTCGTCGAAACGTGGGTGATGTAGTCGTACTCGCTTCTCCTCCTCGCGATCCGATCCGATCTAGCACCACAAGTGGCGATGCCTCCGTGAGATGCACACGTGCAGCACCTCGACGTCTCCTCCTTCCTTGGTCCAGCAAGTATGGTGGAGAGATGGATTGGATCTACAACGCGACGACGCGGTGCAATTGGTGGAGAGTTTCTGCAGCAGGGCTTCGCCTACACGCAGTCGGGAGGGAGAGAGGAGGGCAGCAGGGCGACTGGGCTTGAGGAGGAGGTGTGGAGGGGTGGTGCGCCCCCAGCCCTCTTTATATAGAGGGGTGGGCGCCAGCCCTAGCCCCTCCCCCAAGCCTAGGCCGGCGGCCAAAGGAGGGAGGAGTGGGGGGCAAGGAAACCCCCCCTTCTAGAAGCTCCAAACTAGGGTTTCCCCTTGTTTGGCCGGCTGGGCCCTATGGGGCCTTGTGCCCCTAGCCCAATGCAGCCAGGGCACTCCCCCATAGGCCCATGCCCCTCCCGACAGGTGGGACCACGTTGGCCCCCTTCCGGAAGGTTCTAGAAGCTTCCGGTACAATACCGATTAACCCGGAACAATTCCGAACTCCAAAAACTGCACTGCCTTATATGAATCTTATTCTCCGGACCACTCCGGAACCTCTCGTGATGTCCCGGATCCCATCCGAGACTCCGAACAAAAACTCATAAACCAAATATCCAATCTATCCGAGCGTCGAGACACGTTAAGTGTGTGACCCTGCGGGTTCGAGAATATGCGGACATGATCTTCTATCAATAATCAACAGCGGGGTCTGGAAACCCATATTGACTCCCACACATTCATCGATGATCATATCGGATGAACCATAATGCCAGGATTCAATCAATCCCATATATATATTCCCTTCGTCTCGCGATATTTTACTTGCCCGAGATTCGATCGTCGGTACCGTCATACCTAGTTCAATCTCGTTCACAGCAAGTACTTTACTCGTTCCGTAATCCGATATCACTTTGTGATTAACTCCTTAACCACATGCTTGCAAGCGGTGTTGATATCGATCACCGAGTGGGCCCGAAGTATATCTCTCCGACTTGGGAGGGACAAATCCCATCTCGATACATACAACCCAACAGATACTTTCCGATCACCTGAGAGACACCTTTATGATCACCCTCTCATAGGATGACGTTTGATGACCTCAAAGCTTTCTTCCGATACCAGGGAGTTGTATTATCTCATGGTCTAAGGAATACAATATTTGACATAAGAAAAGCTTCGCAAAGATGAACACGATGACACGATCTAATTGCTTCGCTTAGTTTGGGTCTGTCCACCATATCATTCTCCCAATGATATGATCTCATTATTAATTGACAACTCATGTCTATGGTTAGGAAACCTTAACCATCATTAATCAATGAGCTAGTCCATAGAGGCGTACTAGGGACACGGTGTTGTTCACAAACCACACAAGTATTAAAGTTTCCGCTTAATACAATTCTAGCATGGAATATAAACATTATCATGAACAAGAATTATAATAATAACATCTTTATTATTGCCTCTAGGGCATAATTCCAACACATGCTTAACGCAGGCACCAAATAACAATTATTTAAGTATAAAACTAATCCCGATGGTAGATGAAGAGGTAGCGTGCCGACCGCGATCACATCAACCTTTGATCCGTTTCCCACGCGCATCGTCACCTCGTTCTTCGCTAGCTTCTGTTTATTCTGCAGCACCTGTTTCGAGTTACAAATATGAGCAACCGAACCAGTATCAAATACCCAGGCACTACTACGAGTACTAGTGAGATACACATCAATAACATGTATATCGGATATACCTTTCTTCTTGATGTTGCCGTTCTTCAAATCCGCCAAGTACTTTGGGCAATTCCGCTTCCAGTGACCTTCTCCCTTGCAGTAAAAGCACTCAGTATTAGGCTTAGGTCCAGCCTTGGTCTTCTTCGTCGGCGCGGTAACTTTCTTACCACCCTTCTTGAAGTGTCCCTTTTGCTTAGACTTGCCTTTCTTGAATTTGGTGGTCTTATTGACCATCAACACTTGGTGCTCTTTCTTGATCTCCACTTCTACAGATTTTAACATGGCGAAGAGTTCTGGCAACTGCTTGTTCATGTTTTGCATATTGTAGTTCATCACAAAGTTCTTGTAACTTGGTGGTAGTGATTGGAGGACACGATAAATCCCCAAAGCATTAGGAATCACTATACCCAAGCTTTGAAGTTTGTTTGTGTGCCCAGACATCTTAAGCACATGCTCACTGACGGAGCTGCCCTCTTCCATCTTGCAGTTAAAGAACTTTTCAGAAGCCTCATAGATCTCAATTGCCGCGTGAGTCTCAAAGATCAATTTGAGATCACGGACAATATCATGTGGGTCTGAATTCTCAAACCTTTTCTGAAGCTCCGATTCTAAAGCATACAAGATAGCACACTGAACTATGGAGTACTGAGTCTTCCGAGCGAGGTAAACATTCTTTACTTCATCGGTAGCAGTAGCTGCAGGTGGGTCACCAAGCGGTGCATCCAGCACATAGGTCAAATTAACAGCTGTGAGGACAATCCTAAAATTGCGGAACCAATCCGCGAAGTTGCTTCCATTGTTTTTCAACTTTTCTTTCTCTAGGAACGCATTAAAATTGATGGTAGGGGCCGCCATTGATCTACAACATATTTGCAATTGTTTAGACTAAGTTTATGACAAATTGAGTTCTAATTAATAGTTAAATTAATCTAGGTGAACTCCCACTCAAAACAATATCCCTCACATTGTTTTAGTGATCACACGAACCAAATCCACCACATCAACACCGATCATCACGAGAGTTGATGTAGCTTCAATGGCGAACAATCGACATGTTCATCATATCTACTATATGATTCATGCTTTACCTTTCGGTGATCCGTGTTCCAAGACCATGTCTGTACATGCTAGGCTCGTCAAGACCAAACCTTAGCTTCCACATGAGCAAATCTGGCTTGCTCACGTTGTATACACTTGCGGAATCTAACACATCCGATCATCACGTGGTGCTTCGAAACAACAAGCTTTAGCAACGGTGCTTACTAAGGATGAACACTTTAGAACTTGAAATTCATGTGCATGAGGGATCATCTTATAATGCTACCGTCGTTAACTAAGCAATACAAGATGCATAAAGGATTAACATCACATGCAATTCATAATATGTGATATGATATGGCCTTTCTTCTTTGTGCTTCCGATCTCCATCTTCAAGCACGGACATGATCTCCATCATCACCGACATTGCATCAAGGTCAATGACGCTGCTCCATGGTTGTCGTCCACCGGCTTCAACTATTACAACTACTTTGAATAGACACGCGGGTCTTAACAGAATTTAAAGACAACCATATGGCTCCTACCGGTTGCCAACTTACAATAAGGAACATTGCATACATCAAATATAATCACAATCATAGCCATATCACATCACAACACACCCCTGCAAAACAAAGTCAGATGCTTCTACTTTCTTTGCATGTTTTACGTGGTTTGGGGCTTTCAATAAGTGTCGCTCTAACTTACGAAGAAGAACCACAACATTGATACTAGTATTGTCAATCACCCGTTGTAAATTGAATCTTAACTATGTTGGGAGAAACAGGCACCCTCAAAGCCACTTATGCAATACAAGTTGCATGTCAAGCGTGGAGCAAGTCTCATGAACGATGTCATGTAAGGTTAGCCCGGGCCGCTTCATCCCACAATCCCGCAAGATGCAAAGTACACAAGAAGCAATCGACAACAAAAGCATCAACGCCCATAATGACCATTGTGTTCTACTCGTGCAACAGATCTACATATAGACATGGTTCTGATACCACTGTAGGGTTTCGTAGCATGGAAAACAAAAATTTTCTACCGCATACAAACAAACAAGCCAAGATCTATCTACTAGATTGTAGCAATGAGTCGATGGAATAACTCACCCTCGAAGATTCCAAAGTGTTTAACGAGAGAGGATTCTCGTGGGTGATGTAGTCGTACTCTTTCTGATCTCAAGATCGCGTAGACGATCCTTCTGGCGCTGCGTTCCGGCAGCGCTTCCGCAGTCGGTCACACGTTCGGTACTCGATGAAGACCTTCCTCTCCCTTGTTCCAGCAGGCAGCGGAGGTTGTAGCACTCTCCTCGCGATTCCGGCAGCACAACGGCGTGGTACCGGAAATAGAGGGGAGATCTCGCAGGGCTTCACCTTAAGCCGGAGCGAGTATGGTGGACTATGAGAGAGATCCTCGGCGATCTAGGGTTTAGACGCACCAAGGAGGAGGGTCTAGGGCCGGCGGCTAGGGCTTGGAGCAGCCCAAGTCGGCGGCTAGGGTTTCCCTAGGCGGCGACAGCAAGAGGTGGCGGCGCCGGCGGCTGGGAGCTAGGGTTTGCAGGGTGCGTGGTGTAGGCCTTGGAGGGGCAGCCCTGCCCCTCCATATATAGGTGGAGGGCGCGCGCCAGGGGAGGGGAGTCCCTCCCAAACTCGGATCCCAAGTGGGCCGGCGGTGGAGGGAGGGAACTCCTCCCCAAGTAGGTTTCCTACTTCCCCTCCACCTCACAAAATAGCCGTTTGACTTTTCAAATTGGCGTTTGACTTTTCAAACTAGGATTTGATTAAACCCTTTATTTTGTTCAGCGATGACACCTAGTACATGATGCAATCATTCCAACTTGATATGACACATTATGTACCCTTCCCCTCTGGAGTGCCGGACATTCCGGAACCTTCTAGAACATTCCCGATGAAAACACCGGAACCATTCACCAACCCTGAAACAGGACTTTCCTTATATGAATCTTATTCTCCGGACCATTCCGGATCTCCTCGTGATATTCCGGATCCCATCCGAGACTCCGAACAACATTTGGTCTCTTACTCATCATTCCATAACTACTCAAACAACGTCGAATCCTTAAGTGTGTCTCCCTACGGTTCGTGAATTACGCGGACATGATCGAGACACTTCTCCGAACAATAACCAATAGAGGAATCTGGAAATTCATATGGCTCCCACATATTTCTACGATTAGTTTGCGATCGAATGAACCACTTACATACGATACCAATTTCACTTTGTCTCATGATAGTTTACTTATCCGAGGTTATGATCGTCGGTATCTCTGCATACCTAGTTCAACCTCGTTACTGATAAGTACTCTTTTCTCGTTCCTGTGATATGTGATCCCTTGTGAGCCAGTCACATGCTTGCAAGCTAATTGGATGACATTCCACCTAGAGGTCCCAGAGTATATCTATCCGTCATATGGATGGACAAATCCCACTCTTGATCCATGTGTCTCAACCAATACTTTCCGAACACTCAATGCCACCTTTATAGCCACCCAGTTATGGTGTGGTGTTTGATGTCATCAAAGCATCCTTCTGGTGAAGGTGATATGCATGATCTCATGGTCGAAGGAATTAGGTTACCATGTATCAGAAAGCATATAACAATTGAACTATTAAAATTACTTGATCTTTATGCTATGCTTATCTACAGGAGTATGTCCACCATATCATTCTCCTAATGATATGATCTTGTTGTTAATAACATGTCAATGTTCATGATATAGAAACCACAATCATTTATTAACCAACAAGCTAGTATTATAAAGAGGCTTTACCAGTGACTATTTTAGTTTACAAATCACACAAGTATTAATGTTTCCTTGTTAATACTATTATAGCATGAATGTAAACATTTATCATAAACACAAAGATATAATAATAACTATATTTATTATTGCCTCTAGGGCATATCTCCAACACAAAGAATTTCAGAATTAAGTGGAAAACCATCGTAACCGGAAAATTAAATTTCTACGATCCGATCGTGGAGGTGAATATTTGAGTTATGATTTTCTCACGCATCTTAAAGCAAGCGGAATCGTTTCGCAACTCACGCCACCCGGAACACCACAGCGCAATGGTGTATCTGAACGCCGGAATCGAACTTTATTGGATATGGTGCGATCGATGATGGCTCTTACAGATTTGCCGTTATCATTTTGGGGTTATGCATTAGAAACCGCTGCATTCACTTTAAATAGGGCACCATCTAAATCTGTTGAGACGACACCGTATGAACTGTGGTTTGGTGCTAAACCTAAGTTGTCGTTTCTTAAAGTTTGGGGATGCGAAGCTTACGTCAAGAAGTTGATGCCGGACAAGCTCGAACCCAAAGCGGAGAAATGCGTCTTCATAGGATACCCTAAGGAAACGATTGGGTATACCTTCTATCACAGATCCGAAGGCAAAGTGTTTGTCGCAAAGAACGGATCCTTTCTTGAGAAGGAGTTTCTCTCGAAAGAAGTGAGTGGGAGGAAAGTAGAGCTAGACGAGGTTATTGAACCTTCTCTTGAGTTGGAGAGTAGCACAGCACCTGAAATTGTTCCAGTGCCATCTGCACCAACAATAGAGGAAGCTAATGACAAGGATCATGAAGCTTCGGACGATGCTACTACTGAACGTCGCAGGTTGACAAGGTTGCGTGCCCCTCCTGAGTGGTACGGCAACCCTGTCTTATCTGTCTTGTTAGTAGACAACAGTGAACCTGCGAACTATGAGGAAGCAATGATGAGCCCAGACTCTGAGAAATGGCTAGAGGCCATGAAATCCGAATTGGGATCCATGAGAGAAAACCAAGTATGGACTTTGGTGGACCCTCCTAGCGACCGAAAGGTCGTTGAGTGCAAATGGATTTTCAAGAAGAAAATGGACGCGGATGGTAATGTTACTGTCTATAAAGCACGGCTTGTCGCGAAAGGTTTTCGACAAGTTCAAGGTGTTGACTACGATGAGACTTTCTATCCCATAGCAATGTTTAAGTCCATTCGGATTTTATTAGCAATTGCTGCGTTTCATGATTATGAAATATGGCAGATGGATGTCAAGACTGCATTCCTCAATGGCAGCATTGATGAAGAGTTGTATATGATGCAACCCGAAGGTTTTGTCGATCCTAAGGATGTTGATAAGGTGTGCAAACTTCAACGTTCCATTTATGGACTAAAGCAAGCATCTCGGAGTTGGAACCTTCGTTTTGATCAAGTGATCAAGAGCTTTGGATTTGTTCCAAATTGCTACGAAGCTTGTATCTACAAGAAAGTGAGTGGGAGCTCAGTGACATTTTTGGTACTATATGTGGATGACATATTGATTATTGGAAATGACATTGACATGCTTAACGATGTGAAGAGTTATTTGAACAAATGTTTTTCAATGAAAGACCTAGGGGAAGCTGCTTATATATTGGGCATCAAAGTCTATAGAGATAGACAAAGACGCCTGATAGCTTTAAGCCAAAGTACATACCTAGACAAAGTTCTGAAAAGGTTCAGAATGGATAAGGCAAAGAAAGGTTCAGTGCCTATGTTGTCAGGTAAGATATTGAGCAGGGCTCAGTGTCCAGCTACGGTAAACGATAGAGAAGTTATGAGCAAAGTGCCTTATGCCTCGGCCGTAGGTTCTATCATGTATGCCATGCTATGTACTAGACCGGATGTGTCCAATGCTCTTAGTTTGACGAGTAGATACCAAAGTGATCCAGGAGTGGAACACTGGACAGCCATGAAGAACATCCTAGAGTATTTAAATAGGACTAAAGAAATGTTCTTAGTCTATGGAGGTGATGAACAGCTCGTCGTAAAAGGTTACGTCGACGCTAGTTTCGACACCAACAAGGATGATTCTAAATCTCAGACAGGATACATTTATATTTTTAATGGAGGAGCTATGAGCTGGAGAAGCTGCAAGCAAAGCGTGATCGCGGGATCTACAGTAGAAGCGGAATAGATGGATGCTGAAGAAGAGTCAAGTGAAGGAGTTTGGATCAGGAACTTCATCACTGAGCTTGGTGTGGTTCCAAGTGCCTTAGACCCACTGGAGATATTGTGTGACAACACTGGCGCCATAGCACTGGCTAAGGAACCAAGATATCATCCAAAGACCAAGCATATCAACCGCAAGTTTCATATAATTCGAGATTATATAACAGATGGAGATCTGAAGATTAGCAAAGTACATACAGATCTGAATGTCACAGATCCGTTGACTAAACCTCTTCCACGAGCAAAACATGATCAGCACCTTAGTGCCATGGGTGTTAGATTGTTGCCAGATGTAAACTAGATTATTGACTCTAGTGCAAGTGGGAGACTGTTGGAATTATGCCCTAGAGGCAATAATAAAGATGTTATTATTATAATTCTTGTTCATGATAAAATTTATATTCCATGCTAGAATTGTAATAAGCGGAAACTTTGATACTTGTGTGGTTTATGAACAACGTCGTGTCCCTAGTATGCCTCTATGGACTAGCTCATTGATTAATGATGGTTAAGGTTTCCTAACCATGGACATGAGTTGTCGATTAATAATGGGATCATATTATTGGGAGAATGATATGATGGACAGACCCAAATCAAGCAGAGCAATTAGATCGTGTCATCGTGTTCATCTTTGTGAAGCTTTTTCTTATGTCAAATATTGTATTCTTTAGACCATGAGATAATGCAACTCCCTGGTATCAGAAGAAAGCTTTGAGGTCATCAAACGTCATCCTATGAGAGGGTGATCATAAAGGTGTCCCTCAGGTGATCGGAAAGTACTTGTTGGGTTGTATGTATCGAGATGGGATTTGTCCCTCCCAAGTCGGAGAGATATACTTCGGGCCCACTCGGTAATCGATATCAACACCGCTTGCAAGCACGTGGTTAAGGAGTTAATCACAAAGTGATATCGGATTACAGAACGAGTAAAGTACTTGCTGTGAACGAGATTGAACTAGGTATGCCGATACCGACGATCGAATCTCGGGCAAGTAAAATATCGCGTGACGAAGGGAATATATATGGGATTAATTGAATCCTGGCATCGTGGTTCATCCGATATTATCATCGATGAGTATGTGGGAGTCAATATGGGGTTCCAAACCCCGCTGTTGATTATTGATAGAAGATCATGTCTGCATATTCTCGAACCCGTAGGGTCACACACTTAACGTGTCTCGACGCTAGGATAGAATGGATAATTGGTTTATGAATTTTTGTTCGGAGTCTCGGATGAGATCCAGGACGTCACGAGAGGTTCCGGAATGGTCCGGAGAATAAGATTCATATAAGGGAAAACAGTTTTTGGATTTCGGAATTGTTTCAGATTGTTCGGTATTATACCGGAAGCTTCTAGAACCTTCCGGAGTGGGACCAACGTGGGCCTACGAGGGAGTGCCCTGGCCGCATTGGTCCAGGGGCACAAGGCCCCATAGGCCCAGCCGGCCAAAACCCTAAGGAAACCCTAGGAAAACCTTCTAGAAGGAGGGGGAAAACTTGCCCCCCACTCCAACCCTTGGGGCCGCCGCCCTAGGGCTTGGAGGAGGGGCTAAGGGAGCCGGCCAGCCCCCTATATATAGAGGGCAGGGGCACAGCCCTCCTTCCCCACTCCTTCAACCCTAGCCGCCATACTGCTGCCCTCCAGATCTCTCTCTCTCTCTCGACTGCGCGTAGGCGAAGCCCTGCCGCAGAAACTCTCCACCTTTGCACCATGCCGTAGTGTTGTAGATCCAATCTATCTCTCCACCCCACTTGCTGGACTGAGGAAGGAGGATACGTCGAGGTGCCGTACGTGTGCATATCTCGGAGGCATCGCCATTGCGATGTTGGATCGGATCGAATCTCGAGGAGGAGAAGCTAGTACGACTACATCAACCACGTTCCGTTGAACGTTCCGCTGTGCGAATCTTCAAGGGTATGAAGATCTCATCTATCCCCCCTCGTTGTTTGAATCTCCTAGATTAGATCTTGGCTTTCCCGTTCGCATCCGTAGAATTTTTTTTGATTTACTATGCTGCGAAACCCTTCAGTGGGGAGGAGCCCGAGGCTGCTTCTCTTGATGATGCGGACACAGACACAGAGGGAATTGAGATTCCCTCACCTGGATCTTCTATGACTTCCTCGCCTGAAGCATCTCCTGCTGCTGCACCTGGAGTGCAAACACGATTACAAAAAGGTATAAGACAACCAAAAATATATACCGATGGTACAGTTTGCTATGCTCTGCTTACTTCTACAGGGGAACAAAAAAATGTTGCTGAGGTACTCACAGATGACAAGTGGAAACATGCAATGCAAGATGAGTATGATGCACTTCTCTCAAATAAAACTTGGTATCTTGTGCCTCCAAGCTCAAACAAGAATGTCATTGGTTGTAAGTGGGTTTTTCGCGTTAAGAAAAATGTTGATGGTACCGTTGACAAGTATAAAGCCAGGCTTGTAGCTAAAGGATATAAACAGAGATATGATATTGACTATGAAGATACTTTTAGTCCTGTTGTTAAGATTGCCACTATCAAGATTGTTCTGTCCATATCAGTTTCTCGAGGATGGAGTTTAAGGCAGCTAGATGTCAAGAATGCGTTTTTACATGGTATTCTAGAAGAGGAGGTTTACATGAAACAGACCCCTGGTTTTGAGTCTTCCGCTAATCCAAATTATATATGCAAAGTTGATAAAGCAATCTATGGTCTGAAGCAGGCACCTCGAGCTTGGTATTCTCGTCTTAGCTACAAGTTACAAACACTTTGTTTTATTCCATCCAAGGCTGATACCTCTCTGTTTCTTTACAACAAGTCAGGTATTACTGTTTTCTTGTTGATTTATGTTGATGATATCATAGTCACGAGCTCTTTAGATTCAGCCATCTCAGCTCTTCTTCATAGCTTGAATGCTGAATTTGCTCTCAAGGATCTTGGTGATCTTCATTTTTTCTTGGGAATTGAAGTTCATAAACATTCCAATGGCTTACTGTTGACTCAGGAAAAATATGCTATAGATTTGTTGGCACGTGTTGGAATGAAGGACTGTACATCTTGTCCAACACCTCTCTCGACGACTGATACACTGTCCTTAATAGATGGCTCTCTTCTTGGTCCTGAGGATATGAGCCGCTACAGGAGTATTGTAGGTGCACTTTAATATTTAACACTGACTAGGCCTGACATTTGTTTCTCTGTTAATAAGGTTTGTCAGTATCTTCATGCTCCCACCACTGCATATTGGACTCCTGTTAAGAGGATTTTGAGGTATATACATGGTACCAGCAAGGTTGGTCTTACTTTTCAAAGGTCCAATTCCACCTTACTTAGTGCCTATTCAGATGCAGATTGGGCTGGTGATCTTAATGATAGACGCTCCACTGGTGATTTTGCTATATTTTTTGGTTCTAACCTTGTTTCTTGGAGTGCCAGAAAATAGCCAACTGTGTCTAGATCAAGTACAGAAGCTGAATATAAGGCTCTTGCAAATGCTGCTGCTGAGCTTATTTGGGTTGAAGCACTAGTTCGTGAACTTGGAGTCTCTCTCAAGGATAAGCCTTGTCTATGGTGTGACAATCTTGGTGCCACATATCTATCTGCAAATCCAGTTTTTCATTCTCGTACTAGACATATAGAAATTGGTTTCTTTTTTGTAAGAGAACGGGTTGCTAAAAAGCAACTTGATGTTAGGTTCACCTCTAGTAAGGATTAGGTTGCAGATGGTTTCACCAAGGCTATATGCTCCAAGAGGTTAGCAGAATTTAAACGTAATCTAAACCTCTTCCAGGTTTAGATTAAGGGGGAGTATTAGATGTAATATATGTGTATTCCGGTATGGTATAGTATACCGGATATGCTTCCTTTTCTGTAACCGCCACATGAGAGGCTATTTCTCACCTATTTACACGTAACCGGTGCCCTCCCACGAGGTTACACCGTTCCACCATCGTATCTAACAAAGAAAACCATAATCCAAATAATATGTGCAAAATGACATGTAATAAAAAGATGTTTAATCGACTCCATTGAGTCACATAAACAATATTTTTGACATCCGTCCCAGTTTCTTTTTGGCTAAGTTATCTTTTGTTAATAAAACTTTACTCCCTTCGTTTTTATTATTTCGCGTTTTAGGATTTTTCAGAGTCAAACTTTATCAACTTTGACCAATAATATCGAAAAATATATCAACATTCATTATTCCAAATTTATATATTATAAAAATATTACTTACGAAGATTCTAACAATATAAATTTTACATCGTAGATACTTTTAATTTTGCTAAATATTTAGTGAAACTTCAAAAAGTTTGACTTTGACTAAACCCATAATGCAATCTAATTGTGAACGGAGAGAGTATTATTCTTAAGGAATGACATAAAACTCTTAATCTTTCAAGTAATTTTTAACTTTCATAGCTAAGTACTTCCTCCGTCCCGGTTTAAAGGACACAATTTGCAAATCATGCAATCCCAAAATATTTAGATGCAAAAGCATTTAATCCCTGTAATTACTTTGGTGTGAAAATAACAAAATACTTGCATGCACATGTGTGAACAAATGTAAACGCTTTGCTTATTCTTTTTCTCCTCACACATGTTCTTCTCCATGCTATAAAATAGACCAATCAGAGGACACCTAGGCCCAGAGAATTGCAAATTGTGTCCTTTAAACCGGGACAAAGGGAGTATGTAAATATCTCATATGACCATTTATTTGGTCAAGATACATAGATTTAACCGTGAGTTTACCCGAGGTTAACTTCCAACAAAATCGACTAGGGATATCATTTAGGTGGACCATAATTAATCTCTGGCATAAGTGTGACCATTGTTTCGACTTATTACCTGTCAAGCTTCGCCTAAAAGTAATGTTCAAAGAAGTTTGATTAAGCACATTTGCCATCAAGATATTATTCTTTTGCAAAATATGGTATAAAGACAGACATTGAATTGTTAATAACATATCACCCAACCATACATCTTCCCAAAAGCGAACACTTCCGTCATCACCAATTTTGAAAAATCCATTAGTGAAGAACATATCCTTCACTCGCATTAGGGCCTTCCAAAAAGGAGAATCTGTAGGTTTAGCTTCTACTTGAGCCAAAGTTTTACTATGTAAATATGTTTTATGAAGTATTTTTTGCCACATGCCATCTTCAGCAAGTAATTTAAAAAGCTATTTTCTGAGTAAACTTTTATTTTTAACCTTAAGTACCTCAATTCCTAAGACTCCTGATCATTTGGTCGGCAAAGAATATTTCATTTAGATAATCTATATTTCTTTTTAGCATCATCATTTTGCCAAAAGAATCTAGATCTAATGAAATCCAATCGTTTTCTTACTGGTAGCATCGAATCGACATGTGTGAGTACTTTTTTTCACTTATTACCCGTGGCATGGGTGCTTAAAATGAGATTTTATTGGAGGAAAAAACCATCCATAAAAGAGTTGGATGACCGAAACACTCCTCTTTTTAATTTATTATATACTATATATATAGATATACGTATAGATATAGATACAGATACATATATAGATATAGATATAGATACATATACAGACATGATATAGATACACATACATCGATATTGATATAGATATAGATATAGATATAGATATAGATATAGATATAGATATAGAGATAGAGATAGAAATACATTTAATAGTAAAGATAAGAAAGAGGGGACTTACTGAAATCAGTCTGATTTACAATCGATGTTGAGAGAATCTGAATCATACCCACACATGTCGAGTATAAAAGGGCAGCAAAGCTGAGTGTTTACATACGTAATAGAGGAACAACTAGGAGAACATAGCAAGAAGAAGAGATGAGCCAACAAGGCGAAGAAGCAGCAAGCTCGGGGTTGGGGTCAGGCGAGGCCAAGCAGAAGCAGCAGGCGCACTTTGTTTTCATCCCGCTCATGGCCCAGGGCCATGTCATCCCTTCCCTGGACACCGCGTTTCTGCTGGCCACCCACGGCGCCGTGTGCAGCATGGTGGCCACCCCGTCGACGGCGGCCAGAATCCGGCCGTGCATCGAGCAGTGCGGGCTGGAGGTCCGTCTGCTGGAGTTCCCGCTGGAGTACGTGGCGGACGGGGCCGACAACCTGGACAACATCCCGCGGGAGCGGCTGGTGGGCTACTTCCAGGCGGTGGCGCTGCTGGGAGCGCCCATCCAGGAGTGCCTGGGCAGGCAGGCGCCGCCCGTGACCTGCATCGTCTCCGACTTCTCCCACCCATGGACCATCCCCGTCGCCGCCGCACTCGGCGTGCCACGCCTCGCCTTCTTCCCCATGTGCGCCTTCTGCGCCCTCTGCGAGCACAACGTCAACAAGTTCAACTGCCTCCAAGATTCTTCCGAAGAAGGCGACGACATGGTGGCGGTGCCTTTCCTGGACAAGACGCTGGAGCTGCGGAGGGAGGAGGCCCCGTGTTTCCTCCGGCACCCGGCCATGGGGACGCTCGGCGAGGACATCGACCGAGCGCTGGCCCAGGGCGCCGGCCTGATCCTCAACACCTTCATGGAGCTGGAGCCGGACCACGTGCGCGGCCTCGCCTCCGCGTGGGGCAAGAGAGTGTGGACCGTCGGCCCGGTCTCCCTCCACCACCCGCTGGCCACGACCACGACGACCTGCAGAGGCGACGCCGCGTCCACGGACTGCCTCCAGTGGCTGGACGGCAAGGAGCCTGGCTCCGTCGTCTACGTCAGCTTCGGGACCTTGGCCCACAAGACGGACCCCGACACGCTGCTGGAGCTGGCGCTGGGGCTCGAGGCCTCGGGCCACCCGTTCGTCTGGGTCCTCGGCAAGGCCGACCAGCCGTTCGCCGACTCGTCGCAGCAGCTGCGGGACCTGGAGGCGCGCGTCGGCAGCGCTGGTGCCGGCCGGATCGTCAGGGGATGGGTGCCGCAGCTGCTGGTCCTCTCCCACGCCGCCGTGGGCTGCTTCCTCACGCACTGCGGCTGGAACTCCGTCATGGAGACCATCGTCGCCGCCAAGCCCGTCGTCACGTGGCCGCGCCTCATACACACCGACCACTTCGTCAACGAGAAGCTCGCGGTGGACGTGCTAGGGATCGGTCTCAGCGTCCGGCCCAAGGACCCTCACATGCCGGTGCGCCGGGAGGCCATTCAGGCCGCGCTCACCGCCGTCCTCCGCGGAGGAGAACAGGGCCAGGAGATGCGGACCCGTGTCCGCGCGCTCTCTCTCAAGGCAAAGGCGGCCATGCAGCCCGGTGGCTCCTCGCACGCCAACCTCTCCGACCTCGTCCACCGCTTCACCATCTAAGCTCGGTGGCCATGCGCTTCTTCACTCGTCGATGTACCACCTTTACTACTAGTTTGGTTCTTAATTAATTGTGTTTCAAATTACCTCCTTAGTTCAAACTCGTAACCTCGACTCAGTCCGTGGAAATTGCGTTGCTAGAACAGTTATCCACGCTCTCCAAAGGAACATTCAGGAGGGCGTCGATAAGTAAATAAACGGAAATTGACAAATAAATTAACAAAAAGATAAGTAAAGTTGTTGATGTACTATAGGAGAAGATTCCCGTTGGTAGAACCTAAGCTTAGGTGGCTAGTCAAACAGCACCAGATCTGATGACATCTAGAATGGAGCCCGTCACGACGATATAAGGTGGTCAAACAATGCTAGGACAAACTAATGAACCCTTCAATGCGGTTTTGAATCTCGATGTATGATTCTTGCAAGTTGAATGGCTTTTGGCTTCACTAAGCTCAAGTCAATTTAACGGATCTAAAGCCAAAGGCAGCTACGGCTGTGACTATTTTCTCTCCTTTCCTTCTCTCTCCTCCCATCCCCAGTTTGAGAGTCTCCCCTGCTCTCCCGGTCCCTCCCCCCTTGTAGATACGCGTAGTGGTAGGACTTGTAGGAGTAAGGTTTGAGCTGTGTCCCGGTCTGGCGTCATGCCAATGGAGATCTGGTGGCCGAGGCCTTTGGGCGGTGCTCGGCGGCTTGGAGCAAGGTTGCTCTGGCTCATGGTGCTCTGGCGGGCAGAGCCGAAGGTGAGCAAGGCATCCTCTTCTCCCTCCATGAAGAATAAGCCCATGGTTGCTCTAGTACTTGGAGATCCGAAAGTTTAGGTGGCTCCGAACGCAGCGATTCTACATGGTTGTGGGCGTTCCCGGCTTATCCAACGGTCAACAGTGTTCCAAGATTCGCGCAAGTCATTTTTTGCATCTACAACCTGGACCTAGTACACAATCCCACCCCTATGGCAACGAAGGTGGACATGTACACAATGATTTTGTCCCACGCGGCCGCACATCACCAGAACACCCATGGAGGGATCTTCTCAACTTGTACCATCTCCGTCCTGTCTTGTCCGGTCGTCCCCCTCTCCATCCACTTCCCGTAACCACCCGTCGAACATGTTGAGGCCTCCTCCAGTATCCTGGTCAAGACGTGCTGCTTCCTCCCCTACCTGGCGGTGCGGCCGGCGACGCAATGGATCAGCGCAGGATGGCGGCCGGTGACTCCATGGATCCGCACAGGACGGCGGCCGGCGACGCCATGCATCCGCGCATGATGGCGCAGTCCTCTTCTCCTTCTCCGATCTGGGCTTGGAAGGCACGGATCTGGGCTTGTAGGTCCTGGATCCGTGGACACCCCGATGTGTTGTTCGTCTTTGTTTCTTGAAGACAACTTATTTCTTCTTATTTCTATCTGGAGATCCGTTTTTTTGTTGAGTTGGTTCTTGGATGAGTACATGCATATTGGATCCACGAGCTCTCTTGTAATTGTCCTGCTGCTCCTGCTCTGTATTGTTTGTTCTGTACTGGTTATCTTATCTATGATCTGAAACAATAAATTGGTTACTAGAATTTTTATTGGAATAAAAAATTTCCTTGGAAAAAATCTGGTCCAAAACGAACGTGAACTTTACTGATCCAAAACGAACTTGATTCTGTTGTGAAAAAGAATTTTGTCATGCTCCCAAAACTGCTGAACCAAACAATGAGGAATTGTCGAGTTGAAGGTTTGGAAAGGAACGAGTTTAGAAAGCAGTCAGAGGTTTGGCATGAAAATCGTGTAGGGACTGTGCCATCACAAATCCTGCTAGTGGGGGGTGTTTTCTGTAAAATGAAGTCACCAATCTTGATGCAAACTGAACGTATGGACGGTATATGATAAGACGGGGACCCTGACGTATATGTAGACTTGCATTATCGGGTGGCTCCTCGCATGCCAACCTCTCCGACCTCGTCCACCGCTTCACCGTCTAGCGACCTCTTCACTCATCAATATATCACCTTTACTTTGATTCTTAAATAATTGTGTTTCATAAATCTGGCTTGGGCTCAACGTCCTCGATCAATCACCCGCTTTGTTTCTCGTCACCATCGCAACCAGCGTCCACCTTTCCCGTCGTTTCTCCTTTTCAAAATAGTGGCGCCCTTCTACCCTTTGCTCGGCCCCCGGTCATGAGAGGTTCGAATCCCATACTCCTCATAGTTTCAAATATATCAGTAAGTTCTAGTGCATTTACAAGGTCGCAAGTTGCACACAATGTTTGTATATGTAAATTAAGTACTCCCTCTTTTTCAAAATAGATGTCGCAGATTTTTCAAAAATTTTATGAATCTAGACACTATTTAGCATATAGATTCATTCAAATTTTGATAAACATGTTAATTACATCTATTTTGAGACAGAGAAAGTACAAAAAGCGTGAAACAACCTAGGTGGCTCAATACTATTAGAGCAAGTACAATAGTGGGCTATAAGCCTGACTAGACATTTTTGTCTATGTGGAGGAGAGAGATAAATAAAAATGCAAGTTGTTGGCTCTCATGCAAGAGCCAGCACTACACTTGCTCCTAGGCAAAAATATTAAATGAGAGGAAAGAGAAAGAGAGAAGATAGCAACTAGTAATAATCTAATAGCCAACCTTATAGCCAACACTATTGTACAAGCTAGCTCTAAATAACATGGCAACCTCATATAGCCAACTTGCTAGTTATATTATTGTCCTTGCTCTTATGCTCACGACGGAAGTGCATGCATATACATAAAACATAACATTAATGCTTGCAAGGAAATGGAAAATGGAAAAAAAAAAGGACAAGGGGAAAATAAACGGAAATCGACAATAAGTTAATAAAAGACAAGTATTGTTGTTAATGCACTAAAGGAGAAGGTTCCCATTGGCACCTAAGCATATGTGGCGCTAGTCAAACAATACTACCAGATCTGATGACATCTACAATGGAGCCCGAGACCTCGATGTAAGCTCAAGTCTAGCAAGCTTATTGGACAACGTTTTAAAGAACAACATTGATTCGATTTAGGTCAAACAAGACGATGGCTATCAAGATTGGAGTACTGTACTCCAACCCTTCAAGGCTATCAAGCCATGGGCGGACCCAGCGGGTGTGCCGGGTGTGCCCTGGCACACCCAGAAATTTTGAAGATTTCTTTTTACCTACTATAGTATACCGTCTCTAGAATAGGCCCAATACTTCTAGCTAGCTAGCCAAGAAAAAATATACTCTTCGTCCGAAAATAAATGACTTGGATTTGTCTAAATTCACATGTATATGGACATATTTTAGTGTGTAGGTACATCCGAATCTAGAAAAACACAAGTCACTTATTTTTGGACGGAGGGAGTACTAAAAACAATGATCCAAGCGATCAAACCAGGCAGTTTGTCTATTGATCGATCCCCAATTCATCACTCAACCTCCAGCTCCAGCGGCCACCGTCTCCGGCCACACACACTGTCTCAGCGGCCACCGTCTCCGGCCACACACACTGTCTCAGCGTCCACTCAGTCGCGTCCCCCCGCACGTTGTGGTCCTGCCTGCCCTTGCCAACATCCCGTCGGCGGTCGCTCGGCGGTTGCCCATCGCTCTGGTCGCTACTCGACCGGATCGAATCGGAATGAACAGGAACAACCAGCCGGAGCAGGTGAAAATCTCCAACCTATCTCTATTTTTTCCTACAAATTTGAGTTGGAGAAGAGGGAGCCTACCCACGAAATCCTCCCCAGTTTGTGCCTTGACCGCTCGATGCCCTGTCCGCTTATTGTGGCTGGATGTAGCATGTAGTTCTCTCTATATTTGCAAAATTCCCTCAAATTTATCCTTATGTTTGTTACAACTATAGGAACATGGTTGATTATAAAGTGAAAGAGTGATAGTTACATCGTGTCTTTTTCCGGAATCATGAAGCAAGGATTGGATCTTCCTTGACCCCCTTGATTACAACCGACGAGAAAACCGAAACAATGGGGTTTTGTTGGATTATCTTCATTTAGCACCTCCCTCCCAATCTGATACCGAGAGTAAGACTAAAACTGAACATGCAACACCACATCCACCATCACCCCAATGGTCATGTGGACCGTCATACGATGCTCACTTTGCACCATATGATCTAGGATTCCTATTTCAGCATATGGTGTTAATGATCAAGATGTTGTTCGGAGAGGATATATCTGAAAGGCCCACGCAAACCATTCGTACATGTCTTCCCAACCAGAAAAATATATGGTAAAAACCGACACCCCAACTTTGTTTGGTTAGAGCGATACAAATGGCCAGAATATAGCATCGCAAAGGATGCCACGTTTTTCTTTGTATTGGAATCATGCACACTTGAAACATATATATTGAAGTACAATGTTGTGAATCAATTAGCTATATATATTACTCATTCAACATATTTGTATCACATATATGCTAGTGTCAAAACAAAACAAAAAGTGTGCATACCCTTCAGTTTTTTCCTGGGTCCGCCACTGTATCAAGCTATGCGGTTTTGGATCTCGAGTATAATAAGAATAGCGATTGTTTCTGTCAAGATTCAATGAGCATTTAACTCGAGATCAATCTAGATTATGCGGCGGGATTGTAACAGCATTAATTTGGTTCAAGTCAAACGGGATGTGAGTATGAAGATTTTTTGTGTTGGGTGCTATCATCTTTAGTTTTAGGTGTGCCGAGATTGCTACTGTTGTTTATTTTCTTTTGTGCGACATGACACGCAAGCTCCTCCTCTAAGTTGTTGTGACCGCGTGAACCTTATGTTATTGTGCTTGCATGGACTCTTTTATTCTCCCATGTGTGTCTACTTTCATTTCTTACAAGGTGTGTTCGTCCCAATGTTCGTTGTTGTCGGTTTGACTACTCTTCCATGTGTTCCTTTTGGCCCACGGATCCATTCAAGCATCCACCTCTTATTTAAAATTAAACGGTAGGTGACCAATCGAAGCGTGGAGAAACCATATCTTGTAACTATCCATCTCACCGATTTAGTAAGCCTAGATGCACCAAGGACCGCCTCACGGATTTAGGCAGCTCTTCAAAATGACTATATGTATGTGAAGTTCCATAATTCACTCCTTTCTGTACTCTTGTCAGATGATTTTTCCATTTCTCTTTATTTACTTTGCTTACTGCTACGTTTCAACTACTCCATCTTACACATAGATCCACTTTTAGACTACTTCTTTCTCTCACTTCTATCACTAACTGTTATATATACAACGTTACGAAGATGAGGTCAAGTTATCAATATCTCACCATGATGAGAATGATAGTGTTTTTTTTTTGTTGCTTCGTCCATTTGGCTCTCTACAACTTATCAACAATTAGGCATGCAAGGTATCAGAATTCTTAAAGGGCCAGTTGTGTCATTCCATGAGATATGACACAAGTGGTGCTCTCTATTTGGATGAATCGCGGCATAGCTAATATACACATGATTAGTCACGTATCCAGATACATTCACATATCAAGAAAAAATGGCGCGACCTTCAACCTCATATCTTCCAAGAACTTTTGGAGGGCTTATCTTGGTGTACCATGTTCTGCTGGGTCTAGTCTTGTGGTGTACTAGATGGAGACTCGTCCTTCCGGCCAGCTTTGCTCTTCTTGCTGCCGACTAGAAATGGTGTGTCACGCTTGCCATCGCAGCCACACTGGAGCGATACGGAGGAATACTACTGCAACATAAGACCTCGCCATGTACAGAGATCACTAGGCCACTATCACTTACAATCAACTGTAGCATGTAGGTTCAGAGAGCAACTTACAGAAGACTTTGAATTCGTCCAGAGAAAGGGACAAAGGAAGGCGTAGTAGACAATACAGTACAGGACGCGCGCGCGACGCCGACGGCAAAAAGCCGTCGGCGTAGGCCAAATTGTCCTCGGTGTATGGTACGCCGAGGGCTGCCCTCGGCATAGCCTCCTCGGCAAAGGTCTTCCTCGGCGGAGCACATTCAGGCCGTCGGCGTATAGAAATGCCCTCGGCGTATGCTACGCCGACGGCTTTTGCCCTCGGCGTAGCGGCCGTCGGCATAGCCTGTCGGCAGGTTGCAAAAACATTTTTATTAAAAAAAATTTATTTTTTTCTCAAATTTTTTATTCTTTGAATTGTTTGACTCGTTAATCTCCCACTTTGATCATTTTTTACACTAATTATACTTAATATTTGATTAAATTTCAGTCTTAGTCAAACTTTCCGGCCGGTCACCCATCCTAATACTACTCCAGCTCCAGAACGCTTAACTTCCTCGTTCCTTCAGAATCCGTTTCGCAAAGTAATTCATACATTGTTGTCAATACTATGATATCAATCCTATTAACTCTTATATCATCATGTCACATGTTTGTATTTTTTGAAATTACAAACAATTATTTAAGTAAACATTAATGAATGAGTAAAAATATTATTGAATTCAAATAAAAATATAATAATTTTACTTTTTTGTATTTCTCTATTTAATATGGAATAATTAATATCTTTAAATCTGTAAATCGGAATTCAACAAATAATATGTCTAAATTGATCAGAAAAATGATAGGAATCCAAATATGATATCCATATCAACTAATCACAAACCCTCAGTTTTTGAATTAGCTATTTGGTGGTTGCTTTAGAAAATCCCCTTTTTGCGCTCGGATAATGAAAAATGGCTTTTTGGTGCGATGAAAAGGAAAACTTGCATTGGACCTTTGATAAAATAGCATATTGTGAACCTAAAAATGATTTAAAAAAACATGAGCACCGGATCATGTACCTGTAGTTCATATCTGACCCACTTCCTACCGATTCGGCAGAAATTTGTCTTTTTCACCAGAGGTGGATGGAAAGGTTTCGGATCCCCCTGTTGGGACATTGTCCATATAAGGTGGTATAGTATTTTGGTAAAATGTGGTGGTAGAATTTTGAATTATCCATTTGGTGGTTGCTTCACAAAACCGTCCGTTTTTTGTGCTCGGAAAATGGGAAATGGCTTTTTGGTGCGACGAAAAGGAAAATTTCCTCCTGCAATATTGTTCGCCATACCATGATGCATGTGTATGCACAATATGGGCATATTATCACAAACTATGCCTTCATTCTAGCCATAACATTGGTCATTTGACCCGAAAGCCAAGAAACCTCGAATGAGATAGGTCATTTTGTGAAGGGTTTTTTGAGACATAATCAATATATAAAGTTTGATATTTTTCCTTATAACTATGTCACATAATATGACATCACGTGAAGGTTTCGCATTGTTTTTATCGTTTTTGAATTTTTTATGCCCGTTTTAAACTATCGTCAAACTTTGTCGAACGACGGGCATGAAGATTCTTAGCTCGGGGCCGAGCCTCGCTAAACTTGCATTGGATATTTGATAAAATATCATATTGTGAACCTAAAAATGATTTTTGTAAAAAAAAGAGCATCATATCATGTACTTGTAGTTCATATCTGACCCACTTCCTGCCAATTCGGCAGGAATTTGTCTTTTTCACTAGAGGTGGACGGAAAGGTTTTGGATCCCCTGTTAGGACATTGTCCATATAAGGTGGTATATATTTTTGTAAAATGTGTTGGTAGCATTTTGAATTAGCCATTTGGTGGTTGCTTCACAAAACCGTCCGTTTTTTGTGCTCGAAAAATGGGAAATGGCTTTTTGGTGCGACGGAAAGGAAAACTTCCTCCTGCAACATTGTTCGCCATCCCATGATGCATGTGTATGAACAATATGGACATATTATCACAAACTATGTCTTGATTATAGCCATAACATTGATCATTTGACCCGAAAGCCAAGAAACCTCGAATGAGATAGGTCATTTTGTGAAGGTTTATTTGAGACATAATCAATATACCAAGTTTGATATTTTTCCTTCTAACTATGTCACATAATATAACACCATGCGAAGGTTTCGCATTGTTTCGACCGTTTTTGAAAATTTTATGCCCGTTTTAAACTATCGTCAAACTTTGTCGAACGGCGGGCATGCAGATTCTTAGCTCGGGGCCGAGCCTCGCTAAACTTGCATTAGATCTTTGATAAAATATCATACTGTGAACCTAAAAATGATTTTTGTAAAAAAACATGAGCATCGGATCATGTACCTATAGTTCATATCTGACCCACTTCCTACCGATTCGGAAGAATTTGTCTTTTTCACTAAAGGTGGACGGAAAGGTTTTGGATCCCCCTGTTAGTACATTGTCCATATAAGGTGGTATAGTATTTTTGTAAAATATGTTGGTAGACATTTTGAATTAGTCATTTGGTGGTTGCTTCACAAAACCGTCCGTTTTTTGTGCTCGGAAAATAGAAAATGGCTTTTTGGTGCGAAGAAAAGGAAAACTTCCTCCTGCAACATTGTTCGCCATCCCATGATGCATGTGTATGCACAATATGGGCATATTATCACAAACTATGCCTTGATTCTAGCCATGACATTGATCATTTGACCTGAAAGTCAAGAAACCTCGAATGACATAGGTCATTTTGTGAAGGTTTCTTTGAGACATAATCAATATACCAAGTTTGATATTTTTCCTTCTAACTATGTCACATTAATATAACACCACGCGAAGATTTCACATTGTTTTGATCGTTTTTGAATTTTTTATGCCCGTTTTAAACTATATATAATGTTTTATGTTTTACTTAATTTTCATTTACAAATGTGTAATATTTGAATGTAGATAGATAGGTCTTATTTTTCTGCAAATTTTGATATATTATTTGTATTTTTCCGAATTAGAATGATTTAGTTATGATTTTTCAAAATTTAATGAGATAAAATAAAAAATAGCTACGCCGAGGGTAGCCGTCGGCGTATGATATGCCGAGGGCAGCCGTCGGCGTAGCATAAGATATGCCGAGGGCAATTCTACGCTGACGGCTGCTTGGCGGGACAGGTCTGGACGATGGCTACGCCGACGGCCCCGACGTTTGACCGTCGGCGTAGCTTTCCATTCCTGTAGTGATATATAATAATGCACTCTTTCATAGAACACGTTTATGTCCTTCCAGCCTCTGTGATGAAGTATTTTTTTTTAAAAAAATAGACGTTTTATTACTCAAAGCAATGTTTACACGTTTATGAAGCAATTCCTGACTTGACCTTGCTTTATGTGAGCACAAACTCCTCCCTGCTGTCTCTGCGTTCAAAAGGAAAGAGAGCCAGGAGGGAGTCACACGTGGCAAGTCACCAGATACCGCGTTACCGATGTGTTGTATTTCAGGAACTCCCTCCCGCCAACCGATGGATCGTGATTCTAGTCTGCTAGGAGAATTGGAAAGACCATTAGGTGAGGGATTTATTAGATGGGGAACTCTCGTGTCGGAAAAATTAACCTCTGTTCTAAAATAATCTCACATTTGGATGACTTATTATCTTATCGAGATTCAAGTTATTGGAAAACTTTACATTCTTGTAGGCCATCGGAGGATTGTGTAAAACAAAATATAAGAATAAAAGACTTAATCTCAGAATCAATCGTCCATGTGACATGGATTGTGTGCTTAAAGAAAAATGCTAAAGCTTTACGCATACGTGAGATAAATGATTCATCACATGTTTTGTCTAGGTACCACCGGGTACCGGTTCATCACTTCATCTTGAGCAAAAGTAGTACTCGCTATGATCCATATTATGTGTCGTTAAATTGAATGTATGTAGCACTAAAACATGTTTAGGTATATTCAAATCAGCGATAATTAATATGGATCGGAGCGATAATTAATATGGATCGGCGGAAGTACCATTTAAAAAATCCACCATTGATTTCCTTGAGCAAAATTACATAAGCGATGTACGTGAATTGCTGGCCCAGCCCTCGGCACGGCGCTGCTTTGCGCCTACTATGATGCGGCCTCGTCTCTCTTTCTTGCGTTCACGCACTACAGGAGAAACTGGAGGACCTCCTTGTCGTCTAGACATGCCCACGAAAAACTGGCCAAGGGCAAGCTCTTGCTGGAGCTGGTGGACGTTCAATGCTGGACAGAACAGTTGATAAACTTTCCAAGCACAGGAGAATTTCCCGTGCAACATAACAAAACACCTTGTGCATAACTACTCACAACTAGAGCGTCATTCTGTTGGTGAAAATTTATTGTTGCATCCACCATCGTTTGTCCTCACTGATAGTACTTTCGTTGATGTAATGCCCACCTTATAATATAGGAGTACTATCTCTTATGGAAAACCCACCTCACATATTTTATTTATAGGCTACCACAGCCTCCTTGTGTTGTGAGGCTATCCGAGCTAGGTGGCACATATATACGTCTTTCGAGTATCCACACCATTATATGACATTACAAAAATAGGATGTTCGTGTTCTCGATCATTTGGCAAGTAGTTTGTCATTATAGGAGCAGCAACACATTGCTCGCCGAATCTGCATGTACACACCGATCAAATAGTAGTGCATCCTTGGATAAATCAGTGCCACAGGGGAAGAGATCGTGTAGTTGAACATAGCTTGGCGCTAGTTGAGTGGGCATGGGAGGTTTCTGGACGTGCAATTGTGCACTAGCTAAGTTCATGCGGCGACCAGAGCTGACATAGCGTTTGAACTTGTATTTTCCGCCAGCGTCATGAACTCCTCACCCAAGTACCAACAAGAAACATAGCATGGCTCTCCACCCAGTCTTGGCCTCTTAAAGCATTTAAGATACTCAGGAAAATTCCTCAGACATATGTTTGGCTGGATCGGTGGAATGCAGCTATGCTTCTTAGTGTGCATAGACCACAGGGCGCGGTCTAGTCAATGTCATACCAAGTTCTTGAGAAAAGCCAGTCCTCAAATCGCCTATGATCATGATTTATTTTCTACGTCGTTTCCGGTGTGGCTTCACACCGTGTATCCATATAACTACATGTTAGAATTTGGAGTTGGGCTGGTGGCACATAACCAATACAAATTATGGAATTCTCTTTGGTCCATTACGCATGCATGGCAAGAGGTAGGATTAAATTTTAATGGTCCTACATTGCTATTTGAGAGAGAGAGAGAGAGAGTTGCATCTACTTACATAGTACAATGTTCCACCACTCACTAAGGGGTGAGAAGAAGAGAAACTCTCGCACACTCCTTCTCGAACGCCTCGCCTCACCATGACGTGTGCCACGGGGTTGCGGGAATGAGACAAGGTCATATTTATGGATGATGTTTAATCATGAATCACGTTATTCAATCAGCCTTTTCTAGATTTTTTGGATTATATAAACGCAGACAAGGACGCACCCTTGGACGGGACCTCTGGACGCGACAATAGACCTCCAAAACCACGCCTCTCGTAGACCTATATAGGTAAGGGGCGATCACGTTTATTAGGACCGCTCACTGGCAACACAACATCGTCCGATGATGACTTCTCCAACATCGACTTCTTTCTAGACGTCAACAATCTCTTCGACACCCTGAACATGCGCGACAAGGTCAATGTGAACACTTTCGCTGCTTCTGTTTAGACCGCATCATATGTGATTTTAATCTTCATCTTTCATATTTTGCAAGAGTTTCGAGCTCTAGTGTTTGAAGTAGATGTAATAGAATTATTTTTTTATTAGATACAACATGTTCATCTACTTTGTTACTATGCATTATTCGTGTAATTGCTATTTGTATGATCATGTTTTATCCCTTATTTATTCGGATTAAAATCATATGACTATGTTGTTACATTTTCAACACTACACACCACCCCACGAAAGAGCACAACTCCTGTCACAAAAGTGATTCAATGATCTTAATGTTCATGATTTTAATTTGAAGCTACCAGCGATAGTGTGTACTTTTTGTAAGCATGTATTCTATAGCATGGGCTACAACTCTAGCAAGCAACCTTTAATTTCGAAGTGCGTCCCCATCATGTAGCATTGCAGGCTTGCAGCCTTTCATACCGAAATGTGATATCATATCCATAAAATTTATTAACCTTTGCTTCAGAAGACCTATAATTAGAGAAGAACTGATGAATAAAAGCCTCTGTTTCGTGAAAATAGTCCACGTGACATGGGTAGTGTTTTGAATGCACGTGCTAGAGAGAGTCTTTTTATGATCTAGAAAGTTAGATTTCATAGAAACTTATGGGAAGATCCGGTCAGATCAAAAAATTGTTTCTCGAGCTGCTTTATGTACCTATTCGCAACAAGGAAGGACCATATTGTTCCTAACCACGTATGACTTCAATGTTTCGACATAAAAATTGTATATTGATCCAGGAATACTCAATGCTAATATTTATTTCTTTAGACTCTGTTATAATAATACTTATTTTTTTTGCTATATTACTATGTTCGCCTTCATTTATAAGCTAGCGCTCTCATTTTAATTTTTGAGACTATCCTGAATAGCACGAATACATTGCACACATGTCTTCCGAGGATCCATGCCACTAGCACATCTTGTTGATACCTCATAATTAACACATCTCCTATCATAAAATGCAGACAAACATAAACAATGTATGATCCGCTTATATTTTCATGAGTATGTGCCAAATAGTTAGTGCGACATGAGAGGTTTCATGAATGCAAAAATACAATAGGAGCCGCTTCGAACGGAAGATCAGGAAACATGGTTGTGCATGGTTGTGTTTACCTGATAAACCGATGGTCTCTTCACGTTATTGAAAAGTGTCAGGCTTTCTCGAGAACTTATTATGGTTGGCCTGTCTTGAAAACTAACTAGTGTCCATTGGAACCCAAACAGTCACTCGGCACTAATGTGACACATCGACGGGCGCCATCCTTGCCAAGTGTGATAGTTCGAGCACTATTTTATACCTGTAGTTTCTTTCGTGGCGGTCTTTGAACTAGCATGGTGTGTTTGTTGTATTATGCTCGTTGTTCGTAGCATGTACTAGTCATCTTTTTGTTAAATTATGCCTTCTATAGAAATATGGTACCTACTCACGAAACACAAGTCAATCGCACTCTGCACACTTACCCATACAACGTAACCTGATGTCTAGGACACCGTCTATCGATCTTTATAAGATCAAAAGTCCTTGTAGTGCCTATAGACTATAGTGCCTTTTCTATGTGTTCATCCGATCGGCTCGGTCTTTCGAGTAACAAGTAAAGGAATTGAGTTGATCCCTAAGAATGTACTAGTAGCAGACACTCAACTTCTTTGCAAGTGAACGACACAAAAAAAAGGTTTAGAGGATTTATGGTTTTGTCACGAAGAAATTCCGTGACTTCACAACGGGGGGTGGAGCAAAGTTGAACTTTCACATCAGCAGATGCGTGCAATGGGCACTATGGTGCACCTGCAGGGCACCGCTCTGCAATGTGTGGACATACTGATATGTTTTATAGTGCTGAACTAACATTGTTTTCATGGAACTTCTTTAACAGTTTACTAGTTGAATGCTCGTGGGTTTCAATGACAGATAAAAACTGCATCGTGGAGGTGCATAATCATCTGCAACGGGTGGCCCACATGTTTTTCTTTATTTACATTGATTTTTTTTACCTTGATCAATAATTAAATTAAATTTTAAGTTATGTTTTATTTTCTAATGATTTCATTCTTTACATCCATTAAATTTAATTATTTCTAGAGCAAGATGCCTTGTGGTGATCCTTTATTTCATACATAGTTCTGATAGCCATGTTAGTGGTAATTATTGTCGTCTTTCTTCTGCCATGCTTTCTATTCCTTCCATGCTTTGTTCCTTCCGTAGTTTTTGCTTTGTCCTTTGTTTAGTTAGGTACATTTTACATTAAGACAGATTTATATTTTTTTATGATTTTTAAAATATTTTTATATTAATATAAATGTTTGTTTGGTTTTGCATGTATGGTTTTACCTGCCGTCTTCTAGTTTTTTGTTCCACTTAATTTTTACTTATGTTTATCTCGTATTTGTTTAAGTTCCTTGTGTTTTTAATCTTTTTTTCTTTCGTCAAAAGTTTGGTTCTTTTTATACTCATGATTTATTCCACATGCTTTAAACCTATGGTTCAAATTTATTTCACTTGGTTTGATATTCTTGTTACACATGTACTTGTAATTTGTTTCTAGGTGGATACATATTTATTCCACTTTATTCAAAATTTTGATTCTCGAGAACTAATGATGTATTCTAGTTAAACTTATGTTCCCATTTAAGTGTAAATATTAAAGTTGATTTGTTCCGCTGACACAAATTTTGTTCTATTTATTAAAAATTTATATTTCCTCATGTAGATGTGATTTGTTCCTGGGGAGATAAAATTCTCGTTCCATCTGTAGTCGTGGTTTTGTTCTATGGCCACCAAAAAAATTCATAGTGTGTTCCAAAGTCACAGCCGTATCATAGATACCTTACTTTATTTTAAGTAGTGAGAGTGAATTGTTCGATGATGATTTTCAATTTGTTCCTATTATACTATGTTTTGGAAGGAACTTTGTCATTCTACTAGAGTATTCGTCCCTAAGGTGATGTTTTAGATGCTCAATTGACCCGAGTTACGACTAGAAGTAGGTCATTACCGGGAAGACCTCTAACACCAACATCACAATCAACAAATTGTGGGCGTCATGTTGTTTGTTGCATATAGTATAGTGTCAGTAAGTTTTAACGCTTGGTAATAACCAGTGGTGGTCGGGAATATATTCTTGCTGTAGCTAAAAGCATTGCTTCCAATATATTCTTGGAACCACAAGTTTGTCAATTCCTTTTTGAAAGGAATTCCTTGTTTGGGTTGAAATTCTGTAATTGGTAAAAGAGGCAAAAAATAGTTGAGATCTACTATCGCGAAAATGGATTACACAAAAACGTGGGATAGTTGGTTTCTCCTAGAACATATATTTTTGGAGTTATGAGGACCAAGTTCTGATTATTCCCTAATCAGCAGAGCAAATGAAAACCTTTTACCATATTATTACGGTAGTTAGCATGTTTTCTAAAATCCAGTTGTGCGTTTATGTGACATCCAAACAAGCACTAAAGATATGGCAAAAATTTATCTTCTATTATACCGAGAAGAACATACCGATGCATCTGATTATTCGTGCTGGTAATTCATCCACAGGGTAAGAATAGAATAATTCACACCCAGTGTATGTGAGATGCAGCTCATTGATGAAATCGATATGTATGCGAAGTCTCGTAGTTCACACATTTCTATGTTCGTGTAAAATTAATTTATTCTTTCTCTTCAATATCTCTGCTCACAGCTTGTCTTCATGTACTTCAATCCGGGTCCACATCGATCGATCTACTTTTAGACTACTTTTTCTACTCACTCTCTATCAGCAAGTGCTATATATTCTGAGGGATGCGGTCTAGTTGTCAATATATCACCACCATAAAAAGGATATTATATTGTTTCTTTGTTTTTGTCGCTTCAACTGCTTGACGCTCTGCAAGTTATAAACATTTCGGAATGGGAGGTATCAGAATATTGTTTTCTCTGCTGGGTTACATAAAGCTGTGCACAATGTGGAGCGGCATCCTTCCACCCAACGGGTTGAACAGCTTCGCAGGCGCGTCATGCATGGCCCACCATTTCCTGCCGCTTTCCTCGAACAGTATCGTGCTCGTCGACGAAGCAACCAGAGCGAAACAGTATCATGCATGGCCCAGCATTTCCAGCCGCGGTGTGTACAGATCACTAAGTTTCATCGCTGAAACACATGCTGTGCTGATACACTGCTCCTCCAGAACTGGTCATTATAAGGGCGTACACTAACACGGATTTCCTTCTACCACGCGTTCTGTTTGTTTGAACAGTTTACTTAGTGATTCTATTTATTTGGGAAATTTGTCTCTAATCAGCAACAATAACTGTAGTTGTCCAATCATTGTGAAACCAATTTATACCTCAGGTTTTGACAATCTGTTTGAAACCACTTCAATATTTAAAGTCAATGATGTGATTTTTTCTACAAAATTGTTGATGAGACCAGCGATGGCACTGAGCAAATGGGCATTGTTGTTTCACTATGTAGGATAGTGGCTCAGATGGTCTGGTCTAGCGATGATATCTGGAAGAGTGACATCGTTGTCTAGGCATGGTTAGAGGACCAAAATGAGGTAGTCACTACATCGTTTGCCATGGAAGGGCTGCCACATGCCCACACGGAAGCCTGGCTCCACTATTAGGATAGAAAAACTAATATATGGTCTATAATATTTTTAGCTCATGTGATTTTTTTTTTTCTTCCAGACAAGGTATGCCTCAATACATATTTGTATCAAGTTCATATGTATTTTTTTATCCGTCCGGTTCGTCGATGGACATCACACGGAAAAGATAGAATCTGATTTTTTTTCGATGTATATAGAAATAATATTTACGTATACACAAATAAGTATGCTCAAACAACCATAAAACGTAAAATAGATACAATTATAAGGATGGTTTACTTTTGGCCTCAAGTCTATTTGCGTGTCATATGACCGGAAATAGCATATAAAAGAATATTGGGATATAAAACTTAGGTATATGATCAATGAATATTTTTGTTTAGTTCTCGTTCAAAGTGTTTTATGAGCATCCATAAATATTTTATTCCGTTCGGGTGTACATGTTTTTATGCCTTCTACGTACAAGAACATTGCACGGAAAAGATAAAATTTGATTTTTTATGTCAATATATCTGCATGAGTAGGCCCAGACGAGCACACCACCGGTTGGAGTGGCCTCCTCCGGGCCCAACGACGACACTACCCTAGCGGTCGCTGCAGCCGCCAACACATCGCCTCCAAGGCTGCCACACGTACACCTGGCTCCGCAGCATGAAAAGACGGAGTCTGCCCCTGTTTTGCAGTGGGGCGACCACCACCTCTGTAGAATAGCCGACAACGGTGAAGAGGAAGTAGCTTGGGCGGGAGCCCCAAGGGGTGTTCGGGTTTTCATCCTCGTGTCGCCACGAACGGGACAGAGACTCAGATGGTGTCACACCTGAAACGTTTTTCCCCCAGGTTGGGGAAGTGAACATTTCATTCATTTGATTTAGAGAGCTATAATTACAGGATAAATGATGAACAAAACCCTTTGGTTTTTTAATATAGTTCACATAACATGTGTGTAGCTATTGTTATGAATGCACAGCCTAAAAGGTAGCCTAGACAAAAACTTATATGGGCACAACCGACAGGTAAGAAAAATGTTTCTCCACCTGCTTCACAGGGAAGTACCACATTTGTACCTATCGCGCGACTTCAACGGTTGCAGTTAGACATACTAAATTGTAGTGATCCATTGACCTACTCACTCATAGTATTAATTTATTTAAACTCACCGATGTGCTACTACTTATTATATTTGCACTATTACTCATTTTGACTTCATTTTTTTACTTCATTTACAAGCTAGTGCTCTTACTTTTATTCGTGAGACTATCCTGGGTAGTGGGTATCACACTTGCACACACGTCTTTCGATGATCCTTTCCAATGCAAGATCTTGTTAAGTAGCCCTCCTACTTAACCCATCTTCCATCATAAAAATGCAGACATGTATGCACAATACCAAGTACAGTAGTTTGTTGTGCACAAGAGGTTTCGGGAGATGTGAACATACGACATTAGACATTTGGACCTGAATGCTACTGGATTTGATATCTTCTCAATCTCTCAACCAGATGATTCGACTTTTATCCCTAGTTGGCGGAAGGCGGCTTCGAACCATGTCCCTGGTGAGTGGTGCCGGGAATTCAGCTCCGTTGCAACATCACGGTCCAGCTTTTGCCGTCGCATGGGTCTATAGCAAGGAGATCCAGAAAGAGGAATGCAAGATCACAAGACATTGCCATGACTAGATCACTAGGCAATTTCTGCATACGGATGCTACAAACAACAATCTAGATCGATACAGCTAACCGCAGCATGCAATGCTTTGTGTAATTCCCATTGTGATCGGTGTGAGCTTGGGAGGAAGAGACAAGGGCTGCAGGGGTCTTGAACTTTACGAGTGATATTAACAGAAGGGAATGCAACTTTATAACGTCTCTTGTTTTGTTGGTCAATTGTTGGACCAAATCGATTTAAAACATCAAGTTGTTCCGGACAAATTATCCCGGTTGGCCTGTTCTTGACATCTAATGAGGCCACGAGTGTCCATCAAAACTAGTTGTACATTTTGATACATTGGAGGGCAACATCCTCGCTAAGAGTTATAAGGCGAGCGTTGTCCACACATATGTTAGTACATGGGAACTGATGTATCGGTCATCGGCTTGCTTGGATTGCTCGAAAGTGTTACGAGAATAGAATTTGTGTTCATCAGAAAATATGTACCTGTAGAGGACACTCAGTTAATTTTGTTAGTGAAACTGACAAATAGAGTTCAAAAGTTTCATGGCTTGTCATGGAGAAATTTGTGACTTGACCACGGTGTGTGTGGGGCAATTAAAGATGAACTGCCGCTGCAAGTAAAATTGTTGTATCCAATTGGTAGGAGGATGTACCTGGGTAGTGCCCTGCTTTGCATGAGGGTACCGATTTGTTGTACGGTGCTGAACTCAGGGGCTGCCCACTGGGTATGACAGGTATGCCATGCCATACCCTAGGGTATGACAGCCTTGCACATTACATATAGGGTAAAATGAAAAATTACTAGTGGGACATCTATTGGTTAGTAGTAGGTCTTGGGTTCAAATCCCACATTTTCACCATTTATTATACCACTATTTTATCTTTTACCTTACTATTATGTTTTATTACTAGGTACTATAATTTTCTCATAATTTCTTCTTCTTCCTTGTCCTTTTTAAAAGTATAAATAGTAAATATGCATTATATTTACCATAGACATTACACTGATACTTTTGTTGCTTATGCTATATTAATACGAAGCTAGGTTGATATAGTATTACCCAACTAGGAAAAAACATGTTTATAACATAGATGAAGAAAATAGACAAATATATCTTTCACATGTTATGTATTTACAGAAAGAATTGTAATTTTATTTGATAAATATAAAGTCCAACAGTTTATAACAAGCCTGGAGTTACACATTTTTGCAAATGCTAAAAAAATTAGATGTATATTTTCTCTATTATAATTTGCATATATGTGGACGTGGTTGTGTTGTGGTGCTAAATGCGCTCTTTGTTATCTTACAATATTCCTAACACGTAGTTTGCAAAGTAAAATTCATTGAAATGCATTTAATTTTGTTTGTTTGACATAGATTGTTTGATGACAAAATAGTTGTATTTCTCTAAGATTGAAAAATAGATGTTATGGAATTATATGTGAATTTTTTATGTGGCATATCCTTTCGTGAAATCCTGGGTCCGCCACTGGCTGAACTTAAGTACTACATCGATCCATAATAAGTGTCCTTGATTTAGTACAACTTCGCACTAAATCAACGACACTTATTGTGGATCGGAGGGAGTAGTGTTTTTCTAAAAGGAGGCACCCCCCCTCCCCCAGATCAACATCGAGTAAGTTTATGTTGTTTCGAGGGTATATTTTTGAACATTTTTATTTTGTATGGACAAGAAATGTAACCGACTACCAAAATTAAGTTCTATGGGCAATCTCATAAGTAATTTATTTGGAGGGAACTTTTTCATGCTAGTAGAACTCTCCTACATAACACGATGTTCCAGATGCAGATTGATCAGAGTTTCGAAGGTTGAGTCATGAACCTGACTCTATGCAACCAGCAGTGCAGCGAGCCCCAGCTTTATATGTACCGACGTGTCTAGCGTCTCGCACCAGAAATAGCTCATGAACGGGAGGACCTCCGGCATTAAAATAAACACGCTGCGTATATCTTATTGTTGCGCTGCGTAGATTCTGATGTAACGAACTTCAACGCCAGGTAAGGCCGAGTGGTGGTCAGCAAGGGAACATTTTCTCCCTTGTAAACAACATTTCTTCCAATATATGTTCCACCACTCGCCTTCCTTATTAGCAGGGAAAACAAAATAGTTTTAGTATCTTATGATAGTTAGCATGTTTTATAAAATCCAGTGTTGCATATAGGTGATATCCAATTCTATCGCATCAACGGTGACGAATCTCGGTATCATGGCACAATGGGGACTCGCAGTGCTATGACAGTTGCACGTAGGGTGGTGGCGCTTTTTGGCATCGTGGTGGCATTAACGGCAGGCCAATCAAAGACTATGCAGACCTTGCCCTGAAGATTGGACAACAGTTCGACAGTGGTGACAATTTTTGTAGCGTGTGCATAAGGTTCTTGCTATGAGTCTGCTAAACCCTATGTACACTCTCGTTTCGCTTAGAGGGTGTCCCGGGGTATGCGATTGTTCCTTGTTTCTAGCGGGTGGAGGAATTTCGTTGTTTTCCTGGCATTGGCCCTGTTGACATGATTTTCACCCATTGTCGGGTATGTAGGAGTTGTGTGGTGGCTTCGGATTTTTTTGACGTATGTCCTTTGTCTGCCCTTTGTTGAATAAATTAATAAAAATAACCGTATGCATATTTTTTATGCAGAGGCCATGGGGTCCTCATCCTCCATTTTGAAAAGTCTCCAAACAACCATAAAAGGTACTGTAAAACTGAATATGAGCACAGACCTATGAAGCTGATTGTTATGCTGATAATCCATACCACGTGAAGGAAGAACAGAAAATTCACTAAGCGGAATAAAGTTCACACCCGGTCTGTGATACCGCAGCTCTCTTCAGTGACATCTAAATGTATGTGAAGTCCCACAGTTCGCCGATTTCTATGCTCTTGTCAAGTTATTTTGTTCTTTCTCTATGCAATAACTCTGCGCTCACAGTAACTCTTTGAGTACTCCAATCCATGTCACATCGATCCACTTTTTAGACTACCTTTTTCTACTAAATATATATCAACAATTTATATATATACACACACAAACACACTATGGAAAGCGGTCTAGTTGTCAACACATATCATCACGATGAAAAGGATATTGTCTCTTTGTTTTTGTTGCTTCAGACGCTTGGCTCTCTACAAGTTATAGGCAGTTTGGCATGAGAGATATCAGAATAGTGTGTTCTGTGCTGGGTCACATGCGGCTGTGCACAATCTGGAGCCGCATCCTCCCAGCCAACGCCTTGAACAACACGGTGCTACGGTATTGTAGGACCCACCATTTCTATCGTCCGAACCGGAACTTTGTCGTGCTCGCTAGCGGAGCGACAAGAGCGACCCAGTTGTATGCTACTATAGAGCGTAAGACCTCGTGGTGTCTAGAGATCACTAAGCAAGCATCACTTACAATCAAGCATGTTGGTCCAATGAGAAAAGATACTCCCTCCCATATTAATTGACTCAAATTTGTCTGAATTTAAATAAATCTAGGCACTATTTAATATATATAGGTGCATCTAAATTTTAATAAATCAAAGTCAATTAATATGGATCGGAGGGAGTAAGAGAACTTCACTTCATCCGAAAGGGTCAAACGAACGCGTAGTAGACTATGAGGATGGGAATGGGTCGACCTAGGCCCAGCGAAACTTGCAGACCTGCACAACACAAACTCAAGACTTTGCCCCAACGAACAGTGAGGTTGTCAATCTCACCGGTTGATGTAACAATAGATTAACTATATGGTGTGGAAGGTAATGGTGGTTTGCAGAAAGTAAACAGTAACAGTGGAAGGTGTATCAATGGTAAAGATTGGACCGGGGTCCATAGTTCACTAGAGCTGCTCTCCTTAGATAAACAAACATGGCATGCTGGATAAACAAATTGCAGTGGGGCAATTGACAGGACTGAGCAAGGCATAACAATGCAGTACTAGATATTCATGATACTAAGAGATTCGATTGGGCAATACAACAAGATACATAGACCGCCATCCAACTCCATCTATGACTAGAAATCCACCTTCAGGTTATCATCCGAACCCCCTCCAGTATTAAGTTGCAAGCAACAGATAACTGCTTTAAGCAAAGTATGTAAGGTAAACAATCCACTTGTTCCATGAACAAGAGACCATTGTTTTCTCCCTAGTGGCAACATCACATCTACAACCTTAGAGATTTCTGTCACTTCTCTTAGATTAAATAGAGGCATGAACCCATTATTGAGCATAAATACCACCTCTTGGAGTCACTAGCATCTACTTGGCCAAGATAGCTACTAGAAATGGAGAGCATGCAAGATCACAAATAACATAGATATGATAGAATCAATAAGACAAAACCATTAATCAATCTTACATAGTAATATCCATATCCATCGGATCCCCACAAACACAACATGCATGATTACAAGTAGATGATCTTGATCATGAACGGAGCTCACAAGATCTAAACATGGTAGCACAAAGGAGGAGATACAACCATCTAGCTACTATATGAACCCGTAGTCCAAGGTGGAACTACTCACACTTCATACCGGAGGCTGGCATGATGAAGAAGAAGGCCTTTGGGATGATCTACCCTCTGGCAGGATGCCGGGAAGAGCTTCATATCCCCCAATCTAGGGACGATGGTGGCGGCGGCTACAGACGGGTTCGTGGAATATTGATCGGGTACTTAGGGTTTTTGCATCGGGGGGTCTTTATAGACGAAGAGGTAAGGCACGGGGGCGGCCAGGGTGGTCACACCCCCCAGGCGCGGCTAACCCTAGCCCGCGTCGCCAGGGGGTGTGGCCCCATTGTGCCTCCCCTTCGTCTCGCACTCTGGCTCCGTGTTCCCCACGGTAAAATATTGACTTTGGCTTGTGTACCATCCAATTCCGAGAATATTTATTTTCTGCCTTTCTGAAACCAAAAACAGAAGAAAACAGGCAACTGGCACTGTGGCATCTTGTTAATAGGTTAGTACCAGAAAACATATAAAAACACCTCAAAGTGTAGACAAAGCAAAGGAAAGTTGATACTAAACAAGCATGGAACATAAAAAATTATAGATACGTTTCCGACGTATCAAGCATCCCCAAGCTTAACTCCTGCTCGTCCTCAAGTAGGTAAGTGATAAAAATAATAATTTTTAAGGTGACATGCACCATCAAAATCAAGATCAAACCATTTGCAAGCATTAAAAGCTGGGATCAAAGAACTCTAAACATGAGCATGAAAGATGGAGTTCTAACAGTAAGAGAAAGTAACTATGTATGAAACATGAAAGATTACAAACAAAAATCATGAATAAAATGCATTGAAAAACGTTTGTTTGTTTCACATACAGAAAACATAGCATAGTGACATTCAGCTTGTCCCTCATGGAGTAGCAAATAGATGCATAGGACACCTTCAAAGTTCATAAGGGTGACTAGATACAAATAGCACAAGAACAAGTAATATTAACAATATGCATCAATCAATAAGTTTTGGGATAATGCACATAGAACTAAGAATGGCAATTATGCTCTCTTAACTGGTGCCTAAGGATAGAAGGTGAAGACTCAATATAATAGTGAAAGAAATGCCCTTCATATAGGGAAGCAGGGATTTCAAGTCTCAAAAAGAGCTTCCAAAAATTATGGTACTTGTTAGCTTTCATCTCTCATTGCTCCTATCATAAGCATCTTGAAGTGATTACGGTTAAAGTGAACAAACTATGGAGTATATGCTTGACATAGTATAAGTTGGCAATCTCATGTCCCTTGAATATGAGGGTTGCTCCTCATGCTACTCAACTTTGGTCACCTGTAAGTTTTTGTCATAGTAAGTACATGTGTATCATAGAGAACCACCAACGGGGTACCCCTTGCACATGATACAGGAACTATCCCATAATCAAAATGACAAGGCAAGCAGACAATGAGCATTTCAGCAATCTTCTTATTTATCATGGGAAAATGGTGATTTTTTCTTTTTTTCCTCTTTTCAATATGTCTCTTTTTTTATAAGAAGAAAGCTTCATAGATGTTATTATGGTGATGCTGCAAGTTTCCACCATGATTAGGCATGGCTTAGGCTAGCGGGCCAGGCATTTCTCTAACACACATACATAACTCCATGGACTTATAAGATCCCTCTTTATTTCACACCGACGACATCCATAGACAAAAGAGCATGATGTCAACTGTGTACAAAGTACAAGTGCAATGTTGAAGCGTTCCTCGTGACAACACGGTTCTGCTAATTCCAACGTATAAGTGCAAACATATACAACATAGATGACACAATGGTTCAAGTTTATTAGGGGAAAGAAAAATATAGTGTGCCATCAAGTTTGTGAGAGCCTTAATCACTAAGTTTTCACATAACAAAATACTTTTTAATTGGAAGATAGATGAAAACAATAATATACTTGGAATGGTGTAACACACCATGCATAGGAATTTATAGTGAACTCCTTGGAATAACTTGGTTTCTTGGGAGTTGGATGCATGAGTAGAGCTTACTTATACAAGTGGAGGATAGCAAAAGACTGGGAACGACCAACTAAAAGAGCAATAATGGCCATAATCATATAGAGTGACAGAACATTACTAATCAAAGCATAAAGTGGTACTACAAGTCAAGGACTAAATGATCATAGAGTTTAAGACAAGTTTGTAAGGGTGTCGTCTTGATCCCCTTCATGGAGAAGTTTAGAAGTTTTCTTGCCTTTGTGATGAAGCGAATTGACACTTTTTTGCTGATAGGAGAACGAGTGCTTGCAACCTCTGCAGTCTACACGGAAAAGCAACAAGGGCAACTAGCGGCCGATTTGCTTGTTATCAAATGCAACTGCAGGAGCATAGCGATGTTGGTTGTCACGTTGTTGTTTTTTTGTTCTTTTCTTTTTTTCTTTTTTGCGGCGAATGGATATTTCATTACCCGAGCAAGGGTTACATTCTAATCTTGCAATAGCAACAACCTCAACATGACAAATATGCAACTACAGCATACCGTATACGGTGCTGGCTTCATCTCATCGCAGAAAGAGCTTGTTTCCACCGAGCAGCATGGTCTCCATTGCTTGGATGATTCATTCAGTTTTTTCTCTTACCATATTATTTTTCCCAGCGTATCCTATACTCCCTCCGCTTCGTAATATAAGATGTTTTAGCTTTATGAAAGGAGTGTATCTAGATCTTTTTTAGTGCGTACATTCACACGTGACATGCTATAATCACCTATGTACGCTTTCTCACATCTGCACGAGGGAACGGATTAATAAGAAGAGGAGAATTAACATATCTACATAATAATATTCTGGACTCCAACTCAGGTAGCAGGATTGTCATGAGTGACCTCATTCCTCAGTTGCATCAGTCAGGCATCAGTCTTTCTGTGTTTAGATCACACAATTAGTAAAAGGTACCGTACACGATCTCAGCACCCATAAGATCCCTTTCTTACTATTGCTATATTTTATATATGCTAGTCAGATCACACAATTTGTAAAAGGTACCATACAAAATCCGTGAGTAAAAAGCCCGTCATATATTGAACATCACCCTTGGCCTTTTCACCAAGTGTTTCCACATACAAATTCACTGTTTTTATTTTCTTACTCCTTATCCATCAATAAATTTTCTGCCCTCTTCAATAACTTAATTATTGTACTCTTTTCATCTTTATAACTTCGAGTTATCTTCATTGATACACCATGTTCTTCTTGCCTTCTTGATATATTATTATTCTTCATGTCAACCCTTGAATCATTGACTAGTACCTACTCCTCATAATCTATTTTCCAGGTCTCAACCTATAAGTATGGTAATCTCTATAAAGAATAGTCGACAGACAACCAAGATGTGGAGATACAGATCATATGTTTTTATGAGCTCATTGCTTAGACCTCAATGTAGCTTGTGATTTGGGAGACATCGGGATTAGCAAAGGTGCAGTCAATGTACAAGTTGGCTCGGACAACAAAAAAAAACTTGTTGTGCTCCTCCCTTCCATCGCAAGTTTTGCATTGCCGGCTACTGGATGCACCTTAGAGCTACAGTCATTTCTTTTGTTAGAGATGCCCGTCGTTGTTTACATTCATCGTGATCTAGTCGCGTGCTTGGCGGCCTCATGGTGGGATCCGCTGCCAAGTTCACCCGCCAAGTCTACATGGAAGTGTGGTCGGCCTCCTGTAGAGTGCGACTTCTCACGATCAATGGCTTAAACCGTGCCATACCCACTGCAGGGTATTCACATGAGGCACAGGCGGGGTGGAGCGAGGCAAGCATGTGATTTGGTGGATGCATTGTAGTGATGTATTTTCTCGATCTATTTTAAATACACATGGACTTAGTTATAACTTTCTCAAATGGGTATAGTAAAATATTTTCTGTTTCTAATTGAAAGATTGTGTAATTTTCAGTTGAATTTTTTTACAGATTCAATAGGAAGGTCGATTGTTTTGTATAGAAATCCACAACAATTAGTACAATTTAAAGTGGCATGAAAATAGTTCAAGTTAGTGTTGCATCTTTGTTTTAATATTTTCATCCGTCCCAACGAGGCATGATGCCTCGCGGAGATCCGTATTTTGGATCCTCTGTGAACCCATTTGATACTTTGCTTTAGAACAACTAGCATGGTGGCCCTCGCAAATGCGAGGGCACAATCTCTAATTAGTTGAAAGTGTCTTAAAAAAGTTACTATTTCAGGGATATCACATTTCAAGATAATAAATAGTACGACTATAGGACTACAAATAAATGTATGATAAATAAATTAAGACTATGGGACTATAAATAAATGTAGGATAAATAAAGTATCACATATGCTAAGTAACACCTTTACCCAACTAAAATTTATGGGCTAATGATGTTGGGTCATTTCATGAAACACACATGTGGATTGTTTGTAAGTAATATTATCTCAATAGTAGAAGTATGTGCGTTGTTAGGTCGGTATGTGAGGTTAAGTACCATTCATAAATTTAACTGATTAGCTTAAATGAAATTACTTCATTATCCTTAATAGTTAGGGAAAATTAAAAAATTAGAATTGCAATCTCAATATGTGTTTCTTCGTCACAATTAGTTTTCCAATTTTAAAACATTAAACCTTTTAGATTTTTACAGTCTTCATGGTGAAACTTTTACTTTTTGGTATGTAAACATTATTATAGAATTAAGATTAGTACGTTGACACTATTTTAGTGATATTTTTTGTTTTCAACCCATCCATTAACCATTTTAAATGTCATGAGTAAAAGTTAGAGAATTATGACATGAAGTTTTCTATAATGTCATATGTTTTGATATAGTATTTTATCCACGTTTGAAAATCTTTGCATGTTTCCCTATTCGGCAATTCATTTTATATGCACACTCGACATGTATTTGTGGTTCCATTTCACATGAATATATGGCTTGGATGACATGGCTCCACCTTTTTAACTAATGTTCAATTTTTTGAGTCACTGAAGGACTGTGCTCTTTATGTTGACTCCACAACATAAAAAAGGCACATACAATATTCAAAATATGTCTAATCATGCAAACCAAAAAATATCCATCGACTCAATTTCTAATAAAAAATTACACATTTTAGGTCCACTAAATAAATAATTTGTGCCAGGATTTATTATGTGGATACGCGATATTAACTAAAGATTTATCGCATATATAACATGCATGGTGGCGTTCTATTTGTAATATAGGATGCATACATTGTTTTATCTCATGAATATAAATTTTTGTGTATGATTTTGTGAAAATGAAAAAATATACTAAAATAATTATTTTTCCAGTTTCAACCCTTTTTTAAAACTTGGATCTACCATTTGTCATTATCAAACCTTTAACATCAAAGTGTGTACACCTCTTGGTGATGCCAAAAGGGTGTCTTGGCTAAAGGCTATATGTGTCATTATGTTTGTCCATATATGAGAATTAGGAAGACCTATTGGTTTTTATGGATTTTATGCCGAGAAAGCTTACATTTCTGCAAAAATTTCTAGCATGTGCATAATCATTTTAATTATAATTGTGATGACATATTTCTTGGGATACTTATATCAATTTTGGCAAAAGGAAAATCCAATGGATTTGATTCGGGTGCTTTAGTGTTTCTTGGAAATATCAATTATATCTCTTGTTTCTTGTAATATATAATAGATCAAGTTGATAATTTAAAGGCTACATGCGCTTATGTGGTAATATCTAGCTTTTTAAAAATAATCAACATGCTGATATCAACACATATAGACCAGATGTTTAAACATAAAAAATAGGTAATAAGTCATTTGTAATTTCTCTATTAATATTCAATGAGTATGATACAACAACATTCCGACGAAAGTTTTAATAAACTAATATTCAAAATATTTTATCTCTTTTAAATTTTTTAGATAAATTAAATATTTAGATATCGCATGGTGATTTTTGTATACTCAACCATGCGGGCAAAACTGTAAATGTACTACCTCCATTCCATTGAATAAGGCCTATATTTTTTTTTGAAAAGTCAAACTAAATAAACTTTGACCAAACTTTTAGAAAAAGAGTATCAAAAACTATGACATATAAAGATATCACATGAAAATATATTTCACAGTGTATTAAAAAGTGTTGATTTTAGATTGTATATTGCATTGTAATACTATTTTCTAAGTCTGACTTTTAGTAATAAATATAAGACTTATTTATTGAAACAGGAGTATATATTACCACATGAAAGCTTCCTTCCGGTATTATCCTAGCTACTCTACAAAAAACATTGTTCTTGCTAGCTAGACTTGTGTACGATTTTTTTCTTGAAGGAACGCAGAGCTAGCTAGTACACGTCTTAATTCGTAGAAAAAAAAAAGGTACTCCGGTCGGCCGGCTACATAGAGGGTCTACGTTTTATTTGAACGGACTCTTCTAGCTGGCTAAGTCTTTTATTCCAAATGGACTCGGCTATCCTAGGGATATATTCCCTAAAAAAGCTGTTTTAAAAAAATCTATTGACACGTACCAAAAGTGTGTCAAATTTCTACCACACAGATTTACGTAATAAATTATATTTCTTTAAATCACAGCCACATATTTTAGATCCAACTGTCAAAATAATTCTGATGATGTGGATCAACCTGGTGCCTCGAAAAACAACCTTATATTGCTTTTAGTATATCTATCTACTAATTTACAGAACGGTAGGTTCGTCCTCCCAGTTTCGTTCCAATTTTTTGTCGGTCGATTTTGCCCTTGACTGTTCAGGGTAATTACCTAACCTACCACCGCCAAGTGATTCGAGGAAAAAAAGCGCCTCCACCCGATCCGTTGACCTGCAGGCCGCAACGCTCCCACCCCGCCCGTCCCAACGCCCACGATCCAGGCCGCCGCCGCCCTGCTCCTACCATCTCCTGTGCCCCGCCGCTTCCTCTCTCTCTCGCCTCAGGATCCCACCACCAAGCCCACCCCACCACCGGCACTACCACGCGGCCAATCAGCGCCCTTGCGCCGAGTACCTCTGCCGGCCGGCTTCTTCCTCCATCGTGACAAGCTTGTGGGCAGATTGGCGACCATGGGCGCCATATGCAAATCCCCACCAAGCGCCGCTTCTTCACTGGCAGGCCGCGCTCGGCGTGAAGTATGGCGACGCACGAGCTCGTGGCTCCCAGCGTCGTAACCGGCGGCATCGGGGAGGAGGAGGGCTGCGAGTGGGAGGGGATTCCCGACCCAAGCGGAGACGTCGCTAAAGAAGGAGGCTCACCTCCATCCCTTCTCTTCCCCGATTCCGGCGACCCAACATCAAATCCGTTCGATTGGATATAGCTCGAGACAGATTTGGTGGACTGGAAAGAGTAGAAGAGGTCAGGAGGGAAGATGGACCAGGTGTTGAACAAGGTGAGGAGCTACTGGTTCAACAAGAGGGCCAGCAAGGAGATCGACTCCACTGACGACGAGTCGACGACCTGAACCTACATGTCCGGCGCACGCGAACCATTCGGGTCTCTATACTACAACATCCACCGACAAGATTCTATGTCAAGGCATCGAGCGTTTTTCTCTTGCTAACGCCATCTGAATGAGCTGGGTATCAATGAATTATAAAAAAAATCTTTGTCGATCTTGCTCTCGTGACAGAGTGTGGATTCGTGAAGCAAGCGTTCGGAGGGCAAAGGTCTACAGTATACCTTCTCCCATATTCTCTTTGTAAGGATGAAGCAATAGAACCACCTACTGATTCAATGTGTATTCCCTTTCCAAGTAATTTCTGAGTGTCCACAATCGTTCATATTATTGGTGAATCTTCTAACTACTATGATGTGAGGCAGTAATTCTACCATTCTGCCAGCCTCTCTACGATGATAACATTAGTTGTTAGTTATTTGGCTTAACATGAGATTTTCGATTGCAGGAAAAGGCCATGGCGGACACGTGATATGAGGTGTTGTCTGTGCTGCATTTGATGGACATTGTCTGCTTGCTGCAGGCAAACTCCCTCCTTCTTCCAAAGGCTTATGGCGATGGTTACAGGCCGACGGTCTCTGAAGGTAAAGCTTAGCTGCATCTGAAATCATGTTCGGGGCATTTATGAATTGGAAAAAGTTCATTGGCTTTATGCTGAATTGCTGGTAACTGATGAGGCATCAATTTTTGTCAATGTATATAGAGAACAGATTCTTGAAGGCAGATGGCTGAAAGATTTTTGTCAATGTATTCAGGAGACAACTTCCAGTTGACCTGGCTGAAAGACATGGCTGAAGGAAACAACAAAACTCTTAGCCTGCAAGCTTTGGGTCAGATATTGTATTCTCAGCTTAACATATTTTATTTAAATTCGGTGGCTAAACCCATATGTGGTTATCTTTTTTACACATGAGTTTTTATGTCCGTTATATTTAATGTGCGACGAGAAAATTTGAAGAAATCGTAGCAACGCACGGGCATTCAGCTAGTAATAGATAGATAGTGTGATATGTCATATAACACTACAACCCATCTAAAAAGTGTTAATGCAATCTTCTCCTAGTCCCCGTTTGGCAAATAACTACACAGTCGACGCTCGTGTAGCAATCAAAAAGACGAGTTTTTGTTAAAAGGGGAAAACGGAGGCCCGGCCTTGTGTCATGCTGGTCGTGCGTGGGAGACATGTCATGCTCTCGCGTGATCGAAAGTGAGATTTTCCAGCTAAGCTTTAGTTTGCTCTTTCTGGGAGGATTAATTTTGGTCTGAGTTATAGTCTGTGATTGCTATCTCTACATAAGAAGCAAAGCAAGGAGATGCTGAAAAGAAGGCCAAGAAAAAATAAAGAAATAACTGGATCCAGCGTCGTTGCATGTGTCCATCTTTTCTCTTCTTGTTAAGGTTGTAGTTCGGGGAAGTTCTCACCATCATAGATCCCAACTAAGCGACTAACCTTTTTGAATCACTCTCTCGGTCTGAACCAATCTAGGTATCGAAATTACTTTTCAGATCATTGGATCTTCTCAGAGATGTGAGCTAATTCGATGTGGAATTGAGGATCAAAATGTAATTGATGTAGCCCATCATACGCCAATCACAATGCCACCAAGTAATGCTACTCCGACCAACACACCTAAGATGAATGCCTTCCATCACTTGTTATCCATTGACCCTCACTTGAATGGGATACTACTTGAACATTTTGTCCATCTTATGACTAGGACCATATACATGATCAACATGCCAAGAGGACTCACCAAGGGTGCTCAAGGGAGTTTGCCTGCAGCAAGCAGACAATGTCCATCAAATGCAGCACAGACAACACCTCATATCACGTGTCCGCCATGGCCTTTTCCTGCAATCGAAAATCTCATGTTAAGCCAAATAACTAACAACTAATGTTATCATCGTAGAGAGGCTGGCAGAATGGTAGAATTACTGCCTCACATCATAGTAGTTAGAAGATTCACCAATAATATGAACGATTGTGGACACTCAGAAATTACTTGGAAAGGGAATACACATTGAATCAGTAGGTGGTTCTATTGCTTCATCCTTACAAAGAGAATATGGGAGAAGGTATATTGTAGACCTTTGCCCTCCGAACGCTTGCTTCACGAATCCACACTCTGTCACGAGAGCAAGATCGACAAAGATTTTTTTTTATAATTCATTGATACCCAGCTCATTCAGATGGCGTTAGCAAGAGAAAAACGCTCGATGCCTTGACATAGAATCTTGTCGGTGGATGTTGTAGTATAGAGACCCGAATGGTTCGCGTGCGCCGGACATGTAGGTTCAGGTCGTCGACTCGTCGTCAGTGGAGTCGATCTCCTTGCTGGCCCTCTTGTTGAACCAGTAGCTCCTCACCTTGTTCAACACCTGGTCCATCTTCCCTCCTGACCTCTTCTACTCTTTCCAGTCCACCAAATCTGTCTCGAGCTATATCCAATCGAACGGATTTGATGTTGGGTCGCCGGAATCGGGGAAGAGAAGGGAAGGAGGTGAGCCTCCTTCTTTAGCGACGTCTCCGCTTGGGTCGGGAATCCCCTCCCACTCGCAGCCCTCCTCCTCCCCGATGCCGCCGGTTACGACGCTGGGAGCCACGAGCTCGTGCGTCGCCATACTTCACGCCGAGCGTGGCCTGCCAGTGAAGAAGCGGCGCTTGGTGGGGATTTGCATATGGCGCCCATGGTCGCCAATCTGCCCACAAGCTTGTCACGATGGAGGAAGAAGCCGGCCGGCAGAGGTACTCGGCGCAAGGGCGCTGATTGGCCGCGTGGTAGTGTCGGTGGTGGGGTGGGCTTGGTGGTGGGATCCTGAGGCGAGAGAGAGAGGAAGCGGCGGGGCACAGGAGATGGTAGGATCAGGGAGGCGGCGGCCTGGATCGTGGGCGTTGGGACGGGCGGGGTGGGAGCGTTGCGGCCTGCAGGTCAACGGATCGGGTGGAGGCGCTTTTTTTCCTCGAATCACTTGGCAGTGGTAGGTTAGGTAATTACCCTGAACAGTCAAGGGCAAAATCGACCGACAAAAAATCAGAACGAAACTGGGAGGACGAACCTACCGTTCTGTAAATTAGTAGATAGATCCAAAAACTGTTTGTTACATTATTGAAACTGACAATAGGCTTATTTCCCTTATACACATTGGTATAATAATACAAACTTTTTGGGCCATATTGTTTCCTGTACCTCAAGACTGCATGAACACTTTTGGATTTCCTAATTGGACGTGAGCTCAATGGCATATTAATAACCTATTCGCATAGTTGGTGCAACCAAAAAAAGAGAGTTCTAGCACAAGATGTACGTAGAGGTGTTGTTCGCAGACTATTCATTAGAGAGAAACAAAGATCTTATTGTACAACTAATAATACCAATATATTGGATTGTCACCAAATGAATTTGCCAATGTAAGGTTTCACCTTCGATATCAAGACAACAAACCGGTTACTTTAAGTAAACATAAATTGAACGAGAGCTTTTTTGTGATCTAATATTTTTTGTAAATATCTATGCTCATAACTTATTGGGCTTAATATTTCCCGTGATGTAATCACAGTAAATATTATGTCGGCTATGGTTTCAAATTTTGTTAGATTTAAGTGTATGGACCACTGAAGCATAGTTTTATTATTTTGTAATAGATCATGCGACTTAAATAATTGATGTATGCTAACAACGATGGTTAATAATCAGTTGAAATAAATAATATTGCGGTGCAATGCGATTGAATAATATCATTTGAAGGATATGCAATAAGTTAGTAATCGGTTAAAATTCTGAAACTGTGTGTCATCTAAGTACTTTTTAGCATGAATTTGATATATGACTATATTCCATCCAAATTATGACATCACAAACATATATCCATTGGAGAGTAGAGCATCAAGATGACAAAGGAAGCACGGGAGGAAGAGAGGCAAAATATATCCAGATAGCGCTACCTATATTTCACAACTGACATTCTATAATATTGGCGGTGTTCTTTGAAATTTCATAATAATTACTCTATATAAATTATAGTTATTTAAAATATCTCCCACACACGTGATATTTTATCTCAAATTATAGTTGCTGCAGGTATAGAATATTTTGATTTAGAAATTTATGATACCAAGTTTCCAGTATCAATCCAATATCAAGACGATGCCCTTGCATTTGCAAGGGCCACCATGCTAGTTTTTTTAACAGAAATCAGCATCATTGAGCACTTTTTTGGCGAATGCAGATAGAGTATATACTTTCCCAGGACAACTTTTACTTGATAGTTTTACATTCTTAACTACTTTCAAAATGCCAGCTAGTTAGTCGATTAGAAGGCCTAACATGAATTATCTCATTTCTTGGAAAAAATGGAAAGGGCAACATACTTCAACAACATATGCACAAGGTTGTTATTTGTTTCCATGTGCATGCCTGTATTTCGTTGAGGAAATATTTGTTTGTGTAGCACATGCTAAGGGCACTGGGTACACAATATATATGTGTGGGTCCATTGATATCAATCACATACAAACTTGCATTTCATAAGTACCGAAGAAATCAAGGTTTTCTTGAATTCCTCGCCCTCTGTTTCCCTTAGACCTTTATTAAGTCTGCCTTCATTTCTCTTCGTCCATCTTTGAGACACAGAATGTGCTACCTATTTTAGTTCTTCCACCACGAACCCCAAAATGTCTTGCACATAGTATCAACGCATTTCTTTCTTAACATTCATATGCGTACCCACCAAGAGGATTCCATGCCACGAAAAAGAGATAGTTAGTAGAGTCGGCATGGGAGGTATCGGGACGTGCCAATATGTATGAACTAGGTTTGTGTGCAGAACTGACATGACACAAAGTACGATAATGTTGGCTTGAACAGTGAGACACTACAGGAAATGCCTCCGTTGACGAGCGCCCCGACCGCTCAGCGAAAGGAAACATATGCACGACAAAGGCACTGCCCGACATATACCTCCTCGGCATACTTGTCCGGAATGCTTGGCATAGGTGGACGTTTGGCAAAAAGATCTATGTCGAGCAAGCTTCACTCGGTTTTTTGGTGTCATTTGTCATTCGTCGCATCCTGGTTTGAGGGCTTATGATTGAGGCAAGTTAGTACAGAGAACTTGATGCTCAAAGGTTCTTGAAGCTAGTGTATATGTGTTTATGTTGGTCCACTCGGCTCAATCCAGTGAAAACGAGAAAAGAATTTGTCTTCATCTGACCGTGGACAAAAATGAAGTGTATATATTGGAGGATACTCCACTCTTTGGTAGAAATTTCTGAGTAACTTTCGTTCCTTTATGATGAAGCGAGTCGTGGGTACCTGACCCTGCTGATAGGTGTACGCAAAAGCTACAAGGGCGCACCTGGGTAGCGCCCGATTTGGCAATTGTCACATGCAGGTGCAGACCGATGTAGTTTTGTCGCGTTGTTTTTCTGTTTATTTTTAGTGTGGGATGAAAAGGAACTTCAAATATCACCAACCACAGCACGACAAATATGCAACCACAACACGTCGTCGTATGCTGCTCCGTTCGTCCCAAGGTAGAAAGAGCATAGCTTATTTTGAAGTGTGAAATCTTCAGGACAAACAACTCTATTTGTACAACTCTGTATGTACCGATGTGTCTAGCGTCTCGCACCAGATGTAGATCATGAACAGGAGGACCTCCGGCATCAAAATAAACAAACTGCAGACATCTTATTATTGTGTTGCGTAGAGTCTGATGAAAGGAAGTTCAACACCAGGTTGGGCCAAGTGGTGGTAAGCAAGGGAACATTTTCTCCATTGTAAACAACATTTCTGCAAATATATGTTCCACCACTTGGCCTTCCTTATTAGCAGGGCAAACGAAACATTTTTAGTATGTTATGACATTTAGCATGTTTTCTGAAATCCAGTTCTGCATATGCGTGATATCCAAACAACCAAATATGGTACTGTAAAATTTAATCTGAGCATAGACCTATGAAGCTAATTGTTATGCTGATAATCCATACCACATGAAGGAAGAACAGAAAATTCATTAAGCTGGATAAAATTCACACCCAGTCTATGTGAGATGCAGCTCTCTTCAATGACATCTAAATGTATATGAAGTCCCACAGTTCACCAATTTCTATGCTCTTGTCAAGTTATTTTGTTCTTTCTCTCTGCAATAACTCTGCTCACGGTTACTCTTGGAGTACCCCCAATCCATGTCACATCGATCCACTTTTTAGACTACCTTTTTCTACTAAATATCTACCAACAATTGATATATATACACACACAAACACACTATGAGAACCGGTCTAGTTGTCAACATATCATGACGATAAAAAGGATATTGTCTCTTTGTTTTTGTTGCTTTGGACGCTTGGCCCTCTACAAGTTATATAGGCAGTTGGCGTGAGAGGTATCAGAATACTCTGTTCCGTGATGGGTCACGTGCGGCTGTGCATGATCGGGAGTCGCATCCTTCCAGCCAACGCCTTGAACAGCTTGGTGTTGCGGTACTGTAGGACCCACCATTTCTTTCGTCCGAACCAGAACTTTGTCGTGCTCGCTAGCGAAGCGACAAGAGCGACCCAGTTGTATGTCACTAGCGCATAAGAACTCGTGGTGTCTAGACCACGGTGTGTGTGTGGAGCAATTAAAGATGAACTGCAACTGCAAATACAATTGTTTTATCCAATTGGCATGAGGATGTACCTAGGCAGTGCCCTGCTTTGCGTGAGGGTACCTATATGTTGTACGGTGCTGAACTCAAGGGCTGCCCACTGGGTATGACATGGATGCCATGACATACCCTAGGCCCAGCCTTGCACATTACATATAGGATAAAATGTAAATTTACTAAATTATATTAAACTATGCGCCTATTACTAGTGGGACATCTATTGGTTAATCGTAGGTTTTTGGTTCAAATCCCACATTATTACCATTTATTATACCACTATTTTATCTTTTACCTTACTCTTATGTTTTGTTACTAGGTATTATAATTTTCTCATGATTTCTTCTTCTTTCTTTTGCTTTTTAAAAGTATAAATAGTAAAGATGCATTGTATTTACCATAGACATTACATTGACACTTTTGCTACTTATGCTATATTAATACGAAGCTAGGTTGATATAGTATTACCCAACTAGGAAAAAACTTGTTTATAACTTAGATGAAGAAAATAGACAAATATATCTTTCGCGTAGTATGTACTTACGGAAAGAATTGTAATTTTATTTGGTATATGTAAAGTCCAACAGTTTACAACAAGCCCAGAGTTAGACATTTTTGCAAATGCTAAAAAATTAGATGTATATTTTTTCTATTATAATTTGCATATATGTGGACGTGCTTGTGTTGTGGTGCTAAATGCGCTCGTTGTTAGCTTACAATATTCCTAACACGTAGTTTGCAAAGTAAAATTCATTGAAATGCATTTAATTTTGTTTGTTCGACATAGGTTATTTGATGACAAAATAGTTCTATTTCTCTGAGATTGAAAAAATAGATGTTATGGAATTATATGTGAATTTTTTATGTGGCATACCCTTTCGTGAAATCCTGGGTCCGCCACTGGCTAAACTTAAGTACTACCTCCGATCCATAATAAGTGTCCTTGATTTAGTACAACTTCGCACTAAATCAACGACACTTATTGTGGATCGGAGGGAGTAGTGTTTTTCTAAAAGGAGGCAACCCCCCTCCCCCACATCAACATCGAGTAAGTTTATGTTGTTTCGAGGGCATATTTTTGAACAATTTTATTTTGTATGGACAAGAAATGTAACCGACTACCAAAATTATGTTCTATGGGCAATATCATAAGTAATTTATTTGGAGGTAACTTTGTCATCCTAGTAGAATTCTCCTACATAACGCGATGTTCCAGATGCAGATTGATCAGAGTTTCGAAGGTTGAGTCATGAACCTGACTCTATGCAACCAGTAGTGCAGCCATCCCCAGCTTTATATGTACCGACGTGTCTAGCGTCTCGCACCAGAAATAACTCATGAACGGGAGGACCTACGGTAGTAAGATAAACACGCCGCAGACATCTTATTGTTGTGTTGCGTAGATTCTAATGTAAGGAACTTCAACGCCAGGTAAGGCCGAATGGTGGTTAGCAAGGGAACATTTTCTCCCTTGTAAACAACATTTCTTCCAATATATCCACTCGCCTTCCTTATTAGCAGGGAAAACAAAATAGTTTTAGTATGTTATGATAGTTAGCATGTTTTATAAAATCCAGTTTTGCATATATGTGATATCCAATTCTATCGCATCGACGGCGACGAGTCTTGGTAGCATGGCGCCGTGTGGGGACTCGTAGTGCGTCGTGTGATGACGGTTCATAGGGTGGTGGCACTTTCTGGCATCATGGTGGCGTCGACGGCAGGCCAATCAAAGACTATGCGGATCTTGCCTTGAAGATTGGATAGCAGTTCAACGGCAGTGACAACTTTTGTAGCGTGTGCATAAGGTTCTCACTATGAGTCTGCTAAACCGTATGTACACCCTCGTTTCGCTTAGAGGGCATCTCAGGATAAGCGATTGTTCCTGGTTTCTAGCGGGTGAAGGAATTTCGTTGTTTTCCTGGCATAGGCCATGTTGACATGATTTTCACCCATTGTCAGGTATGTAGGAATTGTGTGGTGGCTTCGGATTTTTTGATGTATTTCCTTTACTGCCCTTTGTTGAAAAAAAATCCAAACAATGACAAAAAGGTACTGTAAAACTGAATCTGAGCACAGACCTATGAAGCTGATTGTTATGATGATAATCCATACCACATGAAGGAAGAACATAAAATTCATTGAGCTGAATAAAATTCACACCCAATCTATGTGAGATGCAGCTCTCTTCAATGACATCTAAATGTATATGAAGTCCCACAGTTCGCCGATTTCTATGCTCTAGTCAAGTTATTTTGTTCTTTCTCTCTGCACTAACTCTGCTCACAGTTACTCTTCGAGTACCCCCAATCCATGTTACATTGATCCAGTTTTCATACTACCTTTTTCTACCAAATATCTATCAACAATTGATATATACACACACAAAAACACACTATGGGAAGCGGTCTAGTTGTCAACATATCATGACTATGGAATGGATATATTGTATCTTTGTTTTTGTTGCTTTGGACGCTTGGCTCTCTAGAGGTTATTATATGCAATTCGACATGAGAGGTATCGGAATATTGTGTTATGTGCTAGGTCACGTGTGGTTGTGCAAGATCTGGAGCCTAGAAGAGGTTGTTGACATCTTGAAGGAAGTCAACATTGGAAAAGTCGTCATCGAACGATACCTCGACATGGACGACAAGGCCAACAGGAATGCTACGCTGCCGCTAATTAGGTTGCATCGTACGTGACTTAAATTTTGCTAGAGTTTCGAGCTCTAGCATTTGGAGTAGATGTGATAGAGAGTTATCATGTTTAGATTCAATCTATTCATCTACTTTGTTAGTATGCATTACTCGTGTAATTGTTATTTGTATGATCATGTTTTATAACTTATTTATTCGGATTAAATCATATGAATATTTTCTTATATTTTCAACACTACAAACCGCCCCTTGAAAGAGCACAAATCGAGTCAGAAAAAGTAAGTCAATGATCTTAATGTTCATGATTTGAATTCGAAGCAAAAAATAATAAGTAGCGGACACTCAACTTCTTTGAAAGTGAACGCCACAAAAAAGGGTTTGGAAGATTTATGGTTTTGTCACGAAGAAATTCCGTGAATTCATGACGATGCATGGAGCAAAGTTGAATTTTCACAGCAGTAGACGTGTGCAATGGGCACTATGGTGCACATATGCCCCGATTTGCATGGACATTCTAATATGTTTTAGAGTGCTGGATTAATGTTGTTTCCAGGGGACTTCTTTAATAGTTTACTAGCTGAATACCCGTGTGTTGCAACGGGAGATAAACAAACTCCATTTTGGAGACGCACAATCATCCACAATGGGTAGCCCGCTCGTTCTTTCTTTATTTACATTGACCTATTTTTTCTCAGATTTATTTACCTTGATATATAATTTAATTATATTTGAAGTTATATTTTTTCTCATGATTTCATTTTTTGCGTCCATTAAATATTTTTCCTAGAGCTGGATGCCTTCTGGTGATTCTTTATTTTGTATATAGTTATGACCGCCCAGTTTGTGGTAATTATTTTTGTCTTTCTTCTGCCATGCTTTCTATTCCTTCCATCCTTTGTTCCTTCCATATTTTTTGCTTTGTCCTTTATTTAGTTATCTATCATTGTACATTAACATAGATTTATATTCGTATATTATGAATTGTTGTTTGGTTCGTAGAGATGATTTTCCCCTTGGCTGCTAGTTTTTTGTTCCACTTAATTTATACTTATGTTTAGCTCTTATTTTTTTATGTTCCCCATTTTTCAAAACTTTGTTTTCTTTGGTCCAAAGTGTGGTTCTTTTAATACTCGTGATTTATTCCACGTGGTTTAAACCTATGGTTCAAATTTATTTCACTTGGTTTGAGATTCTTGTTACACCTATACTTGTAATTTGTTTCGTGGTGGTTAAATATTTATTCAACTTTACTCAAAACTTTGTTTCCTGAGAACTAATGATGTATTCCAGTTAAACTTATGTTCCCATTTAAGTATAAATATTTGTTCAAGTTGATTTGTTCCACTGACACTATTTTTGTTCTATTTAGTATAAATTTATATTCCTCATGTACGTGATTTGTTCCCAAGGCACTAAAATTCTTGTTCCATCTGTAGTCGTGGTTTTGTTCTATGGCCACCAAAAAATTTCATAGTTCATTCCAAAGTCACAGTCGTGTCATGGATATCCTACTTTCTTTTGAGTAGTGATAGTGAATTTTTAGATGATGATTTTTATCCTGTATACTACTGTTTGGAAGGAACTTTGTCATCCTACTAGAGTATTCATCCATAAGGCAGTGTTTAAGATGTTGAATCGACCCGAGTTACAACTAGACGTAGGTTTTGACCAAGAAGACCTCCGACACCAGCATCACAATAAACACATTGGGGCGTCATGTTGTTTTGTTGCGTATAGTCTAATGTAAGGAAATTTTAATGTCTGGTAATGCCCAGTGGTGGTCTCAAATATATTCTAATGCAAATGGAACAGTTTTAGCATATTACGACAGTTAGCATGTTTTCTAATACCCAGTTCTGCGTTTACGTGACATCCAAACAAGCACTAAAGGTACAAAAATTCTTTATCTCCTATACCGAGAAGAACATACCCATGAGGCTGATTGTTGGCGCTGGTAATTCATCCATCCTGGGAAGAACGGAAAATTCATTGAGCTGAATAAAGTTCACACCCAGTGTATGTGAGATGCAGCTCTTCGATGACATCGATATGTATGTGAAGTCTCGTAGTTCACTCATTATTTCTAGGCTCTCACTACTAGGAAACTAGCTATAGATAGACAGACCTTCTGTGGCGCATGGTTCTGACCATGCGCCACAAAAGTTGTCTAGTGGCGCATTTCATCAAATGCGCCATAGAAGTCTTTCAACTTTTGTGGCGCATATAGGAACTTTTATGGCGCATATGTCCACATGCGCCATAGAAGTTCCAACTTCTGTGGCGCATATGGACATATGCGCCACAGAAAGCTCGGGTGGCTCCTGCCACAGAATTCATTAACTGTACTCTGACCAACATTCTGTGGCGCATATGACCATATGCGCCACAGAAGTTTATCTTCTGTGGTGCATATAGAGGCATACGCCACAGAAGTTTCTGTAGGAAAAACAGATTCTACCCACCCCTCTGGATCGCCTTTTTAGCCTTGTAAAAAATAATAGAGAATGAAAAACACTTCAAAAAATAAAATCCTTTCACATAGTGATAGGTAATATGGTCTAGTTTGAAGGAAAATTAACAAACATGCATTTCGACTTTTTATAAAAAAAAGTTTATGCCACGGTAAAACGGCCGTAACTTTTGCATACGATGTCGAAAAAATACGTATAATATACCAAAATGACGAGAACAACGTTATGGCCAAACTTATGCTACTGTCGTTTAGCGATTATTTATATTTTAAAAATTCGAAAAGAGTAAAAAGTTATGGCCAAAAGATCGTTTTTTCCTGCAAAAAAATTAAAAAAGGAGGACAAACTTCTGTGGCGCATTTCTTCCATATGCGCCACAGAAGTTTTGGGAGGGATTCGAATTTTGAATCCCTCCCCCTTCTCCCTCTCTTATACTCTTCCACTTCTCCATCCTTCTTCTCCTCCACTTCTTCTCTCATTCTCCTCACCTTCTCCTCCTCCTTCTCCTCCACCCCGGTGAGCTTCTCCTCCTCCTCCTCCTCCTCCTCCACCACCACCCCGGTGAGCTCCTCCCTCCTCCACCCCGGTGAGATCCTCCTCCTCCTCCCACCTCCCTCCTCCTCCACCTCGACGAGCTCCTCCTCCTCCCACCTCCCTCCTCCACCCCGGCGAGCTCCTCCTCCGGCGACCTTCTCCTCCTCCTTCTCCTCCTCCTCCTCCTCCTCCTCCTCCTCCGGTGGCCTCCTCCTCTCCTCCACCGGCGACCTCCACCTCATCCACCAGCGACCTCCTTCTCTCTTCCATTGGCGACCCCCACCTCCGGCCAGTTCTGGCCGGTGTTTTTTTTTTGAAATTTGAAAAAAACTTCTGTGGCGCATATTGGCCAAATGCGCCACAGAAGTTTGAGATCTGGTTCGGGACTTCTGTGACGCATTTTGGCCATATGTAGTGGCGAGATAACAGTGGTGTATCCCATATGTGCCACAGAAGTCCCAAAATGGTGCGCCACTGATGGACCTTTTCCTAGTAGTGTCTTGTAAAATTAATTTATTCTTTCTCTTCAATAACTCTGCTCACAGTTTATCTTCATGTACTCCAATCCAGGTCCACATCGATCTACTTTTTAGACTACTTTTTCTACTCACTCTCTATCAACAAGTGCTATATATTCTAAGGGACACGGTCTAGCTGTTAATATATCACCACCATGAAAAGGATATTGTTTCTTTGTGTTCGTTGCTTCAACTTCTTGGCTCTCTGCAAGTTATAGACATTTCAGAATGGGAGGTATCAAAACATTGTGTTCTCTGATGGGTTAACGTGCAGCTGTGCACAATATGGAGACGCATCCTTCCACCCGACGGGTTGAACAGCTTCGTAGCCGTGTCATGCACAGCCCAGCATTTCTCGCCGCTTTGATCGAACAGTATCGTGCTCGTCGACGAAGCAACCAAGCGAAACAGGAGTACGGGACTAGAGCATAAGACCTCGCGGTGTGTACAGATCACTAAGTTTCATCGCTGAAACACATGATGTGCTGGTACACTGCTCCTCCAGAACTGGTCATTATAAGGGTGTACACTAACACGGATTTCCTTGTACCACGCGTTCTGTTTGTTTGAACAGTTTACTTAGTGATTCTATTTATTTGGGAAATTTGTCTCTAATCAGCAACAATAACTCTAGTTATCCAATCATTGTGAAACCAATTTATACCTCAGGTTTTGACAATCTGTTTGAAACCACTTCAATATTTAAAGTCAATGATGTGAATTTTTCTACAAAATTGTTGATGAGACCAGCGATGGCACCGAGCAAATGGGCATTGTTGTTTCACTATGTAGGATCGTGGCTCAGATGGTCTAGCGATGATGTCTGGAAGAGTGACATCGTTGTCAAGGCAATGGTTAGAGGACCAAAATGATGTACTGACTACATCGTTTGCCATGGAAGGGCTGCCACATGCCCACACGGAAGCCTGGCTCCAATATTAGGATGGAAAAACTATTATATGGTCTATAATATTTTTAGCTCATGTGAAATTTTTTTTCTTCCAGACAAGGTATGCCTCGATACATATTTGTATCAAGTTCATATGTATTTTTTTATCCGTCCGGTTCGTCGATGGACATCACACGGAAAAGATAGAATCTGATTTTTTTTCGATGTATATAGAAATAATATTTACATATACACAAATAAGTATGCTCAAACAACCATAAAACGTAAAATAGATACAATTATAAAGATGGTTTACTTTTGGCCTCAAGTCTATTTGCGTGTCATATGACCGGAAATAGCATATAAAAGAATATTGGGATATAAAACTTATGTATATGATCAATGCAATTTTTTGTTTAGTTCCCGTTCAAAGTGTTTTATGAGCATCGATAAATATTTGTATTCTATTCGGGTGTACATGTTTTTATGTCTGCTACATACAAGAACATTGCACGGAAAAGATAAAATTTGATTTTTTATGTCAACATATCTGCATGAGTAGGCCCAGACTCCGTGAATTAGTAGGCCCAACCGAGCGCACCACCGATTGGAGTGGCCTCCTCCGGGCCCAACCATGACACCACCCTAGCGGTCGTTGTAGCCGCTAACACATCGCCTCCAAGGCTGCCACACGTGCACCTAGCTCCGTAGCATGAAAAGCCGGAGTCCGCCTCTGTTTTGAAGTGGGGCCACCGCCACCGCTGAAGAATAGCCGACAACGGTGAAGAGGAAGTAGCTTGAGCGGGAGCCCCAAGGGGCGTTCGGGTTTTCATCCTCATGTCGCCACGAAGGGGACAGAGACTCAGATGGCGTCACACCTGAAACATTATTCCTCCAGGTTGGGGAAGTGAACATTTCATTCATTTGATTTAGAGAGCTATAATTAGAGGGTAAATGATGAACAAAACCCTTTGGTTTTTTAATATAGTTCACATAACATGTGTGTAGTTATTGTTACGAATGCACGGCCTAAAAGGTAGCTTAGACAAAAACTTATATGGACACAGCCTACGGGTAAGAAAAATATTTCTCCACCTGCTTCATAATTACAGGGAAGTAACACATTTGTACCTATCGCGCGACTTCAACGGTTGCAGTCAGACATACTAAATTGTAGTGGGTAGTGGGTAGCACACTTGCACTACCCTGGGTAGTGGGTTATTATATTATTTAAACTCACCGATGTGCTACTACTTATTATATTTGCGCTATATTACTCATTTTGACTTCATTTTTTTACTTCATTTACAAGCTAGTGCTCTTACTTTTATTCGTGAGACTATCCTGGGTAGTGGGTAGCACACTTGCACACACGTCTTTCGATGATCCTTTCCAATGCAAGATCTTGTTGAGTAGCCCTCCTACTTAACCCATCTTCCATCATAAAAATGCAGACATGTATGCACAATACCAAGTACAGTAGTTTGTTGGGCACGAGAGGTTTCGGGAGATGTGAACATACGACAGTAGACATTTCGACCTGAATTCTACTGGTTTTGATATCTTCTCAATCTCTCAACCAGATGATTCGACTTTTATCCCTAGTTGGCGGAAGGCGGCTTCGGACCATGTCCCTGACGAGTAGTGCCGGGAATTCAGCTCCGTTGCAACATCACGGTCCAGCTTTTAGTATGTTATGATAGTTATCATGTTTTCTAAAATTCAGTTCTGCATATACGTGATATCCAAACAACCACAAAAGGTAGTGTAAAGTTTAATCTGAGCACAGACCTGTGAAGCTGATTGTCCACGTGAAGGAAGAACAGAAAATTCATTGAGCTGAATAAAATTCACACCCAGTCTATGTGAGACGCAGCTCTCTTCAATGGCATCTAAATGTATATGAAGTCCCACAATTGCCAATTTCTATGCTCTGCAATAACTCTGCTCACGGTTACTCTTAGAGTACCCCCAATCCCTGTCACACCGATCCACTTTTTAGACTACCTTTTTGTACTAAATATCTATCAACAATTGATATATATATATACACACACACAGACACACTATGGGAAGCGGTCTAGTTGTCAACATATCATGACGCTGAAAAGGATATTGTCTCTTTGTTTTTGTTGCTTTGGACGCTCGGCTCTCTAGAGGTTATTATATGCAGTTCGGCATGAGAGGTATCAGAATACTGTGTTCTATGATGGGTCACGTGCGGCTGTGCATGATCGGGAGCCGCATCCTTCCAGCCAACGCCTTGAACAGCACGGTGCTACGGTATTGTAGGACCCACCATTTCTATCGTCCGAACCGGAACTTTGTCGTGCTCGCTAGCGAAGGGACAAGAGCGACCCAGTTGTATGCTACTATAGAGCGTAAGACCTCGTGGTGTCTAGAGATCACTAAGCAACCATCACTTACAATCAAGCATGTTGGTCCAATGAGAAAAGATACTCCCTCCCATATTAATTGACTCAAATTTGGCTAAATTTAAATGAATCTAGACACTATTTAGTATATAGGTGCATCTAAATTTTAACAAATCAAAGTCAATTAATATTGGAGGGAGTAAGAGAACTTCACTTTGTCCGAAAGGGTCAAACGAACGCGTAGTAGACTATGAGGATGGGAATGGGTCGACCTAGACCTGGCGATGGACCTTAGTCAACCCATATCACGAATAATGAGTTGCTCGCTAGACCCATGAGCATATCGGATAGACCCAATTTCTAATAATATGTGTGTTTCTTTCTCTTGTTTTTGTTAAAATGAACCCGAGGTCTCAGGGTTCTTTTTTGATAGATATCAGGGTTCCATTTCGAATACATGGACCATAAACGATTTGTTTTCATAAGACCAACAAGTTTGACTTTGCCTTTTCTCTCTGGCTTTGTGATGAATGATTTTTCCCTCAACATGCCATCAATCTCTATGTAGACCACTTGTAACGACATGGGTGCCAAACTATTCGTTGTGCCGACCATACATCAACATGTTGAGAACTTATCAATGTCTCACTTCGCTGAATTTGCCGACCATACATCAACATGTTGAGAACTAATTGCATTTTCCCTTCTCGAGATGCTATGTATCCCGAAGATCTCCAAGATTATTCACAGATAGAATACTGCAAACCATGAGATAGCAAAGTTAGATAAGTTATAATATAAAACCATATTGTGGTTAGGATTGGCTCCGTGTGAAATGTCACATCTTGTTTATATGGGACTGGTCTAGCAAGGAACCCAGGATAAAACTACGTGGGTATCTATTATTATTATTATTATTATTATTATTATTATTATTATTATATACTAAAAGCAATATAATGGTGTTCTTCGAGACACCTGGTTGATCCACATCACCCAAATTATATTGACCGTTAGATCTTTAATTTCCGATTATGATTTAAAGATAAAAGAGTTACGTAAAAAATAGTCGGTACAAATAACAGTAAACAATGTCACGGACACGCTTGCAACTACGGACTCGCCGGGTGCATAGCAGGCAGGTGAGATGTTTCCGATTTTAAGAACCAAACCAAAACTGATCCAATCAGTTCCTTGCATGTCTGTCCGTAGTTGTTTCGGCAAGCAATGCGTCTATACGTCTAGGATTTCTGATTGGCAACCTGATATATATGGATCCAAACTCCAAACGGTTCGGTGGCCGGCCAAAAAAAAGAAGCCGGAGATCTAGCTGGCTCGAACCAACAAACTGGTACGTGAAGCACACACGATGTAGTCCGGTTTAAAACAACAATGCTACATTTACGGGCTATTTCTTACGGGATCTGGTTTACGGGCAGACGTGGGATCACGGGTGGTTTTTAGTTCCTAGAATCACGGGAGGGGGAAAAATTGGACCAGCCAGGGAGTTACACCTCATCCCGTAAGATATCCCCGTAACAAAGTTTACGTAAGTCTAGCATTATTGGGTTTAAAAAGGGAAAAAACAAAAGCACCCACGTAGGTCGCTAAGACTCTTCCAAGGCATGTTAAAAAGAAAAAACACTCCGTCAAAGACTGGTCACTAGAGGGAGGCAGTACACACATGCAAATAATATGCACTCATTAATAATAGAAATATTAAATAAAACAATAGCTACTAGAAAACTTACCGATTGCTTGAGATAGATGAAGGAAAGTAACAACTCTGCTGACCGGCCGAGGCATCACAAAATTCATGTGACAGTCTAAATACAAAATGGAGCACGTCGATTTAATTATTAATATATGTTTTCAAATGAGAGAGGGTGAGTCTTGGTATTGTTCATCATGGTGATATATGTGAGATATACTAGACCACTCACATATCCCATGATTATGTCTCACATGTTGGACCTGAATATGAGAAATATCTAGACTATATATCATATTAATACATCAAGATATCATTATATTATTAAAATCGTTAGAAAATAGATCATCACATTTGTTCATCTAGGCTAAAAATTATATTCGATATATAAAAAATTGATAAGGTGGATGAATATTACAAGCCTGTCGGCTACAAAACACTTATTATTTCTTTTTTTCTCATTTTATTTGTGAAATTTACAATAAGAAAATGAGAGAAAAATGTGATTTTTGTTGTCGCAAGAACTGCCCAGTAATATGACATAGCTTTTTATATAATTTACCTATTAATATACACATATAATTAGGCTTTCTTTCATGGACAAGTATCATGGGCAATTTGAGTATGATGAGCATGAGCAAAGGTTTTGGGAAATTGCAGTAAATGAAAAATATAACATCAACTCAAATCACATTGAGGTGTTTTGTACAAGAGAACATGCAGAAAACACATGTATAGGAGAACAATGTCTTCTAATTTAGTAACACATCATATCCAGCAAGAGATGGGTATGAATAGTTGAGTTATATGTGCATATGATTTAAGTGTGTAAGAACGACCGGGTTTGGTAGATACAAGTTCGAGTGTACTATTATGTAGAAGAGAAGAGGCATGCATGAACGGGTGGTCCCGTGCAATGATCAACGGCTGAAACAATCCAAGTATTTTATTAGTTACCGTCGATTCTTATAAGGACCGCACATAAGTCACATAATATACTACGATAGATAGAGGCAACTATGCTATATGTGAAAGCAAGAGTATCACATGAATAGATCAATAAGGTGGTATGGGTGCACCCATAAAAGATGAAAGCAACAAACCAATGAAAGTATCATTAATAATCTCAAAGGTCTATAGCATTCTGGCCTTGAGAAAAATGAGCGAACTATGATGAGGTCAAGAGAGTGAGTAACAAAGTGTTTTCTAAATTGGCAATGTGGGAAAAAATCTCAATATATTATGTTTCAAACATTAATAAGCATTGATGCTATGTTGCAATAGCAGCGATAATGAGGTAGGTTGAGGAACATTAACACAGTTCATATGCAAGCCATACATCAAATTAATTATTGGTGAACTTACTAAAATTATTGATGGAAATATACCAATGATTAGGGATAAGTGGAAGCTATAAATTTGAGTATTAATTCCTTGGCGATATATCACGTCTTATAAGAAAATGATGATCAATGAAAAAATTTATACCAAAAGTTTGCTTGGATGTACAAATTGCTTATACCTCATGATTTTATTTTAATTCAATAATATATTGATTATGTAGAAATTAAATAATACATAGAACACACATGGTGGTTATGGGAGAAAGCATGCAAATAAAAATACAAAATACTCCGGTAATATTAGTTCATGTATTCTTTACTATAAGATATATATGCATCCATTATATATTAAAAGGAAAATACAAAGGTCTAAACTGGTGACACCAAGTTAATCCACAACACTTAAACTAATTAGATTTGTTACATACATAACTGAAGGTTATGATTTAATAGAGACTCATGACATATAATAACATAACCCGCTTAATGTGTAATAAAGGAAACCCTCATCCAAGGTGTGTGGTTCGTGGACTGTTTAAACAAACAGAAAATTTGTTTCACAAGTACTAGGCACATAAACAAATCTTGTGTGTCATAGCTTTCAAAGAAAAAATCACGTACGAGTGTAGTTTATAGTAACAAGGAAACATGGCCATCTTTGATGGAAATAGTTTTTTCTCATCTCGGGCCTCGCGTGCGAATTGTTGATTGATACTTCTGTAGTATGGTATTATATCCACGATTATAATTCATAATGTGGGGGTTCACTTCTATTTATATGCAAGCACATCTAAATTCTCAAGTGATATGATACAATAAAACATAGCTCTGAAATGTGGAACTTAAGATGAGGTGGGTTAGGGAACTACAAACTGCAAGTTATTCCCTTAATTTTATGGTTAGTGTTTATTTCAAGTAACTATATATATCTTAACTGACAAGGATTTTTTCATGCAGATGCTTTAACTAGAAGTACTTTGAACCTTTAAAAATCTAAGCGACTAATCATTGTAATCACACAATAAATTGACTATTTTGAACAAAAAATATACTCCCTCCAACAATAGATTCTACTATTGGTAGACTCTACTTTATGATCCACATTTCAGCCGAAAAAGACTCTATTGGTAGACTCTACTGAAAATGCAAAATGTGAATATCCACAAACTATTAAATTATTTATCGGCCACTATAGAAAATACAAATATGTCGCCCTCGCATTTGTGAGGGCCACTATGCTAGTTAAACAAATAATATGAATAGTCATCACAAAATCCATCGTCAGAGAAACATACTGGCAAAGCCCATATTACCGAGAACAAAAGTGAGGCCTCTCGAGGCGTGTTGTTCCTTGGCATGGGAGAGTCATTGGCGAAGGCAACGGTGACGGATCTCTGCGGCACGGTCGGCTCACGTCAGCAGCACGAGAATGGGGAACATGATCAATGATGTATCTTGGGGGTGTCATGGTAGTGTTGCAGTGCGCGTTGGTGGCACCGGTGGAGGTGGCCGTGTCCATATTTCGGGCGCAATATGTGCTTGGATGGGGCAATTCTCTAGTGCCCACTTTAGGCTTGAGTGCTCGTTTCTGGAGCGCGGATGGCGCGACTGCGGTGATGGTCGGCCTCAATGGGGAACATGATCTATGGTCCGGGTGAAAATATTTCTCAGTTGCATCCGATGATAGTGATGGGCCGCTACCACCTTGGGGCGCAGTCATGGCATGTACCATGCCTTCCTCTTGGTGTTGGGGAAACCCTAGGTTCAAGTAAACGGATAAGGCGCCAACACTGGAGCCATGATATCATGATCTCCTCAAAGTCTTCATCGAGGCTGCCGAGAAAGGTCCCAGTGTTCTAGAGATATGGTGGGTGGTGAGGTGCTACCGGTGATGTGCGTTTCTCAGGACACGAGTCTCACGGGTGCGTAATGTACATCATAGTGGACGCTTCTTAGTCGACATCTTCCTCATGTCCGAATCGATTCTGCCAACTTCTCGTTGATCTCTTCCAGGCGTATGAGGGGAGGTACCTGGAGTCGTGGTTGTGCTACTGTGGAGTCTCACTTTGATCGTGACGCGGTCTGGTTGCTTAGTGCTCATTCCCGTATTTTGCCACATACGTGGGTTTGGTCCTCCAAGACCTGTTAGAGCTCTCTTCAACTTTCTCATGACTAGATCGATCGATTTTGGGTCAAATGGGAAGAACATAAATCTTCCACCTTTGGAAAGATCCTAAACCTAATGTCTTAAGCCACTGTTCCCCCATATCGTCACCTTTGGTAGCAGACTGGGCAAGGCAAGTTCTTTGTCACTAGATCATTTTAGAGGTTGTGTTGTAAGCCGTTGGGCTTTGTGTCATGTTGGGTGCGTTGAGTTGTAGCATTTTGGTGTTCTATCGGCCATCGTTTTTTATTTTATGTGATTGATGTGTCTTTCAAGAAGTGTCCTAGAGAAAAAATATACCTAACCTTGAGAAGAACTCGTTGGAGTAGTTAGGAGTCTTCCATCTGAATTAGTACTTTGTTTGGTATGCGATTTAAGTTTATAGGCGATCTCCATGAATGTTTATTCTTGAAATAAAATGCAGTTTTATTTCAGTCATTGTTTGGTTGATGTATGTGAAGCTCATTCTTTTGATTGCTCTTGTCATGCTTCTTATATACTATCTCATTCATTTTACCTATTTTTACTCCCATCAACTACACCAGCTCTAGTCTCCATATATTGACCCAGTTTTTAGACTGCTTCTTTCTCTCATGCCTCCTTATTGCCATTTTCCAAGTGCTATAGTTGCTTTGCTGCAGCGAGGATAGTTCATATGCACACTCTAGAAAACTTAAGAAGTCCATTTCAAAAACTAAATTTATGTGAATGACAAGGGCGGTCAAGTTACAAATATACCAGAAAGATGGGAAAAGGGTAATCTTTCGTTCTGCTTGTTGCTTCACCGTCCGCATCTCTACCCTTAGTCTGGCAATTTGGCATGAGAGGTATCAGGACACATAAAGCTGCCGGAAATGCAATTTCCTAGTATCCAACACAAGTGGTGATCTGCTTCTGAAGAACCAACTGTAGTGCTAATACATGATTAGTTGTCTGGGCACACCTAGGCATATGCATAGGCCTCCAACACAGAGCGGCCATGTTCCACCTTCCAGGGTTTCATATTAATTAGCCTCCATGTTAATTTTGGTTTGTTAATACACGTTGGATGGAACAAAAAATGTATGAAATGCAATGTGTGTGGATTTTTATCCCCACCTCATGATTTTCATGAGATAATTCTTTGATTTGTTTAGCCCAATCACTTTAGAGCAACTCTAGCACATTCCCTGAAACCCATATACTATAAAAAGAATGCCCATTTAGAGGTCCGGGGTCCACTCTTCGATAGTACCTAAACAAACATCTATGTCCCGAGATCCGCCGCCGGCAATCGTCATGACCGCCACCACCAATCTATCCCGCGCCGCCTCCGCCAGACAGTCTTGTGGGCCGCCGGACAGTCCGGCGAGAAGCCAAACAAGTTGTCTGATAGTCCGGTCGCCGCCGCCAAGCTCTCCCGCGCCGCCGCTGTCGCCATACTAGCCCCGCCGACACACACCTACAAGACCAAGGCGTGCGCTGCCCAGGCCAAGTCACCGGCTTGCCGGACCCAACCACCACCATTACCACCGCGCGCGACACGGCCGTTACCGGCTATGATCCGGCGTACAACCATATTGTTTTCCTTTGCATAGCGCTCTACTAGTACATGTACGGCTATAAAAATATATTATTTAGTTAAGTTATATGTGGTTTTATACAGGGTTACATATACGTGTATATACTAATTATAAAGGGGTATCAAGCGATCTGAACCGTTCTTGTGTTTGACATTATAGGAGTTTAGGCAGAGGGGGTATTACTGGATCAGAGCCCTTATAACTTGTAGGTCTTTATATACACTCCACGTCATTCTTGCCTTGTTGATCTATTGAAGCCATATTCTTCCTTACAACTTCTATTGATCGATATTTGATTCCATACTGCACGCAGCATCTATTATTATTAGGGTAGTGGTTTTTACCTACAAAATTATTGCCGCTCAGCATATAGGCATAGCAATTTCTGAAATAATGGTCGACCCACAACAAGGGTTAGGAGATCAAGCTTATTGTCCAGACTCAACATAGCGTGGGATTGAGAGGTATCAGAACAAGCAAGGGTGGAACTGTTGTGTTGGCCCCTAGAAGGAGAACTGATAGCAGTTGTTACGCTCCTTCATCCGTTCGCCCAAATCGTCTTCGGAGCTACAAGATGGTGACCGAATGTGTTTAAAGTATTTTTTTTTCGAAAGTATCTCACTATGTGAAAAGCTAGTTTTTATCTGCATCCTTCCGATAAAATATAAATGTCTCTTCATTTTCTTTTTGTACATAGCTAGGTACAACACAATATGACATGTACATTCCACCTTGTGAAGATATTCACGTACGTACACCCTTTCACAATATTAAAATATCATCATCTTATCCTTATTCTTTTACACCATAACTTCAATCAGAACCGAGAGCGTGTTACTGCAATTAAAGCCACGGCCAACCTTATCGAGTGGTGTTTAAGGCCGACTCTGGCAATGCAATCAAGAAGGGATGTTTTGACATTGCGGACACTGTAGCCCTGATGCGTGAGCGAGAAGTTTAAGCATACTGCAGAATTTCTTTTCTATCGCTATGAATCATAGCGATAGGCTATGATTGTAATAGCCTATGATTGTAATAAAGTGGCTCATAGGCTCCCACAATATGGCTATCAGGCTAGTAGTGTCCCCTCATCTGTTTGGATGGACGATGCTCCAGGGTTTGTAATTGGTTTGGGTGCCAGCAATCGTGCAGCAAGTTTAGTGAAATATAATTTCTATTTTAAAAAGCAATCCCCATTATTTGACCTTTACTTTTAAGAGAACTGTAATTTGAAAGGTGTTAGGTTTTGTAGATCAGTTTAAGACAAGTTTGTAAGGGTGTCGTCTTGATCCCCTTCATGCAGAAGTTCAGAAGGTTTCTTGCCTTTGTGGTGAAGCGACTTAGGCTGTGTTTGGTTGAGATTTTATAGGCAGATTCAAGTTGTGGAAGCTAGAAGCTCAATCAAACGGGTTTGACAGCCTGGCCAGATTGCAGCTGATTCTCTCCGTGTAAAATGAAAGCCGCCCTATCACCAGATTTCAGTGCGTCGCGTTCTGAGAAGTTGGAGAAAATAACCCCTAGTGCCACGGCTAAGTGAAAATTGAACGATTCAAATAGATTTTTTCTCCTCCGGCCCAACGAAACGGTGCTCCGTCTCATCCTTCCTCTCTGTTCCAACCACGACTCGCCCCGGGAAAAGGCATAGGAGAGGTGGATACCGCCTCGCCGCCCAACTCCGACAGCACGCCGGAAGCCTATCGTGCTCCCTCCCTTTCCTATGGCCATGCCCTCAGCTCCTTTTCTAGTCGGTCCGTCGCGCGCCCATCAGGTCGCCGCCACCTCCTACATCGTTGGCACGCTATCCTCTTCAGGATAACGGTCACCGCCGCCTGACCAGAGATCGACTACATCTCCTATGGACTTTCCCTCCTCTCCCTCCTTGTCATCTCCTTGTCAATAAGCAGAGGAGAATTAACATATCTACACAATAAAATTTTGGACTCCAACTGAGATAGTAGGATTGTCATGAGTTACCTCATTCCTCACATGCATCAGTAGAGACATCAGTATTTTTGTGTTTAGATTAACGAATTCACTAGTATCGACCATCATGAGTGGTAGATTCCTAAGTAAAGACAACATCTCGTATCAAAGTCCGGAGATCGAAGTAGACACCCAATGTGGTTGGGTGGCTAGGAGGGTGGTTGTACCCCCCCCCCCCCCCAGCCCACAGAGTTCAAACCCCAGGTTTGACACTTTGTGTTGCATAAAAAGGCGGAATATTCTTTCAGTGGGAGGCGACGTTTCTGTCGACAGCGAGGCGCCCGTGGTGACTTCGTCAATCTCAAGACTCGATCCGCCAGCTCAGTCTCTCGGAGGTTCTCATAGGGGTAGGGTGTGCGTGTGTGCGTTCATAGGGGTGGGTGCATGTATGTGTTGTGAGTGTCTACGATTGTACCGTGTTTCTCAAAAAAAAACTTATTTCTTATGCATGTTGCTACAAAATACCAGAATTTCAGCATGCATAATATCCTTTCCTTACTTTTGCTATATTTTTGATATGCTAGTTAGATCACACAATTATTAAAAGGTACCGTACACCATCTCAGCATGCATAAAATCCCTTTGTTACTATTGCTATATTTTATATATGCTAGTCATCACACAATTAGTAAAAGGTACCATACAAAATCCATGAGTAAAAGGCCCGTGGTATAGTGAACATCACCCTTGTCCTTTTCACCAAGTATTTCCACATACAAATTCACTATTTTTATTTTCTTACTCCTTATCCATCAATAAATTTTCTGCCCTCTTCAATAACTTAATTATTGTACTATTTTTGTCTTTATAACTGCAAGTTATCTTCATTGACACACCATGTTCTTCTTGCCTTCTTGATATATTAATATTCTTCATTTCCACCCTTGAATCATTGAATGATACCTACTCCTCATAATCTATTTTCTAGGTCTCAACCTATAAGTATGGTAATCTCTGCAAAGAATAGTCCTCAGTGGACAACCAAGATGTGGAGATAGAGATCATCTATTTCTATGAGCTCATTGGTTAGACCTCAATGCAGCTTGTGATTGGGAGACGTCAGGACTAGCAAAGGTGCACTCAATGTACAAGTTGGCTCGGACAGCAAGTAACGATGGAGGACTAGCAAAGGTGCACTCAATGTACAAGTTGGCTCGAACAGCAAGTAAAGATGGAACTTGTTGTGATCCTCCCTTCCATCGCCAGTTTTGCATTGCCGGCTACTGGATGCACCTTAGAGCTACGGTCATTTATTTTGTTAGAGATGCCCACCGCTGTTGACACTGATGGTGATCTAGTCACGTGTTTGATGGCCCATTGTGGGATCCGCTACCAAGTTTACCCACAAAGTCAACATGGAGTCGTGGTCGGCCGCATGCATAGTGTGTCCTAGAGAAAACCTAGTTTCTTCCCATGTTCAATGGCTTAAACCGCGCCATACCCCCTACAGGGTATTCACATGAGGAACGAGGGTGGAGAGAGGAAAGCGTGTGATTTGGTGGATGTATTGTAGTGATGTATTTTCTCGATATAGTTTAAATACACACGGACTTTGTTATAACTTTCTCAAATGGGTATTAGTAAAATATTTTCTGTTTCTAATTGAAAGATTGTGTAATTTTCAGTTGTAAATTTTACGGTTTAAATAGGAAGGTCGATTGTTTTGTACTGAAATTCACAACAATTAGTACAACTAGCACAGAAGCCCGTGCGTTGCTACAGCAAAATCAGTATTAAGTATTTTGTTAAAAATATCACTATCGTCTTCACCGTAAACGCATAGATGGAATGGAAGTGTTTTTCACTTATACATCTAGGTGTCGACATAAAAGTTATGTATTTTTACTTACCCTAGACTTCGATATTTTTAGAAAAACCCGGACAAAATGCACAAACCAAAAATTGAAATCCAGAATGAAAAGTGATTGTTTTTTCTAAAACATTTTGATTAAATCAAAACCAAAAGGTACCCTAAAATGACATTCATTTGAAAATGGTAGCATATTCGTATAGAGAAACCAATCCATCTAAAACCAATATATTTTACCAAAAATTATATAAAAAACGTATATTACCAGGAATTATCCCCGTATAGCGAAACCAATGCATCTAAAACCAATATATTTTACCGAAAATTATATAAGAAACATATATTACCAGGAATTATCCCCATATATCCACAGTGATAGCTAGTAGCTACTCTCGCACTCTACATCCCATGCGTGTCGAACGGAGTTAGAGTTAAGAGGCAGAAATCCTTCTTAACGGTGGATTGCATCCACAACTTTATCAACTCCTCCCCGTGAACTACAGTATGTTCATTGCTAGCTCCCTCTCTCTTGTTCTTTTGTTTACCAGAAATTGAGGTCAACGCCAGCAAATCTTGGTCAGGGCGTGTGAGTGGAGACCGGACTGCCTAGAGAGAGGCTCGAATCGACCTAGTGGCCGACGACTACTGTGCGGGGTCAGCATGCCAGGATTTGGTAGGACTGCGAAGAGGACAAGGGACTTCAGGGCATGGGGAAAATCCATCTGCCCGTCCTTGGCGCCTCCACCCTGACGCCTCCACCCTGACGGCCTCCGCCACTCGTCTCACTCCATGTCGCTGCTAGCTCCTCCTGGCTTGATCTCGCCGCCTCCAGCCCGGCCGGTGTCGGCCGTCTCCACCACGTCCGCCTGCTGGGGTCTGATGAGATTAATCAGAAGGGGGAGGCTGGGGTGCTCGACAGTCGACATGGTCATGGAGACGCGCCAGGCACACCCAGCCAGCAGGCAGGGGGATTCCGTCGGCAGGAGAGGGGATTCGGTCGCCGATTCGGTCGCCTCGGTGGTGGGAGCATCGAACCGATCAGTTTTTCTTTGGCGGTGGCAGACCCAGTAAATACATCAAACTCGCATGGGCAAAAAAGTCCAAGTGACAGACGGTAGATAGAAACGTTGCGTTCTTTATTATTAGGTATAGATTTAAAGTGGCATGAAAATAGTTGAAGTTAATGTTGTATTTTTGTTTTGATATTTTCCATCCGTCCAAACGAGGCATGATGCCTCGCGGAGATCCTTATTTTGGATTCTCCGTGATCCCAAGTGATACTTTGCCCTAGAACAATAGTGTGATACTCCCTCCGTTTGGGATTATAAGTCCCGCGGATAACTAGGTTATCAATCTATTTCTATTATATACTAAAAACAATATAAGAGTGTTTTTTGAGGCATTAGGTTGATCCACATCATCATAATTATTTTGGTCGTTAGATCTAATATCTATGGTTAGAATTTATTGACAAAATAATGTTACGTAGTACCAGTTTTGTACCACGTCACGTCACAGTCCAACGAAAAGGGAATCTATTTTTCTCTTTGACACCACGTCTTTAATCTATCTCTGTTAAAAAGGTAACTAATATCCTCTCCCTTGCTTTTCTCAAAAAAAAACCTCTCCTTGCACGTGCACGGTACATATCCTATGAAAAATTCAAAGACACCCGTGCTGCATGTTTTATATTTTCCTTTGCCAAGGTTAAACTCTGAGAACATGTCAGGTTAGTCCACACCATTAAAAATATTTGGACAAGTCAGGTAAACTTTTTTTTTTGGGGATTTGCATTGAGTCCGTGTGATATACTGTTTGAAAAGGTGTCGGTACAAAGTATCCTCACGTGTCAGATATTGACACAGAAAAATCATCAAACTTTGATCAATAATTTCTGAAAAAATAAACAAATTGATAACTACAACTAAATGTTACTCCCTCCGACCCAAATTAATTGACTTGGATTTATCTACGTTCGGATGTATCTAGTACTAAAACATGTCTAGATACATCTGAATCTAGCCAAATCGAAGTCAATTAATTTGGGTCGGAGGGAATAGTAAAAAGAGTTTGTATGAAATATTGATGCGTGCTAGCTATTGGCATGGAAAATATCTCCAAATTTTGATCACACTCGCTGCAAAAGAGAAGTTTGATCGATAGTATTTGGTCTCCTTACAAAAGTATATGTGTTGAAGGAGCTACACGGACGTGGAATGGAATCCATATGCGTCTATGTATGAAAATGTGAATGGGTACACAAAAATAATAAAAGTTGACCTATATTAGTAACTAGACTATAAATAGTGAAACATAGAGAGCATTTGTAAAAATATTTTTTGAAAGCGCTCCCTCCAACCCTCTTATTATTGTACAGATTTATAGATCTACTGTAAATATCTCGGATAAATAAAATAGAACAGGGGCAAACACAAATTCTTGATAGAGATGAAAGCACTGTCAAGGTCTCTCAAAGTCAGCACCGGTATTTTTAATTATATAATTTCTTCATGCCAATGGTGATGAATTTACAAAAACTAATATATGCAAAAACTAGATTAATATCATAAGTTTTGAAAACTGTAAAAGTCGCCCACATGTAATACGGACACCCTAAGATCTTTAATCGCACTTTGTCAGTGGACCCATCTTTAAGGAAATGTTAGAACTAGACCATAGGATCTTTGATCTCCTAAGTCTAAGGGCACATCTCTCTCCATTCATGCTTCCAAAATGTTATCCATTTCAGAACTAGGACGGAAAAAAGCATTTCATCCATTATTAAAGCATATTTGGTCGATAAAGTATAAAATTAAGGCCAACAAAAAAGATTCCTGATAAAACAAAATCTCCTTCATGGGTTGATTGAAGTGAAGAAATTCCCATATCTTTACTTCAACCATGTATCGAGAGGGGAGCATGTAGATAATAAGATTTAAAAAAGTATAGTGCCCACATAAAATTTGAATGTCATCAGAGACACCCACCTTAAATATGGACCCTAGGATCTTTAAGTCCTCTTTCTCGGGTGAAGCATCTCTCGCTTAGGCATGTTTGGACCATAACATATAGAAAATTGGGATACGCAGTGCATACTTGTAAAAAAGTCACATAAGAACTATCACAACTCATAGTCAGAATTTTATTTCAACATATTATGGTGATGCAATATAAAAAAGACAGACATGGTAAATACTATTGTGTCTTCTTGGATAATATAATCGCCATACGCTCAAAATAAAATAGGACTAAAATCTATGTGAGATAAGAGTACCATGTGAGATGATTAAAAATGTTACACTCACATTTATTAACATAGCACTAAGGATGCTTTCGGCAATACTCCCTCCATCCCAAAATATAAGGCGCTTCAGGATTAGTCAAATGTCAATTTTTCTAAGTTTGATCAAGATTATACACAAAAATATGAACATTTAGAATAATGAATCAATATCAACAGATTCACCATAAGTATATTTTCTTAACGTGTTCATTATATATTGTATATGTAGATATTTGTTTTAAAATATTTGGTCAAAGTTAGTTAGATTTGACTTTTAACCAATCCTTAGTTTTCTTATATTTTGGGATAGAGTGAGTATTTGATATACTCTAAAAAAAATATGTAAATTAAATATAAGATTTCTAAAAAAAACTTGAAAGATGATGCCCTCGCATTTGCGAGGGCCACCGTGCTAGTTTAAACAATAAAATATAAATAGTATAGCATAAAAATCATACCATTAGAAACTTTACAGGTTATATTTACCAAATGGTATAACTTTTTTGATATATAAGTTATATTTTGTTGGTTAAATTAACAACCTAGGTATGCGCGTATGACCTATAATCCCAAACAAAGGAAGTATGTCACATAACACTACAACCCCTCTACAAAGTGTCAATGCGATCTTCTCCTAGTCCCCGTTTGGAAAATCACTACACAGCCAACGCTCATGTAGCAATCAAGGAGAAGAGTTTTTGTTAAGAGGGAAAAACAGAGCCCCGGCCTATGCATACGAGAAGAGTTGAATACACAATTATACAAATGACATATTTAACCATGTCTTCTGTCACACTGGCCGTGCGTGGGAGACGTGTCACAATATCTCGTGATCGAAAGTGAGATTTTCCAGCTAGGATTTAGTTCACTCTTTCTGGGAGGATTAATTTTGCTCTGACCTATAGTCTGTGATTATTATCTCTACATAAGAAGCAAAGCAAGGAGATGCTAAAAAAAATTGGCCAAGAAAACATAAAGAAATAACCGGATCCAGCATCGTTGCATGTGTCCATCTTTGCTCTTGTTGTTAAGGTTATAGTTCAAGGAAGTTCTCAGCATCATAGATCCCAACTAAGTGACTAACCTTTTTGAATCACTCTCTCGGTCTGAATCAATCTAGGTATTGAAATTACTTTTCAGATCATTGAATCTATTAAGATATGTTAGCTAATTCGACGTGGAATTGAGGATCAAAATGGAATTGATGTATCCCATCATATGCCAATCACCATTCCACCAAGTAATGCTACTCTGGTCAACACAACTAAAGGTGAATTCCTTCCATCACTTGTCATCTGTTGACCCTCACTTGAATGGGATACTACTTGAACATGTTGCCCATCTTATGTCTAGGACCATATACATGATCAACATGCCAAGAGGAGTCACCAAGGGTGCTCAAGTAGCCACGATGCCCAATAAAGAAGCATGAAAAAGGAGAAAGAAGAAGCTCGATAAACCGGCAGCTGAACCAGCATGCCAGGCCTCAACGCCAAAATTGACCGGCCAAACCGGTGCCAGGCCTAGCAAACCCAGACCAAACTAGAACCCCACCAAAATACTTGCTAGTACACTGGTTTGGCAAAACCAGAACCAACCGGTTCCGCCAGACTCAAACAAGAGCCAAGCCCGGTGCACCGAATCACCACCGACTGAACCAGCATGCAGTCGGCCGCGCCAAACTTACAACCGGTTTGACTTGTCTACACATGGAAACGAGTTTGATGCCCTAGAATAATCCTCCCACCTACCCTACTCCCATGGTACTATAAATAGGCCCCTATAACTTAGAGTTGATGATGAATTAGAGAAAGCTATGCTCCTTTCCCTTTGTGTGGAACTCCTATGGAGATGATTTGAGACCTTCAAATAGGTACTCTTTTCCATGTTGAATCTAGTATGCATGTTCCAATCTTCAATACCAAGGTTCTAGTAGTGTCAATCTTCCTCCGTGTTCTGTTGGTTGCTCTTCTTTCTTACTAGGGTTCTATTGGATTAGTGGACCGGCTAGTAAAAAAGAATCGGTTTCAATTAGAGTGGGTGTTGGATAGTTTTTCGACTTCCACAGGTTTCTTTGTTGGGGGTTTATTGTCGGGATCGACTGTAGGTTTATTGTTGGAGATATGCCCAAGAGGCAATAATAAAGTAGGTTATTATCATATCTTCATACTTATGATAAATGTTTACATACCATGCTATAATTGTATTAAAAGGAAACTTTAATACTTGTGCGTAAAAGAGTCCCTAGTAAAGCCTCTTGTTAAACTAGCTTGTTGGTTAATATATGATCATGGTTTCCTGATCATGAACATAGAGATGTTATTAACAACAGGGTCATATCATTAGGAGAATGATGTGATGGACATTCTCCTATAGATAAGCGTAGCATAAAGATCAAGTCATTTTAAATAGTTCAATTGCTATATGCTTTCTGATACATAGTAACCTAATTCCTTCGACCATGAGATCATGCATATCACCTTTACCGGATGGATGCTTTGATGACATCAAACACCACACCGTAACTGGGTGGCTATAAAGGTGGCATTGAGTGTTCGGAAAGTATTGGTTGAAACACATGGATCAAGAGTGGGATTTGTCCATCCATATGACGGATAGATATACTCTGGGCCCTCTCGGTGAAATGTCATCCAATTAGCTTGCAAGCATGTGACTGGCTCACAAGGGATCACATATCACGGGAACGAGAAAAGAGTAATTATCGGTAACGAGGTTGAACTAGGTATGCAGAGATACCGACGATCATAACCTCGGATAAGTAAACTATCGCGAGACAAAGGGAAATTGGTATTGTATGTAAGTGGTTCATTCGATCGCAAAGTAATCGTAGAAATGTGTGGGAGCCATATGAATTTCCAGATTCCTCTATTGGTTATTGATCGGAGAAGTGTCTCGATCATGTCCGCATAATTCACGAACCGTAGGGAGACACACTTAAGGATTCGATGTTGTTGAGTAGTTATGGAATGATGAGTAAGAGACCGAATGTTGTTCGGAGTCTCGGATGGGATCCGGGATATCACGAGGAGATCCAGAATGGTCCGGAGAATAAGATTCATATAAGGAAAGTCCTGTTTTGGGGTTGTAGAATGATTCCGGTGTTTTCATCAGGAATGTTCTAGAAGGTTCCGGAATGTCCGGCACTCCGGAGGGGAAGGGTACACGAATGTGTTATATCAAGTTGGTATGATTGCATTATGTACTTGGTGTCATCGCTGTACCAAATAGAGGGTTTATTCAAATCCTAGTTTGAAAAGTCAAACGGCTAGTTTGAAAAGTCAAACGGCTAGTTTTGGGAAAGAGGAGAAGGAGGTTTGAAACCGACTTGGGGGAGGAGTTCCTCCTCCCACCGCCGGCCCACCTTGGGTCCGAGTTGGGGAGGGACTCCCCTCCCCAGGCGCGCCTCCCTCCACCTATAAGAGGAGGGGCAGGGCTCCCCTCCTAGACACAAGTTGCCTCCCTCTAAACCTAAACCCTAGCCACAGCCTAGGGATTTCTCCCAAGCCGCCGAGTTAGAGCTTCTAATTGCCCTAGCCGCTGGTTTAGCCCCTTCTAATTGGTGTGTCTAAACCCTAGATCACCAAGGCTCTCTCATAGTCCACCATACTCGCTCCGGCTTAAGGCGAAGCCCTCCGAGATCTCCCCTCTACTTCCGGTACCACGCCGTCGTGCTGCCGGAATCGCGAGGAGAGTGCTACAACCTCCGCTGCCTGCTGGAACAAGGGAGAGGAAGGTCTTCATCGAGTACCGAACGTGTGACCGACTGCGGAAGCGCTGCCGGAACGCAGCGCCGAAAGGATCGTCTACGCGATCTTGAGATCGGCAAGAGTACGACTACATCACCCACGAGAATCTGCTCTCGTTAACCGCTTTGGAATCTTCGAGGGTGAGTTCCCCTATCGACTCGTTGTTACAATCTAGTAGATAGATCTTGGCTTGTTTGTTTGCATGCGGTAGAAATTTTTTGTTTTCCATGCTACAAACCCCTACAGTGGTATCAGAGCCGTGTCTATATGTAGATCTGTTGCACGAGTAGAACACAATGGTCATTGTGGGCGTTGATGCTTTTGTTGTCGATTGCTTCTTGTGTACTTTGCATCTTGCGGGATGGTGGGATGAAGCGGCCCGGGCTAACCTTACATGACATCGTTCATGAGACTTGCTCCACGCTTGACATGCAACTTGTATTGCATAAGTGGCTTTGCGGGTGCCTGTTTCTCCCAACATAGTTAAGATTCAATTTACAACGGGTGATTGACAATACTAGTATCAATATTGTGGTTCTTGTTCGTAAGTTAGAACGACACTTATTGAAAGCCCCAAACCACGTAAAACATGCAAAGAAAATTATAGGCGTCTAACTTTGTTTTGCAGGGGTGTGCTGTGATGTGATATGGCCATGATTGTGATTATATATGATGTATGCAATGTTCCTTATTGTAAGTTGGCAACCGGCAGGAGCCATATGGTTGTCTTTAAATTCTGTTAAGACCCGCGTGTCTATTCAAAGTAGTTGTAATAGTTGATGTTGGTGGAAGATAACCATGAAGCGGCGCCATTGACCTTGACGCCACACCGGTGATGATGAAGATCATGTTCGTGCTTGAAGATGGAGATCGGAAGCACAAGAAGAAAGGCCATATAATATCACATATTATGAATTGCATGTGATGTTAATCCTTTTATGCATCTTGTATTGCTTAGTTCACGACGGTAGCATTATAAGATGATCCCTCAAGCACACAATTTCAAGTTTTAAAGTGTTCATCCTTAGTAAGCACCGTTGCTAAAGCTAGTTGTTTCGAAGCACCACGTGATGATCGGGTGTGTTAGATTCTGCGAGTGTATACAACGTGAGCAAGCCAGATTTGCTCATGCAGAAGCTAAGGTTTGATCTTGACGAGCCTAGCATGTACAGACATGGTCTCGGAACACGGATCACCGAAAGGTAAAGCATGAGTCATATAGTAGATATGATGAACATGTTGATTGTTCGCCATTGAAGCTACATCAACTCTCGTGATGATCGGTTTTGATATGGTGGATTTGGTTCATGTGATCACTAAAACAATGTGAGGGATATTGTTTTGAGTGGGAGTTCAACGGCAATGTAATTAAAAGTTGAACACTATTTATCATAAATTAAATCAAAGTGAATTTGCATAGTTGTTGTAGTCATTGGCATCCGTTTACCACCTTGCGCTTAGTTTTAATTGAGATGATAGAACTATAGAATTCTGGTTAGTTACTCTACGAACTGGTATCGTATTGTTTTGAAGTGTTAATCTAAAGTTTAAAAGTCCTATTGCAAACTTTCAGTAAGTTCCGGTTACTCCATGAAGTTTAATAATTAGTATTAAATCAAGAGTGATAATTCCAAGTGTTAGTGTATGAGTATCATGTTTGTCTCCATGATTCTTGATATTCAAAGGATTGTCTTAATATCAAGGCTATCTAGGATCTGAAAGAGTTGTTTCAGAAACCATGATGTGTGGAAGATATTGTGATATATGAAACGAAGTTTTGGTTGCAACATGATAGAGTATAATATGGCAAAAGTCATGTTCTCGTATTTGATGAGAATTTGCAAAAGGTTGAAGATACTAGTTGTCCTAATCCTCCAAAATGTTTTGGAGAGCAACATTATACTCGCAGTTCACCGTTATAAGCTAAAAGTAGCTTGATCATGGATAATTCCATGATAAGGGTGAATATTTGATGTAGGTAAAGTGTTTACTACACCAATAGATTACTAAAGAAAGGAATTTGAAAGAACACCAAACATTTGATGATGGTGATCTACTTCAAAGTGCAAGTCCAAAGACATTGGTATTTAATTATACACGCTTTGGACTATGTGTCATATATATGACTCCACTGTTGATGTTGATAGATTCTTTCAAACAGAAAAGGAAATACTGAAAGAGAATCTCATAAATATATGGCAGAAAAGAAAAGACTAGAATTGTTCAGTTTAAGTATATAGATGATATACATGTTATGGCTATATTCTTTGCTTATTAAACAATATGGTTCTTAAGTATTTGATACTGAATTTGTTGGTGTGAATCGTCATACGAAACAACACAATTCATGAACTACAATGGCCTAAGTAACTAGCAAAAGAATATGTGATGATGTTCATCGAGAACAAATAAAGGGTTATTGTGTTGCTCGTTAAACATCAAAGCGTGCCTTCAAGATTTGTTTTATCAGGTATTATGAGAACAAAAGGGTTGTTCAAATAATTGCCGTAATCCATAAAAGATGGATGATTCACAAATCTCGTTGGAGAAATCACATCCATAAAACTAGTGCTAAAAATGTCGAAAGACAAATTGATTGAAAGATCACTTAGGAAGTGACATCGCCGTTTAAATTATATTGGAAAGAAAACATGAAGAAACTCCATGTGGATGGAATTTTGGAGTCTTTTGATTTTTGATCACATGACGCTTGTGAAACTTTCCTAGAGATAATTAAAACTTCGTTCATAGGCCAAAAGGGAACGAATGACTAGCTTATTGGAACTTGTACATATTGTTGTACGAAATCCATTATGTGTAGTCAAGAGCGATGGATTTCAACTTCATATGCTTTCTCCGAAAATTTGAGTGAATATATGAATATTTACTTAATAAGGATGAAGTATGAAACATTTGAAAAGTTCAAAGACTTTCAAGATGAAGTGCAAAATCATTGTAACAAGAATATAAATAGTTTATGATAAGATCATAAAGGAAGATATTTGAGTTACAAGTTTAGCATAATACCTAAGATTTAAGGAATCGTTCCGTGAATTTGCATGTCCCGAAACACCATAAGAGTATGGAGCATTCGAGATATGTAATTAAACCTTGTTTGACATGGTAAGATCGAAGGTGTAATTCATAAAATTGCCATTATATTTTACGCCAAGTCGTCATGGACTCCAAAGGTGAATCCGTTCCTCTATGCGAGCCCACTTACTACCCTATTGAATGGTATGCTACTTCATACTCCGTCACATATGCATGATAGGTTCACACCGACAAGTACGGAGGCAAGGGAGGAAGCCCGGAACATCAAGCCCGACAAGACGGAGGCTTGGAAGAGGAGGCGAAAGAACCACGGCTGAACCACCGGAGTCACCGGCCTACACCGGAGTCTCCGGTCCTGCTACACCGGAGTCTCCGGTCCTGCGCACCGGAGTCTCCGGACCGACCTCCGGACCGACCCCAACAACCGACCCTGGGACAGTCAGTACGCCACTCCGGACACGACACCGGAGACTGACCGGAGTCTCCGGCCTACATCGGAGTCTCCGGCCTGCGTGATGGGCCTGCGCGCCGCCAGCTGGGCCTTCGGCCCATGTACCCCTCTAGCTCGTCCAAACCCTAGTTTTGTCCCTAAACTACCCCTGTTTATGTGGCTGGCCTATAAATAGAGACCCCACCCCTTCATGTATCCCTTAGGCATAGATGATAGACTAAAGACAACCCCCTTTGTGGAATATCTAGTTTTGCCTCATCCCCTTTACTAAGGGGACCGACTATCGTCACCAACCTCGATTGGACTTTGCATCACGCATCCATCGTTGAACAAGGCCTTGGAGTTCATTGTCTCGTCTCTAAGTTGTCAAGACCCTCCCCAAGGTGTTCTTCCCTCTCCAATGTGGATTTGAGGGAGCACGTTGACCGATCTTTCCTTGCAAGGATTCTATCGGATCGGTGGCCGCCATTCGGGAGCAATCGGCCTTGTATCGTGTGAGTTTTGCATGTGTTCATCGTGTTCTTCGCGAGGTGTGTGTTCGCTTCCGCTACCTTCTCCCTTTCCCCTCTCTTTCCCATCGATTTGACCACGAGATCCGTGAAGATCGGGCCACCCAAGAGGTTAACCCCTCCATCATCTAGTATCAGCAGCTTTTGGTTGCCACGGATTTCTCATCGATTTGGTCTTTTCCCCATAAATTCGATAATTCCACCAAAAACAGCCCCAATTCGTGTTTTGGATCGATCTGTGATTTGAGTGAGTTTTGGTAGGTTTTGATCCGTGGATTACTTGCTAAACTTGTTGATCTACCTTCCCTTGCGTTCCCATGGCCTAATTTCTTGATTTCCTCCATCAATCTAAGGTTTTGGTTCGAGTTTTTCCGCCCAAAACGCGTCCCATTCGAGTTCTGGACGCTCTGGAATCACCCGGACCGGAGTCTCCGGCCTAGACCGGAGTCTCCGCCCTCCCCCCCCCCCCCCCCCCCCTGCAGACAGAAAAACTGCAGCACGGTTTTGAGCATAACTTTTGCATTTCAACTCGGATTTTGGTGTTCTTTAGCTCGTTTCGAAGAGGAGAAGGAGCACTACATCATCATCCACGTTGTTCATGCTATCTACTATATCGAAATTCCGTGAGCAAGGCGGAATCCAACAATAAAGGGTGAAGATCGTCGACGAAAGGTATAACATTCCGTGACTTTTCCCCACTTGCATTCCTTTGTGAACCCCACTATCTTTGCGAGCAACAAACACCTATTGAGACTAGTTTATCTTATGATTGCTTGGGCTATGCACATTTGATACCTTATAGATTCCGAGCAACCGTTGTGAGCGCTATATCATATAGTTATCTTGTATAGTTGTTGGCACAAGGAAGAGGCAAGTGAAAAAGAAAAAGAAAAGGAAAAAAATAGAAAAAAAGGAAAAGAGAGAAAAAAAAGAAAGAAATATACATGTGCCTCATAGAATAGGAAGCGCAAGCTCGATGAACATCATATAGGTGGTGCATATCTTGTAGCCCACCAATTTTGTGCAATCGAACTAGCGTCTCTGCTTGTACTTGTGTGACACGAGCTTATAGTCTTCGCTAGGTAATCATTTGGTTCTTAGCTCACTTTATCCGTCGCACAAGTCCCATTTATCCCACCGTGTGTGTATCCTTGTACATATTTCCTATCTTGTGGATTGACTTGTTTTGCTTTGTGATCATTGTGGTTCTTTACTTGCCATTACAACATCTTGATTTCGGATTGGTTCTTGACATGCCACTTTCCATACCTATCCACCATAGGCCTTGTGTGTGTGTTTTTTGGTTAGTAGTTGGTTTTGGTGTTCCGCGTGAACTTCACTTTGCTTGGTTTATTGCTATCAAGTGTGGCCACTTGTACGATACGATCTTCCAAGGTAAAGTAAGGTTTGACGTTGCATCTCCAACACCCACTACCACTTCCATATACAACACTTGGTCTTGTGAATCATGTCTAGGGACTCCGGAACCGGGGATGATGTCTATTAAGAATCCATGATGAGCCACCATGACTACGACTCCACAAGTATAGAGGACATGATGGAGCACAACACCGACAATGGTTCCGCATGCTTTGAGGACCCGGAGCACTACACCGACAACGGCTCCACATGCATGGAAGACTTGGAGCTCTACATCGACAATGGCTCCTCATGCATGGAGAATATGGAGCACTACACCGACAATCGCTCCATATGCTTGGGTGATATGGAGTACTACACCAACAATGACTCCCCAAGCATGGACGACTTCGAGTGCGACATCGACGACGCGTCGCCAAGCATGGAGGACACGGAGAACTTCATCGACTTTGATGGCTCCTCCATGAGCCATGAAGAATTCCTCCACCGTGTGGAGATGGAAGCCTACTACGCCAAGAAAGAGGAGGCGCATCATCAAGAATCCATGACCTTCAAGGCCAAGCGTGCCACACCAAAGGGCACCACCTACTTCGATGATCCACCTCCAAGGCGACAAGCGCCACCATCGACACGGCATCAAGTGCCACCACCTAGATGGCATCAAGCTCCACCATATCCAAGGCGCCAAGATCCATCACCTCCAAGGCGCCAAGCTCCACCTACTATCCAAAGAAGAGTGACGTCCAAACATCATATACATCAAGAGGCGCCAAGAAACAAGAATCTTCATCGACAAACATCCTCTCATGAGCATCGCCACCATAAAGAGGATACAAGACATCGTCAAAGGCATCTTCGCCACCAAGACGAAGAATTCGTGATGAGCACCAACCATAATGCTCAAGCAAGCTCAAGAAGACACCACAAGCACAAGAAGAATGCCAAGGCAAATGATCACCGTCGTGAGCGTCATGTGCATGACCAAGTGCTTCACCAACTTCAACCATCGGCAAGGCACGCCAATGACCTCCGTCGACACCATCATAGGGCACCTTCAACTACTCGTGCCACCACCACAATGGCACCAAGAGCAAGCCTTCCCCCACGCCATCAAGCTTCAACGCCTACGCTTGACTTCCGTGACCTCGTGAACGAGGAAAATAAAGACCTCTACTTCGCCAAGTTGGATAGCATGAGACTACCTCCACCACTACTACAAGATGGCCACAAGACGGTCGAGCATGGGATTTTCCCTTCGACCATGTAGGAGAGCAATGATGCCCATCTTATGGCATCCAACCTTGAAGGCGACAAGGTCAAGAATGGTGAGAGGAGGCGCTTGGAGTTGAGGAAACCGAGCCTATCCCCATATGCTTGAGTGATGATGTGGTACCAATCCCATGTGAGTATGAGAGCCACTTAGCCCACTTAAGTGAGAACAAGAGTGACATGAGTGACTCGACCTTATGTGAGATTGAGTGCTTCCACTTGGAGGGCATGAGCGATACACCTAGTGAGTTGAGAGTGGTAGTTGATAGGTCAAGTGAGACCATTTCGATTTCTAACAACTTACCCTCTACCTCTAGTGTGTTCTCTTGTGTTGTGCTAGGTTCCATGGATGAAGACGCGCCAAGCCATGAAGCAATGATGCCTCGAATGGAGAAGATGTACATGGTGGATGAAGAGGATGCTACGCCATTGCTACATCAAGAAGACGAAGTCGTCCACAAGGAGGCCACTACTTCCACAACACCCACTTCATATGAGAGGTATGACCAAGGTAATAATAAGGGTGTTGATGATGCCATGATCCCACTAGTGGACATGATGCGTTGTGAGGATATGCATGCTATGGATGATACTTATGACATTACATATGCTTCACTCATATTCCCATGTGATGCTTTGCCCTTGCATAATATTGATCATGTGGAATTGTTTGAGTGCAATAACATTGCCATAAACATGACATGCTATGCATCTTGTGTGTATCCTCCAATTGCTTCGGACATGCGTTGTCATGCTAGTCATTCAATTTCTCCCGTTGCTTGCAATAATATGAATGCTTGCTATTTCACTTGTTTTTCTTGCAACAATATTGACCACATGCGTTATAATGAGATGGCCCCCATAGCTTTCTCAATTTTTGGAGATTTTGATGATTGCCATGATAAGCATGTTCCCCACTTGCATACTCACCATGCATCTATTTCATACTTGATTTACATTAATGGTGATGTGCACAAGAAGAGATACGTCATGATGGATGATGTGTATCTCTACCATGCACACACGTTCTTCCTTTTGTGTATAATGTGTGTAGGTACCCGCACTATCATGTCAACCTCGGTTGAGCACGAGTTGACAAAAAGATCTCTTGAGAGCATCCCACAAGTGAGTTCAAGATCGAACCCAGCTCAGATACCTTTGGCATGCTTTGCATCTTTCATGTTGACAAATTGCCCTTTCCTATGGTTTGATTGCAAGCATGTTGATGGTATTATCTCACCTTGTGACATTCATGTTTTTTTGCTATTGGATATTGATGCTTTGTGTGTTGCAACAAAAAATTTGAACAATTTCTCTCTCCAATGTTTTGTGTGCAACCATAATGCCATTAAGAGCATGTATTGTCATGAGAGCTTCCAAGAATCTCGTCTTGTTGTTGCAACAAACATAAGGACCACTTGCTCTTTCATTTGGTTTGTTTGCAAACATGTCGTTTTTGTTTCCACTTGGGATTCTCATATTCCCATGATACTTGATGATGATGATATGTGTATGACATCCAACATATTGAATAATTTCTCTTTCCAATGGTTGGTTTGCACACATAATGATGTTGTTTTGGATATTCCTCCTTTTGTGTTTTTGCCAAATTCTCCTAGTTTTGCATCAAAGATGTTGATCAAATTTCTATTCGATTGCTTTGAATGCCACAATAAGATGTCATATGGAGTTTTTGAGTTCCCACATTTGGATGATTTTGCAACGACTTCCATGCACTTTGACCTTGCATATGCATCCCGTTTGCTATACTTGAGTTGTGCTAATCGTGTTGTGAACAAGAATGGACATGCCACAAATGACATGCTCCTCTATCACACACAAACATATGTTGCTTGGTCTTTGTTGTATGAAGGTACAAATGCATATACGTCAACCTCTACCAACCATGGGTTGACACGAAGAACCGAAGAATGTTACCTATGGCTACCCTTCATCGAGATATCTCTACAAGCTAAGGTGACTTCATTCTACTTGAGGACTCATGCGATAATGTTCATGAATTGGCTACGCTTTGAGTGTTACTTCGCTTTTGTTGTGAGCTTTGTAGGCTTCATGGAAGGTGAAGGAAGATTAAAGTGTTGTCAAGTCAATCTTCCCGAGGACGACTATATGGTGAACCCCAGGATCAAGGATGTCCTTCGACCTCTTCTACTTCGTGATGAACATGGAGAGTCGAGGACGACTCTTTTTGAAGGGGGGAGATGATGCAGCCCGACCTACGGTCGTTACCACATCATGGTCTCCAACTTACGCCAAGTCGTCATGGACTCCAAAGGTGAATCCGTTCCTCTATGCGAGCCCACTTACTACCCTATTGAATGGTATGCTACTTCATACTCCGTCACATATGCATGATAGGTTCACACCGACAAGTACGGAGGCAAGGGAGGAAGCCCGGAACATCAAGCCCGAAAAGACGGAGGCTTGGAAGAGGAGGCGGAAGAAGCCACGGCTGAACCACCGGAGTCTCCGGCCTACACCGGAGTCTCCGGTCCTGCTACACCGGAGTCTCCGGACTGACCCCAACAACCGACCCGGGGACAGTCAGTACGCCACTCCGAAGACGACACCGGAGACTGGCCGGAGTCTCCGGCCTACACCGGAGTCTCCGGCCCCTACACCGGAGTCTCCGGCCTGTGTGATGGGCCTGCGCGCCGCCAGCTGGGCCTTTGGCCCATGTACCCCTCTAGCTCGTCCAAACCCTAGTTTTATCCCTAAACTACCCTTGTTTATGTGGCTGGCCTATAAATAGAGCCCCCACCCCTTCATGTATCCCTTAGGCATAGATAATAGACTAAAGACAACCCCATTTGTGGAATCTCTAGTTTTGCCTCGTCCCCTTTACTAAGGGGACCGACTATCGTCACCAACCTCGATTGGACTTTGCATCACGCATCCATCGTTGAACAAGGCCTTGGAGTTCATTGTCTCGTCTCCAAGTTGTCAAGAACCTCCCCAAGGTGTTCTTCCCTCTCCGATGTGGATTTGAGGGAGCACGTTGACCGATCTTTCCTTGCAAGGATTCTATCGGACCGGTGGCCACCGTTCGGGAGCAATCGGCCTTGTATCTTGTGAGTTTTGCGTGTGTTCATCGTGTTCTTCGCGAGGTGTGTGTTCGCTACCGCTACCTTCTCCCTTTCCCCTCGCTTTCCCATCGATTTGACCACGAGATCCGTGAAGATCGGGCCACCCAAGAGGTTAGCCCCTCCATCACATCCCCAAGCCCCAACTTGTCTCAAGAGCTTTCCATCATTTGTCTTTGAAAATGTTCACTCTCTTTATTTCCTATATTTTTTGTGCTTCTTCTATGATATAAAGATTTGTATCTTATACTTCTGTTTTATTTACTGCAACGTATACGATAAGACTCAACGGTATCATAATCTAACTTTTTGTGTGACCGCCATTCCCTAGGGCACAAAGCCAGAATCATCAATCTGCCAACCAATTTTCTCATCCAACAAATCCTCTTCCAGCCATGCCCCGGAGGGCGCAAAGAGAAGTCGAGTTCTATATGATTTACTATCTCAAAAGGAAAACCACGTATAAGGATTAAATTCCTAATTGCATTAGCTATTATCATTTTGTATAATTACCGGAATATTCATCAACTATGAGGTTTTGATATGTAGTACGCCATCCGTTCCAAACCAAGTTGCCCGTGCATATTCCAATGTCAAACTTTGACCTTTACTTTGACTAAGAAAATATTTGGTACATCTTTGAAAAATATCACTGGATTTGTATTTGAACAAAGTTTGACCCATATAATTTTGTAACAAATATCTCATGTATTATTAGTTAACTACTAGTCAAAGAAAATTATAAAAAATGAGGATTCCATATAAATATCGATGGAAGGAGTATCTCCCAATTCCCATTTGAGCACTACTTTATCATACTCGGTATTGTCCTCATTTTCCTAATATATGTTTACTAAGTAATAATATTTGTGTCTAGCATGCGGCATACCAGGGTATAAGGAATAAGTTCACGAACACAAGTCACAATCATGTTTGATGTTTACCATTAATTATCACGCACCTCAAAATATCATGTCGATACCTAGAATTAATGACGCATGTTGTAAATATGTGGTTTAATGTGCTATGGTCTTTGTACACGCTATATGAATTCTATAATTTATAAGATATCCAAAAACTATTCGTTACATTATTGAAACTGACAATAGGCTTGTTTCCCTTATACACATTGGCATAATAATACACACTTTTTGGGCCATATTGATACCCGTACCTCAAGACTACATGAACACTTTTGGATTTCCTAATTGGATGTGAACTCAATGGCATATTAATAACCTATTCGCATAGTTGGTGCAATCGAAAAAGAGAGTTCTAGCACAAGATGTACGTAGAGGTGTTGTTCGCAGACCAGTCATTAGAGAGAAACAAAGATCTTATTCTACAACTAATAATACCAATATATTGGATTGTTACCAAATGAATTTTCCAATGTAAGGCTTCACCTTTGATATGAAGACAACAAACCGGTTACTTTTAGTAAACATAAATTGAACGAGAACTTTTTTGTGATCTAACATTTTTTGTAAATATCTATGCTCATAACTTATTGGGCTTAATATTTCCTGTGATTTCATCACAGTAAATATTGTGTCGGCAATTGTTTCAAATTTTGTTAGATTTAAGTGTATGGACCACTGAAGCATAGTTTTATTATTTTGTAATTGATCATGTGACTTTAATAATTGATCTATGCTAACAAGGACTGTTAATAACCATTTGAAATAATATTGATGTGCAATGTGATTAAATAATATTATTTGAAAAAAGATATGCAATAAGGTGGTAATCAGTTAAAATTCTGAAACTGTGTGTCATCTAAGTACTTTTTAGCATCAATTTGATACATGACTATGTTCCATCCAAATTATGACATCACAAACATATATCGGTTGGAGAGTAGAGCATCAAGGTGACAAACGGTGCATAGGAGGAAGAGAGGAAAAATATATCCAGACAGCGCTACCTATATTTCACAACTGACATTCTATAATATTGGCGGTATTCTTTGAAAATTTCATAATAATTACTCTACATAAATTAAAATTATTTAAAATATCTCCCACACACGTGATATTTTATCTCAATTTATAGTTGCTGCAGGTATAGAATATTTTGATTTAGAAATTTACGATACCAAGTTTCCAGTATCTATCCAGTATCAAGACGATACCCTCACATTTGCAAGAGCCACCATGGTAGTTTTTAATAGAAATTAGCATTATTGAGCACTTTTTTGGCGGATGCACATAGAGTATATACTTTTCCAGGACAACTTTTACTTGATGGTTTTACATTCTTAACTACTTTCAAAACACCAGCTATTTAGCCGATTAGAAGCCCCAACATGAATTATCTCATTTCTTCGGAAAAAATGGAAAGGGCGACATACTTCAACAAACACATGCACAAGGTTGTTATTTGTTTCCATGTGCATGCTTGTATTTCGTTGAGGAAATTTTTGTTTATGTAGCACATGCTAAGGGGACTGGGTCTGGGTACACAATATTTATGTGTGGGTCTATTGATATCAATCACATACAAACTTGCATTTCATAAGTACCGAAGAAATCAAGGTTTTCTTGAATTCCTCGCCCTCTGTTTCCCTTAGACCTTTATTAAGTCTGCCTTTATTTCTGTTCGTCCATCTTTGAGACACAGGAAGTGCCCTATTTTAGTTCTTTTACCATGAACTCACAAATGTCTTGCACGTAGTACCAACGCATTTCTTGCTTAACATTCATATACGTACCCACCAAGAGGATTCCATGGCACAAAAAAGAGATAGTAGAGTTGGCATGGGAGGTATCGGGACGTGCCAATATGTATCAACTAGGTTTGTGTGCAGAACTGATATGAAACAAAGTACTCCTTCCATCTAAAAATAGATGTCTCGGGGTTTTGAAAATTTCGATGGATCTACATAATAAATAGTGTCTTACTTCATTCAAATTTTAACAAATCTAAGACATCTATTTTGAGACGGAGGGAGTACGATAATGTTGAATTGGTCAGTGAGACACTACATGAAACACCTCCGTTGATGAGCGCCCCGACCGCTCAGCGAAAGGAAACATATGCACGACAAAGGCACTGCCCGACATATACCTCCTCGGCATACCTGTCCGGAATGCTTGGCATACGTGCACGTTTTGCAAAATGATCTATGTCAAGCAAGCATCACTCGGTTCTTTAGTGTCATTTGTCATTTGCCGTGTCCTGGTTTGAGGGCTGATGATTGAGGCATGTTAGTACAGAGAACTTGATGCTCAAAGGTTCTTGCTAGCTAGTGTATATGTGTTTATGTTGGTCCACTCGGCTCAATCCAGCGAAAATATATCCAGATAGCACTACCTATATTTCACAACTGACATTCTATAATACTGGTGGTATTCTTTGAAATTTCATAATAATTACTCTATACAAATTAAAATTATTTAAAATATCTCCCACACACGTGATATTTTATCTCAAATTATAGTCGCTGCAGGTATAGAATATTTTGATTTAGAAATTTATGATACCAAGTTTCCACTATCTATCCATTATCAAGACGATACCCTCGCATTTGCAAGGGCCACCATTCTAGTTTTTTTAATACAAATCAGCATTATTGAGCACTTTTTTGGCGAATGCACATAGATTATATACTTTTCCAGGACAACTTTTACTTGATAGTTTTACATTCTTAACTACTTTCAAAATACCAGCTAGTTAGTCGATTAGAAGCCCCAACATGAATTATCTCATCTATTATATACTAAAAGCAATATAAGGGTGTTTTTCGAGACACCACGTTGATCCATATCATCAGAATTTTTTTAGCCGTTAGATCTCAAATATGTAGTTAGGATTTTAAATACAACGGTGAGATTTACGTAACAACTATGAAAAAACGTGTTCCAGTTAAGAGTACAATAAAGTGGACCAACACATTACACTTTTTTTTTAGAAATACCAACACGTTAGGTTTACCAACAGGATCGCATGTCAAAAAAAAAAAGAATGGACCAACACGTCACATATTTATCTTTATTTGAGAAATACCAATACGTACGTGTTACATAAACAAACGTGCTCACATGTAAAAAACGACCTTGCAATAGCAGACGTGAAAATAAACTATCTGGACCTCATCCATAAAAACAGCCTAGGCCGTTAAAAATATATCGGGCAATGAATCTGATTCAGACTTATGAGGTGCAACTTCTTTTTACAACTTCATGCACGAGTATAAATATTTTTTTACAATTTCATGGACAAGTACATCGTGAGTTCTAAAAAAAACCTCTCCTTGCAAAAAAAAACCTCTCCTTTTACCATCGACTCAAAGGTTTATCGAGCAACACTGCCAATACCATGATCCTGGTGAATCATCCATTTAGCTTCAGACAAGTCCTCCATGATCCGGCCACCAGACCCCATGATCTAGCAAGTAACATGTACCGATCTACTCTCTCCGTTTTAAAATATAAGATGTTTTAGCTTTGTGAATCAAATGCATTTAGACTATTTTTAGTATATAGATCATTCGTGTTTAGAGTGAATCTAGACACTAAAATAAGTCTAGATATATTTTCTTCACAAACCTAATACATGGTGTAGGCATCGGGATGTTTGCATGGCTGCGTATCAAGAATTCCATGTATACATATATGGAAATTTGAATCGATGGTACCCTATATATGACAATGTAAAACAAGATCAAGTATTTATTTATCAGTGTTATATATGCATACAGCGCAATTTAAAATATGCATCACCGCCTAAGCATGCTCCTTTGGTGTTAATTAATTTGGATACAATATTTTCTTCTGAAAATGGGTTTTTTATGCTATATATGTGTGATCTATCCCTCGCCTCATACTTCAAATCAACATAGTAGTATCTCTCAGCGTCCATAGCTTTTCTAACCTTTGTTCAACTCCACATTTCGATCTAGGTGAGAGTCTTTTCGCTAATTTATTTATAGATCAAATATGTACAGAAACATAAATCTATATTATGAGGTGTCAAAAAAACATATGTAGTTATTTTCTCTACATTTATAGTACTATAATGTAAATTAATTTCACAAATATAGTTTTTAAGGCATAGTAGTTCAACCAATCTCTAAAGCAAGTAAGCAACATTATATGTATTTACATAATAAATTTTTACACATTATTGATAACCATAGTGGCTAAAGTATTATTGCAAAAAATCATTTCAAAATAGTTTTCCTTGGAATGGTAATATCTAAAGTGGCACGACTATGTAATTTTGGGTAAAACAAAACTAATTTTTAATATAAGTAGATGCAACAAAGTTTGTGCCAATGGATAAATTTGCAGCTTATGCATTATATCAGCAAAGATAAACCCAAATTTATGTGAGTGATGTAATCAATAATCATTAGCACATAGATTATTCATAAAAAAATTGTAGCAAGCTAATGGGGTAGATAAATGTAATGTGGCGAATCCACATAATAAAACCGAGTATCTATTGATTAAGATGTCCTCCTATTCATGATAAATGATGCAACAACGAATGTACACGATCAATGGGTGGAATGTATCGAAGAATAAGGTATCAAAATTAGGTACAAATATGAATAGTCAAGATGTTAAAGATAGAATATATTTCAGTTATTTGGAGTACACTTACAAAAAAAATCAAAGCTAAATCTTGGAGATGGTGTCGGTCTAATATGTTAAATATTTTAGAATGAACATTGAGTTCATATTCCATAATATGAATAATGAGTAATGAAATTGATTATGACAAGATAAAATATAAATTCTCACTATATATTTGAGTGCCCAACAAGATTTCATTATTCATTTTCAGTTAAAATGCTAACCATACCTTCAACTGCTCACAAAAATACTCAATCAGATCATTTGTTAAATTATTGTTTCTACATTAAAATTTCATCACCATACGTGTTTATAAAAATCCTAAATTATACTATTAAAGTACATATCATGAACAAAAAAGAGAGAGAATTGGTCAAGAAAATCTCATGGTAGACCAAAATATTCTGCCAACTCATAAAACTAGATATATAAACCTATTAATCTCTTAATAGTGAATAAAAAATGTGACCACTAATCCGATGCATCCTCATTATATCATTACTAACTTAGTAACTATCTATCAACATCATCGGGCGAAAACCTATTATTTACACATCAACATATAGGTTTTGTTGATGGGTATAAGATTTAGCCTCGCATTAAAGTCACATAAAATAGATACTACATTCTAGCTTGCCATGTTTACTAATCTAATATCACAACGTACAAAGGCACATAATCATTGATACATCATTTTTGTAGCAATATTAATTAATAAATTACGGAGAACCAAAGATGCATTCCACACAATTAGATTTTTAGCGGAATCTTTAAGGGGACGGGAACCGTGTTAATTCTAATTGCAAAATACAAACTTCTAGAGTCATAAAATGTTTTTAGACATATTTAGATTTTGCCCTCATTTCTTGGAAAAAACAGAAAGGGCGGCATACTTCAACAACATATTGCACAAGGTTGATATTTATTTCCACGTGCATTGCATGTATTTCATTGAGGAAATATTTGTTTGTGTAGCACATGCTAAGGGTACTGGGTACACAATATATATGTGTGGGTCCATTGATATCAATCACATACAAACTTGCATTTCATCTAGTACCGAAGAAATCAAGGTTTTCTTGAATTCCTTGCCCTATGTTTCCCTTAGACCTTTATTAAAGTCTGCCTTCATTTCTCTTCGTCCATCTTTGAGACACATGAAGTGCTAGCTATTTTAGTTCTTGCACCATGAACTCCCAAATGTCTTGCACGTAGTACCAGCGCATTTCTTGCTTAACATTCATTTAGCTACCCACCAAGTAGTAGAAATGTTAGAGGATTTCATGCCACAGAAAAGGGATAGTTAGTAGAGTCGGAATGAGCGGTATCGGGATGTGCCAATGTGTATCAACTAGGTTTGTGTGCAGAACTGATATGAAAGAAAGTACATTGGCTTTGCCTTAGATAGTGAGACATTACAGGAAACGCCTTCGTTTCCCTAACAGCTCGGCGAAAGGAAAAATACACACAACAAAGGTACTACCTCGTGCCTGGCATATACCTCCTCGGCGTACCTTCCCGGAACACTCGGCATACATGCACGTTCGGCAAAAAGATTTATGTCAAGCGAGATTCACTCGGTTTTTCAGTTTCATTTGTCATTCCCCACATCCTTGTTCGAGGGCTGATGATTGAGACATGCCAGTACAGCGAACTTGATGCTCAAAAGTTCTTGCTAGCTAGTTTATATGTGTTTATGTTGGTCCACTCGGCTCAATCCAGCGAAAACAAGAAAAGAATTTGTCTTCGTCTGACCGCAGACTAAAATGAAGTGTATATATTGGAGGATAATCCACTCTTAGGTAGAAAATGCTGACATATTGATTGCGCCTTGATCCAACTTTCCACCATTGTCAGCGCGAGCGATAATGCGTCGTCTAGCTGGTACCACGTACCTTGCAGCCTTAATGGAATTATCAGTAGCAGTAGAATAGCATCATCCTCCCTCCTTGAAGTGAAAGCGTCCTCGGTTTCGACTTCTTGAAGACCTCAATATTACACTTGATATCTTTTTCATTTTTGGGCAGAATAGCATAAAACTCACCCTTGTGCATAAATGTGTACATGTTCGCGCGCCCATGGTGAAGTGCATTCACATCATGTTGCCATGGCCTTCCCAATAAAAGATGACAAACATGCAACGATAGGAACGCCATACTCCACTTTATCCACATATCCATCCACGGAAAAATGAACTTTCACTCTATGGGTGACCTTCAACTTTCCCACACCATTTATCCATTGCATATAGTAGGGCTTCGTATGCTCCCATGTAGACAAAGGAAGAGACTCTACCACATCATTACTTATCATGTTGCTTGCACTACCACCATCAACAATCAGCTTGCATACTTCTTCCTTGATGTTACATGCAGTTTGAAAAATTCTACGCCGCTGTCCCGGTTCAACAATGACCTTGTCGTCGCGCTGGACCTTATGCGCCATCAAACTCGGCACATTAATTTCAGGACAACAATCCAATGCATTACCATATTTATTTTCAGTATCATCCTTGAGTGGAGGCATGTCATCTTCAGATTCTCAAATATATGCATCATCCTCGAGTATATGTGGGGAAATATGCATATATTTACTTACAGAATATTGGGGAATAATTGTCTTCATCCTTGAGTAAATATGCATATATTTACTACTTACAGAATATTGAGTGGAACCAAAAACACCGCGCTTCTGGGCAATGGCTTTTTAAAATACTTACAAAAGATGATGTTTGGCAAACCATGTTATGGAGGAAATATGTGGGGTCCAAAGCTGTGTCTCAAGTGGTTTGGAAACCCGGCGATTCACATTTTTAGGTGGGTCTTATGGTCACCAAAAAACATTTCTTTTGTTTTAGTGCTTTCGATATTAAGGATGGATCACATATCAGGTTTTGGAAAGATAAGTGGCTTGGCCAAACTACTTTTCACGAACAATATCCAGCTCTATATTTGATTGTTAGACACAAAGGAAATACAATTTCCAGTGATGAAAGACAACTCCTGATGTGTCTTTCAGAAGGTGTATCATTGGTCCTCGACTGGTATCTTGGAACAATATACTATTACGATTATCCACGATATAATTGACGAACGGTGTTGACGTGTTCAAATGGAAATTACTAGAAAGTGGTAAAATTTTTGTTGGCTCACTATATAGAGCATTGGTTCAACCTGATATCCCGATCGATGATAATAGTAAAATTTGGAAAATAAAAATACCCCAAGACGAAGATATTTGCATGGTATCTACGTAAAGGTGTAATTCTAACAAAAGATAATCTTGCAAAGAGGAATTGGTATGAAAGTACACAATGTGTTTTTTGTCATCACGATGAGACAATTCGTCATTTATTCTTTCATTGCAAATTTGCTCGCTCTATATGGTTATTCATCCAAATAGCTTCTAGTTTATCTCCTCCACGTTTAGTAACCAATGTTTTTGGTAATTGGTTGCATGAAATTGTTGATAAGTACAGAACTTTGTTTAGGGTGGGAACTCTTGCCATTATATGGTCGCTATGGCTTTGTAGAAATGACAAGATTTTTAATAACATTGTGTCTTCTCCTATGCAGGTTATTTATCGAGCCACGGCTATCCTCCAATCATGGACTATTCTCCAACGCATGGAATTTCGCGACTTATTTGTGAAAGGTTGTACGCGATTGGAGGACGCGGCGAGGGATATTTTCTCCCGACATAGATGGCTGCGTGTTTGAGGATTGATCTACCTTAAATTGAAGACAATTATTTGAGAGTGTTTCTTTGTAATGCTTGTCTACATTTTTATTCCCTAGTTCTATCGTTCGTGTGGCTGGATCTTAATTATACAGAGGCCAGATGTAAATATTATTTGTGATAATAAATGCGCCCATTACCAAAAAAAATCCTTGAGTGAAACGAGACTAGTCGGACTATCTAGAACCCCTCATCATAGTCTCGTTATACACGCACTGGACAGTCTTGCGATGCCCGCGCCAGACTGTCTTGTGGCGGTGACGGTAGCAAGGTTTGCTAGTGGCTGTCGTGATCGCACGATTAGCCGATGGCGGTGATCGGTGTCACGTACGTGAGATGGATCCGGGTGGCACTGCTCTTTTGTGGGACAAAGATTGAAGAGTACGGTATGCCTATATGTGGAAAATATCGGGTCTTGGATATGAGTTTGGACATGGTCTTGGACGATGTTGGTTGGGTTTGGTTATCGTTTATAGTCATTAGGAACACAAGCTGATGTGACTCGTCGGGATGCAGATCCCAGCACAGCCACACATCCAGAGCCCTAGAACCCCGGGCATAATAAGTTATCTGCTTCTCGAACACACATAGTGCAATCAAAATAAACTAAAAAAATTCATGGTTATTGCATTCTCTACAACATAGCATCCAAAGCTTTTAACCGATGAGTTCTATAGACGTCAGAAGTACCCGTGGTAGTATACTGCTTATAAACGTTGCAATCATCGATGATGTCGATTCCTGGCCCGTCACCGCTAAGCCTTTTGGTAGTAGTGACGGCCGCGAGTCGGTAAAATTAATCGTATTGTGGTGTGGAAATCTGTAGAACACGATAGGCATGCATGTGTAGCCATTCACGGCATGCCAGAGAAGCCGCGTCGGGGCTTGAGAGGCTTTTTGATAGACTTTGTTAATCGTTATTTCGCCACTACTAATGGTGCTAAGTGTTATGTCCCGCATGCAGAAGGAAGACAAATCTATTTTTTCCGTCTGTGCTGACAGGATCGTGAGCTGGGTCCCGTATAAGGATGGCAACGCAGATCCCATGAACGTCCCCATCACAGTAACCCATACCCATCCCCATATATATATATTTCTAGGGATAGAATTTTCCCAAACTGCTCTCCTAACAGGGAACGGGCCCCAATTGGGTTGTCCATTGCATGTAACATAAAACACATGGTATAATATATGGAGATGATTTTTTATGGTTGTGTTCATACAGCCAACCTGGTCGTGCAGATGACTTCGTCATGGTGGCGTTTGAGGTGGAAACGTAGGGTTTTTAGAGCTTTAGTGATATTCGTAGGATCTTTGGTGAATTATAAACAAGTTTTGGAACTGCATATACAAAAATATACATGGCTGTACATGTCATATGTGAAAAGCTGGTTTCACTAGATATCAGGTATGGGGTATAGTGTACCATCCCATCCCAACTATACCCTATGGGGAGTAAATTTGTTCGGCGACTATCCCCGTGGGGGATTTCACCCATCCCGCCCTAATGGATGAAATCCCCGTGGGTCTAGCAGCTATGGGGCCTAATTGCCATTCCTAGTCCCGCATGTCCGAACACGTAAATATATGTTTGTTTTTATCGTTGTTGACCGGACAAAGTGGAGTTCCCACATGTAAAATAAGAGTCAAACATACGGCAAGTTAGCCAGATGTAACGACATCCGTCTTCAGGTCTGTCAATGGGTATAGACGTAACGAGTTCGTGATGGATGGTGGAATTTCTCCAAATGGACGATTTGTATTGGCACACTCCCTACTTTCATGTGAACTTGTGACACAGTCTTAGAAAATAGTAAATACTAGTGGAATGCCCGTGCGTTGCCACGGCTCCTTACGTATGCCTAGTGTAGCACATGTTACGTGTGTAAACAATGCACGTATATATATAAACACATTGAAAAAATAACCATATAATATTTAAAAACATTTAAAGATTTACTTCACATAGTTCAGTGTAATGTGTATAAAATGCAAGAACCAATAAAATTATCTCTTATTCACTAAGCCATTCTCCATTGACACAACTAAGATATCCTCGTATAACATCAGGAATGTTGTCGACTTCATTTGCATGGTACTTGAGCAAGTGTATTAAAAACTTTTTCCTCAACTCATAGCCATTCTGCATAAGCAATCTATTTTGTTAGCGTGGAGTTTTCACATAAAAATCTAATAACTGTGAACATAGAATACTCATGATGCAAATTGGATGAACAAATCTTTTACCATCCCATGAGATCATAAAATAGAAAACTAAGTAACCCGACAAATTCCTGTAAATGAATGGATTTCGTTATCTTGATCGTTAGGATTGTAATTATAAAATAAACTACTTGTAATGAGAACCAATAAAATTACCTGTCAGAGCTTGTTGGTATTGGAATACTACGAGGGTATTTACGTGACAAAAATATATATCAGAATTCCAGCAAGGTTGCGCTATTTCAAGAGCTTCATTTAGATAGAATGAGCACCTTTGTAATTTTAATTGGGTCTAAGATAGATACACAGTGTTCATGCTTGTCAATGGTGAATAAGATAAAGTCACCAAGGGATGCATGTGGCAACAAAATCTGAAAATAATGACCATTAAAACACATAAATCATGTCAAGAATGGACAAGAGACCTAACTTACCATGTTGCACGACGAGATATCATGGTCTATCCCATGCCAACTATGAAACAATGTTGCCAACTCCTTAACATTTGGCTTTTTACGCTATTTTGGATGTCGTGTACCATCGATCATCATCGACTGAGATAAAAAAAGATTAAAACCATTATAATGATAATAAATATGCGTGATTGTAAGAACTTACACAAAATCTTAAGTCCATGTTGTGCACATGAGGCTCTATGAACATTTGTATCTCATCACATGCCACTATACGAACAGCCATGTTGAAACAATCCTTATCCATAGGTTGCTCCATCCTAAGTATGTCCTGAATTTGCTTTAGAGTTAATCCAAGCGGAAAAGGTCTGGAGCTTCGCACCCATTCTTTCCTGCCAAACAAATGATCAGAATAATGATATCATAAAAATATGTACTTACTTATGTTAACATGAGGCTTACTCCAAACACTTTGCATCATCGATGGACATGATGTATTTGCAGATCTCGTCAACAAACTCATGTGGTTTTGTGAGCATGATGCATGCTGGCATGGGATTGTTTTCTTTGGCTATATCTTGTGGATGTTTCCCCTCAGGACTCGGCATCTTAGACTGATCGTATATCGGACTGCCTCTTATCTTTCTCAGTTCTGAATCATGCAATATGACAATTAATTTTTTTCGGAATGCTCTCATGTCCTCCTACAAAGTAGTAGAAAAATACACTTGTAAAATAATATTTTAAGATGCAACATAGTACTAAATTGTGTCCCAATAAAAATAATACTTGAGTGACATTGTTTGAAAGCATGTGTCATGTCCAATATTCCAAAAAGTTTAACATGAATAACCCGCACGATGCACTATAAGATTACAAAATGTTATATTCTATTGCATTAATCCAGATCAATTTGAAGAAACTTTTTGAACAATCATGAAGCAAGGTTTATCGTATATCTATATGCATCTTCTAGTATAAATGATCAATGATTTGTTGGATATTAAACATACTTTGTGGATCAATATACTTTTCACATTAAATAATTTGATGGGTGTTCAACATACCCATCGGTCTGCAGTCATTTTTGGATATGCTCTTCTATTGCCCATGTTGTGACATCCAAATCCTGCCACTTTTTACCTTTGTCAAACCCCTTTATTTTTTACGCAATCTTTAGGTGCTTCTCAAGTCCTTGCAGTTGTTATACAAGAAAATAGTAATAGGCCTTAAGGAAAAAAAGAATGTCAATAGGAGACCACAGTCAACTTACTTACCATGTTAGTGAGGCCACTTCTACTCATTTCAACACCGATTGAGTCCAATACTTGTATCAAACGTTTCTTTGCATTGATGACTGTTAAATACCAATGGGCCTTACTGATGTTTACTGGAAGAAAGACCTAAAATAATTTGTTGCCTAAGTCTCACAAATAAACATGCTAAAAATATAATAGACGATATAGATATGTAGGAGTTAGTACTGACCATGTCATGCTTTAGATAAATATTTGACTGCTCTATGATATGGCGATGTACTTTAATGTCCTTTTTTAGCTGATTGGAGATGAATGTTTTGTCCATATATACCTTACCACCCGCTCTGTCAAGAATATGATCACATACACGCATACAATATATGTATGCATTTACCACATGTAATTGGACAAATAAAATACAGGTAGATAAAATACATTCAAATTCAAGACAATAGTGGTTTTGTTGACTTACGTCATCGGGCAAGAATCCATCATCGCTATTAAGACATTTTAAATCGTCATTAGATAGTAGTGCATCACCAATGTCCATAAACTTGGTATTTCTAGGTGCGGACATGATTGCTTCGATGGCAACAAAATCTTCAGTGGTACAAACATAGTCTACCACGATATATAAATGTATATTACTAATTAGATAAAAATAATCCAACAAAAATGAGAGGGCGATAATCGGAGCACAACTATGTACCTTTCGGGATAACCTCCGCGTTTGATTTCTTTGGTTTATTATGTTGTGAATTGACCGTCACTTTATCTACTTCCGTATCATTCACGACCTAAAAAAGCCCAACATTTACATAGAATAAATTATAAAATTGGCCTATGGAAACACAGTTTTAAAAAAATACAATCACCTCCTTTGTATCTTCCAGCAACATCGCATCGACGGCTATGTCGATGGGTCCTTTCATAGCATCTGCAATATCGGTCTCTGTCCCACCCATGATCTAGAAATGTGGAATAAATATTTACTGTTACTCAAATATAGTAATATAGCATATGCATAGAAAGTAAAAACAACTTTCTAAATTCACCTCTTTTGATTGTGCCTAACTCATGTCCACGTCCAAGATCATCGTGTTTGGGTCTGCTATATACATAAGTTTGTCTCTGATCTACCATAGAAAGATACATGTTACGCTTCGACCCAAATTAGTTGACTTGGATTTGTCAAAATTTGGATGAACCTATATACTAAATAGTGTCTAGATTTAACTAAATCTAGATATATTTGAGTCAACTTATATAAATCGGAGGAAGTACAATAAAATTGATTGATGCGAGATAATTCCCTTATGTACTACTGCCCCTCTCTCTCCCTGTTGCGGGTTGCAGCTATTCGCAAAAAGAAAGCGAGCTTCAGAAATATTTCTAGGAACTACACCGAATAAGCATCCACATTTGACTACTACTCCTAAAAAAGGGATCTTGTTCATTTATACCAGCAAAAGCAATCAGACAGCTTCAAAAAAGCAATCGCTATGGATGAGGGCATAAGGCCCTCGGGAACTGTCGGGCTCTCAAAAAAATCCCCAATCCTCACCGTCTTCCTCCCACGGCCACGCATGGCCTTGCCCCGCTGCTGTTCTCTCACGCCTCCCCTCTCCTTGGCCCTCTGCTCTGTCGCGGCCTTGGATGGCCATGCCCCGCCGACTCCTCTCCCCGCCATGGGTTCCGGCTGCCAGCCGTCCCTCCCTCCGGCGCCGAGCGCCCCGCCCTCTACCAATCCGCAAGCCCCCTCCGGCGCCCAGCCGCCCCGCCCTCCACCAACTCCGCAAGCCCCTCCGCCGCCCAGCCGTCCCGCCCTCCACCAACTCCGCAAGTCCCCATCAACTGCACGCCCAAGCCAGCACTTAATCCCGGCCCCGCCGTTGCATGGTGTCGTGGAAGCACGCGGCGGTTAGACTATGGCGGGCTTCAACGCTCGCTACAGAAAATCTCTTCCCGCACGACTTGCCGGAGGATGGAGACGGCTACAATGGTGCTGCTCGACGCCACACGCAGGGTGGCCACCCCAACCTGGACCGGCTCATCGTGGCGCATTCCCGTGGCCCTCTCTTTCTTGCCGCTGCTACTACAGATCTTTTCGCCGACTTTGACGTCGTGATTTGAATTGCTATGCCTAGCGGAAGTTGTTTGTAGCGGTAATCTAGTCGACTGTTACTCCTAGCTTGATGAAGACTAAGGACGTAGCAGATGGAGTTTGTTGAGACACGGGAGCTTTATGTGGAGTTTTTCTGTTAGCTGTTGAGACAAATATGGATGTTTGTTTTAGGTAACACAGTTTTGCACGTGATAAAAGAGAGATAAGGGGAGAGGGAATCTGCGGAGTGGCATTTTTATGTAATTTTTGCATGTGTGACACCAGGCATTCACCACGCCTTTGAAATTAATAGTAAAGATTTCTTTGCTTTATTGTGCATATGCACTTCCAATAGAAAATACAACCTTCCAACTAGTCATGATTCATCATGTGCATTTTATCGATGTACGAAACTATACTCTCACATCTAACCGAGATGTAAGACGTAAGGATGTCCGGGACGAGGAGCACACGGGTTTATCTAGGTTCAGTTCTGACAGCGATAGTCGAGTCCTGCTCCTGCTATCAATCAACTATAATAGGTAAAACTAGAGATTGGTTCGCCTATGTGAGTTATGAGATTACTTCTGCCCTAAAGGCCGTCTGTATCATCTTATATAGCCATCCAGCCTAGGGTTTGCAAGAAGAAACATAGTAGGCTACAATACAGATTACAACAAAGTCGGTAACTACTACTTCTTGTACTCCAAGTCTTATGTCATCAGGCCTAGATAGATAACTCTTATGGGCCATCCCGTAGCCAGATGGGCCCCCCATCTATCCCATTGACTGGGCCATCCATAGATCCATAGGCTCTAATCACAACTGGGTCACTGTAGTATGCGAGTATAAAGACTGGTCGTGGATATACCCGGAAAGTATGACCTGATAGGTAGTGTGTACGTCTTTGTTGGGTCCTGGTGCTCAACCGATCATAGAAACAATTTCAAACATACATCTTTTGCGTGGGATGATAACTTTTTTCTCTATCATTGACCACATAGTTACTTTTCCATGGGAGATTATGAAAAATAAAAATATGCAGCAACTCTTATTTTTATCATTCGCACTCCGATCCATATTCACTTCAGAGAGATTCTCGCTGGATATGCAAAACATACTTATTTATGTTTTAGACAATGGACGATTTAATTAAAATCAAACTTTTGCATTAAGGTCATATATTTAGTGTACCCCCGCATTAGGATACACATGCTGGCCATTATAATCATATTTGTGTGGGTTTAGTTGGTGCAGTCCATGTTTCAATAGTTCACATATATAGGATATACAAACGGCTTGTGCCTATCTTCCATGACATCTCACACGGGCCGAGCTGCAACAACATCAATACATGACAAAGTCGTAGCTGCACCTCCAGCGGTGACAACAACATGTGCACTATCAAGCTCTCCAAACTGATGGTCATAAAGCGACAGCGCCGCGATGACCCTCGACCCCCTTCCAATATCTACAACAGCTCACTCTCAGCATCCAACAAACAGTAATGAGGTAAACTGTTTATCGAAATATATTTCCCCTTAAGATGCAAAGGCAAGTCATCAAGTTCGACAATGACAAGTCAAACACCTAGAGACCATGAGCACCTACATTGAAAAATCATTTACTGCAATTTTCGAACACTGAGTAGATTGAATATTGAAAAGATTGGTTGGCAATGGTCAGAAATATGGTGGCGGACACCTATCTAAAGGTTGGTACGTGCTTCATCTAGCCAATCTAACTGTTTCTTCGAGGCAGTGAATCTACAAGTTTGTTTGTCTACTCTGAGATTGTCGTCTCGTCTGTCGGAGAAGTCTCTCTGCCATTCAGTTTTGTGTCTATCCTCAATCACTGACAAGAAGATCGAGCAGCCAGCCTGATCTAATTCAGTTGGCCACGCATGCAGTTTTTCTTGCCGACAAGTAGCGTTTCTTGAGGATTTTTGTTTTCCCGTCCGATGCATGATGACCTTCGACGAACACAAGGCCAGAACTTCAGATCACACTAGGCTACAGGCAAATAGTCCACAGATTGATTCCAACATGGGAAATAATAAGAGGTTTTAGTCTTTTAGATACAACATATAGATGCAGTCCATTGGAAGCACCGTATCTGAACTCGTCATTAATACATAAGATACTACATTTAGATGTGAGAGTACAGTTTGCTGGAGAAAGAACGTTGTGTACATAAATTCTTCCGGGACAACCTTTAGTGCATGCATATACATGCTTAACTACTTTCTAAAGATCATTTAGTCGGCCCATTAGAGGGCCCAATAAAAACTATCTCATTTTGTGGACATAAAAAAGGAAACGGGGGGTATTTCAAGAACATCGTCGCTCAGCTGCATGTTTGGATTTCCCAAAACCTCTCATGCCGAACTGGGTAGCTTGACCAATGATGGCCAAAGATGAAAGAATGGCAAGGACTACGAATGATTACAGTTTTGCTTATGATGGGTTGAGCACGATGAATCACAAATTATCCTTTCATGGCATGGATCATCCAAAGGTGTGCATGCCCCCCGGGATGGTCTCGCAGCAATGACACTAGCTTATAAATAAAGGTCAAATGATTATTTCCAAAAGAAGTACTAGTAGAAGTAAGTACTGCAACATAAGGTGGATGGGATAATAGGTTAATTAATACTATTCCTTCCGTCTTAAATTAATGAACTCAATATTTGGATACACATGTATCTAGACAATAAAACGGGTTCTAGATACATGGGAGTCGATGACCCTATAAGATTAGTTGTATTTGATCCTTCGTCATAGTCCATTGGTTCAAAAAATTTAGCCTCACAATGAACTAACTATTCTGTTTTCTTGGGAATTGTTAACTGTTTTCCATCCATGTTTGAGAAAAGCACAACACATACACAAAGAGCAAGGGACAAAGTGGGGGAACAGAAATTAATACTTCCTCTGATCTATATTACTTGTCGGTTAAAATGGATATATCTAGACATGTCGTATACCATGAAACAAATAGTGTTACCCCTGAAAACAGGGTGACGGTGGTGTCTCTTCCATTGTTCGAAGTAATATCTAAGTTCTATGTTATTTCTCACATCAATCACAACTTATTAATTTTTCAATGCTCGCAAGAGTATAATATTTTTTTAAAACCAACAATTATTAACATGATTTACCATGGCAACACGCGGGGTATCATCTATTAGTCTTTAGAGTTCCAGACCAACAGCCTTGCTAATTAAGTTGTTAGTCACCTTACTTCCAGCAGGTCTGTCTTATCTACTCCCTTCTTCTGTAAATAATTGGCTTGGATTTGTCAGATTTGTATATGTCTTGACACGTTTTAATCCATAGATATATATGAATTCATACAAATTAAAATCTTATTTTCGGACAGAGGAACCATTAAGACTGGGCACACATGAGTGCGTCCTGTGCGACCATATAGGGCCCAAATTGTTTGGGCCCCAAATGTTCGTACAGACCTCAGGCTTGGTTGTCCATCAGAATCCATTAACGGAAACTCCGTTTCTGTCAAACATTTACTATGGAGAGATGGGGATATGGACCTCTCTTTTTTGTCTTAGATAGACTGCTCTGAACTCTTATGCAGTTGAGTTGCAGATACAACAGACAAAGATTGAAGACGGCAATGGTCCACACGGATATATGTGGCAGAGGAAGGAATCCATGAGCAGATGTGCTTCTTTCCGTTGTGACAACGTCGAGCAGGACGAGGATGATAGTAGTGAAGCTTCTTTGCTGCTCCGCCGAGACTACCGACATGGTGTTGGCTCATAGATGCGTTTCTCTTGCGTCGGGGACATCTTAGCTTTTTTGTCAAGGCATTTTAGTTCGAGGACATTTGAATTTCTAAAGTAGTATCACACAACTGTCTAACGTGAGAATCTAACATTCCTAAAATAATATTGATTGTTCTTTGGTTTACCTTCTTCCATCATACCGCCAATCCTGTATCTCTTCTGTGCTCTGTTTGTCTCCACCTCTAAACCCTCGTTTGACGTCATGTATTTGTCTTGCTTCTCATCTTTCTACTGGATCTTTGCATTTCCCCTCTCCTAATCTCATCCATTAATTTTTTTATCTTCAAAGCTCTTCCGCGATACCCACGTACATGGCTCCACCACGATGCCCCAATCCAACTAGGTGTCACACCTTACAACTGATTTGGTGCGGGAGCATGCTCCGGGAGACCAAGGAAGCAGGGGAATGGAAACACGGGAGAGTTCATTCGGGAGGAGAGGAATCGGAGGTGACGGTCAATCGGTCATTGTACCCAGTATAGGAGTAATCGTTCGCTACGCGTTGTTGTACCCAGCGTTGAATAGGGTTGTTGATAGGCTCAATCGCTTAATGGTAGAGGACCCTGCTCTTGGTAAAAAAGTTCAAGAGTACCAACCCTATTCAACGACCCGGATGGGTCACATCTATGATTCCATGGTTGTAAATGCACCTGCTGGCAGTGGTCATCACCAAGCTTAAACTTTTAATTAATTTGAAGTCGCAAAATAACACCTTGCTTCTTCTAGCATGTTACTAACATTAAATCCAAGAGGGGACCCTCGCAAAAAAATCCAAGAGGGGAGGGTAGGTTGCTTGAGTCGACTCAATTCTTTGGAGTTCTAGCATATGGCCAGGTGAGCAATTGATAGAAAGAAGAATTAAACCATCTGGAAAAGGAAAACATAGAAATTTAAATAATACTATGTTGTGCTATACCAAATACTAATGCCTATGTAGGTGTGTTATTTTAGGATCTTTACTAATAGAATTTTAATACTCTATTGCATCTACTGTAATCGATATGAAGCTATCTCAACACCAAGGACATAAAATCAACACAATTGCACCTCATTTCCCTACCAGCAATTGTCCCTGGATTATGCAATTGCAATCTAACTCTAGTATTCGAGATGTTTGGCCGCTTCCTTGATTTCATATGATGATTCCACATCAAATGTTAGGAGACAAAATATAATTTCATGCAATCATTTGGTCCTCCACGTCATTTGTATATTTGAGTATTATTTCTCATTGTTGTTTTATAAGAAAGAGCAATAAAGTTAAGATAAATTTAATGTTTGTAGAGAAGCAAATCAGTTAGTTTTGCAAGGAAAGCTCCTCCCTTTTTTAGTTGAAACTTCAAAACCAAATATCAAATCGTTTTTTTACTTATTTGTTTATTAATACTCATTTCTGAGAAATTTTAATTATTTAAGGTATATGAGATGAGAACCAAACAATCAATCAAAAAGGCTACGAAATATGGAAGGATGAATGAAACTTTACCAACATTGTATTCACATAAGTGATTGATGTTGACGACTTATTGATTTTGCAGAATATGATGTGGTTTATCTTGCATAAATAACAAATATAATAATAATTTGTCAAGTTTAAAAATTCACACTTTCAGCATTGTATTTAGCATACTATTATCATGGTTCTTTGTAGACTGTCAACAAACTAAAGCAAAGATATTGCTATTTTTATTTGGTGAAAAGGGAAGTTGCTAGTTTTTTTTAAAAAAAAATTATAGTACTAAATTATCAGACTGTATTGCAACCACCAATACCTAGACATATAGCTTTTTCATTAGATTAGACAACACCTAATTATAATGTAGTAGTCATATTCCTTCACCATATTGGGACCTTGGTCTTTCTTTCGGTAATGAAGCAGTGTGGCCCATCCTAATTGAGTAGGTAGAAATCCATAGTCTTTTTACATGCCAGGCCAAATGGACCCGAGTGAAACAACCTATGTAGGAATTATGAACAATTTGGATCGAAATTTACTACAAATGTAAAGTCATGGGAAACCACATAATTCAAATGTGGTGACGTTGAGGTTGTTGAATTAAGCTTTGAGGTGTCGAAAGTGGTGAGGCAGAGAGCGAGCGCATATTGGGAGGAGGGCTCGAAATCATACTGCAAAGCTCACCTTGAAGACAATGAGAAACTAAGATACGATGGTGGAGAGGTTTGGGTTGGAAGGTCTAGAGGTGAATTATTATAGATTTGTGGCTAGCACTTCCTTAGGGCCGAGAGGGATGGCATTGGGAAGTTCCTGGACAAGAATTGTTGGTAAAAATTGTGGGACATGGTTGCACTTTAATTAGGAGATAGTTAAGGGTGGTCGATAGGGTCAAAGGATAGAGCATTGAGGCAATTAAGATTTCAGTCATGGTAATGTGTGTTGTAACCGAGGCGATGGGTTGCATGGTAATACTCCATCTCGGTAAAATGATTTTAATTTATTGCAAGAAAAAATCTTACTGGAGCTCTTCTAAGTCTTTTTATTGTCTCATTCACGAACATGAATTTATTTTCTTCCGATAAAATAATTGTAAACCCAAAATAGTCTAGATCATAATGAAATTTTGAATGAATAAAACATCAGTTGGGCTGAGAAGATCAAAGCATAAAAAACTCCACTTCATTGATCTATGAAGCATACAAGTGTACTAATCATTCAAGCAAAGTGAGGAGGTTTACATGCAGCCTCCTCCTGGGTATTCTGTTCCCGATGGGATAGTTTGTCGTCTTCGGCGTTCTCTTTATGGCCTGAAACAGGCCCCTCGTGCCTGTTTGAGCGCTTTGTCTCTGTGGTGACTGCTGCTGGTTTCTCTCCCAGTGCTCATGATCCAGCGTTGTTCGTTCACACTTCTTCTCGTGGACGCACTCTTCTCCTTCTTTACGTTGATGATATGATCATTAATGGTGATGATCCTGAGTATACTGCCTTTGTTAAGGCTCGTCTTCGTGATCAGTTTCTTATGACTGATCTTGGTCCTCTTCGCTACTTTCTTGGGATTGAGGTCTCCTCCACTTCTGATGGCTTTTCTATCTCTCAGGAAAAGTATATTCAGGATCTTCTTGCTCGTGCTGCTCTTGGGGATGAGCGCACTGTTGAGACTCCTATGGAGCTTAATGTTAATCTTCGTCCTACTGATGGTGATCCTCTTCCCGACCCGACGCGTTATCGCCATCTTGTTGGGAGTCTTGTTTATATTGATGTCACTCGTCCTGGCATATCTTATCCTGTTCATATTCTGAGTCAATTTGTCTCAGCTCCTACCACTGTTCACTATAGTCATCTCCTTCGTGTTCTTCGCTATCTTTGTGGCACGATCACTCGTCGCCTTTTCTTTTCTCGTTCCAGCTCCCTCCAGCTTCAATGCTACTCGGATGCTACGTGGGCGAGTGATCCTACGGATCGTCGTTTGATTTCTGCTTACTGTGTGTTCCTTGGTGGTTCGCTCATTGCTTGGAAGACGAAGAAACAGACAGCGGTTTCCCGTTCGAGTGTTGAGGCTGAGTTGCGAGCTATGGCCTTGTTGACTGCTGGGGTGACTTGGTTACGGTGGTTGCTTGCGGATTTTGGGGTCTATGTTACGACACCCACTCCAGTTTTGTCTGACGGTACAGGTGCTATCAGTATTGCACGTGATCCGGTAAAACATGAGCTTACCAAGCATATTTGTATTGATGCTTTTTATACACGTTCTCAGGTGCAGGCTCAGGTTATTGCGCTTCAGTATGTGCCTTCAGAGTAACAGTTGGCAGATTTTTTTACAAAGACACAGACTAGAGCACAGCATGATTTTTTACTCTCCAAACTCAGTGTTGTGGATCCACCATGAGTTTGAGGGGGGGTGTGTTAGATGTATATTGTATATTGTATTTTTTCCCGTATGTTAGGGGGTTTCCTGCATATTTGCACCTATACCTGTACTATATATTGTGGCCTTTGGCCCCTAGATAATACAAGTTGCACATTCATAACAACAATGAGGTTGTTGGAATCCTTGAAATAGGCTTTTGCCCTGGTTTATAAATAAAGCCACAATGGCCGAACCGATACAAGGTGGTGAGGAGAACCTCTTATAAATCAGATCAAAGATAAAGAAAAGGGAACACAGAAAAAGCAAAAGTTGCCACCGAAGACATTGGTCAAATGTGTAGTCAAACATATTTTTTAGGCTCCGTATTAGTCCAATAAACCGGTATGAAGGGAGTACCGGGGATGGTCTCACAATAAATATCGACACTAGCTTAGAATCGTATTTCACAGAGGTACTAGCTAGCAGCTTAGAATCGTATTTCACAGAGTAGACGGGAACTCATGGTCTTAATACAATTTAACAATCGCATTGTTGGTAAACATGGTGGGACATGGTTGCACATTAATTAGGAGATAGTTAAGGGTGGTCGATAGGTTTGAAATGCTAGAGCATCGAGGCAATTAATTAAGATTGCAGTCATGGTAATGTGTGTTTTAACCCAGGCGATGGGTTGCATGGTAATACTCCATCTCGGTAAAAATGATTTTAGTTTATTGCAAGAAAAATTCTTAATGGAGGTCTTCTAAGTATTTTTATTGAATATATCTCATTCATGAACATGAATTACTTTTCTTCCAAAAAAATAATTGTAAACCCAAAACAGTCTAGATCATAATGAAATTCTGAATGAATAAAACATTAGTTGGGCTGAGAAGATCGAAGTATAAAAAACTCCACTTCATTGATCTATGAAGCATACAAGTGTATTGATCATTCAAGCAAAGTTCCTCTTTATGTATTATTGCACATTGTCATTTCCCAATATCTCTCATACCAAACCGATTATTTGACCAATGTTCGAGAAAAGACAAAAGATAATCCTACATCATGGATATGCGAGCGATTTTGTTTATGATGAGTTGAGAATGAGGATCCTCAAAAGATGTGTGTTCTACCAGGGATAGTTTCAAAACAATGACACTAACTTATAAATAAAGGTAAATTAATTAATATTACATGGAGTTGCTAAAAGTAAGTACATAAAAAGGTGTATGTGAAAATATAACATTTAGTACAACGGAACTGGTGGTCCTACTACTATTTAACAATTGGTGATTCACAATATCAACTGGTTGGATATAATGGATTACATGGATATAAATGATTAAGAGTAGTAAACTATAGAGTAACTAACAAGTTACACAGTTGGTTATCCATAACTAATTGTTCGTACCATCTGCTTTTACATCTCATCGTTATTTATTGGGGGATAGTAGTAGAGTTAAGGTAGAGTTGGCAGTTGCAAAGTAAAGTTACTTTTGCAAACATAAATCATTTATTTCATAGATCAAATACTTGTGTTTTATTACTTCTCTAGATATTATATTCATATTCTGAACTATGCAATTTCATAGAAAAATCCATGTGATACGACATAATGAATGAAACATTACCATCATTTTGTAAGTGTTTGATTTTATGACTTGAGGTTGCAACGGAATCTTTTGGTTTATATTGCATAAATAACATATTGTGACACACTTGTACCAAGTTTAAGGATTATGCGTTCCATTAGTGTACCTAGCCAAGCTATCATTGTAGTTTTGTTGTAGATTGTCAGCAAATCAAAGCAACATCTCAACATTTTCACTTAACAAAAAGTATACTTTGATGTTGTAATTAATTTGAATCAAGTTCTTAACTGGATCATCATGTCTACATTGCACCCACCGACACAACATTGCACCCACCGACACTCTGCCAAATCCTTGAAGGTCTTGTCACACAACATTCGACTACGACACAATTGTTACTGGGAGGATATAGAACTGCCATGTATGATTCAGACTATTTCTATGGAGGTATCGGAATTAGTGTATGACTCTTCCACACTTAAATGTCAGGGGTTGGGTCTTCGTATTTCTTTCAAAAATGAAGCAGTATGGACAATCTAGGTGAGTAGCTAGAAACCGATAGCGTCTATACAAGCAAGGCCAGATGGAGCTGTGCGCTAAACACCCAAGTATTCCTTTGTTTCTGTGTAGGACTTTTTGAAATAATTTTGTGTCAAACTTCACATAAAAATGCCAATTCATGAGTGGCCACAATGATTTAAGTAGCCTAATTATGGTGGAATATGCTACTTCATCTTATCCACTTGTGGTGAAAATGAGGTTGTCGAATGTCTGTCGAGACCAAGGTGTTGGGAGCTGAGACAGAACATCTTGGGCGGAGTAAGAAGAGTCGGGGGCAGAGCTCAGCTTGGCGAAGCCGATGAAAGAGACGAAGGTGCGGAGTTGTGGAAAGGTTCAAGATGTTAATTATGGTCGGGTTTTGGGGCTATCACTACCTCCGAACCTATACGTACAGCCTTGGATGGTATCTTAACCAGTGATGGTCCAAGATGGGTAAGGATGAGAGTAAGTTACCAGAGATATAACCTGTGTCTGTAGTCAAAGGACCGTGTAGCAGAAAGAAGATGATGGCCGTGCATGTGGTGATGTGTATCGTAAAGCGGAAAGATGATTTCCTTGCTTTTGCTAGACACAATTTCTCAATGGAGTTATTTCTAAATCGTTTTTAATAATTGTTTTCTTTTCAGAATCATGCTCCTGGTTTTTGTTCAGATACAGCACCGATAACTTCAACTTAATTCCACATAGGAGGCTTATAATAGTCCTATGCAGCATTCAACCTCCACTTGCGACCAAATCATCGGTCGTTCTAGAACAACCGAACCGATTGGAACAGTCTTCTGTTTTCCAGCCTGTCCCGTTGGTCATCTTATCCAGGTACCATATGATTAATCATACTAGTTCGAATCGACAGGGATTAACTACTGACGAAATGTAGTGCTAAGATCAGTTCAGCCACCTCCAAAAAAAAGATGATCAGTTCAGCTGCCATGTCGCTGTGTTGCACTATATATAAGGTCGACATTATGTGGTGGAGAGTCCTCGGATCAAACACAGAGTCATCATGCCGCCAGATTATTCTACTAACACGGATCAGCTCTATATTATCGGTCTGATTTGGCCTACCAGATCAAACACGCACCGCGATGCTAACTAAAATATGTTGCCAAATGAACTACTACTACTTTTCCTAAATTAGGCACCCAGCAGCCAAGCTAGCAGCACGTACTTAGCATAAATCTTTAGGACACAACACAAGTAAAGCACCTTGCAACTCATACTCCGTAGTAGTACAATACAACTATCAAAGAGAAGGAGAAGCAATACACGACATACCATTCCATGTGCACGTGCATACCAAAACGAGTTCAGGGGTAATGTTACGGCGATGTCAACGTCGATAGCGGCCTAGCCACGATCGGTGAAGAACGGCCAGGAGAAAGCGACACAAGAAAAGTGACTATGTGGAGTTTTTTTAAGTCATTTTTCTTGACTATGTCCCATTCAAAACTCTTGACTAGTTTTTTCTGAGACAATGATCATGGACCTAGAACAGTCTACATCTTTATGGAATGAATGAAACCCCAGTTCGATAGGAACGACAAGAGTATCAGAAGCTCCAGTTTATAGCGAGGTCTTCAGTGTCCCGATCATTGCACCACATTGCCTCTGCAAGTGAAAACGCATACTTGCATTTCCCAAAATCTCTCATGCCGAACAAATTATTTTATCATTGGTCGAGAAGATACAAAAGAATGCTACAACATGAATGTGTGTGTGGTTTTGTTTTATGATGATCAGTTGAGCATGAGGATCAAAAATATCAGTTTATAACATGGATCCTCGGAAGATGTATGTTCTACCAGTGATGGTCTCACAATAAATAGCGACACTAGCTTAGAATTCGTATTTCACAGAGAGGTAGTACTAGCAGTAGGTACACGAGAACATGGATCGGACACTACAATGATTATCACATGGGAACCTATGGTCTTACTACTATTTAACAATCGCAGATTCACAATATCATCTGTTTGGTTATGATGGCTAACCTGGACAGAAATGGTCAATAGTAGTACAATAGGGAGTAACCAACAAAAGTGCATACTTTCTCACAAATAATTATTGTTCATACCATTTACTATTATATCTCGTTGTGACAGAGCGGTGAACGCGATCAATGTCAATGGGGAACTGGGTCCATACTTTCGATCCTCCTGGAGAGTTAGACAAGGGGGCCTGATTTCTCCCATTCTCTTTAACTCTACAGTAGATGCTCTGGCAGAGATCTTGGACAAAGCCAAGATCGCTGGCCACATCTCGGGTGTGGTAGGGAATCTAATCCCCGGAGGTGGTATAACCCACCTTCAATATGCGGATGATACTATGATCATGGTACAGGGGTTGGAGCTTGACATCATTAACCTCAAGTTCTTGCTTCTCTGCTTTGAGTCCCTGTTGGGCCTCAAGATCAACTTCGACAAGAGTGAGGTTATGATTCTGGGTTTCTCCGAGGCGGAGAGACAACGCATTGCAGACCAACTGAACTGTCGATTGGCGGATTTTCCCATTACCTATTTGGGAATGCCCATGCGCGACTCTTGGGTGCTAATCCGGGATCTCGCTCCCATGGTCGTGAAGGTTCGGTCCAAAGCTGAACCATGGCGAGCGCGCCTCACGTCCAAGGGTAGCAAGACTATCCTGATTAACTCATGTCTGTCCAGTCTCACCATGTATCAGATGGGCCTTTATCTCCTCCCTGAGAGAACCCATGCAGACTTTGTGAAAGAGCTGTCTAGGTTCTTTTGGGTAGCTAGAGATGGGCACCAGAAGTATCACATGGTGAAATGGGCGGATATATGTACCCCCAAGCTCCTTGGGGGTTTAGGAGTACTTGACTCTCGCCGGTTCAATGTTTCCCTTTATTGAAGTGGGTTTGGCGTATCCTCTAGGATGATAGAGGCCTTTGGCTCCAACTCATTAAGGCTAAGTATCTTCGGGGGCGCCCTTTGCTGGCGTGTGAGCGCCGGGAGGGGTCCCACTTCTGGCGGGCCATCCAAGACATTAAGCATTTCATCCACCGGGGTTCTACCTTCGTGGTGGGCAACGGTTGGGAAGTCATGTTTTGGCTTGACCCCTGGTTACAGGGGATCTCCCTCTACTAGGAATTCCCCACACTCTTTGCCATCTGCGCAGCTCTCATGATGTTGGGGGTCGAGGCTTTCCATGGAGTCCACTGGAACATACCTTTCTAGAGGACCTTTAATGAGGCGGGGCGGCCGACTTCCTGAGACTGCGGGGCTCCCTACCCGCGCCCCTCTAAGAGGAGAGGGATAAGGTAACGTGGGGCCAGTCTCCATCGGAAGACTTCTCGGTTAGTTCAGCTTATAGGACCCTCTTTCAGGGCCCAGAGTTACCTTGTACGACGCACCTTTGGAAATCTCCCCTACCCCTTAGCTTGCGCATCTTCCCGTGACAACTACTGCGGGATCGCCTTCCTTCACGGATAGAGGTGTCTGTTGCCTAACAGAGAGGACTTCGTTGGAAACCCCAAGAGCAAGGTGTGATGAGCACAGCAGCAAGTTTTCCCTCAGTTGAGACCAAGGTTATCGAACCAGAAGGAGGAAGAAAATGTCACACAGGTGTTGCAAAAAACGTGGAGACCTGCACAACACAAACTCAAGACTTTGTCCCGACGAATCAATGAGGTTGTCAAGCTCACCGGTTTGCTGTAATAAAGGATTAAACGTATGGTATGGAAGGTAATGGTTTGCAGCAAGTAAACAAGTAACAGTGGAAGATGTATCAATGGTAAAGATTGGACCAGGGTTCATAGTTCACTAGAGGTGCTTTCCTTAGATAAACAATATGGCATGAAGGGTATACAAATTATAGCAAGGCAATTGACAGGAACTGAGCAAGGCATAACAATGCAATTACTAGTCAGAAAGATCCCATGAAATTCGATTGGGCAATACAACAAGATACATAGACCGCCATCCAACTGCATCTATGACTAGAAGTCCACCTTCAGGTTATCATCTGCCCCCCCCCCCCCCCCCCTCCAGTATTAAGTTGCAAGCAACAGACAACTCCTTTAAGCAAAGTGTGTAAGGTAAACAGTCCACATGTTCCATGAACAAGAGACCGTTGTTTTCTCCCTAGTAGCAACAACACATCTACAACCGAAGAGATTATTGTCACTTCCCTTGAAAACTAGAGGCATGAACCCACTATCGAGCATAAATACCTCCTCTTGGAGTCACTAGCAACTACTTGGCCAAGATAGCTACTAACAACGGAGAGCATGCAAGATCATAAACAACACAGACATGATAGAATCATAAAGACAAAACCATTAATCAAACCAACATAATAATCTCAATATCCATTGGATACCCGCAAACACAACATGCATGGTTATAAATAGATTAGATCTTGATTATGAATGGAGCTCACAAGATATATACATGAAAGCAAAAAGGAGGAGATACAACCATCTAGCTACTATATGGACCCATAGTCCAAGGTGGAACTACTCACGCATCATACTAGAGAGAAGGCCTCCGGGATGATCCCCCCTCCGGCAGGGTGCCGGGAAGAACTTCAGATCCCCCCGCCCCCCCTCCCGATCTAGGGACGATGGTGGCGGTGGCTACAGACGGTTTCGTGCAGATTTGATCGGGGTGCTTAGGGTTTTTGCATCGGGGGCTTCTTATAGGCAAAGGGGGGCCGAGGAGGCGGCCAGAGGGGCCACACCCCTCCCAGGCGCGGGCCCACCCCTGGCCACGCATAGGAGGGGTCTGTCTGCCCTAGCACGCCTCTCCGTCTCCCTCTGGACTTCTTGTTCCACACGGAAAGTTATTGACTTTGACGTTTGTCCCGCCCAATTCCGAGAATATTTTCTTACTAGCTTTTCTGAAACCAAAAACAGCAAAAAATAGGTAACTGGCACTGTGGCAACTTGTTAATAGGTTCGTACCAGAAAACATGTAAAAAGCACCTCAAAGTGTAGAGAAAGCAAAGTAAAGTAGATACTAACAAGCATGGAACATCAAAAATTATAGATACGTTTCCAACGTATCAGTGTCGAAGCGCAATGGTCCCGGCAATGGGTTGTGCCCGTTATGTGGGACGCCGGAGACGTGCACCCACATTATGTTCACATGTCCTGCCGCTCAGTTTCTGTGGAACTTTGTCCGAGAAGTGTTGGGGCCTACGTGGTAGGAACAAGACCTCGGCAAGTTCCTAGAGACAGAGGCGAGCCGCACCGGGAGGAGGCGCCACCTCTTCTGGTTGGTGTTTGCAGCCATTACCTAGACTTTGTGAAATATTCGGAATAAAATAGTGATTGAGCGGATCTACACTCGCGGTCAGAATTTCTTTGAATATGTCCTCGAGTTTATTCGAGACTTGAGCAAAACTCAGATGAGAAGAATATGGTCCCTGGGGCCGCGCATCTGACTCTCTGTTTTCTTTTCTTTCCTACCTACAACAGTGGTATCCCCTGTCTAGGCAGCGAGACCTGGAGTACGTGGACGGCATCTTGCAGGATCTGAGGGCGTCGGCGCAGCGCTTCGCAGCGCCTTCTGGTGCTTCCGCGGCCTCGTAGCGGGAGCGTCCTTCCAGCTCTCCCTTTTTTCTTTTAGCTTTTCTTTGGGCTTGTTGTGTTGTGGCCCCAACGGACTCAATTTTCTTTTCTTTTGACGCCTGAGCGTAGGTGCCTCGTATGCACTATGGATGGTCGTTTCTTTATTTATAAGTCTGGACGTAAACCCTGTTTCGAGGACAGAGCGGTGAAGTTATGGTAGAGTTGGAACTTGTAGAGAATTAAAATTACTTTTGCAAAGACAAATAATTTATTTCTTTGTTAAGATTAAAACACCATGGATCAACTCCTTGTGTATTACTTCTTCGGATATTGCATTCATGTTTTGAACTCTCCAACCAAACCAAAAAGGGCACGAGATAAGGCTCGATGAATGAAAGTTTACCATCACTATGTAAGTGTTTGATGTTGATGACTTGGCTTTGCATATTATTTTTTGGCTTATCTTGCGTGGATAACATATCAATATTGTACCAAGTTTAAGGACTCTAGCTTCCATCAGTGTACTTAACGGAGCTACCATTATAGTTTTGTTGCAGAGTGTCAATAAACCAAAGCAATATCTTACCAGTTTTGTTTAATAAAAAGTAAATGAACAATATTATTGTTTAGTTTGAATCAAGCTCTTAACTGAATCATCATCATTGAATTGTAACTGGATACACTGGGCCAAAACCTTGAAGATCTTGTCACACACTAGTTACCATCATATTGTCTATATAGGATACATAACTGCAATTTACGATTCAGATTATTTCTATGGAGATATCATAATTACTGTTTTGCAGTAAAAAGCAAGGTTTGGGGCTTCGTATTTTCTTTCGAAAATGAAGTGGTGTGGCACATCCGTTGTGAGTAACTGAAAGCCCATAGCTCTCTACAAGCTATGCAAATGGAACTATGCGCCGAACGACCATGTTTTAATTAGGTTCTATGTAAGATTTCTGAAAAACTTTGACCCAAAACTTCACTAAAAATGCTAATTCAAAGGGTGTCAAGCAATGATTTAGGTAGCATAACCTTTGTCAAATACTACCTCCTCTAATCCAGACGTGGTGACAATGAGGTTGTAAAACTCTGAGGAGATATGAAGATGTTGGGAGGTGAGATAGAGCACTTTGGGCGAGAAAACCACTGAATGATACCTGTCCTCAAAATCAAAATTTTAATTTTTTAAAAATTTCAAAACATACTATGAGTGTTCAAAAGATATGCGTACACAATTCCTAAAATTTTCAGCACCAAATTCAAAAAACACACAGAGAAACGAATATGACAAATCCAACATGAATAGTGCAAAAAGACAAAACCACAAAAGACACTATTCACATGTCAAATTTTCATTTTCGTTTTTCCATGTGTGTTTCGAATTTGGTTCTGAAAATTTCAGGGACTTTGAACACAACACATTTTGTGCACAATTATATTTCTTTCCAAATTTTTCTGAAACCTAGAAATGTATTTATGAGAAATGGTATCATGATATCATATAGAGACCAGTATCACTAGATATCTTCTCCACTTTCGGTGGGTTAACTAGAGTCGCCGAAAGAGAAAAGAAACTATGGTAGAAATTTGTTCACTTAGATGGTTCAGAAGGTTAGTTATGGTGGGGTTGGGGCGAGACTACCTTCAGGACCTGTTGTTGCAGTAATGGTGGAAAACAGAGTAGGTCAACCTGAAATTACCCGGAGATACAAAGCCATGGACATGTTTTTGTTTTAGATAAAACACTAGAAACTTGATCAACCTAATTCCAGCTAGGAGGCTTATAATAGTCATAGTATTCGGCGTCCAACCTCCACATGGCACCAAGTCATCAGTCATTCTAGAACAACCGAACCGATTGGAACAGTCTTCTTTGTTCCAGTCTGCCCTGTTGGGTATCGATCATACCCAGTCACCATTCTATTATTCTTAGTTCTAATCGCCAAGCATTAACTATTGATCAAACCTAGTGCTAAGATTAGTTCAGCCTCTTCCAAAATTTAGAGGATTAGTTCAGTTGCCCATGTCCACTCCTTGCATTATAAAGTCGACATTAGGTATAGGTGCAGAGTCCTCAGATCAAACGCAGAGTTATCATGTCGCCCGATTATTCTAACTAAGATGAGCTCTATTATCGGTCTGATATATCCTACCAGGTCAAACACACAGCACAAAGCTAAACTTCAATCTGCTGCCTCCATGAATAACGAATTTTTCTCAAACCGGCACTCAGCACGGCAACACGCCATGTAGCACGTCGATAATAGTACTCCCTCCGGTCCATATTAATGGATGAATAAAAGTTTGGCTTATTATTACTCCCTCCGGTCACTATGTAAGTGTTTGATGTTGGTGACTTGTCTTTGCATATTATTTTTTGGCTTATCTTGCGTAAAAAACATATCAATGTTGTACCAAGTTTAAGGACTCTAGCTTCCATCAATGTACTTAGTGAAGCTACCATTATAGTTTTTTTTGGAAGAGTGTCAATAAACCAAAGAAATATCTTACCAGTTTGTTTAACAAAAAGTAAATGAACAATATTATCATACAGTTTGAATCAAGTTCTTAACTAAATCATCATCATTGCATTGTAACCGGAGACATTGGGCCAAAAACCTTGAAGATCTTGTCACACAATACAGCACAATAGTTACCATAATATTTTCTATATAGGATACATAACTGCAATTTACAATTCGGACTATTTCAATGGAGATATCATAATTACTGCTTTGAAGTAAAATATCATGGTTTGGGGCTTTGTGTTTTCTTTCGAAAATCAAGCGTTGTGGCCCACCGAGTGTGAGTAACTGAAAACCCAAAGCTCTCTGCAGGCTGGGTGAATGGAACTATGCGCCCAACAACCATGTTGTCATTAGGTTCTATGTAAGATTAATTTCTGAAAAAACTTTGACACAAAACTTCACTGAAAATGCTAATTCAAGGGTGCCAGCAACGATTTAGGTAGCATAACCGTGGTCCAATACTACCTCCTCTCATCCACGTGTGGTGACAATGATGTTGTTGAACCTCTAAGGGAGAGATGAAGTTGTTGGGAGCTGAGATATAGCACCTTGGGAGGGTTAACTAGAGTCGATGAAAGAGAAAGGCAACAATACTAGAGAGTTTTTCTCTTAGATGGTTCGGGAGGTTAATTTTGGTGGGTTGGGGCTGCCACTACCTTCGGGACTTGTTGCCTCAAACGGTATCTATACACGTAATGGTGGAAAATGGAGTAGGACAAGGAGGGTTTATAATAGTCATAGTATCCAAACACTAGAAACTTGATCAACCTAATTCTAGCTAGGAGGCTTATAATAGTCATAGTATTCGGCGTCCAACCTCCACATGGCACCAAATCATCAGTCATTCTAGAACAACCGAACCGATTGGAACAGTCTTCCGTGTTCCAGCCTGCCCTGTTGGGCATAGATCATACCCACTCACCTTACTACTATTCTTAGATCTTATCGCCAAGCATTAACTATTGATCAAATCTAGTGCCAAGATTAGTTCAGCCTCTTCCAAAGCTAAGAGGAATATTAGTTCAGCTGCCCATGTCCACGCCTTGCATTATAAAGTCGACATCCAGTTTAGGTCTAATTATTCTAACGCAGATAAGCTCTATTATTGGTCTGATATATCCTGCCAAGTCAATCACGCAGCGCAAAGCTAACTTCGTTCAAACTCAGCATAAATCCTTGCGTTGCAATGGAGAAATGAAGATGCGACACAATCAAGTACAGTACTTAAAGGCTTAAAGCACCTTGAAGCAGAGAAGGAGACGCAAGACTCGACTTACGATTCAGGGCACCAAAACGTGTTCAGAGGAAAGGTCACTGTGATGCCGATGTGGTTCGTTTCTTGTCCACGGCCGGCGAAGGAAACGGCAGAAAAAAAAATGCAAAAGCGACGATGCTAAACTCCGGTCCAGAGGAAAACGATGCCGAGAAAAGCATGTGGCCCCTTTGCTCGAAGCGTCTAGTCGGCCATATATAACGCACAAACGCTGTGTACTCGTTTGTGACGAGAAAGCGGTGCCCTTCGTTTTCTCCTTGCCCGCCTAGTACAATAGTCATCTTCAGGTTAGAGCATCTCCAAAACCAATTTCAGCGCTATTCACTACAGGACGCGCGCACTACGCCGAGGGCAAAAAGCCGTCGGCGTATGGTACGCCGACGGCTGCCCTGGCGTAGCCTCCTCGGCAAAGGTCTTCCTCGGCGGAGCACATAGAGGCCGTCGGCATATCAAAATGCCGTCGGTGTATGCTACGCCGAGGGCGCGGCCGTCGGCATAGCTTGTCGACATGTTGCAAAACATTTTTTTATTTTATTTTTTTTCTCAATTTTTGAATCTTTGAATTGTTTAACTCGTTAATCTCTCACTTTGAACATTTTTAACACTAATTACACTTAATATTTAATTAAATTGCAGTCTTGGTCAAACTTTCCGGCCGGTCATCCATCCTAATACTACTCCAGCTCCAGCACGCTTAACTTCCTCGTTCCTTCAGAATCTGTTTCCGCAAAGTAATTCATATATTGTTGTCAATACTATGATATCAATCCTATTAACTCTTATATCAACATGTCACATGTTTGTATTTTTTAAAATTACAAATAATTATCTAAGTAAACATTAATAAATAAGTAAAAATATTATTGAATTCAAATAAAAATATAATAATTTTACTTTTTCTATTTTTCTATTTAATATGGAATAATTAATATCTTTAAATCTGTAAATCGGAATTTAACAAATAATATGTCTAAATTGATCAGAAAAATGAGAGGAATCCAAATATGATATCCATATCAACTAATCACAAACCCTCCGTTTTTTGAATTATCTATTTGGTGGTTGCTTTAAAAAATTCCCTTTTTGCGCTCGGATAATGAAAAATGGCTTTTTAGTGCGATGAAAAGAAAAACTTGCATTGAATCTTTAATAAAATAGCATATTGTGAACCTAAAAATGATTTTTGTAAAAAAATATGAGCATCGGATCATGTACATGTAGTTCATATCTGACTCACTTCCTGCCGATTCGGCAGGAATTTGTCTTTTTCACCAGAGGTGGACGGAAAGGTTTCAGATACCCCTATTGGGACATTGTCCATATAAGGTGGTATAGTATTTTTGTAAAATATGGTGGTAGCATTTTGAATTAGCCATTTGGTGGTTGCTTCACAAAATCGTTTGTTTTTTGTACTTGGAAAATGGGAAATGGCTTTTTGGTGCGACGAAAAGGAAAACTTCCTCCTGCAACATTGTTCGCCATCCCATGATGCATGTGTATGTACAATATAGGCACATTATCACGAACTATGCCTTGATTCTAGCCATAACATTGGTCATTTGACCCGAAAGCCGAGAAACCTCGAATGAGATAGGTCATTTTGTGAAGGTTTTTTGAGACATAATCAATATATCACGTTTATTATTTTTACTTATAACCATGTCACATAATATGACACCACGCGAAGGTTTCGCATTGTTTCGATCGTTTTTGAATTTTTTGCCCGTTTTAAACTATCGTCAAACTTTATCAAACAGCGGGCATGAAGATTCTTAACTCGGGGCCGAGCCTTGGTAAACTTGCATTGGATCTTTGATAAAATAGCATACTGTGAACCTAAAAATGATTTTTGTAAAAAAACATGAGCATCGGATCTTGTACCTGTAGTTCATATCTGACCCACTTCCTACCGATTCGGCAGGAATTTGTCTTTTTCATCAGAGGTGGACGGAAAGGTTTCGGATCCCCTTGTTGGGACATTGTGCATATAAGGTGGTATAGTATTTTTGTAAAATGTGGTGGTAGCATTTTGAATTAGCCATTTGGTGGTTGCTTCACAAAACCATCCATTTTTTGTGTTCGGAAAATGGGAAATGGCTTTTTGATGCCACGAAAAGGAAAACTTCCTCCTGCAACATTGTTCGCCATCCCATGATGCATGTGTATGCACAATATGGGCACATTATCACAAACTATGTCTTGATTCTAGCCATAACATTGGTCATTTGACCCGAAAGCCGAGAAACCTCGAATGAGATAGGTCATTTTGTGAAGGTTTTTTTGAGACATAATCAATATATCAAGTTTATTATTTTTACTTATAACTATGTCACATAATATGATACCAAGCGAAGGTTTCGCATTGTTTCGATCGTTTTTGAATTTTTTATGCCCGTTTTAAACTATCGTCAAACTTTGTCGAACGCCGAGCATGAAGATTCTTAGCTCGGGGCCGAGTCTCGCTAAACTTGCATTGGATTTTTGATAAAATAGCATATTTTGAACCTAAAAATGATTTTTGTAAAAAAACATGAGCATCGGATCATGTACCTGTAGTTCATATCTGACCCACTTCCTACCGATTCGGCAGGAATTTGTCTTTTTCACCAGAGGTGGACGGAAAGGTTTCGGATCCCCTTATTGGGACATTGTCCATATAAGGTGGTATAGTATTTTTGTAAAATGTGGTGGTACCATTTTGAATTAGCCATTTGGGTGGTTACTTCACAAAACCGTCCGTTTTTTATGCTCGGAAAATGGAAAATGCCTTTTTGGTGCGACAAAAAGGAAAGCTTCCTCCTGCAACATTGTTCGCTATCCCATGATGCATGTGTATGCACAATATGTGCACATTATCACAAACTATGCCTTCATTCTAGCCATAACATTGGTCATTTGACCCGAAAGCCAAGAAACCTCGAATGAGATAGGTCATTTTGTGAAGGTTTCTGTAACACCCTCAGAATCGGCCCTATGCAAGTTTTAGCGATCCCCGCCAAACCCGCATAGAAATGATTCAAAGTTGCCCACCAGACACTTTCGTGCGGGTGGAAAACGAAGTAATATCATTACACAATAGTCCACGATGGAACCCACAGAATAGATATATACAACAACGACTCCATGAGTCAAGAATACAGATATACAATACAAAGATCCAAATCAACTTGAAAATGATACAGCGCCCGACTACGGACAAGATGCAAATGGGGCTAAGAGCCCTGAAGAGTAACTAATGGCGTTCATAACCCTGCCCAGGCCAAGCCGGAAGGGTAACCCTGCTAACGACGTCGATCTCAAAACCTGCTTAAACAAAAGGGGTGCCGACAAAGGGCAAAGGAAAAAGAGAGCGGTCAGTACTGAGGCCAGTACACGGCGAGACTAGAATTCGGCGGTCCTCGCCTACATAGGTATGATGGACTGAAGCGGCAGCGCAACATGCACTAAACAACCTATAGAGACACCATACAACTGGCGGCTATCAGATAGGGATAAGAAGGACCTATTCGGATCCAACCTGAAACTAACACCAAGCTTACCCATCCTAGTATTTCCCCCTCGATACCAAACGAGGAAGTCAACCGAGGAACTCACACAGTTGGCAGTTTTATTCATTTCGTTATAGTTGCGGCAATTACTAGTCAGATATAGATAGCATGAGTCATCCTGATATAATAAGCAGTGGGCAGTTTTAATTAACCATTCCGTTGTAGTTGTAGTACTTACTAGTCAGATACATATAGTATGAGACATTCCAAAACCCAACAGTTGTTGGCACTTTTATTTAGCCATTCCGTTGTAGTTGCAATACTTACTAGTCAGATACAATGGTAACAGGCGTCAACACAAACCAGCAATTGTTGGCACTTTTATTTAGCCATTCCGTTATAGTGAAGCTGATTACTAGTCATTATAAAGTCAAATTTATAGCACTACTTTAGTTATAGTTGTCTATGATCGAGATACTGTGCTCCAAGTCGTCCATAACCGCGGACACGGCTTTCAGAAAGTTTTACCCTGCAGGGGGCACAAATAGCAACACACGCACGATCAACCTCGGAAAAACCAAATAAAACCCAACGAGGCATCACGACAAAGAAATCGCAAGATTCATATAATATTTCAGGGGGCCACCCCACCAAGCTACCCGCTACGAAGTTGGCCGGCTCCGAGACGGACCCAGAGGTTTGTGACGACGGCTGTAAACGACTGGGAACCCGAAAGTGTGACTGGGCTTGTCGATACCGCGAAAACGTGGCACGGGGTTCCAAAACAGTACAGGCGCTCCACGCGCAATCATAAATAAAGCAGTAAAGCATGGCATAAGTACAGGATAGTAATAAAGCCCCAAACTACTTTGTGGCCCCAAGAAATAAGATATGACTCAAGCTCATGCTAAGGGGATTCATGGGCCCACATGCGGATAGTGTGAATATTCAAAGAACAGGTATCAAGTACTCGGGTTCCTACGGGACACAAGTGGACGGTTAAAAACCAAATAACATCTATTGCCCACATGCGCCTCTGCATTATTTACCTACTTCAATTTTAGTTATTAAACTGTAATTAAAGTTATAATCATCTCCAACATAAAGCATATGGCAGTCTTCCAACAACTGTGGTGCTTGACGACACGCAACAACACTTGAGCAAGCGACTACGACACGCAAGTCCAACTATCTACCAAACAACAGGTAATAGGATGTGTCCAAGGCAATATAAGGCTGCAAGGGATATCACGGACACGAAAACTAGAGCATCGCAACATAGATAGCAATAGATCAACAGGAGGGGAATAAATACTATAAAAGTAAGATAGGTAGAAAGGGGAAGATGCGCGCCTGGAAAACATTGTCGAAGATTTATCCGAAGATCAGGTCGAAGCTCACAACATCTCATCGTCCTATCCGGGAAGAAGCAAAACACTAAAAAGGAACAAGCGATGCAACAATTACAACTAATGCAGAAGAATCGGCATGATCATGTTATGATGCATGACATGGCAAGGATGCAATGCGATTAGACAATATTAAACGGAACTGCGGTCCCGACAATTAAATATATGGTTCTAGTTGTTTAGATACCCCGCAATTTAAATGTTGTATTAACATGGCAAAATATGGTATCGGTTCGATGCACAAATTTAAATGGAGCCAATATTAGACTAGATTCGTCGGCATATGGACTCCATATTTAATTATAAGGTGAATCGGCTTAATGCCCCCAAACCACACAAATATGCATGCGAGTATGAATAATTTAATATGCAACAAGTGATAAATATCATATTATAAAAATAGGATCTTAGAAAGGGGTCACACATCTCGGTTCCGAAGATCTTGAGGTTCGGGGTCTCGGCGGGGTTTTGGTTCGGATCCGGGTAGGGGATCGGTCTTGGGGTTCCGGCATCACTGGGTTCGGGAGGAGAGCTTCGCGACATCGGATCCGTGAGGTAGATCTCGACATAGTGCTCTCGGGCTCGGACATGTTGTCGGAGAGGATCTTGATGTACCACGATGATGGTCCACCTTGAATCTTGAAGATATTGCCTACCGAGAGGACTGCGGGATTCAACACGAGCAACAACTGGTCACCACCTCACTTTCGATTAGCAAAACAACACTGGATAGGAGTGCGGTGAACCAAAAAAAATAAACCACCCATGTGGCTTAAATTCCATGGGGCAGAGAATGAGCTCCCTGGCATGCTTGCGGCGGCGCTCAGGAAAAAGACAGCGACAAGGGCGCGAGGCGAGCACATGCCATGACCGGGAAGCTGATGAGGTGGGGGACCGAAGCACGGGCTCGGGCTCGAGCGGCCGGAGCTGCTGGCGACGCGCTGCGGCATGCTCGGGGACAACACGGAGAGGATTGGCGCTGCAGAGCATGGCGTGGCCACCGGCGTACTTGGCAGCGGGGCAAGGAGGAGGCGGTCGACGATGGCTCGCTGGGAGGCCGGCGACAGATGGAGGAGAGGGCCTTGGCGGCGGCGCCATGGCCAGGGAGCCAAGCCGGAGAGAGGCCCGGGGGGTCGGGAACGGGTGCCAGGCGGCGGTTAACGGAGAGGGCGGCGGTCCGCGGCGGAGGCGGCCAGGAGGTCGAGGTGGCAGACGACGACGCAGGGGCAGACGAGCGTCCTGGGGCGGTGTCGGGGAGCTCGGCTCGACAGTGGGGTGGAAGCTCGCGAGGCGGCCGCCGGTATCTTGGGCGGCGGGGAGACGAGGCACCGCGGGATTGGCGGTGGAAAGGAAGGAAGATAGAGGAGGAAGGGCGCCCGACCACGACGGAGGCGAGGTCGCGGCCTGGGAGCGAGCGGGTCTTGGGCGCTGGCGGCGCTGGGACTTCACGATAGGGAGGAAGCGGGGCTCGGGGTGGGTCGCGGGGGTGCGATGTGTGTGAGAGAGAGTGGTGGGCCAGGGCATCGCGGGATCTGGGCGCTGGCGAGAGGAAGCATGCGACCCAGTCGCATGGTGGGGATCGTATGGATGTGGGTGGGGCCAGGCGAGGGGGAAATGTACGGGGTGGGTGGGCGAGTGCGTCTGGGTGTGTGTGGCCTGTGTGCTGCCGCGCGTGGGTTTGACTGGGTGGGTTCCTGGCGGGAGGAGAATTGGGGGTGGTGGCGGCTACAAGGGAAGTTGAGCTAGGATAGCTAGGGTTTGGGTGGGGATCAGGGTTAGGCAAAAGGGATCTAGGGTTAGGGTTTCAGGGGTAGTTTCGGTGGGTTGGGCCGGGTAGTAGGTGGTCTGGCCGGTTGGGCTGCCTCCCCGACAAAAATAGTTTTTATTATTTTTCAATTGTAAAAGATTTATAAATAGTTTTTAGTCAAAACAAAGATCCGGACAAACCGACTTGATACTTTGAAATAAGAAGGGCTAGTGGAAAACAAAATAGGCTTTTCGGAAATAGTTTTAGACAGACATATGCATGATGATATGACGATGCTTAAATACAATGTGGCATGATGACCTGAGCCTGTCGCCATGATGATGCACAAACACAAGCGATTTTCTGGTAGTGGTTTTACCCGGGGTGCTACAATTCGACACCACTAACAATGGATCTCGCCCTCGAGATCCGCCTCATGGTACAGGGAAGAAGGCCGGTGATCTGAATCTTCTTGCTTCGTGTAGATCGCCGCGACACCACTAACAATGGTTCATTCTCCATGTTGAAATCGGCGACATCACCAAAAAGGGTCATTGCTCACGTTCGTCGAGAGGACACTCCGGGTAAACAATGGACGAAGTTAAAGGTAAGGCCACCTCTAACTTCCATGGAAGGAGTAAGAATTGCATCGATCCACCATTCAATGCACAAGAGCGAATGATAAGAGTAGTCGGATGGTGATCAGTCCATCGCGCACCCAAAGCATTTCTCTGCACATGAATAGGAGAATTATGCAACCAACTCTCAGAATTCAGACTGAAGATCTTGTCAATTGAGATTCAAAAACAAAAGGATAAAGTAGTCTCTTCATCAGATCTGATGTAGATGAGGTCGTCGTGTTGAAGAACTCCGGAAGGTACAAAGAATTTTTTTTTAGTGAATTTTCGGTCCACTGAAAGATACAACAGAGAAAAATTTCTCAGATAGCATGAAGACCAGTTGCTGAAGCACCGTTACAAGAGGTTGGAAGCGAAACCCTGAAGGTACGACGGAAACCCAACCACGAGAATTCCTGGACTCGAAGAAAATATAAGAGAGCAGATTCAAAACACGTCAAGGGGTAAGAAGTAAATGCAGACCTAATCAGATCTATCCAACCGATTTTCCAAAATAGTTTTGACACTCTACATCGACCGTTAGCTAGGTTATCCTATAGGCTGGACCAGTGGGGTATCGTAACTGCTGAGCTCTGATACCACTCTGTAGCACCCTCAGAATCGGCCCTATGCAAGTTTTAGCGATCCCCGCCAAACCCGCATAGAAACGATTCAAAGGTGCCCACCAGGCACTTTCGTGCGGGTGGAAAACGAAGTAATATCATTACACAATAGTCCACGATGGAACCCACAGAACAGATATGTACAACAACGACTCCATGAGTCAAGAATACGGATACACAATACAAAGATCCAAATCAACTTGAAAATGATACAGCGCCCGACTACGGACAAGATGCAAATGGGGCTAAGAGCCCTGAAGAGTAACCAATGGCGTCCATAACCCTGCCCAGGCCAAGCCGGAAGGGTAACCCTGCTAACGACGTCGATCTCAAAACCTGCTTAAACAAAAGGGGTGCCGACAAAGGGCAAAGGAAAAAGAGAGCGGTCAGTACTGAGGCCAGTACACGGCGAGACTAGAATTCGGCGGTCCTCGCCTACATAGGTATGATGGACTGAAGCGGCAGCGCAACATGCACTAAACAACCTATAGAGACACCATACAACTGGCGGCTATCAGATAGGGATAAGAAGGACCTATTCGGATCCAACCTGAAACTAACACCAAGCTTACCCATCCTAGTATTTCCCCCTCGATACCAAACGAGGAAGTCAACCGAGGAACTCACACAGTTGGCAGTTTTATTCATTTCGTTATAGTTGCGGCAATTACTAGTCAGATATAGATAGCATGAGTCATCCTGATATAATAAGCAGTGGGCAGTTTTAATTAACCATTCCGTTGTAGTTGTAGTACTTACTAGTCAGATACATATAGTATGAGACATTCCAAAACCCAACAGTTGTTGGCACTTTTATTTAGCCATTCCGTTGTAGTTGCAATACTTACTAGTCAGATACAATGGTAACAGGCGTCAACACAAACCAGCAATTGTTGGCACTTTTATTTAGCCATTCCGTTATAGTGAAGCTGATTACTAGTCATTATAAAGTCAAATTTATAGCACTACTTTAGTTATAGTTGTCTATGATCGAGATACTGTGCTCCAAGTCGTCCATAACCGCGGACACGGCTTTCAGAAAGTTTTACCCTGCAGGGGGCACAAATAGCAACACACGCACGATCAACCTCGGAAAAACCAAATAAAACCCAACGAGGCATCACGACAAAGAAATCGCAAGATTCATATAATATTTCAGGGGGCCACCCCACCAAGCTACCCGCTACGAAGTTGGCCGGCTCCGAGACGGACCCAGAGGTTTGTGACGACGGCTGTAAACGACTGGGAACCCGAAAGTGTGACTGGGCTTGTCGATACCGCGAAAACGTGGCACGGGGTTCCAAAACAGTACAGGCGCTCCACGCGCAATCATAAATAAAGCAGTAAAGCATGGCATAAGTACAGGATAGTAATAAAGCCCCAAACTACTTTGTGGCCCCAAGAAATAAGATATGACTCAAGCTCATGCTAAGGGGATTCATGGGCCCACATGCGGATAGTGTGAATATTCAAAGAACAGGTATCAAGTACTCGGGGTCCTATGGGACACAAGTGGACGGTTAAAAACCAAATAACATCTATTGCCCACATGCGCCTCTGCATTATTTACCTACTTCAATTTTAGTTATTAAACTGTAATTAAAGTTATAATCATCTCCAACATAAAGCATATGGCAGTCTTCCAACAACTGTGGTGCTTGACGACACGCAACAACACTTGAGCAAGCGACTACGACACGCAAGTCCAACTATCTACCAAACAACAGGTAATAGGATGTGTCCAAGGCAATATAAGGCTGCAAGGGATATCACGGACACGAAAACTAGAGCATCGCAACATAGATAGCAATAGATCAACAGGAGGGGAATAAATACTATAAAAGTAAGATAGGTAGAAAGGGGAAGATGCTCGCCTGGAAAACATTGTCGAAGATTTATCCGAAGATCAGGTCGAAGCTCACAACATCTCATCGTCCTATCCGGGAAGAAGCAAAACACTAAAAAGGAACAAGCGATGCAACAATTACAACTAATGCAGAAGAATCGGCATGATCATGTTATGATGCATGACATGGCAAGGATGCAATGCGATTAGACAATATTAAACGGAACTGCGGTCCCGACAATTAAATATATGGTTCTAGTTGTTTAGATACCCCGCAATTTAAATGTTGTATTAACATGGCAAAATATGGTATCGGTTCGATGCACAAATTTAAATGGAGCCAATATTAGACTAGATTCGTCGGCATATGGACTCCATATTTAATTATAAGGTGAATCGGCTTAATGCCCCCAAACCACACAAATATGCATGCGAGTATGAATAATTTAATATGCAACAAGTGATAAATATCATATTATAAAAATAGGATCTTAGAAAGGGGTCACACATCTCGGTTCCGAAGATCTTGAGGTTCGGGGTCTCGACGGGGTTTTGGTTCGGATCCGGGTAGGGGATCGGTCTTGGGGTTCCGGCATCACTGGGTTCGGGAGGAGAGCTTCGCGACATCGGATCCGTGAGGTAGATCTCGACATAGTGCTCTCGGGCTCGGACATGTTGTCGGAGGGGATCTTGATGTACCACGATGATGGTCCACCTTGAATCTTGAAGATATTGCCTACCGAGAGGACTGCGGGATTCAACACGAGCAACAACTGGTCACCACCTCACTTTCGATTAGCAAAACAACACTGGATAGGAGTGTGGTGAACCAAAAAAAATAAACCACCCATGTGGCTTAAATTCCATGGGGCAGAGAATGAGCTCCCTGGCATGCTTGCGGCGGCGCTCAGGAAAAAGACAGCGACGAGGGCGCGGGGCGAGCACATGCCATGACCGGGAAGCTGATGAGGTGGGGGACCGACGCACGGGCTCGGGCTCGAGCGGCTGGAGCTGCTGGCGGCGCGCTGCGGCGTGCTCGGGGACAACACGGAGAGGATTGGCGCTGCAGAGCATGGCGTGGCCACCGGCGTACTTGACAGCGGGGCGAGGAGGAGGCGGTCGACGATGGCTCGCTGGGAGGCCGGCGACAGATGGAGGAGAGGGCCCTGGCGGCGGCGCCATGGCCAGGGAGCCAAGCCGGAGAGAGGCCCGGGGGGTCGGGAACGGGTGCCAGGCGGCGATTAACGGAGAGGGCGGCGGTCCGCGGCGGAGGCGGCCAGGAGGTCGAGGTGGCAGACGACGACGCAGGGGCAGACGAGCGTCCTGGGGCGGTGCCGGGGAGCTCGGCTCGACAGTGGGGTGGAAGCTCGCGAGGCGACCGCCGGTATCTTGGGCGGCGGGGAGACGAGGCACCGCGGGATTGGCGGTGGAAAGGAAGGAAGATAGAGGAGGGAGGGCGCCCGACCACGACGGAGGCGAGGTCGCGGCCTGGGAGCGAGCGGGTCTTGGGCGCTGGCGGCGCTGGGACTTCACGATGGGGAGGAAGCGGGGCTCGGGGTGGGTCGCGAGGGTGCGATGTGTGTGAGAGAGAGTGGTGGGCCAGGGCATCGCGGGATCTGGGCGCTGGCGAGAGGAAGCATGCGACCCAGTCGCATGGTGGGGATCGTATGGATGTGGGTGGGGCCAGGCGAGGGGGAAATGTACGGGGTGGGTGGGCGAGTGCGTCTGGGTGTGTGTGGCCTGTGTGCTGCCGCGCGTGGGTTTGACTGGGTGGGTTCCTGGCGGGAGGAGAATTGGGGGTGGTGGCGGCTACAGGGGAAGTTGAGCTAGGATAGCTAGGGTTTGGGTGGGGATCAGGGTTAGGCAAAAGGGATCTAGGGTTAGGGTTTCAGGGGTAGTTTCGGTGGGTTGGGCCGGGTAGTAGGTGGTCTGGCCGGTTGGGCTGCCTCCCCGACAAAAATAGTTTTTATTATTTTTCAATTGTAAAAGATTTATAAATAGTTTTTAGTCAAAACAAAGATCCGGACAAACCGACTTGATACTTTGAAATAAGAAGGGCTAGTGGAAAACAAAATAGGCTTTTCGGAAATAGTTTTAGACAGACATATGCATGATGATATGACGATGCTTAAATACAATGTGGCATGATGACCTGAGCCTGTCGCCATGATGATGTACAAGCACAAGCGATTTTCTGGTAGTGGTTTTACCCGGGGTGCTACAGTTTCTTTGAGACATAATTAATATACCAAGTTTTATATTTTTCCTTCTAACTATGTCACATAATATAACACCACGCGAAGGTTTCGCATTGTTTCGATCATTTTTGAATTTTTTATGCCCGTTTTAAACTATATATAATGTTTTATGTTTTACTTAATTTTTATTTACAAATGTGTAATATTTGAGTGTAGATAGATAGGTCTTATTTTTCTGCAAATATTGATATATTATTTGTATTTTTTCGAATTAGAATGATTTAGTTATGATTTTTCAAAGTTTAATGAGATAAAATAAAAAATAGCTACGCCGAGGGCAGCCGTCGGCGTATGCTACGCCGAGGGCAGCCGTCGGCGTAGCATAGGATATGCCGAGGGCAATTCTACGCCGACGACTGCTTGGCGGAGCTGGCCTAGACGATGGCTACGCCGACGGGGCCGTCGGCGTAGCGACCGGTCGTCGGCGTAGCTTCCCATTCCTGTAGTGATTTAGCACCGAACCGATATAACATTCGGCCTAACTCTTTTAGGTTCGGACCTATACACTAAAAAAAGTTCGGATACGCTTTTTCCATAAAACTAAAATATCTTATATTATAAAAGGGAGGGAGTACCGGACTAGCGGGATTCACTGGTACACAATGGGAGCGTGTGTTGCCGGTATATTTGAGCAGAGGGTAGCTGGTTTCACAAGACCTACACACTAAAAGAGGTCTAGATACACTACTTTCACAAAACTAAAACATCTTATATTATAAAATGGAGCGAGTAGGTCATATCCCGCTAATCCCGGTTTAGTCCCAGCGGCAAGATCAGGCGGGAACATGCATCACATGTCCATCCCACCTGCATCCTTGCTCCCAACGGCATCAGAAGGCGTATGCATCTCACGTAGGTATCTTCGCTCGCTTTTCCCCGGTGTTGCGTGGGAACATCCGTTGCGGTATTTTTAAACTCATATGATCTTTTTACGAAACTAATTCCACGTCAGACCCATTGGCAAAACTATTTAGGAATTTAACCCTCTCGACGCCATATCACATGACGTCGACCCCTGCGCCTACATGCACTACTTCGGCGCCGTCTAAGCATGCATTTGGTTCATGGCTTGATAAGGATTGGGATGGACCATCTTTGTTTTTCTGGATGGGATGGGACCATCCCAAATTCTGTTTGGGTTGAGGGTAGGAGGTGGATGGGATGGAGTACGTGCTACGGTTCGGTTAATAGTAATTTTTAGCAGGTCACTAACATGCAGGTAATGAGATATTGGGCCTCTTCCCCATTATCTGTCCGTAGTAGAGGCCGGAGAGGAACGACCAGGTGTTCCTCCCGGCGACCTGCCTGCTCCTCTCTGCCCTTGATTCCACATTCGCCACATCCAGGAGCCAGATCTCCTACCGCCGAGGCCATGCTAGGATAGGGCTGCGCTACCCGCTCGACGTCGGGATCCATGGGGGATGCGGCAGACGGGAGGAACCGGTGAAGGAGCAGCACCAGATCGGGATGGCGAGGGTGATGCGTCGCGTACTCCCGACACGCGCGAGGTGGAGGGCCTCGCCGGCACTACTCCCACACGGCGGTGTCGGACTTTCATACATGGGAGCGGCGGCTATGAGTTCTAGGAGGAAGATTGTTTAGACGCGGTCCACTTTATTAAGAAAATATGGATGGATGGTCCGACCGATTTTGGGGTATCGGTTGATCCACCTTTTCATGGGAATATTCTTGCATGTGGGATGAGCCATTCATCTACCTTTAGAACCAAACACATCTAAAAAAGGGATGATCCCATCCTATCCCTAATTTGGTCATGAATCAAACGCACGCTAAATGGCGCCAATCCTAGGAATTAGATTTCAAAATAGTTTCGCTAAGGGATCAGACCGACCGAGGGGTCAGATTCCGAAATGGTTACTACTAAAGCATCAGACCTGAAAATTACTTATGGAAAAAGTCAGATTTGTAAAAAAAAAATACTCCGTTGCGTGGAACCGCCTCTCCGCCTCCTATTCGCCCCCGTCGGTCGTCGTCACCCCGTGCCGTATGCTCGCGGGACTCCTTCCTCCCCACGCTCTCCCACCGGAGCCGCCTATAAATTGCCACCCCCTCCGCTCTCCTCTCCACACAAATCCAATCCAGTCCCCTCTCCGATCTCGCCGAAGAATCTCCCACCCGATCGAAGCCAAGGCTCCCTCGTCCTCCTCCTCCTCAAGGTACGGGACTTTCCGATCCCTCTTTCTCCTGTCCGTCTTCTGCGATCGTTCATATGAGTTCCTTAGATAGATCGATTATTGCTGGTTCCGCTCGTTTGGATAGTTTTTTCTAGTAGATCTGCGGGCGTTGGTGTTATTATTGTTGATCGATTGCCTGTTGGTTCGGCTCGGGCTGCCCGTGAAATTCCTCTGGATCATGCCTCTGTTCTTGAGTAGATCCGCCGGTATGAGGTGCGGTCGCTTTTGATTCGGTTCATCTATCTATCTAGGTCGCTATTGATTCGGTTCATCTATCTATCTAGACGTAGGTAATAGTTTGCTTATTCCGCGCGAGTGGAGCTAAATCCTCCAGTATTGTCGTGGATTTCCGATTCTCTAGCGCTCAGGCTGTGTTCATAGTAGTATATTGCAACTTGCCCCCTGATTCCGCTCGGGTGGAGCCAAATACTCCCTACTATTCTCTTTGATTCCTGATTCTGTACCGCTCAGGTTGGGTGTTATATTGCGACTATGCATGATCTCAGGGATTAGCCAGGAGTCTAACTGCTTAGTCTTTCGACCTCGTAGTTGCTTCTAAGATCTCTAGTTGTGCAACGGTCATCAGCTCTGAAATAATCTTTTGACCTCATAGATCATTGTCTTGGATTTCTGATTCTCTAGCGCTCTGGTTGTATTCATATTGTGCAACTATGCCTGCTGATTCCGCTCGGGTGGAGCTAAATACTCCTACTACTCTCTTGGATTTCTGATTCTGTAGCGCTCAGGTTGGGTGTTATATAGGAACTATGCATGATACTCAGGGGATTAGCCAGGAGTCTACCTGCTTAGTCTTTTGACCTCATAGTTGCTTCTAAGATCTGTAGTTGTGCAATGATCAGCTCTGAAAAATTCATTTATTCAGCTAGAACTTTAATCAGCTCAAACATGGTTACCCGATTAGTTTGTTCATCTGTATTTATTGAGACGTCTGTTGATCAATAGTTTGCTTTCGTCTACTTGTTTGTTTGTTTGTTCATGTATTTATGTCCTGCTGATTTCCCTTTACTGTGCCTGACTATGATCTATGCTTTGTATTTACAGATGCAGATCTTTGTGAAGACACTCACCGGCAAGACCATCACCCTGGAGGTGGAGTCCTCAGACACCATCGACAACGTCAAGGCCAAGATCCAGGACAAGGAGGGCATCCCTCCGGACCAGCAGCGTCTGATCTTTGCTGGCAAGCAGCTCGAGGATGGCCGTACCCTTGCTGACTACAACATCCAGAAGGAGTCCACGCTCCACTTGGTGCTCAGGCTCCGTGGTGGCATGCAGATCTTCGTGAAGACCCTCACCGGCAAGACCATCACCCTGGAGGTGGAGTCCTCTGACACCATTGACAACGTCAAGGCCAAGATCCAGGACAAGGAGGGCATCCCTCCGGACCAGCAGCGTCTGATCTTTGCTGGCAAGCAGCTCGAGGATGGCCGTACCCTCGCTGACTACAACATCCAGAAGGAGTCGACGCTCCACCTGGTGCTCCGCCTTCGCGGTGGCATGCAGATCTTTGTGAAGACACTCACCGGCAAGACCATCACCCTGGAGGTGGAGTCGTCCGACACCATCGACAACGTCAAGGCAAAGATCCAGGACAAGGAGGGCATCCCCCCGGACCAGCAGCGCCTCATCTTCGCTGGAAAGCAGCTTGAGGACGGCCGCACCCTCGCTGACTACAACATCCAGAAGGAGTCCACGCTCCACTTGGTGCTCAGGCTCCGTGGTGGCATGCAGATCTTCGTGAAGACCCTCACCGGCAAGACCATCACCCTGGAGGTGGAGTCCTCTGACACCATTGACAACGTCAAGGCCAAGATCCAGGACAAGGAGGGCATCCCCCCGGACCAGCAGCGCCTCATCTTTGCTGGCAAGCAGCTAGAGGACGGCCGCACCCTCGCTGACTACAACATCCAGAAGGAGTCCACCCTCCACCTTGTCCTCAGGCTCCGTGGTGGCATGCAGATCTTTGTGAAGACCCTGACTGGCAAGACCATCACCCTGGAGGTGGAGTCCTCGGACACCATCGACAATGTGAAGGCCAAGATCCAGGACAAGGAGGGCATCCCCCCAGACCAGCAGCGTCTGATCTTTGCTGGTAAGCAGCTGGAGGATGGCCGCACCCTGGCAGACTACAACATCCAGAAGGAGTCCACCCTTCACCTTGTGCTCCGTCTCCGTGGTGGCCAGTAAGGGGCTGCTTCTATCTCTGGGTTCACAAGTCTGGCGTCTTCGGTGTGCTCCAATGGAGCTGTAAGTGTGTCCTCGTATTGTCTGGTCATGTATTTGTTACCTGCCATACTGTGTGATGTTTCATGTGTCTGCAAACTTCTGCTGTGGTGCAGCAGCTTTGGATAAACCGTGATGAATGAATAAGTGAACCCTGAACTTGGTGTCAAATTGTAATTGTGCCTGCGTATGCTCTTTTATTGTGTCTGCATATCTCTTTGATGCTGTGTTCCTTTCTCTACAGTTCTTCTGGATTTTTATCATTCAAATCTCTGAATTCTTCTCAGCTGGTTGGAACAAACTAGTAGTATTGTTGCCTCCTAGTTTTGTCTGGGGTTATGTTCTCTGGCTTCTGTTTATTAGTTTGTCCGGTAGTGTGCTCTCCGTTTCTATCTTTTGGTCAGTCGACAGTGAGGTCTACGTTTCCATCTTTTTATGTCGGTCTGACATTTTGGTGTAGCAAGATGATCTGAAACCAGTCGTTAGAGCTGGAGGAGGTAGCTTTGAATTGTTACCTCCTGAACCTGTATAATCATCTACTTATAAACCAGCAAAAGAAACTACTCCCCCAGTCCTTCTCTCACTCCTGCCGTCTCCTTCCCCCATCTGGAGCTCTCCTGTTGCGGCCCTCGCCGAATGCTCCACCAGGCACCACCACGCCCTTCCCGCGCTGCCTGCTCTGCCGCTCCCTTGCCGGCGACCAACCAGAATCCAACGATGAGGGAGATCAAGAGGAAAAGGACCCCATTTTACTGCAAAGCGCGAGACTTGGACGCTCCGGCGGCGGCGCTCGTGACCCTGAGGCCGGATATCCTAGTCTGGTGAATTGGACCTCTACTTCGACCCCTCCGTGCTGCGCGTGCAGAAGGCGTTCCGCTCCTACCAGGCTCGAGGCGGCAGGGGCGGGTCCTGCGCGCCTCCAATCGGTCCTCCTATACAGCCGCCATTGATGGAGACGAGCAAATCAGACTGCCATCGTTCCGGTTAATTAAAAATTGAGGAGGTGATCATTAGGGAGTAATTTGTATTATAATGTTCAACTGAACTGTTCTGTGTTTAGACTGTTCAATTGAATTGGTAATGTTCAATGGAATTGGTAGAGTAGATGGTAACGCAGCAATCTCTGGTTGGTTATTGATCCAATCATCTCAAACTAGCTAGCTAGCATCAGAATGTAACTCTGTGCTAAAGGACCGTTTTCTTAGTTGAACCATTCCCTACGTGTGCAGAGTCTATTACACACATTAACCAAGTACTATGAGTGGTTCAGTAATTATTGCCAATCGAAACAAAGTCACATCAACGAATTCTTGCCTATGGAGTACCTGCTATCCATGGGTACAAACAGAGGACATAAATAAAATGGAACAGGATGACAGCGTGCAGGTGAAGAAAAAAGGACAGAGGGATGAAACCTGAATCTATTACATTCATGAACACAACACCCACTTCCTCACTGAAAACAAAAGAACAAAATCACAACTCTGAATTTTTACAGGCCCCGAGAACCAGGTGTTTTTACAGTATTACAACAGCACAGCCCCACTAAAAATGTAGCAGGAAATTTAAAGATAGCAATCCAATTATCTAATCATCTGATGATAATTGAAAAGGGAAAGACCAAAGGTAACCATGTACTCCCTCCGTCCTAAAAAGAATGTCTCAAGTTTGTCTAAACTTGATTGTATCTAGACACTATTTAGTATATAGATACATCCAAATTCAAACAAACTCGAGACATCTTTTTTAGGACGGAGGGAGTATAAACTCTCATATTTTGCTTCTTACAAGAACATGTGGTATAATCCGGGTTCTTTGATAAAGCTAGCTTCTGCACTAAGAGTCTTGGTTCTTTGATGAAGCTAGCTTCTGCACTAGGAATCCTGAACAAATGTTTGCATCATTGGTAATGTTCCTTTGCTTTTGATGCACACTTAAGTGTTGTGCCTTCTGTATTACAGATCAAGCTTTTATTGACTGCTGTTGTTGTTTCATCGATGCCATTCCACACTAAGGTCCCCTGCACTACTAAATATTATTTAAAACATCTAACAAGATTGTGTCCTAGTACTCAACATTGGGATTGTTCTGGCCAGCATTTTTCTGGCATTTGTGTTAGCACATAACATGGATAAACACCGCATAACTGACTAAATGAGGACCAGATGACAGTGGACGTTGGCACATAGTCATTCTTGATTGGATTTTTTATTAGATTCATATCTTTAGGTTCAGATCAGTTGTAGCCTTGTAGGGGCCTCCCTTACAGAGTTCCTTCTATGATTTGTGTGATTTCCAGTCACTACCTATTTATTCACTGAAATTGTATTTATGCAGTAGTTTACAGTATGATTGAACCTGTATGACATAGCAAGTCCAAGTCAGTGAAACAGATACTGATTTGTCCAGGCACCCATCGTACAGACACATGACAAGAATTGCACCTGGATGTGAAGGCAAAAGTACTTGGATGTGGTGTATTTTTTTTTGGATGTGGTGTATTGAGGTTGAGATTATCAGGTTCATCTTGATTTGGGCGACAGTGGACTGAACTTGGGATCAGGCGCTGACATTGTCCAGGCAAGTTTCAGGACATTGATCGGGAGAGGGGTTGTTCTTCTCCTCCGTGTTTCTCCCTGTTCAGAAATTCCACAGGTCGGCAGGGCCGGCTCTATGTTTTTCAGGGCCCTAGGCAAAGTCGAGGGCATGGGCCTTTAAGGGTAATGTATATATAGATATATTAATTTTTTTATCATATATGTATCTACTGTTAGATAGATCTCAAACGTGACTGGGCCCAACGGCCCAGCACGCCCCTATCCGCGCCCTGATCGGGGTCGCCCCAACCCTATCTGGTTGGTGGGCCCCTGTCGCCGCGCTATATAAAGTGGTGGGGAGCTGGCAGCGCACGGGACGAGGTTCGCCGCTGTGCCATCACCCCACCTACACCCCTACCGATCTAGGGTTAGCGCGAGCCGACGGGAAGCGCCGCCACCACCGCACACTCACGTCGTCGCCCCTTTTCCCTATGGCTAACGACGGCGACTCCAGCTCCGACACCAGCTCGGGCATCCCCTCTGGCTCATGCTTGTCGAGCCAGGGCGCAGGTGGTTTTCCCTCTCTCAGATCTCTCTCCCTCTCTCAGTTTAGTGTCTAGATACGAAAGTCAAAGTGCTACCGAATAGATCAGTCTAGTCTATTGAAAAGTTAAGCTGACAATGGTATCAGAGCCACTAGTGGCTAGATTTGTTCGGTGCAAAAGAAATCCAAAGTAAAAGACCTAGATCTAAAGTGCGCCTGCCTCGCGGCCGCGCCGTTCCTCTCGATTTAGATGGGTATCCTACGGAGACATCTAAACGAAGAACCAACCCTCTCGGGGGCAAAGCAAAGAAAATCCTAGATCTAAGCCCCAAAAGCCCCAAAAAGCAACCCCAAATCAAAGACAATCCCCAGATCCCTATCCCCAGAAGAAACTCAAACAAAAAAAAAGGGAGCCGCCGCCGCTGCGCCGCTTGACGGTCGTGCGCCCACCCACGGGTGGACGCACCGCCGCCAAGGGGGGCAGTGAGGCGCCATGGCTCCGGCCGAAGGCAAGAAGTGGGTAACAGGGAGGGGCTCGCCAGAGCGCCGGCCACCTCGCCTCGCCTGCTCGCGCTTGCGCCACCACAGAGGGGAAGGAGAAAGTTTTGGCGATGGAGGAGAGCGAGGGGACCGTCGCCGGCGCAGTCGCCGGACGGACGGCCGCCTCTCCCCCCAACATCGTCGGGGAGGCTGCCGCCCAGCATCGAGCGCGGGGCTGGTCGCCACCGCTGCTGCGGGAGGCAGAAGGGGGCGTGGGGAGGGAGGGGATCGCCGCCGGCAACGCTGCTGGGCGGCGCAGCCGCCTCGCCATCCTCCACTGCGCCGCCACAGAGAGGAGCCAGGGGACGCGGGGTGGACGCGGGGGGCAAAATGAGGCCTAGGGTTTCGGGGGATGCGGCGCTGGCCGGTTTTATACCTCCGAGGGGCGCGCGCGGCCGTTAGATCTAGGGTAAAGGCAATCAACGGCCGAGATCGGCCAGCTGCGGGCGGCGGGGGCGCGAGCGGGCTGCAGGCTCCTGGCGGGCTCGTTGCTGGGCCGCGGCAAGCAGAGGCGGCGCGCGGGCGTCCACTAAATGCCGCGCGGGTGCGGCGCGGGCGCTGGCGGGCCAAGTGGGCCTGGCTGGCGCTAGGCTGGCGGCGGCAGATAGCGGCAGCGCGCTAGCAGCCTGCTGGGCTGCTGCTTGCCAACCAAGGAAAAGGCCCAGGAGGCCGTAACAGAACAGTTTTTCTGATTTCTTTTTACAGAAGTTGTTTTAATTATTTTTTTTGCTTAGTTTTTTAAGCAATTTTTTCAAACGGTTTTTTCTAGTCATTTTATTTCAAATGTTTTTTGACTAGAGAATGAAATAAAGGCAGATTTTTTCTGCAAAGTTATGAAAGTCTATGAATGTTGTATTAATTGTTTCCGCTGCAAATAGTTGTTTTAAATTGCATGAATGCAATAAAAGTATGTTAATTTTTGTTTTAAAAGATGTGATAAAGTAATTTAAAGTTGATTATGCTCCATGTTATTAATTGACCAACGTTATTAATAAACATGATCATGATCGTTTTCATTAAGTATTAAAGGTGCATTTAATTTTATTTCTATCCAACGGTGATGTAATTTTAAATGGCACAAACAATTGCATGCTTAATTTATACCAACGTTGGATTAATGCATATAGTTGTTTTGGTTATCTCACATCTTTTGTGATTTTCAGGAGGTCTCAACCTCATGAGGTGCTTGAAGGACATCCCACTGCTAAGGGGGGACAACTACTCCGAATGGAGGAAAAAGGTTGATCTGGCGTTTGTATGCGCCGAGGTGGACTGGATGGTTGACACCAAGCAACCAGTCAAACCATATGATCCTGTGAGGGGCGATGCTGAGGAAAGTGCTGCGTTTGAAAAGAGAAAGAGGGAGCATGCTCCTTTGGAGCTGGCCTACTCGATAGACAATCAAAAGTGGGTGAACGCCATTAAGAAATGTTTGGCTTTTGTAAAAAACACAATTGAGAATGCTATAGTAGGCTCAATTGGAGAGTGTGTCTCTGTAGACGAATACCTTACAAAGATAAAGAGCCAGTTTACTGGCTCTTCAAAGATGTATGCAACCCAGCTGTTAAAGCAGCTGGTGACAGAAAAGTACACGGGAGGGCCACATGGCATAAGAGAACACATCTTGAGGATGTCAAACATGGCGGCCAAGCTGAAGCCCATGGATGAGGACCTCGAGCTAAAGCCTGCACTTGTGGTGCACCTGGTCATGGCCTCTCTTCCACAGCCATTCGAGAACTTCGTAATCAACTATAACATGTCCCCTGAAAAGTGGGACATTGAAAAGACCATTGGGATGTGCTCCCAAGAGGAGGAAAGGCTGAAGGCTCTTTATGGTGGTTCCTTGAACTTCGTGAAGGACAATAGGAAGAGGAACTTCACCAATAGTAACCATGGTGGCTCACCTTCCAAGCCACATGGCAAGGGCCCACAACAGCACCAGTACCAGCAGTCCACCCCTGGGGAAAAAGACCAGTGCCACCACTGCAAAAAGGTTGGCCACTACAAGAAGGATTGTCCAGTATGGCTGAAGTACATAATGGCCCAAAACGGTAAAGATATAGTCTCTTTTGTTAATGAATCTCTGTATGAAAGGTTTTCTAGATCTACTTGGTGGATTGACTCTGGTGCAACTGTTCATGTTACCAACTCTTTACAGGGGTTCCATTCAACAAGGATTTTGCCAAAAATAGAAAGACTCATTGAAGTGGCGAATGGGATTGAAGCATAAGTGGAGGCTGTTGGCGACATCCCTCTGGAGCTGGCTGATGGCTCTTCTCTTCTGCTTAAGGATGTTCTTTTTGTTCCTTCCATTCATAGAAATTTAATAAGTGTATCGTGCTTGGACAAAGATTCGTATGAGTGCTATTTTGGACATGGCAAATGTGCCATTTGGTTGAAAGATACTTGTGTGGGTGTTGCTACCCTACATGACAAGCTATATTTATTATCTTTGCATGAGAAAGTATTTTTTGTGTGTGATGTGAATGAACAAGTTCCCTTGTCGAACAAAGAACAAAAGAAAAGAAAGCGAACTCTTGACTCATCGAAGTTATGGCACTGCAGATTAGGCCATATTTCGAGGGGAAGAATAGAAAGCCTCGTTAAAAATGACATTCTTCCTCCGTTAGAGTTCTCAGACATAGAACAATGCATAGATTGCATTAAAGGAAAGTATGTAAAACAAATTAAAAAGGGTGCAAACCGAAGTATAGCTACACTAGAAATAATCCACATGGATATTTGTGGACCGTTTCCAGTGAAAAGTGTGGATGGCTATGATTCATTCATAACATTCACGGATGATCACTCCTGATATGGTTATATTTATCCAATTAAAGAAAGATCTGAAGCATTGGATAAATTTAAAATTTTCAAAGCTAAAGTAGAAAATCAGCATGATAAAAGAATTAAGATAGTTCGGTCTGACCGTGGGGGGGAGTACTACGGTCGACACACTCCATATGGTCAAGTACCAGGACCCTTTGCAAGGTTCCTGCAGGAAAATGGAATAGTCGCCCAGTATTCTATGCCGGGCGAACCTTAGCAAAACGGAGTAGCTGAAAGGCGTAACCATACCCTTATGGATATGGTGCGCAGCATGATGAGCTATTCCACCCTCCCATTGATAATGTGGATGGAGGCGCTTAAAACCGCCATTCACATTCTCAACAGAGTACCAAGTAAGTCAGTGCCCAAAACACCGTATGAATTGTGGACAAGCAGAGTCCCCTCTCTGCACCACTTGAGGGTCTGGGGGAGCCCAGCTGAGGCAAAAGTTTTCAATCCAAACATTGCAAAGTTAGACCCAAAAAAAGTATCTTGCCACTTCATTGGCTATCTAGATAAGTCAAAAGGCTATCGTTTCTACTGTCCTGACAGATACACAAAGTTTGTAGAAATGAGACATGTAGTCTTCTTGGAGGATGAATTGATGAGGGGGAGCACGGTGGCTCGGGAAATTGATCTTGAGGAGAAGAGGGTGCATGCACCTAATCCGATGACTCAGGAGCCATTTTTCTCGCTACCTGTTGTGCCACCATCGACAACCCCTGAGGTTGTGGTGCCAGCACCTGTTATGACTCCACACGTGACAACAATGGGCGAAAGTTCGGAACATGTCCATCAGGAGCCACCTGAACCCACTGTTGAGCACGAAAGGGAGCCAGAACAGCCACATACTGTAAATGTGCTTGAACCCGAGGCAAGAAATGAGCAAGAGTCTGATGAACTCAGAAGGTCTAAAAGAGAACGAAGACTAGCCATTTTCAAAGAAATTTACAAAGTCTACAACGTAGTTCATATGGAGGGTGATCCTACCTCATATGAAGAAGCCATGAGTAGCCCTCACTCAGCCAAGTGGGTGGAGGCAATGGAATATGAAATGAAATCAATGAGTTCCAACAATGTTTGGAACTTAGAGGAAATCCCTAAAGGAGCCAAAACAGTAGGATGCAAATGGGGCTACAAAACAAAGTATGACTTCAATGGGAATGTAGAAAAGTACAAAGCTAGACTTGTGGCAAAAGGATTTATGCAAAGAGAAGGCGTAGATTACAATGAGACTTTTTCTCCGGTCTCATGTAAGGACTCCTTCAGAATCATCATGGCACTTGTTGCACATTTTGATTTAGAGTTGCATCAAATGGATGTTAAGACGACATTTCTAAATGGAGATTTAGAAGAAAATGTTTACATGAAAAAAGGAACATATGGGATGCCGCCTAAAGAAATCCATTTATGGGTTAAAGCAAGCCTCTAGGCAGTGGTATTTAAAGTTTAATGATACAATTAAAAGATTTGGATTCAAGGAAAATGTTGAGGACAACTGCATTTATGCAAAGTTCAAAAGTGGGAAATATATTTTCCTAATTCTTTACGTGGATGACATCCTGCTTGCCAGCAGTGATGTTAGTCTACTACTAGAGAAAAAGAAGTTTTTGTCATCAAATTTTGACATGAAAGACCTTGGTGAAGCTTCTTATGTTTTGGGCATAGAAATTCACAAAGATAGAAAAAATGGAGTGTTAGGACTGTCGCAGAAAGCGTATTATGAAAAGATTTTAAAGAAATACAATATGCATGCGAGTAATGCAACACCTGCTCCCATAGTCAAGGGCGACAGTTTTGGGAAATCCCAATGTCCAAAGAATCAATATGAGATCGATCAAATGAAGTCAGTACCATATGCTTCGGCCGTTGGAAGCTTACAGTATGCACAAGTGTGCACTCGCCCTGACTTAGCCTTTATCACCGGGGTACTCGGTAGATATCAAGAGAATCCAGGCATAGAGCACTGGAAGATGGTAAAGAAAGCTTTGCGTTATGTGCAAGGCACAAAAGGCCTCATGCTAACATATAAGAGATCTGATTCCCTAGAGATAAAAGGGTATTCAGATGCGGATTTTGCGGGAGATAAAGACGACAGAAAGTCCACGACAGGATATGTCTTTACTCTCGCAGGAGGTGCTATTTCGTGGAGAAGCGCCAAACAGTCAATAGTTGCATCATCTACGATGTATGCAGAATTTATAGCATGTTATGAGGCCATGGGACAGGCGTTATGGTTAAAAAAAATTTTACCCGACTTGAAAGTGGTTGACTGCATCAGCAGGCCACTAAAGATGTACTGTGACAACGAGCCCGCAGTATTATATGCTCACAACAACAAGTCGAGTAATGCTACAAAGTCTATAGATATAAAGTATTATGTTATGAAGGACAAAGTCCAGGATCAAACTATAAGACTCGAGCATATAAGGACAAAGGATATGCTTGCGGATCCGCTAACGAAAGGCTTACCACCCAATGTGTTCAAGGAACACATAGCCGACATGGGTTTAATGGGAAGCCTATGATTCCTGGATTACAGAGGCCCAAAAGTAACAGGATTTGTTTCAAAATAGAAAGGTATATAGTGGATGTCTGATTCTATCGGCAATTGAGCCGAGACGATGAAACATGCTCTATGTATCAATCTGTGATGAAGCGAGTAAAGTACAAAGTTAAAAGTAAAGTCGAGATCTAGGGGGAGAATGTTAGATAGATCTCAAACGTGACTGGGCCCAACGGCCCAGCACGCCCCTATTCGCGCCCTGATCGGGGACGCCCCAACCCTATCTGGTTGGTGGGCCCCTGTCGTCGCGCTATATAAAGTGGTGGGGAGCTGGCAGCGCACGGGACGAGGTTCACCGCTGTGCCATCACCCCACCTACACCCCTACCGATCTAGGGTTAGCGCGAGCCGACGAGAAGCGCCGCCACCACCTCACACTCACACCGTCGCCCCTTTTCCCTATGGCTAACGACGACGGCTCTAGCTCCGGCACCAGCTCGGGCATCCCCTCTGGCTCATGCTTGTCGAGCCAGGGCGCAGGTGGTTTTCCCTCTCTCAGATCTCTCTCTCACTCTCTCAGTTTAGTGTCTAGATACGAAAGTCAAAGTGCTACCGAATAGATCAGTCTAGTCTATTGCAAAGTTAAGCTGACATCTACTACTCCCTCCGATCCATATTAATTGATGCATATTTGTCTAGATTTGAATGAATCTAGACACTATTTAGTATATAGGTTCATTCAAATTTTGACAAATCCAAGTCAATTAATATGGGTCGGAGGGAGTAACACTTTTAAAATAAAAGTTAACATCCAACCAAACATTTTAGTCTCAAAATATAATAAATAGTATTAGTTGCTAGTTTGATTACCTCAAATAAGAAATAATTCCAATGATAATAAGTCAGGAGTGAGGATTAGGGCCTGCCGCTGGTGAATTGGTGATCCCCGATAGACGATAGAAGATCTGCGATCGTCGATCGAGTTAGGGATGCAGGGCCCTAGAGATCGAGGCACGGAGTCCGTCCGATTTCCGAAGAGTCGAGGAGAAGAGAAGAGAAGGAAGATCACAAGTTCACGACGTGTTGTAACCCATGCGGCCAGCGTCGTAACGCGTCGTAACTCGTAAGTCTGGTGCCTCATGTCGTAGTGAGCCTTTTTTATTTCCTGCTCGCGTGACGCTTTGTGCCCGGTTTTCAGGGCCCTGCTCATTTCTCGCATCGTGGGTAGCATATGTATACCCGTATATATACTCCCTCCGGTTGCAAATAGTATGTCTAGCATTTGGCCAAGTTAAAGTTTATTAAATTTGACCAACTTTATAGATAAATATAGCAACATATATTACATCAAATTAACATATTATGAAACTAAATTTAAAAACATATCTATTGGTATTAATTTAGAGTCATAAGTATCACTACGTTTTTTAATAAAAATTAGTCAAACATTATTAACTTTGACTTAGAACAAGGATAGAAGTACACTTATTTGTGGACAGAAAGAGTACATAAGTGAGTATAAATTTTTGGGCCCCCTCCGGCCGTGGGCCCCTGGCCGATGTCCCTGGCCGATGCCAGGCTAAATTTGAAACGTTTTAAATGTATTAAGGAGTTTTTGGCAAAATCAAAATTGAACTGTGGCTGCGACAAGTATTACGGGCCGGAAGGAGTATGTTTCTTGTTTCTCTTGACTTGTGAAACTAACGAGTTGGCTTTGCAAGATGTAGATTATACAGTATAGTGTTTTGGAGACCACAGCACTATTTGGTATTATACCTATAGGGTTTCATAGCATGGAAAACAAAAAAATTCTACCGCATACAAACAAACAAGCCAAGATCTATCTACTAGATTGTAGCAACGAGTCGATGGAATAACTCACCCTCGAAGATTCCAAAGTGTTTAACGAGAGCGGATTCTCGTGGGTGATGTAGTCGTACTCTTTCCGATCTCAAGATCTCGTAGACGATCCTTCCGGCACTGCGTTCCGGCAGCGTTCCGCAGTCGGTCACACGTTCGGTACTCGACGAAGACCTTCCTCTCCCTTGTTCCAGCAGGCAGCGGAGGTTGTAGCACTCTCCTCGCGATTCCGGCAGCACAACGGCGTGGTACCGGAAGTAGAGGGGAGATCTCGCAGGGCTTCGCCTTAAGCCGGAGCGAGTATGGTGGACTATGAGAGAGATCCTCGGCGATCTAGGGTTTAGACACGCCAAGGAGGAGCAAGGCCGGCGGCTAGGGTTTGCCTAGGCGGCGGCTTGCCCTAGGCGGCGGCAGCAGCAGGAGGTGGCGGCGCCGGGGCTAGGGTTTGCGGGGTGCGTGGGTTGTGTCTTGGAGGGGCATCCCTGCCCCTCCTTATATAGGTGGAGGGGGCACGCTAGGGGAGGGGAGTCCCTCCCCAACTCGGTTTCCCAAGTGGGCCGGCGGTGGAGGGGAGGAACTCCTCCCCAAGTAGGTTTCCTACTTCCCCTCCACCTCACAAAATAGCCGTTTGACTTTTCAAATTGGCGTTTGGCTTTTCAAACTAGGATTTGATTAAACCCTTTATTTTGTTCAGCGATGACACCTAGTACATGATGCAATCATTCAAACTTGATATGACACATTCATGAATCCTTCCCCTCCGGAGTGCCGGACATTCCGGAACCTTCTAGAACATTCCCGATGAAAACACCGGAACCATTCTCCAACCCCGAAACAGGACTTTCCTTATATGAATCTTATTCTCCGGACCATTCCGGATCTCCTCGTGATATCCCGGATCCCATCCGAGACTCCGAACAACATTTGGTCTCTTACTCATCATTCCATAACTACTCAAACAACGTCGAATCCTTAAGTGTGTCTCCCTACGGTTCGTGAATTATGCGGACATGATCGAGACACTTCTCCGAACAATAACCAATAGAGGAATCTGGAAATTCATATGGCTCCCACATATTTCTACGATTACTTTGCGATCGAATGAACCACTTACATACGATACAAATTTCCCTTTGTCTCACGATAGTTTACTTATCCAAGGTTATGATCGTCGGTATCTCTGCATACCTAGTTCAACCTTGTTACTGATAAGTACTCTTTTCTCGTTCCCGTCATATGTGATCCCTTGTGAGCCAGTCACATGCTTGCAAGCTAATTGGATGACTGAAAGGATACAGATGTCGCCTAGAGGGGGGGTGATTAGGCGATTAAAACTTTTCCTAGAGTGGCTCAACAAAGGCGGAATAAAACTAGTGTTTACTTTGTAAAGCACAACCTAGAAACAACTAAGGTTTACCTATGTGCACCAACAACTTATGCTAAGCAATACAAGCAACAAAGTGATAGCAAGATATATAGTACTTCAAGCACGAAGGCTATCACAATGTAAAGTGCATAAGTAAAGAGCTCGGGTATAGAGATAACCGAGGCACGCGGGGACTCCGATATTTTACCGAGTTCCTCCCAACATGGAGTACGTCTCGTTTGGAGAGGGGGTGGTATCAAACCACCAACGCCACAAAAGGCCTCCCTTATTCTCCGGTGAATCTTACCCCAATGGGATCGATCCACGCTTCCACTATCGGTGCACTTGTCGGTGGCAACTGGAACCTCTCACAAGGTTGGGGCACTTCTCCACAACTTAATTGGAGGCTCCCAACAAATGCCACAAAAGGCCATAATGCCACCAAGGCCACAAACCGTCTAGGGTTCCAAGAACCCAAGAGGGACAAGCTCCAATGAGCAACTCAAACCAAATCCTCCGAGGAGAACTCAAACCGATGCAACAAATGCAAATGGCAAGAACACCACAAAGATTTCCAAATCCTTCACTCTCAAGTTCCAACAAAGCTACTAAAGCTATTGGGGGAACAAGAGAGGAGGAATCAGAGAGAGACACAAAATCCCCCAAAATCTAGATCCCCAAAGATGCACTCACAAAGAGATGAATCGGTTAGGTCAAAACGTGGGGCTAGATCTCCTCTCTCTTCCACTTAAATATGGGCAAGAATCATCGGAGGGAAAAGATTAGGCAAGCTTCAAGATCTAAAGCAAGTGTGGACAAAGTTTAGCCTAATAGATAATACTACCTCCGTTTCAGGGCTTAAGGCGCACACGCTTTTCAAAGCAAAGTTTGACCGAAAGAATTGAACAACAAAATCTTAATTATATCGTATATAATTAGTACCTTTGGATTCATATTGAAAAATACTTTCCAGTGGTACTAGTTTTATACCAAAACTCTTTACGTATTTAGAGTAATTCTTGGTCAAAGAAAAAACACGCAAAACGAGGACGCCTTAAACCCTGAAACGGAGGGAGTAGAGGAGTAGTCTAAACTGAAAACAGGCAAAGCCTTAAATAGGGGCCCAGAAAAACTAGCCGTTTGGGATGTTTTTTGGTCAAGGCCGGTAGTACCGGTCAAAACCGGTACTACCGCCCGAATAGCAGCAAAAGGGGAAAGTCAATGCATGCGAGAGAGAAGCAGCAAGCAGCGCAGCTAGCAAGTATGGCAGGCGGGGGCCAGCTGCATGCGCAGCGCTAGGCAGGCAGCGCGCGCAGTAGTAGCAGCATGGCGCACGGCAGCAAGCGCAGCAGCTTGGGGCGCATGCGCGCGCCGGCGCATACAAGCAGCAGCAGAGCGCGCGGCAGCTAGCGCAGCAGCACGGGGCGCACGCGCGCTCCTGCGCATGCAAGCAGCAGCAGCGGGCGGGGCCCAGCACGCATAGCAGCGAGGCAGTGCGCGCGAGGGAGCAGAGGCGCACGAGCGGCGGCGGATCGACATGCACTCACGAGGCCAGAAGAGGGTCAACGCATGTGGCGGCCCGAAGCAAGATGCGGCAGGCGAGCGGATGGGCCGAAACAGAGCAAATCTACCTGGGCCGGCCGGTAGTACCGTCCACCCGGGCGGTACTACATGACCGGTCCGGTAGAACCGGGTTAAGGTACCGGGCCACTCAGAAATGGGCCGCACGCAGCCAGGCACGAGCGGTACTAGGCTGCGGTAGTACCGCTCGGCCCAGTTTTTCTTTTTCTTTTTCAATAAAAACGACAAATATTCAAACAGACATAACTTTTAAACGGTAGCTCCGATTGACCCGATTCCAATTGCGTTGGATAGAGGACAACAAGGGCTTCCCAATAAAAGGTGAAAATATTAATTATCACCAAGTGAGAAAGTATCAAGTATAATATGAGATATCTCACTTGGTGAGAAACCGAAAAGCCGCATAAATCAAAATCGCAACAAGATATATATGGGAGATCCGATTTTGATGAACAAGAGCTTGTTATGGAGATTACCACAAGCTCTATATCCTCACACGGATAAGACCAAATACGATGATGCAAGTATGCAAAGGTTTGAGCTCTCTCCGAACGATGTGACCGAATTACTCATACGAGAGCCCCTCTTGATAGTACGGTTATCTATCCTAAACCCGGTCTCCTACACACAACAAGAGACCGGCAAAAGGGAAAACCTATCAAGATTATACCTTTAACTTGAGCATTCCACTTGAGCTCGATGTAGACGATCTTGCCCTTCTCAAGATGGAACGCCTTTCTTAATTCCTCATCATCGACCTCGCATATTGAGCTTGCCCAACATCTCTTCTTTGAATTTCATCGACCTTGAAGCCAACACATGCTCCAAGCGATGCCAATGGACAAATCCTACAAGTATAACTTAATACACACATTAGTCCATAAAGATTGTCATTAATTACCAAAATCACACATGGGGGCCCAACATGTTCTTTCAATGACATTCCACCGAGAGGGCCCAAAGTATATCTATCCGTCATATGGATGGACAAATCCCACTCTTGATCCATGTGTCTCAACCAATACTTTCCGAACACTTAATGCCACCTTTATAGCCACCCAGTTACGGTGTGGTGTTTGATGTCATCAAAGCATCCTTCCGGTGAAGGTGATATGCATGATCTCATGGTCGAAGGAATTAGGTTACTATGTATCAGAAAGCATATAGCAATTGAACTATTAAAATGACTTGATCTTTATGCTACGCTTATCTATAGGAGTATGTCCACCATATCATTCTCCTAACGATATGATCTTGTTGTTAATAACATCTCAATGTTCATGATAGGGAAACCACAATCATTTATTAACCAACAAGCTAGTATTATAAAGAGGCTTTACTAGGGACTCTATTTTAGTTTACAAATCACACAAGTATTAATGTTTCCTTGTTAATACTATTATAGCATGAATGTAAACATTTATCATAAACACAAAGATATAATAATAACTATATTTATTATTGTCTCTAGGGCATATCTCCAACAGTCTCCCACTTGCACTAGATTCATCTAATCTAGATTACATGGTAATATACCGAACACCCATGGCAGTTTGGTGCTGGTCATGTTTTGCCCTCGGGAGAGGTTTAGTCAACGGATCCGCCACATTCAGATCTGTGTGTACTTTGCAAATCTTTATGTCCCCATCTTGGACATGTTCTCGAATAGCTTGAAAACGTAGCTTGATGTGCTTCAGCTTCTTGTGTGACCTTGGTTCTTGCGCATTGGCTATGGCGCCCATGTTATCACAGTAGATTGACATTGGGTCCAGCGCACTAGGAACCACACCGAGCTCTGTAATGAACTCTTTCATCCATATCCTTCTTGTGAAGCCTCCGAAGCAGCCATGTATTCCGATTCAGTTGAAGATCTCGCCACAACGCTTTGCTTTGCACTCCTCCAGCTAACTGCTGCACCATTCAAAGTAAATACGTATCCAGATTGTGATTTAGAATCATCCGGATCGGTGTTCCAACTAGCATCGGTGTAACCATTAACAACGAGCTGTTCATCACCTCCATAAGAAAGAACCATATCCTTAGTTCTTCTTAAGTACTTAAGGATATTTTTGACCGTTGTCCAATGATCCACTCCTGGATCACTTTGATATCTGCTAGTTAAACTAACGACATATGCAATGTCGGGTCTAGTACATAGCATGGCATACATTAGAGATCCTATGGCTGAGGCATAGGGAGTCTTACTCATCCTTTCTCTATCTTCTGCCGTTGTCGGACTTTGAGTTTTACTCAACCTCGTATTGGGAAACATGGGCAAGAACCCTTTCTTGCTATCTTCCATTCCAAACCTCTTTAGAACTTTGTCCAAATATGTACTTTGTGACAATGATATTAGGCGTCTCGATCTATCTCTATAAATCTTTATGCCTAATATGTAAGCTGCTTCGCCAAGATCTTTCATTGAAAAACTATTATTCAAATATTCCTTGACACTATTAAGAAGGTCTACATCATTCCCAATCAACAATATGTCATCTACATATAGTATTAAGAATGCTACAGAGCTCCCACTCACTTTCTTGTAAATACAAGCTTCTCCATAAGTTTGTATAAAACTAAAACTTTTGATTACCTTATCAAAACGTTGATTCCAACTTCGGGATGCTTGCTTCAATCCATAGATGGACCGTTGAAGTTTGCATACCTTGTTAGCATCTTTAGGATCGACAAAACCTTTGGGTTGCATCATATACAACTCTTCATCAATGTCTCCATTGAGGAATGCTATTTTGACATCCATCTGCCATATCTCATAATCATAATATGCAGCGATTGCTAACATAATCCTTACAGACTTTAGCTTCGCTACAGGTGAGAAAGTCTCATCGTAGTCAACTCCTTGAATTTGTCGAAACCCTTTTGCGACAAGTCGAGCTTTATAGACAGTAACATTACCATCAACATCTGTTTTCTTCTTGAAAATCCATTTGTTCTCGACAGCCTTCCGGCCATCCGGTAAGTCCACCAAAGTCCATACTTGGTTTTTGTACATGGATCCAATCTCGGATTTCATGGCTTCTTGCCATTTATTGGAATCTGGGCTCATCATCGCTTCCTCATATGTCGCAGGGTCATCGGTGTTGTCCACCAACATGACATTCATTACGGGATCAGACCGATCAGGAGTGGTACGAGTTCTCGTTGACCTGCGAGGCTCTGTAGTAACTTCAACCGAAGTTTCATGATCATCATCATTAGCTTCCTCTCTTATTGATGCAGGCACCACAGGAACCACTTCCGGTGTTGCGCTACTCGCAAGTTCGAGAGAAGGTTCGACAACCTCGTCGAGTTCTACTTTCCTTCCAGTCACTTCTTTCGAGAGAAATTCCTTCTCTAGAAAGGATCCATTCTTGGCAACGAAGATTTTGCCTTTGGATCTATGATAGAAGGGATACCCGATAGTTTCCTTCGGGTATCGTATGAAGACGCATTTTTCCGCTTTGGGTTCAAGCTTGTCCGGCTGTAACTTCTTTACATAGGCTTCGCAACCCCAAACTTTAAGGAACGACAATTTAGGTTTCTTCCAAACCATAATTCATACGGTGTCGTTTCAACGGATTTAGATGGTTCCCTATTTAAAGTGAATGCGGCTGTTTCTAATGCATAACCCCAAAATGATAGCGGTAAATCTGTAAGTGACATCATAGAACGAACCATATCTAAGAGAGTTCGATTACGATGTTCGGACACACCATTACACTGCGGTGTTTCCGGTGGTGTCAATTGTGAAAGTATTCCGCATTTCTTCAAATGCTCGTCAAACTCGTAACTTAGATATTCACCTCCATGATCAGAACATAGAAATTTAATCTTCTTGTTACGTTGATTCTCAACCTCACTTTGAAATTCCTTAAACTTCTCGAAAGTTTCGGACTTATGTTTCATGAAATAGATATACTCATATCTACTCAAGTCATCTGTGAAGGTAAGAACATAACGATAACCACCGCGCGACGCTATACTCATTGCACCACACACATCGGTATGTATGATTTCCAATAAGTCCGTAGCTCGCTCCATCATACCAGAAAATGGAGTCTTAGTCATTTTACCCATCAAACATGCTTCGCATCTTTCAAGTGATTCGAAATCAAGTGATTCCAGAAGTCCATCGGAATGGAGTTTCTTCATACGCTTCACTCCAATGTGACCAAGACGACAGTGCCACATATAGGTCGAGTTATCGCTCGATTTCAAACGTTTAGCTTCAATGTTATTAATGTGTGTGTTTCAACTATCGAGATTCAACAAAAATAGACCATCTATCAAAGGTGCATGTGCATAAAACATATTACTCATATAAATCGAACAGCCATTATTCTCGGATTTAAACAAGTAACCGTCTCGCAATAAACAAGATCCCGATATAATGTTCATGCTTAACGCAGGCACCAAATAACAATTATTTAAGTATAAAACTAATCCCGATGGTAGATGAAGAGGTAGCGTGCCGACCGCGGTCACATCAACCTTTGATCCATTTCCCACGCGCATCGTCACCTCGTTCTTCGCTAGCTTCCGTTTATTCTGCAGCACCTGTTTCAAGTTACAAATATGAGCAACCGAACCAGTATCAAATACCCAGGCACTACTACGAGTACTAGTGAGATACACATCAATAACATGTATATCGGATATACCTTTCTTCTTGATGTTGCCGTTCTTCAAATCCGCCAAGTACTTTGGGCAATTCCGCTTCCAGTGACCTTCTCCCTTGCATTAAAAGCACTCAGTATCAGGCTTAGGTCCAGCCTTGGTCTTCTTTGTCGGCGCGGTAACTTTCTTACCACCCTTCTTGAAGTGTCCCTTTTGCTTAGACTTGCCTTTCTTGAATTTGGTGGTCTTATTGACCAACAACACTTGGTGCTCTTTCTTGATATCCACTTCTGCAGATTTCAACATGGCGAAGAGTTCTGGCAACGTCTTGTTCATGTTTTGCATGTTGTAGTTCATCACAAAGTTCTTGTAACTTGGTGGTAGTGATTGAAGGACACGGTAAATCCCCAAAGCATTAGGAATCACTATACCCAAGCTTTGAAGTTTGTTTGCGTGCCCAGACATCTTAAGCACATGCTCACTGACGGAGCTGCCTTCTTCCATCTTGCAGTTAAAGAACTTTTCAGAAGCCTCATAGCTCTCAATTGCCGCATGAGTCTCAAAGATCAATTTGAGATCACGGACAATATCATGTGGGTCTGAATTCTCAAACCTTTTCTGAAGCTCCGATTCTAAACCATACAAGATAGCACACTGAACTGTGGAGTACTGAGTCTTCCGAGTGAGGTAAATATTCTGTACTTCACTGGTAGCAGTAGCTGCAGGTGGGTCACCCAGCGGTGCATCCAGCACATAGGTCAAATTACCAGCTGTGAGGACAATCCTCAAATTGCGAAACCAATCCGCGAAGTTGCTTCCATTGTTTTTCAACTTTTCTTTCTCTAGGAACGCACTAAAATTGATGGTAGGGGCCGCCATTGATCTACAACATATTTGAAATAGTTTAGACTAAGTTTATGACAAATTGAGTTCTAATTAATAGTTAAATTAATCTAGGTGAACTCCCACTCAAAACAATATCCCTCACATTGTTTTAGTGATCACATGAACCAAATCCACCACATCAAAACCGATCATCACGAGAGTTGATGTAGCTTCAATGGCGAACAATCGACATGTTCATCATATCTACTATATGATTCATGCTTTCCCTTTCGGTGATCCGTGTTCCGAGACCATGTCTGTACATGCTAGGCTCGTCAAGATCAAACCTTAGCTTCCGCATGAGCAAATCTGGCTTGCTCACGTTGTATACACTTGCGGAATCTAACACACCCGATCATCACGTGGTGCTTCGAAACAACTAGCTTTAGCAACGGTGCTTACTAAGGATGAACACTTTAAAACTTGAAATTGTGTGCTTGAGGGATCATCTTATAATGCTACCGTCGTGAACTAAGCAATACAAGATGCATAAAAGGATTAACATCACATGCAATTCATAATATGTGATATGATATGGCCTTTCTTCTTGTGCTTCCGATCTCCATCTTCAAGCACGAACATGATCTTCATCATCACCGGCATTGCATCAAGGTCAATGACGCCGCTTCATGGTTGTCATCCACCAGCTTCAACTATTACAACAACTTTGAATAGACACGCGGGTCTTAACATAAATTAAAGACAACCATATGGCTCCTGCCGGTTGCCAACTTACAATAAGGAACATTGCATACATCAAATATAATCACAATCATAGCCATATCACATCACAGCACACCCCTGCAAAACAAAGTTAGACGCTTCTACTTTCTTTGCATGTTTTACGTGGTTTGGGGCTTTCAAGAAGTGTCGTTCTAACTTACGAACAAGAACCACAACATTGATACTAGTATTGTCAATCACCCGTTGTAAATTGAATCTTAACTATATTGGGAGAAACAGGCACCCGCAAAGCCACATATGCAATACAAGTTGCATGTCAAGCGTGGAGCAAGTCTCATGAACGATGTCATGTAAGGTTAGACCGGACCGCTTCATCCCACCATCCCGCAAGATGCAAAGTACACAAGAAGCAATCGACAATAAAAGCATCAACGCCCACAATGACCATTGTGTTCTACTCGTGCAACAGATCTACATATAGACACGGCTCTGATACCACTGTAGGGTTTCGTAGCATGGAAAACAAAAAATTTCTACCGCATACAAACAAACAAGCCAAGATCTATCTACTAGATTGTAGCAACGAGTCGATGGAATAACTCACCCTCGAAGATTCCAAAGTGTTTAACGAGAGCGGATTCTCGTGGGTGATGTAGTCGTACTCTTTCCGATCTCAAGATCGCGTAGACGATCCTTCCGGCGCTGCGTTCCGGCAGCGCTTCCGCAGTCGGTCACACGTTCGGTACTCGACGAAGACCTTCCTCTCCCTTGTTCCAGCAGGCAGTGGAGGTTGTAGCACTCTCCTCGCGATTCCGGCAGCATGACGGCGTGGTACCGGAAGTAGAGGGGAGATCTCGCAGGGCTTCGCCTTAAGCCGGAGCAAGTATGGTGGACTATGAGAGAGATCCTTGGCGATCTAGGGTTTAGACACGCCAAGGAGGAGCAAGGCCGGCGGCTAGGGTTTGCCTAGGCGGCGGCAGCAGGAGGTGGCGGCACCGGTGCTAGGGTTTATGGGGTGCGTGGGTTGTGTCTTGGAGGGGCAGCCCTGCCCCTCCTTATATAGGTGGAGGGGGAACGCCAGGGGAGGGGAGTCCCTCCCCAACTCGGTTTCCCAAGTGGGCCGGCGGTGGAGGGGAGGAACTCCTCCCCAAGTAGGTTTCCTACTTCCCCTCCACCTCACAAAATAGCCATTTGACTTTTCAAATTGGCGTTTAACTTTTCAAACTAGGATTTGATTAAACCCTTTATTTTGTTCAGCTATGACACCTAGTACATGATGCAATCATTCAAACTTGATATGACACATTCATGTATCCTTCCCCTCCGTAGTGCCGGACATTTCGGGACCTTCTAGAACATTCCCGATGAAAACACCGGAACCATTCTCCAACCTCGAAACAGGACTTTCCTTATATGAATCTTATTCTCCGGACCATTCCGGATCTCCTCGTGATATCCCGGATCCCATCCGAGACTCGGAACAACATTCGATCTCTTACTCATCATTCCATAACTACTCAAACAACGCCGAATCCTTAAGTGTGTCTCCCTACGGTTCGTGAATTATGCGGACATGATCGAGACACTTCTCCGAACAATAACCAATAGAGGAATCTAGAAATTCATATGGCTCCTACATATTTCTACGATTACTTTGCGGTCGAATGAACCACTTACATACGATACCAATTTCCCTTTGTCTCACGATAGTTTACTTATCCAAGGTTATGATCGTCGGTATCTCTGCATACCTAGTTCAACCTTGTTACTGATAAGTACTCTTTTCTCGTTCCCGTGATATGTGATCCCTTGTGAGCCAGTCACATGCTTGCAAGCTAATTGGATGACATTCCACCGAGAGGGCCCAGAGTATATCTATCCGTCATATGGATGGACAAATCCCACTCTTGATCCATGTGTCTCAACCAATACTTTCTGAACACTTAATGCCACCTTTATAGCCACCCAGTTACGGTGTGGTGTTTGATGTCATCAAAGCATCCTTCCGATGAATATGATATGCATGATCTCATGGTCGAAGGAATTAGGTTACTATGTATCAGAAAGCATATAGCAATTGAACTATTAAAATGACTTGATATTTATGCTACGCTTATCTATAGGAGTATGTCCACCATATCATTCTCCTAACGATATGATCTTGTTGTTAATAACATCTCAATGTTCATGATAGGGAAACCACAATCATTTATTAACCAACAAGCTAGTATTATAAAGAGGCTTTACTAGGGACTCTATTTTAGTTTACAAATCACACAAGTATTAATGTTTCCTTGTTAATACTATTATAGCATGAATATAAACATTTATCATAAACACAAAGATATAATAATAACTATATTTATTATTGCCTCTAGGGCATATCTCCAACAATACCAACGTTATATTACAAATTGGACTTGTATCTTGAAACATCGATGATGTATTTCAAGACAATGTTAATCCAATGCAAACAAAGCAACTATGTAAAACTTCCTAAAATGGGAAGACATATTAAATACATATATAAAACCCGTCTATGTCAGGCACACGTCACAAATGGGTTTTTAGTAGCAGCCCGTGAGATTTGTAGCACCATAAGTTTAGCTATTGTCACCATGATGGTACATTGTTACTTGTGAATTCAGATCATGCTTGTTAACGTCTATACGACAAGAATGACAAATGCAACTTGTGTAAGGACGGTAATTTGTTGCTCATTGGTTCATGTTCTGTGTATTAATAAATGATAAAGATCCTCGTGCGTTTAGGGTTAAGGATCTGGAGAGAAATTTGCTAATCATGGAAAAGTTCATCTTTGATGTTACTTAGTCCCAACTTCAAGTTATTTGTGCATCTATTTGTAACATGGGAAGTATTTCACACCAATGCCGGTAGAACCTTTTGTTGTCTTCGTTTTTGTGTGTTTATTCATATGTGTTGGCCAGCTTTCTTCAAGTCCAAAATTCTAAACTTTCTCCAAAATGATTAAAAGTTTGAAGGTTTATAGTGGCAATTGTGCCAGCTAGATTGAATTAAATGCATCCATTTGTGGCAAAACCGACTATGCGGAACTCATATGTCATTTCTAATTGTGTATTTGTCCAATCTAAATCCATCTAGACCACTAGCAAACACCGAACATCTTCCTCGGGTAAACGTAAACCACGAGTAAACAACTATCTTTCTAGTTGCTACTTTCTTTGTTTGTCAGTTTCAGGCTAGAGAGCCAAAATTGCAGGACCAAGGCGGGGATTGCTTGCTTATGTTTAGCAATTATATGTGTAGTTGTGCAATCATATCGGCTTTATTTTGCATGTACATCATGCGCTACACATGCATATGCTAGCCACAAGAATCCTCCACCACGCATGCTGCAGAGGACCTCCATGCAGTGTTTAAATCATGAAAAATGATGTAGTGGAGGGAGGTGGGAGTGCGGGTTGATTATCATGACCTAGAAAATAGTATGGAATACCTCGAAAAGCTCAGTCGACTAAAACCGCCAAATGAGGGAGTACATCTGTCCTGAGTCACGATACCTACCATTCCTATCCAAACTCTAGCAAGGGAAAAATAGAAAGAACACAACAACGAATCAACCATCCCAATCCGCTAGGTATACCAATGCTTGATAATTAACAACTCAAAACATATATTGGGAGGGGAAGGGAGGCTGTATATATAGGCGGTAGTTCAACTTTTAAATTTAGTAATAAAGGTAAGAGGTTTGATGGCAGGGAGAGCATGGAGCACATTCATTCAATAATTAATGGCAAAGTGTTATTCCAATTTCAGTATAAATTTCTTAATATCTTGAAACTACAACTATGACTTGTCTTCAAGAGAAGATGACCCCAAAATCTAAGGTTTGAACTTTTATTTGTTCCGTGTATACCTCCTGCGGCATGCATACTTAGAAGTTGTGTGCGTGTATGCTAGGTTATACTACTTCAGGAAGAAAATGAGGAATATTAATTGTGGATAAACATCAGACTTCCTATGCTTCAATTAAAAAATCCAAACCATTCATTTCTGAAAAGATATTGCATGAAAATTCAAGTTTAACAAAGTACTTAGATTCACATATTTTCTGAGCACAAGGACCAACACATGTTCTTTGCAGCCCAATTTATGATCACAGATACGGAGTTCAAGAATGTTTGTTTCATCGGACAAGATGTGAACATATTAATTGATGGCTAAGATGAGATATCCGCTTATCCCACTGGATACCTGGATTATTCCCCTATAGGGCCTTTGGGTGGCTGTATGCAACTATGATTTCAGTTTCATGTATCTAGGGTAGCCCGGATGTATGTATTATAGGCTTGATGTTTCTAGTATAGCCTCAATGTATCTCTAGTTGCTTTGATGTATCCTAATTAATCCCCAATTTGTAGCTCTATGTACCTAGCTGGAACCGGCGGTGGAAATGAGAGCAATCAAATATGTTGGTTTTTGCATTACGAGTCATTGTCAGGATAACATCAAGATAGTTTAGGAGTCAACTACCAAACACTGAATTCAACTTGATCTTCTCCGGCTGATATCACATAAAGTTCAGCCTGAATCAGGGATAATGACAATTCATCTGCGTGAATCAGAGTGAAAGCAAGCTGCTCCCCGCAAGCCTCTAGCAAAATCCGTCAATTTGGGCTGTGAAACATGGTACCAGCACGACTGCTTTGCCCCTGCCTCAGTTTGCAGCCGTTCTCCGATCAAACGCAGAGTCATCATGCAGCAGATTAATCAAACCAACATGACAAACTGTATGATCGATCCGATACATCCTACCAAGTCAAACACACAGGAAGTGAAGCGAACTTCAATCTTCAATCCGTTACACTCGTGATAATTTGATTGATAGATTATTCGTCTCTAAAACCCCGCATACTCAGTCAGGGTCTCAGGCACGGCACGCCAAAATGAAACTTCAATACTCCATCCGTCTAGAAATAACTGACTTGGATTTGTTTAGATTTGAATGTATCTATACACTAAAATACATCTAAATATATTCTAATCTAGATAAATTTGAATCATTTATTTCTAGACGGAGAGAGTACATTATTCAGTTGGAATGAAGAGATGAACATGCACTTCAAGTAAGCTCTGCTATGAACTTTGATACAGTAGGGAAAGCCTCTTCATCACAAAGCAGGAGCGGAAAGACACGAGGATTCCATATGCACATACCAAAATAACTTCACGAGAAAAGTAAGGCTAGCCATAGTAGGAATAACTAAGGTGGTAACATACATCTACATGCAGTGACAACTAGACATTTTGATGATATGGTATATCATTAAATGATGAAAGAGAGACTTGTGGTAGCTAGCTATGTTACCATAACATCACACACTCCAAGACAATATGACCCTATAAGCTAATAAATAAGACCGTGCATGTTACCAGACATAAATTACTATCCACTATGAAGGTGATAACTTAGACTAGTGTCATATGTATGACACTAGTTCAAATTACTCTCCACTATGACCGGCCTAATGGCAACTTGATGATTCTTTTCTTCTTTGTGTCACAAGTTGACACGGCAAATGCAACAGTAGGACAGGGATCTGGTGCCCTGACTGAGGCAGGGCACAACGTGCCCTAAGGCCCTCCATCCACCGTTCCTTGTCATCCAACGGACTGGAATGAGTCGGCAGAAAATGAACCAGCGTCCAGAAACAAGTCAACAACAAAGTTACCCAGCTTTACCTCGCGCCTAGGTAGCAGAACAACGAGCGGAAACTGAAGAAAAATTGCGTGCGCGTTCTGGCAGGGATGCCGCGGACGTCGCCGCCGCGCCGCCGTGGGCAAGCCCTCCGCCCCTCTCCGACGAGATCCTCCACATCCAGCTCCGACGTCGCTCCTCTGCCCCGCTGTGATGGCGCCCGCTCCGATGTGACGGGCCTCCATCCGCCCCACACCGCGCCGGCGACTCCCTCTACCCCACACCGCGCCGGCGACTCCCTCCGCCCCACGCCGGAGACTCCCTCTGCCCCACGCCGCCGACTACGTCCGCCCCGCAGGTAGCCTGTCAGACTATGCCTTCATCTGAAATTAGTACAAAACTTGATGTACATATAAAATGCAATTTGTCCTAGATAACCTTCTAATGTTGTCTATAGTGTCATGTTCTGCATTCATACTGCCTTTTCTAGAGTTATATGCAACGCAAGGTGTTCCAGATTACCTGATTTGGTTATTGTTGTGAATTTACTAGTGTTGGCAATGGGAGAAATTGACAAAGGGACACCTCAAATTGGTATGAGGTTCAGAAGTCTGGATGAAGCCTGGGAGTTTTGGATTGCATATGGAGGCCGTGCAGGGTTTGATGTGAGGAAGAGAAACAAACATGTAAGCAAGTTTGATGGTGAAGTAACTTCCTGCAGATTTGTTTGTTCCAATGAGGGTTTTCGGAAAAAAGGGATAACATTGGATCATGCTCGGATGATCCTGCCATTGGACCGAGTGGCAAAAAATTATGAAATCATAGAAATACAACTGGAACACAATCATTGCCTACAATTGCCACAAACCTGCCACTTGATGCCATCACCAAGGAAGATTTCCAAAGTACAAGCTTTTTTGAAATAGAAGCGGCTGATGATTCTGGAATCATGCCCAAATCTGCACACGAGTTAGCTTGCCGTCTAGTTGGTGGACCATTTAACCTCGTCTACACTTGTCGTGACCAAAAGAATCATTTGCGAACCAAGCGGCAGAGAGAGTTGGCTTATGGACAAGCCGGTAGTATGTTAAAGTATTTCCATGACAAAATCGTTGACAATCCATCTTTCCAATATGATCTACAGTTGGATTGTGAGGAGCACATAACCAATATTTTCTGGGCTGATGCTAAAATGGTTCTTGACTATGCACACTTTGGTGATGTTGTCACGTTTGATACTACTTTTGGCACAAACAAAGAATATAGGCCATTTGGTGTTTTTCTTGGGCTCAATCAGTTTAGAAAAACCACCATATTTGGTGTTGCGATCCTATTTGATGAAACATTTGACTCGTTTAAATGGCTTTTTGAGACGATTTCTAGCTACACATAATGGGAGGCAGCCTAGAACTATTTATACGGATCAAGATGTAGCAATGGGGAAAGCTATTGGGGAAGTCTTCGCGGAATCATATCATGGATTGTGCACCTTCCATATAATGCAACATGCTGTCAAACATTTATGTCCATTAAAAGGTGAAGAGAAAGATGGAGGGAAAGGTGAAGATGAAGAGGAAGAGTCTCTATCACCGATTTTAGTGAATGCATGTATGGCTATGAGGACAAAGAGGAATTTCAAGAAGCATTTGACAATATAAGACTTAAAATGCATAAGCAAACTTGGTTAGATAGTATCTACAAGTTGAAAGAAAAATGGGCTAAATGTTATATGAGAGATGTGTTCAGTTTGGGAGTGAGAAGTACACAACTTAGTGAGAGCTTCAACAATTCATTGAAAAACCATTTGAAATCAGATTTTCATATTGTTCGGTTCTTGAAGCATTTTTAGAGGACAGTGGAGGTAAAAAGAACCGAGGAATTGCAATCTGAATATGAGGCAAGGAAGAACATACCAAGAATCAAGATGAACACACCTATGTTGGTGTTAGCAAGCAAAGAGTACACCCCAATTATTTTTGATTCTTTCCAAGGTGAATATGAAAGATCCATGGCTACATGCACTAGACTGTTGGATGGAAATCACAAATTTACGGTTGCTATTGCGAGCTTGCATGGTGATTTAAAGTATGAGGAGGAGCGCATAGTGATTGGTGACCCTTTGACCAAATCAGTTTCATGTAGTTGTGGAATGTTTAATAGGACAGGAATATTGTGTGGACATGGTATCAAAATTCTTGATTTGATGAATATAAAGACATTGCCATCACATTATATCTTAAAGAGATGGACAAGAGAAGCAAGGAATGGAAGCATACAAGATAGACAAGGAAGGAATGTGGTAGAAAATCCAAAGTTTGAAGCTCAACTTCGGTAGAAGAATTTGTCTTACAAATTTTATAGTTTGGCATATAAAGTAGCCAACTCTCAAGAGTGTTGTTTGATCTTAGAAAATGCAATTGATTCTGTTCGTCCCCAACTAGAGGACATGCTCAATGCAACTACCAATGTTGTGAACAAGCCATTTAATGATCAAGAAAATATCGAGCCAAATGTGCAACAAGTAGCTGAGTTTACTGCTGCAAAGCTTAAGAAAAAATAGGTCCAATCAAAAAACCTAAGGAGAACTAAAACTTGGCTTGATAAGTTACTCAAGGGGAAGCGCAAGCTGACTAAAGTTGTTGCATCCAAAAACAAAGGAGCAAAGGTTTGTTCCAATCTATACATGATATGTTATACCCTTCATTCCTAAACTACTTACAAGAATTTCTATTGCAGCAACAAAAGAAAGATGATGGTGTGGAGCCTCAAGTAATAAGAGTAGAGAAAGATGACACCAATAAAGACCAGGAGCTTCAAGAATGCAGCGTAATTATGAGTTATACGGAGCTCTTGAGAGCTCCCCTTGTGTTCTTTATGATGAAGATATGTTCTAGCATGTACAAGCTTGTTAGATAGTATCTTCGACATGATTGGCTATTATTTTGGACAGAGTTGACTATAGTATTTTGGATTTGGGGGCTAACTATAGTCTTTTGTGGCCTAAGTGTACAAGTAGATTGGCCTAATTTATTTACTTCAAGAATTATGTAACAACATATTATTGGTGCAGAATTTCTGTGTTATGTGATTTGAAATTTGAGTTGTTCAGACCTATAAGTGGTCAGCTTTCTTTTATAATGTATGCCTCAAATTTTACTACTGAAACTGAACTGCTATTTTGTGCACTAACATACTGGTTTGCTACTCTGAACTGATCTGCTATTTTACTGCTGAATTGATCTGCTATTTTACTTCCGTTTTGCTGAATTGTACGTATAGCAGGAAGACAATTAACTGAATCGTTGTGTCCTGCAAGTACTACAGGTTCTTTTGCTGCTGACTCGTTCCAGTCCGTTGAATGACAAAGGAACGGTGGATGGAGGGCCTCAGGGCACGTTGTGCCCTGCCTCAATCAGGGCACCAGATCCCAGTCCGCAACAGTATAGCACCACCCAAAGGAAATAGCCCATGTACGAAGTGTCTCGTCAAGTTATGCTACTCTTTTTTTTCTGAAAAAAAAGTTCTTTAGAATTTGAATGGAAAGAAAGCAACGTTCATAATGTGAGGACAAAAATGGGCCACGGAGATGTGTTCGTCAACAGCGAGGCGTCTGTGGTGACTTCGTCAATCTCAAGACTCGATCCATCGGCTCAGTCTCTTGATGCTCATATATGTAGAGTGTGCGTGTGTGCATTCATACGGGTGTGCTTGTGGACGTCTACGATTGCACTGTGTTAAAAAAAACATATTGGTCGATCCTTCATTTTCCCTTCTTCGTTTGTAGAGCCAATTCCCGTGTCGTTCACTAGTGCCTCATGTTTGCTCCTTTTTCCCTTACTTTTGTTTCCACCTCCAAACCAGCCGTCGACATGCTTCTCATCTTTCTACCAGATATTTGCATTTCCCCAACCAATAAATTTTTCATCTTAAAAGCTCTTCCATGAGTTACTCCCGTACATGGCCCCACCACATTTCCTCGATGCCCCAATCCAACCTGCTGCCACACCTCATTTCTAACCTCTTGGAAGCCGAGGCTTTGGCATGTCATGAGGGTTTATCAATGCCCTTCAGTGGAGCGACACCATCTTTTTGTGGACCTGCATTGCTCATGTCTAGTGGATTCAAATATAGAGAAATTGCAATATCGATTGTCATCTTAGCGTATCTTATCTCGGAGATTAAAGCTTGGGTTAATGTTGACAAAATCATTTCTTTTGTAAAAGTGGATTGTACACAGAATAGAGCTAGTCACCGCCTCGCGAATTTTGCGAGAGTGGTGGGAAAAAACTATTACATGGTGTGGTTTGGGAAGTTTTGCTTTAGGTGCTTGACCATGTCCGCTTTTGTAAATCCTCTTGATTTATAAAATCCTCTTTTATCCGCAAAAATAATCCAAGAGGCAATTGTCATAACCCCCTTCTTTTGAACCGCTAAAACGTGGCTAGAGAAGGCGTTTGGTTTCTTGAGTCAACTCAGTGGTTTGGAGCTATGGCAAGTGTCCATGTCAACAATTGACAGAAAGAATAATTCAACGATCTAGTAGAGAAAAATAGCAATCCGAATTATAGTTTGTCGCTTTATACCATCTACTATTGTGATATGTATGTCTGTTGTGTTGGTATCGTTACTAGGGAACTTTTTATACTCTATCGACATCGATATCAAGTTATGCCAAGACTAAAAAGACAAACTCAACTCAATTACGCATTTTTTGGGCTACCAACAATTGTGCCAAGAATAAGGCAACTGGGATCGAATCGGAGTCGAGATGTTTGGTTGCTACTTAGATTCCATAGGATGATTCTACAACAAATTCTAAGAGGCAAAAATAATTGGAACCAACTATTTCCTCCTCTATGTCATTATTATATATAGAATTAAATAGTATTTCTTATTGTTGTTTTATAAGTGATAGAAATAAAGTTAAGGTAAAGTTAATTCACGTAGAGAAGCAAAGCAAGTTAGTTTTGGAAGGAAAGCTCCTCACATGTTGAAAGTTGAACATCATAGATCAATTATTTGTATTTTTTCTTCTGCATATATAAATATCTATTTTCTAAACTATTTGAATTATTTAAGGCATATGAATGAGAACCATACAAGCAATCCAAAGGCCACGAAATACGAAAGGATGAATATAAATTTACCATCATTGTGTTCGCGTAAGTGTTTGGTGTTGATGACTTGATGTTGCAGAGTATGATGTGGTTTATTATTAATTTACACTTTTATCATTGTGTTGAGACAAACTATTATTATATTTTTTTGTGTAGAGTGTCAACAAACTGAAGCAAGATATTTCCATTTTTATCATTGTCATTTTTCTTAAACAAATTATTAACTTTTTTGCACCCACCAAAACCTAGAGCAAAACTTTTTTATCAGATTGGACAACATCTAATACAAGGCATTAGTCATCTAGCTTCAGTGTTGGAACTCCGGTCTTTCTTTCAAAAATAAAGAAGTGTGGCCCATCCAAACTGAGGGCATGTTTGATTCAAAGGATTTTAAAAGCATAGGGATAGGAAAACCACATGAATGGTATGTCATGACATGTGAAATCCTACAGGAATGAAAAACGCAGGAATTAGCTGCAAAAGACGTTTGATTGCACCACATAAAAAACGCAGGAAATTTATATATAAATTGAGTACATGGCATAGTTGTCATAGACACATAGAAAAATTTCCAAGAGGTCTAACCTCTTGTTAGAAATCCTATGGGAATGTACTATAGGATAGAAAACCATAGGAATTTTGAAGGGTTCAATCCTTTGAATCAAATGGCCTCTATAGGAAAAAAATCCTATGGGTAAGAATCCTACAAAATTCCTTTGTAAATCCTTCGAATCAAACATGCCCCGAGTAGGTAAAATGACGTAGACTATTACATACCAGGCTAAATGGACCTACGAGTTATGTAGGATTTTTAACAATTTTGACTCAAAACTTTAGTGAAAATGCTAATTCACATGGACCACAGTGATTTGGTTAGCATACTTGTAGTGAAGCGAATACTTATTTAAATTTGTGTCTGATGCCCCTGAGGTTGTTGAAGTTGTAATGTGGTGAGTTTGAGGAAGAGAGGTATTGGGGGTTGGGCTCGACGTGCACTTCAGAATTCACACGGACAACACCGAGGGTGGAGAGGTTCAAGTCGGATTTGTCGAGATGTTAATTATGGTAGGATTGGGGCTAGCATTTTCTTATAGTCCTAGAGAGATGACCTTGGGAAGTTGTTGGACAAGGGATGGAGTTAGACAACACATGATAGAGTTGGATACAAGAGTTAATCAATGGCGATGGACGGGGTCAAAAGATAGAGCATCGAGGCAATGAAGATTGCAGTTGTGGACCTCTCGTGGTGACGACTTGTAACTTTTATGCGACGGGTTGTATGGTATTATTCCATGTCGGTAAAGCCGAGTTCTAGTTTCTTGCAGGACAAACACTCCGTGGAGTTTTTCCAAATCACTTTTATTGACTATGTTCCACTCAAAAATCACGGAGCGTTGTTTACAGAAATAAGAATTATGGAGCTAGAACAATTTGTAGCATTATGGAATGTAGAATGAATGAAACCAAAATTTCACATGAAATATTTGAGCATAAGAAACTCCACTTTATACTGAATTGAATCACTTTAGTGTCCCTGTCATTGCACCAAAGTACCTCTCAAGTTGAACTGCATATTTGCATTTTCCAAAACCTCTCATGCCAAAATAATTATTTGACCAATGGATGAGAATAGAAAAAAAGAACCCTACAACATGAATATATGTGTGTGGTTCTGTTTATGATGAGTTGTGCATGATGACCGAACAATTCCAGTTTATACCATCGATACTAAGAAGGTGTATGTTCTACCAGGGATGGTCTCATAGCAATGATACTGGCTTATAAATAAAGGAACAAACAATTATATTTCATAGAGAGGTATCAGAAGTATAGAAGGTGGGTGAGATAATACATTATTTATTACGCGAGAACTGGTGTGGTCCTACTACTATCTAACAATTGCAGATTCATGGCATGAAGTGATTGGTTATAATGGATAATCTGGATATGAATGATCAAGAGTACTAAATTATGGAGTAACCAACAAGTTGCCGTGGTCATCCATAATTATTATTTCCTTCCATTTACTATGTTTTCTTGTTACTATTTATTAGGAGAGAGCAATAAAGTTAAGATAGTGTTTGCACTTGTAGAAAAGCAAGATAGATATTTTATTTCTTAGTAAAAAATAAAACACAAGGAATAAATTCCTTGTGTTTTGAAGTACTTATTTTGTAATTATGCAATCCAGTTGAAGTGGCCACGAGATACGACACAATGAATTAAGCTTTGCCATAATTTGGTAAATGTTTGATGTTTGTTACTTGAGTTTACACAATATTTCTTGGCTTATATTGCATAAATAACATATCTAACCACATGTTGAAGTTAAAGATTCCGGCTTCCATCATTGTTGTTTTTTTGTAGAGTGTAGACAAACCATAGCAAGATCTTACCATTTTCGTTTAACAAAGTGTAAATTATAACTATGTTGTCATTTAGTCCTAATCATGTTCTTAACTAGATCATCGTGAGTGCATTGCACCCACCGATATTCGGCCAAAACCTTGAAGATCTTGTCACACAACATCCAACTACTGCAAAGTAGTCACCAACATGGCATATAATTGTTATTTATGGTTAAAACAGTTTCTATGCAAGTATCAGAACGCATGACCCTTTTGAACTCAAATATGAATGTTCAGGTTTTTTTCTTTTTTTAGAAGTGAATATGTGTGGCACATACTAGATGAGGAACTAGAAACCAAGCTAAATGGAAGTATGTGCGGAACAACCATGTTTTCCTTTGTTTCAATATAACATTCCCGAAACAACCTTAATTGACTCGCAACTTCAATGAAAATGCTAATTCAACGGTGTCCTCAAACGATTTAGGTAGCATAACCTTGTTCGAGTACAACTTCCTCTTATCCACATGTGGTGACTATGAGGTTGTTGAATCTCTAAAGAGGTGAAGGTATTGGGAACTGAGACATATCATCTTGTGCGGAGTAATTAGAGGGAATAGCTCACCTTGGTGAGGCTGCGGGAAAGAGTCAATGGTGGAGAGTGTTATATGTTGATCCAAATTCTACAAAGTAAAGGTCAATTTCTGACGAGCAAAGTGAGGCCCCGTTGCCGGAGGCTTGGACCGATATAGTATGGATCGTTGATGACCTAGGTTTTCACCGCTATATAAACCTCTTGTAAGCCGCCGGCTGGGATAAGTTGCATCTGTGAAAATATCTGGCGTTGTGTAAACACTCTCTGATATAGTGAAGTTTCGCTGACCGGCGTCCGTGATTTTTTCCTCTCTGTGTCCTCTTGCTATGATTTTGTTTTCGTTCTTTGTTATTTACTTGTCCCGATTATAGCAGAGAGTTGTGGTTTGGAAGGTGTGAAATGTTAATTGTGGTGGCGTTGGGGCAAAACTTCTAACTACTGCCTCAAACGATATCTAAAGTATTGATGGTGAGGTGCAGTTACGGGGAAGAATGAGATGAAGTTACCGGAGATGCTTGCTATGGTATAGTCGAGTAGCGCAATGAAGATGGTGGCTATATATAATAGAAAAGATGTATCTAGACTTTTTTTAGTGTGTATATTCACTTCAAATATGAGTGAACCTAAATAGTAAAACATGTCTAGATATACTTATTTCACAAAGCTAAAATATCTCATATTTTAAAACCAAGGGAGTACGATTTAGAAGTGAGCAGGAGGCCACGAGCAGACACGGTTCTTTCCATTGCTCCACGTGGTCGATATCACATCGGCATGTATGCATTATCACATGCCATTATGCCCTCGCGTATGACAGGCCATGGAGTGCGCGGACATGGCAACGTTGATTGATATTTTTCATGGCATATCCGTAGAGGGTCTCTCGATATACTTTTTTCTTCTTTCTATTTCTCGTCTCCACCTTCCAATGTTCTTCCTCTGTGTCTTGATTTTGATGATCATCGTCTCTGATGGCTTCTCATCAGATTTTCTCGTGCCCTAATCTAAACTGTCAATTATAGTCATCATAGATCGCCGGCTTGTCCATGAGGTCCGCTCGTCGATGGATCCGCCACTTCCTCGATGTGTCCCACTTCAACAAGGTGTCAACCCACTTATGTGACTATGTACGATGTAGAGGAAGAGCAGCACGTCGCGAAGGTCCGCGCCTCCTCCCCCGCCGGCGATGGCTTGGTCAGGAGGGATCTGTAGCGCCTCCGCGAGCGCCGCGGCGCCCACGCGCCCACGCCGCCGCCGTGGGGAGGGTCTGCGCCAGCGCGCTCTCCGGGAAGATGAGCTTGGGGATGGGCAGGAGGCCATACTCGAATGCCACCGTCCGCAGGCGGAGGAGCGGCGTGGAGGTCGCCACCATCGGCGGCGGGTCAAGAGACTCGTCAACCATCGCCGCCGGAGAAGCGGTGAAAGAGGGAGGGAGCACGAGATCTGGAGGCCGCGACAGTGAGAGTGCGATGAGGCCGGTGTGATTTGTTAAAGTCAACGATGTGTTTCCTCAAAAAAAAAGAGTGCGATGCGACCGTGGAAAGAGGCCGGATTATTGCCGGCACTTTCCAAAACACCTTGGAAAATCTATTATCGCCGGCACTTTACAAAACGCCTTATAAAAATGCATTTTTACGGGCAGTTTTAAATAATGCCTTAAAAAATAGTATTTTTGCAGGTGTAAATACGAACTGCCTCTAAATATAATTTTTCTAGGCATTTTTTAAAAGTGCCTTCACCAAAATGCCTTTAAATATTAACTGTCACATAGTGTCAGTCGTTTGTATTACTACTCTCTTTGCATGCGAAGCCAGACACAGACGTATACGATTCAGAAGTTAGTAGGAGGCCGCGAGCGGACGCGGATTTTTCTATATTTCCATTGCTCACCGTGATCGATATCACGTACGTCGATCGGCATGGATGCATTATCACACGCCGTCATGCCCTCGCGCGCCTATGACGGGCCTCGGAGTGCGTGCGCGGACATGGCAACGTTGATTGATGTTTTTCATGGCATATCCGCAGAGGGTCTCTCGATATACTTTATTTTTCTTTCTACTACTACTTGTCTACACCATCAAATGCTCTTTCTCTGTGTCTTGATTTTGATGATCATCGTCTCTGATGGCTTCTCATCAGATTTTCTCGTGCCCTAGTCTAAACCGTCGATTAGTCTTCATAGGTCGTCGGCTTGTCCGAGAGGTCCGCTCGTCGATGGATCCGCCACTTCCTCTATGTGTCCCACTTCAACAAGGTGTCAACCCACTTATGTGACTATGTACGATGTAGTTTATGTGACTAATATTTAGAAAAATATCAACCGTTTGAAATAGACAACATGCACAACTTGATGTTGCATCCACTCTAAAGAAAAGGAAAGATTATGTCACTGAAGTCAAGAAAGTTCCTCCGTCATCCCCATTCGTGTATCTGCGTTTCCCAAAATCTCCCATGTCTAACTAACTTTTTGACAAATGATTGAGCAAAGACGACAGAACCATCCAACATGAACTATGTGGGTATGTAGTTTTGCTTATCATGGACCGAGCACGATGATATGACAATATCTTATCATAGCATGGATCCTCCAAAGATGTGCATGCTACCAAGAGGATGGTCGCACGATAATGAGACCAACATATATAAATAAAGGTAAAATCATTAATATCTGAAAGAAAATTAATACAAGTAACGGCAAAAACAAGTGCATGGGACAATGGAATATTTAATATACTTGGAATTTGATGGTACTATTGCTATTTAGCAATGCCAATTTCTCAGTAGAAAGTCTTTTATTGTAATGGATTACCCGGATAGACATGTTCTCAAATAGTAAGAAATAGACTTGCAGACAAAATACATAGTTGGTGAAGCATAGTTATTTTGAAGTACCGTCGTGACCAAAATACATATAGTTGGGTAGACATTGATCAGTGACTACATAGTCTATGATGCTTAAGTTGCTTGTTCAATATCATTACAATTCACAATTATAATACTGAGTTTTTTTATTGCGTCCATTATTCATTGAACATCACCAGAGGAATAGTTTAATGCAATTTTACATTTATTTTTTATGTCTCGGGTACATGATACTTGGATGCTTTAGGCTATCCTTGGACTCGAGGGCTGCAATTTCAGTTCTTTATCAAGACTTGAATCATCTTTCAGTTAAGCCGGCACGAGCCTCGGGGGTTACTGCCATTTGAACCAAAACGATTACTGAGCCTCGAACCGACTATTAGTCGCCTCGAGACTCGGGGGTTATAGTCGTTCGATCTAAAATAACACAATTACTATTGAGCGTAAAGCCACCTCTCGATCAAGCCGACTCAACGCTCAAGGGCTACCGAGGGCTACATCATTAAAAAATTGGAAGACGCCGAATAGCCGCAGAAACAAATTCTGATTCATGGATTCCCTTGGGAAGGTCATGTTTTGAGATCTTCACCTTAAAAAATCCGGCTAATGTGGGCCAGGGGCTCAACATCGACATTGCGATCGCGCAACCCGGCAACCTTATCGTATGTGGCTTGCCAGGCCTAAGTCCGCATTCCAGCAACCTCTACGTCCATGATACGGGCACGACTACGTTACTGACCGACTCATGGGAACTCGCAAAGGAGTGTGACTAAACTGTGATTATGATTATTTGGCTCACTCACAATCCCTCATGATGATTAAACAAATAACTAACCGGATTATTGTAAACGGGAAGAACAAACAATCTACTCGGTTGATCAGGAAAATAAATCCGACTCAATTTGACTTGAGTTGAGAAATCAAAAGTGACTGGCGTGTATTTGACTTCATCAGAGTCGTCGGATGAATTTCATTGACATGGTTTCAGCAACCCTTCAAGATTATCTACATCAAAGACCATTAGAGACAAAGATGGAATTGGGCCATCGCAGTCAAATCTGAATCTGGATAAACTTGTGTGCTCCCCATTCCAGATGTCCTAATCCCACACCCCTTTCTTTCCACGCCTCGAGGGACCCCTCACGGCGTAATTGTCATCAATACGACGACAACTATGGTACAATTTTCTATAGTAGAGCTATAAATTTAAGGTAATGTTAATGTGAGAAGATAAGAAAATAAAGTTGCTTTTTGCAGGACAACTCGTTCGTTTCTTAGTTGGAAGCTCAACATGAAGTTACTTGTATGTACCATCTATTATTATGTCTCACTGATAATTATTAGGTGGGAGCAATAAAGCTAACATAGAGTTAGCACTTGTAGCGAAGAAATATTGAAGTTACTTTTATAAACACAAGTCATTTATTTCTTTGAAAAAATGAAAACACCAAGGATCATTTCCTTGTGTTTTACTTCCCCAGATATTATATTCATGTTCTGAACTATTCAAGGACACGAAAAAGGACATGAGATACGATACCATGAATGAAATTTTACCATCATTTTGAAGTGTTTCATCACGTTGATGACTTGAGTTTGTACACCATATGTTGGCTTATGTTGCATAAATAAGATATCCAAAGACATTACTAAGTATAACGATTCCATTTTACATTCGTGTACTTAACCAAGCTATAATAGCAGTTTCGTTGAAGAGTGTCAACAACCCAAACCAAGATCTTACCATTTCCATTTAACAAAAAATAAATTAACAATGATATCATTTAGTTTGAATCAAGTTCTTAACTGAATCATCATTCCTACATTGCACCCAACGACTATCGGCCAAAACCACGATGATGATCTTGTCACAAATCATCGAATCACATCATAATAGTTACCTACAAAACATATGCTAGGGTTTGGACTATTTCTATGGAGGTGCCGAACTTATTATACGACTCTTTTTAACTCAAATGTCAAGGTTTGGGTCTTCGCCTTTCTTTTGGAAGTGAAATGGTTTGGCCTCCTATGATAGTATTAGAAACCCATAGCCTCCTTACAAGTTGGGCCAATATGGACCTATGCGCCGAACAACGATGTTTCTCTTTGTTTCTATGTAAATATTTAAAACAATTTTGATTCACAACTTCACAAAAAGTACTAATTTATGGGAGCCTGTGATGATTTATGTACCATAATTATGGTGGAGTATGCCACTTCCTCTTATGCACATGTGATGCCAATGAGATTTCCGAATCTCCGAAGAGATGAAGGTGGTTGGAGATGAGACATAGCATCTTGGGTGTAGTCAGAGTCGCGGGGCAGATCTCACCTTGGTGAGGCCGAGGAAAGAGACAATGGTGAAAAGTTGTGTGTTGGAAGGTTTGAGATGTTAATTATGGTGGGGGTTAGGGCTAGACCTATAGGTATGGCCCGAAATAGTACCTAAACAAGTGATGGTGCAAAACTGAATAGGATGAGGCGAAGTTACCAGAGATATTGGCTATGGCCATGCTGAAGTGTGTCGGAACGGGTAAGATGATATCTAGGTTCTTGCTTTTCGCTGGACCATTCTCACCGGAGTTTCTCTAAATCAATTTTATTATGTATTTCCTTTACAAAAGCAAGGACCTGTTTTTTGTCCAGAGACAACACCGGAAACATACGCTTAATTCCAGTTAGGCGGCTTATAGATTATAATAGTCCTATTCAGCATTCAACCTTGACATGCGACCAAATCATCGGTCGTTCAACCAATTAACATGAACATTCTTCCGCGTTCCAAACTGCCCTGAGTTTGGCACAACTTAGGCCGGTTCATCTTAATTATCCGGTCACCGTATGAACATGATCAGACATAGTTCTAATCTCCAAACATTAATTGTTGATCGAATCTAGTGCTATGATTAGTTCAGCCTCATCATCCAAAAAAAGACGATTAGTTCAGCTGCCCATGTCCCTGTCTTGCATTTATAAGGTCGACATCAGGTTCATGTGCAGAGAGAGTCCTTCTCAAATAGATAACGCAGACTCATCTTGTCGTCCAATTATTCTAAGTTCAATCCTCCTCGAAACAGGCTGACGCCCAGCTTTATAAATAAAGTAACAACCAATGGACATACTACTGCACGTCAATGAACATACTAGCATATATAGACACTTGACGTACGATTCCCACGTGTACATATGTACCAAGTCGTGCTCACGGGAAAGGTCACTCTGTGATATCGACATGGTTCATCACTTCTCTCCATGTCGCTAGACGCTAGTGCCATCGACACGGCCGCCGGCGAAGGAGCCGGCGGATGATGCAAAAGCAACGATGCGGAAGAAAACGACGCCCCAAGAAAAATACGAATTTATCAAAGGAAAATAGTACCCCCCCCCCCCCCCCCCCAAGTCCTAAAACGTAAGGCATTTAAGATTACTCAATCATCAAATCCAACTAACTTTAACCAAATATTTTCGAAAAAATATTTATATCTACAATATTGAATGGACACATTGAGAAAATATACTTTATGGTGAATCTACTAATATTGGTTCAGTATTATAGATATTCATATTTTTATGTATAAACTTGATCAAACTTATAAAATGTTGACTTTGACTAATCTTAAGCGACATATATTTTGGGACGGAGCGGGTATTACTGATCCATAATTTCTCCTTTTGCCTCTCGTACCTCCTTCACCACCCTCTGATATTCATCCATTTTTTTCTTTTCGCCTCCATCACCAAATCTTGTTTCTCCAGTGTGTATCCCTTTCACTCCTCGAATCCGATGGCTTGCCATCAGCTTTTTCTTCGCGTTTTTCAAGTCATCGGCTCGTCCGCAACGCTCATAGATGGCTTCACCACTTTAACCAGACATCAAATCACCTCATTTTCATCATGGTCATAGGATAGTTAAGCTAATATTGAAGAGCTAGGAGAACCCCTTCCTCCAATCGGTCCTTGTGAGAGGAGTGGCAAATGGCCGAATCAATAAGTGATAGAGAGAAGTAGACGATTTGCTAAAAAGAAAAAAAAATAGCAAGTTATGTTGTGCTAATTACATGGATATTAATTTATTGGGATTGGAGTATCCCTATACTTGAGATGGCATAATCCTATCTAGTATGGAATTTAGGTATTAATCACACAAGCATCAATTTAACCAAACCAGAATTTTATTTCAAAAGGGGTCAAAACCTCCCGTCCTTTCCATCCCGGTGCACACACAACCATAATTTTATCCAACTAGCTAGCCAAATGGAAGTCACTTTGTATGTTGCCTAAATTATTTTCTAGACCAGTACTTTTCTACTTCAGATAGATATCCAAACATCCACATCTCATATAACTTCATATTTAAATTATAGCTATAAACTCCTAGCATAGTAACTTTCAAATTGCATAACTTCAACATGGACAAGTTTAGCCTACATAAGCGGTAGGGTATGTTAATGATATTTACAAAAAAGTAAAATGGATAAAAGTTAGAAAAAACACGTATGGTTTGTATCCACTAGAAAGAAAAATGAACTAATAGGTGTTTGATGAGCAAAATGTTGCACAACCACCAACTGCAATATACTTGCGTTTCCTCAATATCTCACATGCCTAACTAACTTTTTGACCAAAGATTGAGAGACGACCAGAGAATCATACAACACAAACTATGCATGTAAGAAATTTTGTTTGTCATGAGTTCATCATGATGATCCAACAATATCATGTCATGAATGGATCCGCAAAATATGTAGGTGCTACCCAGGATGGTCTCACAACAATGACACTAGCTTATAAATAAATCTGAAATAGTTAATGTTCAAAGAAAAACTAGAAAGTACAAAAACATGTGGATGGGACAATACAATATTAAATACATGGAATCTGGTGGCCCTCTTGCTATTTAACAATCACAAACTCGCAATGGCAAGTGTGTGGTTATAATGGATGGCGTCGATAGGGATGATCTAAAATAGTATGAAATACTCTATCAACATGGTATGTATAGTTATTTTTAAATATTTATTAAGGTATATGAGTTGAGAACAAGTTGAATAATCCAAAAGGTCACGGAATATGGAGTTGTAATTTAGCTGAAACACACCAACACCTAGACCAAATTTTTGCAATTTTGGTTAGACAAAATCTAATTACAGTACAACAGTCATATTCAGGTTATCTCAAGTTTGGAATTTCTTTCAAAAAATGGAACATTGTGATACATTTTAGATGAGTAGTTAGAGACACATAGACTTGGTATGAATTGGGCCAAACGGATCAGAATGGAACCACTATATTCCTTTGTTTTCTATGAGAGATTTTTTCAAACAATTTTGAATCAAAATTATATTATATACTCCCTCATTCCAAAATATAAAATGTGTTAGCTTTTTTCTCAAACACATCTATCTAGACGCCTTTTAGGTAGATTTGGAGTAAAATGAGTGAACCTATAAAGTAAAACGAGTCTAGATACGGGCCGGTCCGCGAAGCCTCCATGTCGGGCTCGGGCCACACAGCCGAGCACGCGGCCCACACGACACGTGAACCAGACAGGCCGTGCCAGGCCAGACCAGTTTAGGACGTGCCTGGTCCGTGCCAGGCCGGCCCGTTGGCCAGGTTTGCATGGTAGAGACGGACTCCTAAGGCCTCCTTCTTTCAGCTTTTTGGCCAGCTTCTCTCAGAAGCTACCCTCGACCAGCTTCTTTCAAAATCTCATCTTTAAAATTCGTTCAAACTTTTTAACTAATAGTTTAAATGTCAATTTAAAAGTATAAACAATTTTGAAAAGCTGGTCGAAAATAGCTTTTGCAAGAAGATGGCCAAGAAACTGAAAAAAAAGGGGGGGACTGACTCCCCTCCGCAACCGCCTCTCCGCCTCCTATTCGCCCCCGTCGGTCGTCATCACCCCCGCACCCCGTGCCGTAGCCCCGCGGGACTCTTCCTCCCCACGCTCTCCCACCGGAGCCGCCTATAAATTCCCACAGCCTCCCGTCTCCTCTCCACACAGATCCAAATCCAATCCAGTCATCTCCCCGATCTCACGGAAGCAATCGAAGCGAAGGCGCTCTCGTCCTCCTCCTCAAGGTACGCTAGTTCCCGATCGAACCCGCCCGTTTCCTCCTGTTCGCGTTCCCTGATCGTTTGATTCCGCTCGATCGCTTAGTAGTTTGGAGTAGATCTGCGGGCGGTGGTACTATTTTTGTTGATCGATTGCTGTTGTCTCGAGTATGCCTCGATTACTGTGTAGATCTGCCGATTTGAGGCTCGATTGCTGTTGGTCCTGTTCGTCTATCTAGGTGTAGTTAGCTGATTCCTCTTGGTTGGAGCTAAATCTCCGCTGTTTGGATATCGTTGGCTGATTCCGAGCAGTTGGAACTAAAATCGTGTCATTAGTCTTTGTGGATTTCTGATTTCCTAGCGCTCTTGTTGTGTGCCCTGTAGCGCCTTGATCTGTGAAGTGATACGCCTGGAATTTACCTAAGCTTATGCAACGGTTATACTCTCCATTCTCCAAATCATGTGTGCTTGACGATATTATTGTTGATTCATCTAGACCCACCTAGCTTGTTGCCTATTAAAGCATAGGACTGATAGAACTTTGCTAAAACCTGGTTGTATGAGTCTCTTGTTCCATCCTTTATCTAGAATCCTTGATAGCTTAGTAGTTTGCAGTAGAGCTGCGGCGGGTGGTACTTAGTCTTGATTGATTGCTGTTGTCATGGTTGATTCCTCTCGAGTATGCTTCGATTATTGTGTGGATCTGCCGATTTGAGATTCGGTTGCTGGTGGTTCTGTTTATCTGTCTAGATGTAGTTTGCTGATTCTACTCGGTTGGAGAGAAATCTCTGCTGTCTAGGTGTCGCTGGCTGATTCTGATCGGTTGGAGCTAAAATCGTGGCAGTGTTTTTTTGTGGATATCTAACCTGCTTTGTGCCCTATAGCGCCTATCCCTGATCTGTGAAGTGATACGCCTGGAATTTACCTAAGCTTATCCAACGGTTATACTCTGCAAATCATGTGTGCTTGATGATATTATTATTGATTCATCTAGACTCACCTAGTTTGTTGCCTACTGGAGCATAGGACTGCTAGTCTGCTAGTACTTGAATTTGCTAAACTTGGCTGCATGAGTTGCTTGTTCGTTACTTGTGTATGAGTTGCCTATCTCTTGGACCATGGCCTGTGGTACATGTATTGCTTGTGTCCTGCTGATTTCCATTTACTGTGCCTTAACTCTGCTCTCCTTTGTATGTACAGATGCAGATCTTCGTGAAGACCCTCACTGGCAAGACCATCACCCTCGAGGTGGAGTCTTCTGACACCATTGACAACGTCAAAGCCAAGATCCAGGACAAGGAGGGCATCCCCCCGGACCAGCAGCGCCTCATCTTTGCCGGCAAGCAGCTAGAGGACGGCCGCACACTCGCTGACTACAACATCCAGAAGGAGTCCACCCTCCACCTGGTGCTCCGTCTCCGTGGTGGCATGCAGATCTTTGTCAAGACCCTCACCGGCAAGACTATCACCCTGGAGGTCGAGTCGTCCGACACCATTGACAATGTGAAGGCCAAGATCCAGGACAAGGAGGGCATTCCCCCGGACCAGCAGCGTCTGATCTTTGCTGGTAAGCAGCTGGAGGATGGCCGTACCCTGGCGGACTACAACATCCAGAAGGAGTCAACCCTTCACCTGGTGCTTCGCCTCCGTGGTGGCCAGTAAGGAGTTGGTTCTTTCTCTGGGTTCACAAGTCTGGTCTCCTTCGGTGTGTCGGTCTGGTTGTGTATTTGCTCCTGCCCTATTGTGTTCCTAGTGTGATGTTACCTGTGTCTACAAACTTCTGCTGTGGTGAAGCAGCTTTCGATGAACCGTGATGAATGAATAAGTGAACCCTGAACTTGTGTCAAATTCTATTTGTGTCTGATTATCTCTTTGCTGCTGTGTTCTTGTCAGTAGTTCCTGATGCATTGGTTTGCAGTCTATCTTCTTCTGGTGTGTTGTTTTGGATTTTTGATATTTTAACATTGAATCCTAATGGTTTGTGCTTAGGATGAGCTGTGATATATGGTAAGAATCTGATTTGTTTCCATCGACAGCATGAGCTTTTGACTTTCTCTATTTATTTACTCTAGCATTTGCTAGTATACTAGTACTACTAATTCTTATGATTGTTCTGTTTTTGGCTAATGTTTACCAGCATGGCTGGTTTGCGTCAGTTAAACCTGAATAAAGGCCTGGTCACTGATTATCTTGGTTGTGTCATGTTTTTAAATGGAGTTCAGCTGAAGTGCACGCTGTGCGAACAACAGCTGGACCAGTGGCCAGTTCTTCGCTTGGCATCCAAGACAAAATGCCTGTAACCTGGGAAATGAAAATGAAAATGAAACTGTGTTGATGCGAACTAAAGGGGCCTAGGGCTGAGACATTGGGAGGAAGACGACCAGACATGGGAGGAAGACGACCATATTGATGGTTGCCAACAATCCTCGCTTGATGATTGCATCTAGACGATCACACCTTCTTATGCTTGTTTGATGATTGCCACCAATCCTGACAATTTGTAGCAACATACGGACTACTATCCTGAAGGAGAGGGCCAGCCGATGGCGGTGGAGGGCCGACGGGCGGTGGGCGGCGGCCTCTGATATCCCTAGATGAACGAGGACAGCATGTGTCCGCAGGCATCTAGTTCGGGAGGAGCAGTAGGGGCTAGGGGAACCATGGGAAGAGGAGGAGGAGGCTCGCGGTGGTGTCGGCCGGCTTAGCTGGCGGCGCACGGACTGCGGTATGAGGGACGCGTGAGAGTTCCGAGAGACGGGGAAATCGAAGATTTTTTGGTCTTAGCGTCGCTTAGGGCGTTTGGCTCGTCGAGGCATACGAGCGAGCCGCGAGCCCATTTTCTGGGTTAATTTGTGTGACAAGCCGAGTCTGACTCGGCTCGAAATTTCCTGAGCCCGACCGAGCCGAGCCACGAGCCGGCTCGGCTCGGCTCGGCTCGATTCCACCCATATCCTGAATTGGGTGGGACTGCCCCAAGTAATGCCACTCACCTCTTTTTTTCGCTGAAATCTTGGTGATCCAGTATAAAGAAGAAATCCCAGGCGCCACTCACCTCTTCTCTGAAATCTTGGAGATTATAAGTAGAAAGAAGTCCCAGGTAATGCCACTCACCTCTTCTTCTCAGAAATCTTGGAGATTATCAGTAGAAAGAAGACTGCAGAAGATTGACAGGAGAAGCTTCAGGTCCATCTTCATCTTGGCCGTCTGGTCGATTTGGCATGAGAGGAGCAGAAGTGTTTTTTGACAACATATACAAGCCGATCCAGAGTATCATCGAACAAATTAAAACTCCTCTAAAACAGATGCCGCTCAGAGGTTTGTTCTTCCCTTTCGTAGGGTCAGTTCTGGCAACAATGCTGAGTCGGGCATCTAGTGTTGTGCCCTTGTTGCTGCTGTAGTCGTTTACATTTCCACTGGTTGTTCGTTTTCTTCACTTTCTTCGGCACCTGCTTGTTTCTGGTAGCTCCTTTGTAATCTACTAGGGTCGTTTGTACTATGGATTTTTACGGTTCATCGTCTCACTTATAATACATGCGGCTCTTCTGGGTTCAGAAAAAAAAAGATGAACATCAATAAATGATAAGGATCCTTACGCCTTCAATGATATGCTGCATAGAAAATTTGCTAATCATGAAAAAGTTCCTGTCAGAGTGATTTCATTGTCCCAACTTCAAATTGTTTCTACATCTATGAGTATCTCAAGGGTTACATGGCAACTACGATGGCAGATCATATAAAATGGTACATTCGCATTATAGTCAACTTTATATACAACTAATAGCAACATGTCAGTGCTCACTATTTATTTACTCTGTCTAGGTGTAACTGCATACTCTGCAGAGTAGGTGTAAGCCATGAGCAAACACCCGTGTCAAGTAAACCACGACAAACACCAGCGTTTCTAGTTGTCACCTCTTGACGGATAGCTAACATCCCAGAGTACGGCTAGGTCGATGAGATTGCGGGCGGGAGAAAAAAGATCAATGGACCCTGAAAAACTTACATCTCAAAAAGACATTGGGAAGGGAAGGGAGGTTGTGTAAAGTGTAAACTCACATCTCTATGGAAGTAAGAGAAGCGTAAATTCTGCAGAACCTCAAGTCAAGCAATTATAAAGATCCAATTCTAAGAAAAAAAAATACATAACAATGAAAGTTTAACAAAGAACTTTCACTCACATTCTTCTAAGCAATTCATAACAATGAAAGTTTAACAAAGAACTTTCACTCACATTCTTCTAAGCAAAACACACTAGTAATGTGAATGTTATGCTATCTGAGGTCAACTTGAGACTCTAAAATTACCCGTGATGCGCTGGAGTACATGAAGAGAACATATAATATGGCTGGATAAGGGTAGAGAAATGTGTGTATTTCAGGGTCATGTCGTGATGAATTAATGTCTGCTCTTGCTGCATCTTGGAGCAAGGGCTAGCTCTCCACCTTCTTTTGTCCTGATACCTCACGTGCCTATGTAATGAACAGAAAAGAGATCGAAGAGAGCAATTTTCTCTATGTATTCGTACTCTTTTAAAAAGGAGGTTCAAACCCTTGGCCTATGCATCGAAATGATTTATACAATCTTTTATACAGTATTAGAAGTTGTACATAGTTGAGAAGAAGAAGAACCAGCTACCACTAAACCTCAATTGAACTTTCATCTCTCTTACAGTCGGAAATAGGGAATATATAGGATGAGCTAGACAGAGAGGCCGAGCGGGGTGCTAGGGTAGGTCTTCCTCAGTTTGTTATAAAAATATACGAAATGAGGGGCTATGATTAGACGGAGGGCTAGGAGAACACGAGAATGGATCAATGGTGTCAACACTGGGCCGCCGGTGGCGGTGCCCTTGCCGGGGATCAATGGCGTGCGGCGGCTCATCTTGAAGCTCCTTGGTCGTGGGGGTGGACCAACAGCGGCAGGCCTCGACCCCTGGCCTCACATGGACATTTTTAATTCTAAGTACACTTAGTCTTAAGTCAAATTGCATAGGTAGTCAAACTTTTCAATCGGTCACCCATCCAACACTACTCCAGTCCCAACACGCTTAACTTCTTCATTTCTTCCACATGAGCTTTCGACAAAAAAATTAGAACTTCTTGTGAATATTATCATATCAATCCTATTAACCATTGGACTATAATATTAGACGTCTTTATTTTTTACATTCCATACAATTATTTGAGTAAACAACAATGAATATGTAATAATAATCTTGAATTCAAATAAAAATAAAATAAATTTTATTTATTTTGCCTTTTTTCATTTAAAATTGAATAATTCATATCTACAAATCAATCAGAAAAATGAGAGGAATCCAAATATGACATCCCTATCATCTATTTAATTATATATCCTAAATTTTTAATATTAGACCAAGCGAAACTATGTTAGTGTTCATGAAACACCCCGTTTTTGGTACTCAAAAAATAGAAAATGCCTTTTTGGTGCGACGAAAAGGAAACCTTGCATTGGATCTCTGATAAAATAGCATATTGTGAACCTAAAAATGATTTTTACAAAATATCATGAGCATCATATCATGTACCTATAGTTCAAATCTAACTCACTTCCTATCGATTCGGCAGGAATTTGTCTTTTTTCTGAGGGGTGGACGAAAAGTTTTGAGATACCCCGGTTGGCAAATTGTCCATTCAGAGTGGTCTAGTATTTTTGAAAAATGGGGTGTTATCATTTTGAAACTTTTATTTGGTGGTTGCTTCACAAAACACCCCGTTTTTTGCACTCGGAAAATAAAAATGGCTTTTTGGTGCGACGAAAAAGAAAACTTCCTCCTGAAATATTGTTCGCCATCCCATGATACACATGTGTGCATAATATGGGCATATTATCGCAAAATATACCGTGATTCTAGCAATAACATTGGTCATTTGACCTGAAATCCAGAAAACCTCGATTGAGATAGGTCATTTTATGAAGGTTTTTTAAGACACAATCAATATACCAAGTTTGATATTTTTCCATGCAACTATGTCACATAATATGACACCATGCGAAGGTTTTGTATTGTTTTGATCGTCTTTGAATTTGTTATGCATGTTTCAAACTATCGTCAAACTTTCTAAATCGACGGGCATGAAGATTCTTAGCTCGAGGCTGAGCCTCACTAAACTTGCAGTGGATCTCTGATGAAATAGCATATTATGAACCTAAAAATGATTTTTGCAAAATATCATAAGCATCATATCATGTACATGTAGTTCAAATCAAACTCATTTCCTCCCGATTCAGTAGAAATTTGTCTTTTTCATGAGGGGTGGACGGAAAGTTTGGAGATACTCAGGTTGGAAAATTGTTCATTCAAGATGGTCTAGTATTTTTGAAAAATGGGGTATTATCATTTTGAAACTTTTATTTGGTGGTTCTTCACAAAACACTCCGTTTTTTGCACTCGGAAAATAAAAAATGGCTTTTGGTACGACGAAAAGGAAAACTTCCTCCTGCAATATTTTTCGCCATCCCATGATAAACATGCCTGCATAATATGGGCACATTATCGCAAACTATACCGTGATTCTAGCAATAACATTGGTTATTTGACCTGAAATCCAGAAAACCTCGATTGAGATAAGTCATTTTTTGAAGGTTTTTTTGAGACACGGTCAATATACCAAGTTTGGTATTTTTCCATGCAACTATGTCACATAATATGACACCACGCGAAGGTTTTGTATTGTTTTGATCGTTTTTGAATATTTTATGCTCGTTTCAAACTATCGTCAATATTTCTAAATCAACGAGTATGAAAATTCTTAGCTCGGGGCTGAGCCTCACTAAACTTGCATTGGATTTCTAATGAAATAGCAGACCTTAAAAATGATTTTTGCAAAAAATCATGAGCATTATATCATGTACCTGTAGTTCAAATCTAACTCATTTCTCGCCGATTCGGCAGAAATTTGTCTTTTTACGAGGGATGGACGGAAAGGTTTGAGATATCCAGGTTGGGAAATTATCCATTCAAGATGGTCTACTATTTTTTTAAAATGGGGTAGTATTATTTCGAAACTTTCATTTGGTGGTTGCTTCACAAAACACCCCGTTTTTTGCACTCGAAAAATGAAAAATATGTTATACAAGAGTATTTGTATTTTATATATATATTTTTAACACAAATATGTAATATTTGAGTTTATATAGATAGATCTTATTTTTATGCAAATTTTGATATATTATATGTATTTTTTTGAATTTAAATGATTTAGTTATGATTTTTTTAAGATTAATGTGGCAAAAAAGAAAAATAGCTTTGCCGTCGGCGTAAAATTGACGCCGCCGCTCTGCCATTAGCCTAATAGACTACGCCGACAGCCCCGTTTAAGCCGATGGCAAAACTGGACCGACGGCTGTGCAGCCCGGCTGCCGAGCCCGTCAAGCTGCGCCGATGGCCCTGATTTTTTGCCTTCGGCGTATACCTATCTGGTTATTCCTGTAGTGTAACTACCATCTGCTGCCACCATAATAATCGGGTACGTAGAGTTGATGGAGTAATCCTATCAGATACCACGACTTCTATTTAATCGGGTACTCAGGAACACGCTCCACTGCACGTCGATAAAACTGGCACAAATTCTTTCCTTACATTCACTCTGAGTAAGCCCTTCTCTCAACTTTGATGCATCTGAGTTTCAGATACAACAAAAAAGCTTAAACACAAGGATTCTCATATGCACGAACCAAAACGAGATCAAGGGAAAATTCATGGAAAATTGACGATTATTTTCTTCATTCTTAAAGGTTTTGTAAATTTTAAAGGAAATGGGAGGATGAGAACCAGAGCAACGCCTGTAATGTGAGAATGGCAATGGGCCACGACCATGTACGGGGAATAAGGAACCAGTGAGTAGACGTGTGTCTCTTTCTGTTGCTCGCCGTGATCGATATCAGGTTGGCATATGTATACCACACAAACATCGCGCATGAGGAGGATGATATGGAACAGGATTGGAGGCGGTACAGTTTGTTTGCTGCTCCCCCCATAGTGCTGCGTGGTGCTAATCATCGTTGCATTTTTTCTTGGGTATATATAGTTGACGAGAACATTCTAGTTTTTATTTCAAGGCATTTTAGTTCGAGTACTCAAGCTTTGAGATAGTATCAGATTTTTTTCTAACATGGAAATATTATATTCCATTATTTTCCTTCTTGGTCTATAGATCCAATTTTTCCTCCTTTTATCTTCCTTTGTTGTTGACATCTTCAAACCCTCTTTCGACATCATGTTTTTGTGTTGCTTCTCATCTTTCTATTAGATCTTTGCATTTCCCGTCACCTAATTTCATACATTGAATTTTGTCATCTTAAAAGCCCGTCCACGAGGTACCCATGTACATGGCTCCACCAATTTTTCTCGATGCCCCAATCCAACTTCGTGTCACATCTAATTTCTTCTAGCATGTTACTAACATTAAATCCAAGAGGGAAGGGTGAGAGACCCTGGCTGGAGAAGGCATCTGGTTGCTTGACTCGAATCAATGCTTTGGGTTTGTGGAAAATGTCCAGGTGAACAATTGATAGAAAGAACTAAACGATCTAGTAAAGTAAAATATCAATTATAATAATAGTTTGTCGCATTATACCTAGTACTTTTGCGATATGTAGGAGTGTTGTGTTAGTATCATTACTAGTAGAATACTTCTAATACTCTATTGTGATTGATATCAAGTTATGTCAACACCAAGGACACAAAATCAACTCAATAGCACCTCATTTTCCTACCGGCAATTATCCCTGGAATAAGAAATTGGTATCGAATACTATAGTTCGAGATGCCTGGTTGCTTCCTAGATTTTATATGATGATTCCACATCAAATTTCAATAGACAGAAAATAATTGCAAGCTTGCAATTATTTTCTCTTCCATGTCATTTATATGTCTAAAATTCAGTATTATTTCTCATTATTATTTTATAAGAGAGATCAACAAAGTTAAGGTAAAGTTAACCAAATTAACTTTGTTTTTCAAGGACATCTACACCCCTTTCTTAGTAGAAAGTTCAATATAGGAGATCAATTCTATCGGTTTTTACTTCTCCATATATTACTATTTATTTTCTCAACTATCTGAAATATATAAGGCATGAGAACCAGACAAGCGATCCAAAAGGCCATGCAATATGAAAGGATGGATCAAAATTTTACCATCATTGTGTTTGATGTTGTTGACTTGATATTGCACAGTCTGATGTGGTTAATTTTGCATAAATAACATATCTATAATGTTTAAAAAAATCATGCTTTCATCTCCATATTAAGCATATTATTATTATGGTTCTCTGTAGACCGTCAACAAACTGGAGCAAAGATGTTGCCATTTTTATTTCACGAAAAAGAAAGTTGTTAAATAAAATTGTAAATACTTAGTCATCATGACTCTCTTGCACCCACCGATATATACAAACACACTTTGTTGATTGGATTATACAACAGCAGTAGTCATCTCTCTTCGGAATGTCGGGACTTCGTTCTTTCTTTCAGAAATGAAGCAGTTTGCCCATACAAACTGAGTAGGTAGAAACCCATAGACTTGTGCAGGCCGAGCCAAATAGACCTACGAGCGGAACAACCATGTTTTCATGTGCTGCCTATGTAGGATTTATAAACAATTTTTACTCAAACCTTCACTGATAATTCAAGTTCACATGCAGTGACATTGAGGTTATTGAAGCTGTAAAGCGTCGGAGATGGTGATGCAGAGAGAGAGAGAGAGAGTAGCAACTTGGGCGGAAGGCTCTAAATCGCACTACAAAGCTCAACGGAATTAAGGAACAAAAATGCGACTGTGGAGAGGTTTTGGTTGGAAGGTTTACTATAGAGTTGGGGCTAGCACTTCCTTATAGGCCTAGAGGGACAACCTTGGTATGTACCTAGACAAGCGTTGGCAGTAAACAAGGAAGGACATGGTTGCGCTATAGGAGATAATTAATGGTGATTGGACAAGGTCAAAAGACATGGCAACGAGGCTATGAAGACTATACTCATGGTAATGTGTGTTGTAACTCTTGCGACAGGTTGCATGGTATTACTCAATGTCGGTAAAGATGATTTCTAGTTTCTTGTAGGACAAGTGCTAACTGGAGTTTTTCTAAGTCCTTTGATTGAGTATGTTTCATTCACAAAACATGGGTTGATTTTTTCCGAAACAAGAAGTATGAACTTAAAACAGTCTAGATCGTTATGAAATGTTGAATGAATGAACCTCAGTTTTACTGAGAAGACCGAAGCATAAAAAATTCCAATTTATTGTGATGTGAAGCATACAAGTGTACTGATCATTCAACCAAAGTGCTTCTTGAAGAGATGCCGCATATTTGCATTTCCCAAAATCTCTCATGCCAAACTGATTATTTGACCAATGGTCAAGAAAATACAAAATAATCCTACAACATGAATATGTGTGTAATTTTTTTATGCGTATTAAGCCCGAGGACCTAACATTATCCATTTGTAACATGGTCCTCAAAAGATGTATGTGCTACAAGGGATAGGATCAAAACAATGACACTTGCTTATATATAATAGCAAAGTAATTAATATTTCACGAAGGGTACTAGGAAGTAAGTACAATAAAAGGTGGACGTGTAAGATAAATATTTAGTACATGGAAACTGGTGGTCCTACTACTATTGAACAATCTCCGATTCACAATATCAAATGTTTGGATATAATGGATTACATGGATATGAATGATTAATACTAGTAAAATATAGATGAACTAACAAGTTACATAGATGGTCATCCATAAATATTTGTTTGTACCATCTACTTCTATGTCTCATTGTAATTTATTAGGAGAGATCAATAGAGTTAGGTAGGGTTAGCACTTGTAGAGAAGCAAAACTAAAGTTACTTTCATGAACACAAATCATTTATTTGATAGGACAAACTTAAACACCAGGGAACAAATCTTTGTGTTTTAGTTCTCCAGATATTGTATTCATGTTCAGAACTATGCAATCCCAACAAAAAAACATGTGATACGACACAATGAATGAAACTTTACCATCATCGTGTAAGTGTTTGATATTGACGACTTGAAGCAGTTGCACACCATGTTTTGGCTTATATTGCATAAATAAGATATTCTAACATACATACGAGTTTAAGGATTCTGGGTTCCATTAGTGTACTTAGTCAAGCTATCATTGTAGTTTTGTTTGTAGAGTGTCAACAAACCAAAGCAAGATTTCAACATTTTCACTTAAAAAGTGGACTAATGATGTTGTCATTCAGTTTGAATCAAGTTCTTAACTGAATCATCATGTGCATTGCACCCACCGACACTCCGCTGAAACCATGAAGGTCTTGTCACACAACATCTAACTACAACACAATAATTACATACATGTAGAAACAGACTTTATTGTTTCGACTATTTCTATTGAGGTATCAGAATTATCGTACGATTCTTTCCATGTTTTTTGGACAATTCTCACCGGAGTTTATCTCAATCATTTGTATTAACTATTTTCTGTTCAAAACCATGCACCTATTTGTGTTCAGAGACACCACTAGAAACATCAACGTAAATTCCAGCTAGAAAGGGCTTGTAATAGTCGTATTCAGCATTCAACCTCCACATGCAACCAAATCAGCACTCCTTGTAGAACAACCAAACCGATTGGAACATAATTTTCAGTGTTCCAGCCTGCCCTGTTGGTCATATTATCCAGGTGCCATAGGATTAATCATAAGTACCAGTTCCAATCGCCAAGGACTAACTACTCATTAAATCTACTACCAAGATTAGTTCAGCCTCAGTACTCCAAAATATAGATAATTAGTTTAGCTGCACATGTCCCCGTCGTGCTCTATAAGGTGGACATTAGGTTTACCTACAGATTCCTTCTCAGATCAAACACAGAGTCATCACGTCGGCCGTCGAATGCCCGATTATTCTAACACATATCAGCTCTACTATCGGTCTGATTTGGCCTACCAGGTCAAACACCCAGCTCAAAGCTAACTTCAGTCCGATGCCCTCATGAACCAGGACTTTCTTCAAGCCTGCACTCAGCATGCAAAGCTGCACGTCGATAGAACTAATAAGCTGTACTTTTTGTAGCTCGGAGCTAAGCTGCATTGAAGAGATGAGCAAGCAACAAAAGTAAAGAACCTTGCAACTATTTTTCCATAGTAGTAGTACAATACAACTATCATAGAGCAAGAGAAGCAAGACACAACGTACAATTCCATCTGCAAATATGTATCAAGTCGAATTCACGAGAAATGTCACCGTGATGTCAATGCGGTTCGTTTCTTGTCTGTGTAGATAACAGCCTGGCCACGGCTAGCGAATTAACCAGCGGATAATATGCAAGCTGAAATCTGGATCAGAAGAAAGTGACCACCCTAAGAACTCAGTGGAGTTTTTAAAGTCATTTTTCTTGACTATGTTCCATTCAAAAAACATGAATAGTTTTTTTTCAGAAATACAATCATGGACCTTGAACAGCCTGGATCATTGCGGAATGAATGAAACCCTAGTTGGATATGAAATATAAGAGCATAAAAAACTCCTGTTTATATTATGGCAAAGGACATTGTGTACCTATCATTGAATCATGGTGCCTCTAGAAGTGAAAGTACATACTTGCACTTCCCAAAATCTCTCATGCCGAACTAATTATTTGACCAATGGTCGAGAAAATTAAAAAGAATGCTACAACATGAACATGTGTGCAATTTTGTTTTATGATGAGTTGAGCATGAGAACCCAAAAATATCACTTTTTAACATGGATGCTGAGAAGATGTATGTTCTTCCAAGGATGGTCCCACAATAATGACACCACCTTAATATTTCACATAGAGGTATGATATGTAAGTACACAAGAACATGGATGGGACAATATAATTTCAGTACACATGGAACAAGTGGTCTTAGTACTGTTTAATAGTCACAGATTCACATTATCATATGTTCAGTTATGATGGATAACTTTGATAGAAATGATCAAGAATAGTAACATATGGAGTAACCAACAAAGTTACTTGATCACACATAATTGCATTTTCATACCTTTTACTATTATGTCTCATTGTTATTTTTTAGGAGAGAGTGATCAAAGAGTTAGGACTTGTAGAATTGAAGTTACTTTTGCAAAGAAAAATAATTTCTTTCTTTGTTAATACTAAAATACCATGGATCAACTCCTTCTTTTAGTTCTCTAGATATTGTATTCATGTTTTGAACTATGTAACCGAACGGAAAAGGCCATGAGAACGATGCGATGAATGGAAGTTTACCATCATTATGTAAGCCTTTGATGTTGATGACTTGACTTTGCATAGTTTTTTTTTCGAAATTGGGGAAGATCATCCCGGCCTAACTTGAATTTGCATAGTATGTTTCTTTTTTATCTTGCATATAATTACATATCAATATTGTAGAAAGTTTAAGTATTTCGGATTCCACTATCATTATAGTTTTTGTTGCAAAGTGTCAACAAACCAAAGCAAGATCTTACCAGTTTCGTTTAACAAAAAGTAAATCAACAATATGGTCATTTAGTTTGAATCAAGTTCTTAACTGAATCGTCATGAATGCATTGTACCCACCGACACTCAGCCAAAACCTTGAATATCTTGTCACACAATACAACAATAGTTATCATAATATTGTGTTCGTAGGATAGATAAAAGCAATTTGTGGTTCGGGCTATTTCTATGGAGGTATCATAATTATTGTATGATGATTGTTTTGCCCCTAAAATGTGAAGGTTCGGGTCTTCGTCATTTGTTTTGGAAATGACGTGTGGCCATCGACTCTCTACAAGTTGGGCTAAATCGAGCTATGCATCAGACAATCATGTTTTCATTTGTTTATATGTAAGATTAATTTCTAAAACAACTTTGACCCATAATTTCCCTGAAAAAGCTAATTCAAGGGTGCCCGTAATGATTTAGGTAGCATAAACTTGGTGGAGTACTACATCCTCTTATCCACGTGGGGTGATAATGAAGTTGGTGAATCTCCGAAGAGATGAAGGTGTTGGGAGCCGAGACAGAGCAGGATGGGCTGAGTAATTAGTCACAGAGCGAAACTTAGTTTAGACTAGCCCTAATAGGGTATCATAGGTAGTATCATACACTACATGCATGCAAAATGCTTATGTGTCACTGTAATTAATGATAAAAGAGATTGTGTTGGTATCATAGGTAGATACAGTATCATAGCACATAAAACTAAAAAAATTAATCCCAAATAAATTGTGTACACAATTTTATATTAAGATTCTACAAAACAATAAATGCACTAAAACTTTGGTATTACTATATGATACTATGCATTGTACAAATGGTATCATATATTTAATATATGATATATTAGTATCATATACATGATACTAATATATGATACTCCCCATTATAACTAGTCTTAGACAGACCTCGGCTGGATGGCTCAGGATGTTAATGTAACACCCTCAGAATCGGCCCTATGCAAGTTTTAGCGATTCCCGCCAAACCCGCATAGAAACGATTCAAAGGTGCCCACCAGGCACTTTCGTGCGGGTGGAAAACGAAGTAATAACATTACACAACAGTCCTCGATGGGACCCACAGAACAGGTATATATACAACAGCGACTCAATGAGTCAAGAATACAGATATACGGTACAAAGATCCAAATCACCTTGAAAATGATAGGGCGTCCGACTACGGACAAGAAGCAAATGGGGCTAAGAGCCCTGAAGAATAACCAATGGCGTCCATAACCCTGCCCAGGCCAAGCCGGAAGGGTAACCCTGCTAACGACGTCGATCTCAAAACCTGCTTAAACAAAAGGGGTGCCGACAAAGGGCAAAGGAAAAGAGAGAGCGTCAGTACTGAGGCCAGTACACGGCGAGGCTAGAATTCGGCGGTCCTCGCCTACATAGGTATGGTGGACTGAGCGGCAGCGGCAGCATGCACTAAACAACCTATAGAGACTCGATACAACTGGCGGCTATTAGAGAGGGGTAAGAAAGACCTATGCGGAACCAACCTGATGCTACCATCAAACAAACCCATCCTGGTGTTTCCCCCTCGAGACCAAACGAGGAAGTCAACCGAGGAACTCACACAGTTGGCAGTTTTATTTATTCAGTTACCGTTGCAGCAATTACTAGTCAAATATAGGTAGTCATCCTGATAAAGTAAGCAGTGGGCACTTTTAGTGAACCATTCCGTTCTAGTGGCAGCACTTACTAGTCTGATTCAATTAGCATGAGATATCCCAAAACCCAGCAGTTGTTGGTACTTTTATTTAGCCATTCCGTTGCAGTGAAGCTGATTACTAGTCATAGCGGATGCAAGTCAAATTATAGCAGTAAACTTTAGTTATAGTTGTCTATGATCAAGCACTGTGCTCCAAGTCGTCCATAACCGCGGACACGGCTTCTCGAAAAGATTAAACCCTGCAGGGGTGCACCAAAGTATCCACACGCACTTCGACCCTTTTTGCCAGATCAATTAACATACACCCATCGGTATGTCGGCGGGGCCTAAGTCATGACGTTTCCCAGACCCAAAGCAAGCACGGGGGGCACCCCACTAAGTACACCCGCAACGAAGTCGGCCGATCTCCGAGACGGACTCAGGGTTTGCGCCAGTGGCTGTAAACGACAGCGAATCCCAAAACTGGGACTGTCGATACCGCGAAAACACTCCGCTTCCTAAACAGTACAGTGTGCTATCCATCGCACAATTTAAATAAAGCAGTAAAGCATGGCATAAGTACATGATAGTAATAAAGCCCCAAACTACTTGTGGCCCCCAGTACAGTACTTTGAAATCAGGTACTAAATCGATGAGGGGCCCATATCTCCCCACATGTGGTTAGCGCGCTCGATCTCGGAACAGGTGTCAAGAACTCGGGGTCCTACGGGACACAAGTGGGCGGTCGGAAACCAAATATTATCTATCACCCACCGGTGCCTCTGCTTACCTACTTCAATTTTAGTTGTTAAACAAAAATTAAAGTGAACGAAAAGTAAAGCTATGATCATCTCTAACATTGAACATGCAGCACTTTTCCAACAACTGTGGTACTTGACGACACGCAACATCACTTGAGCAAGCGACTACGACGCGCGGGTCCAACTATCTACCAAACAACAGGTAATAGGATGTGTCCAAGGCAATATAAGGCTGCAAGGGAATACCACGGGTACGGAAACTAGAGCATCGCAACACAGATAGCAAAAGATCAACAGGAGGGAATAAATACTATAAAAGTAAGATAGGTAGAAAGGGGGGAGATGCTCGCCTGAAAACATTGTCGAAGGTTCATCCGAAGGTCGGGGCGAAGCTCACATCAACTCAACGGCCTTATCCGCGAAGAAGCAAAACACTAGAAGAAACACCGGATGCAATATTTAATACTACGGCAAGAGATCGGGCATGATGCATGTATGATGTATGGCATGGCAAAGATGCGATGCAATTGGTCATGTTAAGCGGAACCGGGGTCCCGACAATTAGTTAGATGGTTCAAGTTGTTTATCTACCCCGCAAATTAAATGTTGTTTTAACAAGGCAAGATATGACAACGGTTCGATGCACAAATTTAAATGAGGCCAATATAAGGCTAGATTTGCCCGCATATGGGCCCCATATTTAATTATGAGGTGAATCGGCATAATGCCCCCAAACCACAGACAAGTATGCATGCATGATCAATTAATATGCGACAGTTTATATTTCATTTTATAAAATAGGGCTCGGGAAGGGAATCACATTAGGGTTCGGCGATCTTGGGTTCCGGGGTTCGGGGTCGGGTATCGGGGTCCGGATCTGGGGTTCGGGGTTCGATGGGCTCGGTCTCGGATAACGGAGGTAGGTCTTGTCGCATCCGGGAAGCAGGACTTGGTTCGGTGCCGGGGGCGCATCGGATTCTTCCGGGTCGGTGCCGATCTTGTCGTTCCGTGTAGGCGTTCTCGAGGTCGATGGCGAACTTGTCCGGTACCGGGGTTTTTCGGAGATCTTGGCGCGGCACCGGATACGGGATCGGCCTTCGGGTCCGTGTGGGTGATATTGGCATTCCGACTCCAATGTCGAGGACGTACTTGACACGGCGTCGATCTTGTCGTCCCCAAGATTTTGATAGTTTCTTGGTACATGGATGCGGCACCGATTGTGAAGATCTTGGGGGTTTTGGTTCCGTGGTCATCAACGGACTTGTAGTAGCACATGGTCTTCGGGCCGATCTTGGCTTGCACCTCTCGGATAACGCTAGCTCTTGCACAAACACGCCCCACGAGCACACACCGTGCCAGAGGACATGCGGCTCGCGACGACGCCATGGCGCGGAGGGGGCTTAGCGCGGGACAGCACACGCGGCTCTGGCACTGCAGGAAGGCTGAGGCCGCGCGTTGCCTCGCAAGTGAGGCCGAGGGCGCCTCTGCCCTGGCTTCGCACGACGACGGCGTCCAGACGAGAAGGGGCCCGGCACGGAGGTCGACGCGGAGGGCCTCGCGGCTCGGGGAGGGACGGCCTCGAGGAGGTGGAGGCGAGCTCCGGCAGGCGGGGCGCGCGCGGAGGGGCCCGCCGGCGACGGTGGCGGCCCGAGCGGAGGCGGACGGCGGGGCGAGCCGGCGGCGGCCGCAGAGGACGCTGGGCGCCGGCGGCCGGCCAGAGGAGGAGGGATCCCGCGGCGCGCGAGGCTCGGGACGGCTCGGGCGAGCGCGGGTCCGGGCGAGGGGGAGAAACGGCAGCGGTGAGGCGAGCTCGACGGGGTGGTCGTGGTGGCGAGGGCGGCCGAGGGGAGGCCGCGCGAGGAGGCGGGCGGCAGAGCCGGCCAGAGGGAAGGAGAGACGGGGGGGCAGCGCGCGAGAGGGGCGTCGGGGAAGGCGAGCACTGGGGCGTCTACGCGGGTGGGACGCGGCCTGGGGTGGGCCAGGTGGGGAGGTGGCAGGCGGGACCCGGGGGACAGGGAGAATAGGAGGGTGGGCCGCGCGGGTGGGGAAGGTGAGCGGGAGTGTGGGGGTTGTTGGGTGGGGCCCGGGAGGTGGTGTGAGGGGTGTGCTGCGTGTGTGTGAGGGAGGGAGGTGGCGTGTGTGGGGTGGAGCCGGCGGGTGAGATGGGTGGAGGGAGAGGGAGTTGGAGGGGTGATGTGGTGTTGCTTGATAGGGTGGGGGGAATGGCCAGGGGTGATGTGGCGGCCTGGGATAGGTGGGGGTGATGTGGCTGGTTGGGTGGGTAGAATAGGATTGGTAGAAAAAGGGTTTGTGGTGGACCGTTTATTCTGGGGGTGGTCGTTCGGGTCGAATCGGCCCGTTCGACTGCCCCACTAAAAATAATTAAATATTTTATTTATTTCAAACAGACTTTTGCAAACCGATAGCAAACAAAACAAAATAATACGGTGACCCGGGGTTTGCGTTTGAATAAAGACGGGGCGTTTAGAAAACACAAACAGGTTTTTCCGCAAATAGTTTTATGCAAGCAAATGCAAGATGATGACGATGCTCAAATGCAATGTGGCATGATGACATGAGCATGCGGTCATGATGATGCAATGCACGAAAACAACGCGATTTTCTAGTAGTGGTTTTGCGGGATGCCACAATTCGACACCACTAACAATGGATCTCGCCCTCGAGATCCGCCTCATGGTACGGGGAAGAAGGTCGGCGATCTGCGTCTTCTTGCTTCGTGTAGACCCTCGCGACACCACTAACAAGAGGTCGTTGTCCGTGACCGTCGAGAGGACACTCCGGGAACAAAAGGTCGAAGGTAGAGGTATCAACAAATAAAGCCACCTCTAGCTTCCGTGGTCGGAGTAAAATTGCATCGATCTACCATTCAATATACAAAGCAAATGATAAGAGTAGTGGTATGGTCGCGACTCCATCCCGCACTCGAAGCATTACTCTGTACACGAACAGATAGGTTATGCAACCAACCCTCAGGATTCAGACTGAAGATATCGACAACCAAGGTTCAGGAACAAAGGGGTGATGCAGACTCTGCATCGGATCTAGCGTAGATGATGTCGTCGCGTCGGAAAACACCGGTAGGCACGAGAAGGAACAAAGAGAAATCCAACAGATGAAGGATTCCTCTGATAGCATGAACACCGGATGGCAGAACACCGTTAACAAAGGGGGAAGCGAAACCCTGAAGGTACGACGGAACCCAACCACGAGAAATCCTGGACTCGAAGAGAGAGAAGAGAGTGGATTCAAAACACGTCGAGATAAGAGGAGAATAGCAGAGGGGTAAGGAGTAAAATCAGACCTAATCAGAACTATCCAACCAATTTTCCAAAAATAGTTTTGACACTCTACTTCGGCCGTTAGCTAGGTTATCCTACAGACTGGACTTGTGGGGTATCGCAACTGCTGAGCTCTGATACCACTCTGTAACACCCTCAGAATCGGCCCTATGCAAGTTTTAGCGATTCCCGCCAAACCCGCATAGAAACGATTCAAAGGTGCCCACCAGGCACTTTCGTGCGGGTGGAAAACGAAGTAATAACATTACACAACAGTCCTCGATGGGACCCACAGAACAGGTATATATACAACAGCGACTCAATGAGTCAAGAATACAGATATACGGTACAAAGATCCAAATCACCTTGAAAATGATAGGGCGTCCGACTACGGACAAGAAGCAAATGGGGCTAAGAGCCCTGAAGAATAACCAATGGCGTCCATAACCCTGCCCAGGCCAAGCCGGAAGGGTAACCCTGCTAACGACGTCGATCTCAAAACCTGCTTAAACAAAAGGGGTGCCGACAAAGGGCAAAGGAAAAGAGAGAGCGTCAGTACTGAGGCCAGTACACGGCGAGGCTAGAATTCGGCGGTCCTCGCCTACATAGGTATGGTGGACTGAGCGGCAGCGGCAGCATGCACTAAACAACCTATAGAGACTCGATACAACTGGCGGCTATTAGAGAGGGGTAAGAAAGACCTATGCGGAACCAACCTGATGCTACCATCAAACAAACCCATCCTGGTGTTTCCCCCTCGAGACCAAACGAGGAAGTCAACCGAGGAACTCACACAGTTGGCAGTTTTATTTATTCAGTTACCGTTGCAGCAATTACTAGTCAAATATAGGTAGTCATCCTGATAAAGTAAGCAGTGGGCACTTTTAGTGAACCATTCCGTTCTAGTGGCAGCACTTACTAGTCCGATTCAATTAGCATGAGATATCCCAAAACCCAGCAGTTGTTGGTACTTTTATTTAGCCATTCCGTTGCAGTGAAGCTGATTACTAGTCATAGCGGATGCAAGTCAAATTATAGCAGTAAACTTTAGTTATAGTTGTCTATGATCAAGCACTGTGCTCCAAGTCGTCCATAACCGCGGACACGGCTTCTCGAAAAGATTAAACCCTGCAGGGGTGCACCAAAGTATCCACACGCACTTCGATCCTTTTTGCCAGATCAATTAACATACACCCATCGGTATGTCGGCGGGGCCTAAGTCATGACGTTTCCCAGACCCAAAGCAAGCACGGGGGGCCACCCCACTAAGTACACCCGCAACGAAGTCGGCCGATCTCCGAGACGGACTCAGGGTTTGCGCCAGTGGCTGTAAACGACAGCGAATCCCAAAACTGGGACTGTCGATACCGCGAAAACACTCCGCTTCCTAAACAGTACAGTGTGCTATCCATCGCACAATTTAAATAAAGCAGTAAAGCATGGCATAAGTACATGATAGTAATAAAGCCCCAAACTACTTGTGGCCCCCAGTACAGTACTTTGAAATCAGGTACTAAATCGATGAGGGGCCCATATCTCCCCACATGTGGTTAGCGCGCTCGATCTCGGAACAGGTGTCAAGAACTCGGGGTCCTACGGGACACAAGTGGGCGGTCGGAAACCAAATATTATCTATCACCCACCGGTGCCTCTGCTTACCTACTTCAATTTTAGTTGTTAAACAAAAATTAAAGTGAACGAAAAGTAAAGCTATGATCATCTCTAACATTGAACATGCGGCACTTTTCCAACAACTGTGGTACTTGACGACACGCAACATCACTTGAGCAAGCGACTACGACGCGCGGGTCCAACTATCTACCAAACAACAGGTAATAGGATGTGTCCAAGGCAATATAAGGCTGCAAGGGAATACCACGGGTACGGAAACTAGAGCATCGCAACACAGATAGCAAAAGATCAACAGGAGGGAATAAATACTATAAAAGTAAGATAGGTAGAAAGGGGGGAGATGCTCGCCTGAAAACATTGTCGAAGGTTCATCCGAAGGTCGGGGCGAAGCTCACATCAACTCAACGGCCTTATCCGCGAAGAAGCAAAACACTAGAAGAAACACCGGATGCAATATTTAATACTACGGCAAGAGATCGGGCATGATGCATGTATGATGTATGGCATGGCAAAGATGCGATGCAATTGGTCATGTTAAGCGGAACCGGGGTCCCGACAATTAGTTAGATGGTTCAAGTTGTTTATCTACCCCGCAAATTAAATGTTGTTTTAACAAGGCAAGATATGACAACGGTTCGATGCACAAATTTAAATGAGGCCAATATAAGGCTAGATTTGCCCGCATATGGGCCCCATATTTAATTATGAAGTGAATCGGCATAATGCCCCCAAACCACAGACAAGTATGCATGCATGATCAATTAATATGCGACAGTTTATATTTCATTTTATAAAATAGGGCTCGGGAAGGGAATCACATTAGGGTTCGGCGATCTTGGGTTCCGGGGTTCGGGGTCGGGTATCGGGGTCCGGATCTGGGGTTCGGGGTTCGATGGGCTCGGTCTCGGATAACGGAGGTAGGTCTTGTCGCATCCGGGAAGCAGGACTTGGTTCGGTGCCGGGGGCGCATCGGATTCTTCCGGGTCGGTGCCGATCTTGTCGTTCCGTGTAGGCGTTCTCGAGGTCGATGGCGAACTTGTCCGGTACCGGGGTTTTTCGGAGATCTTGGCGCGGCACCGGATACGGGATCGGCCTTCGGGTCCGTGTGGGTGATATTGGCATTCCGACTCCAATGTCGAGGACGTACTTGACACGGCGTCGATCTTGTCGTCCCCAAGATTTTGATAGTTTCTTGGTACATGGATGCGGCACCGATTGTGAAGATCTTGGGGGTTTTGGTTCCGTGGTCATCAACGGACTTGTAGTAGCACATGGTCTTCGGGCCGATCTTGGTTTGCACCTCTCGGATAACGCTAGCTCTTGCACAAACACGCCCCTCCTCGACCGACGGCTACGCCCCTCCTCGACCGACGGCGCAACTCCTTCAACGCTGTCGCTCGTGGCACTAGCGGAGCTCCAGCTAAGCACGTCCACCCTCCTCGATGCCTTCGCTCGTGGAACCGCCGCCGGACCACCCCTACTGCTTGCCACTGCCGGCCATGGTGTTTGCAACACTATGCTTCCACTTGTGACATTTGATTTCAGCAACTTAACATGAAGGAGCAGGGTCGCATAGGATTTTCTTCCCTTTCTGAACCTACAGGTACGGCCCCAGAATACCAGTAATGGTGAAAACTGGAAAATGATGAGGTGAATTTAAGTGGAGATATTTTTATTTGTTACTTTCTTTACAAAATCATGCATCTGTTTTAGTTTTAAAGACGTCACCGGAAACATCAACTTAATTCCAGCTAGGAGGCTTAAAATATTGCAGGATTCAGCCTATACACATGCGACCAAAAGTCATTGGTCGTTCTTGCACAACCGAACCCATTTTCAAAAAAAATAAAAAACCCATTGGAACAGTCTTCTGTGTTCCGGCCTGCCCCGTTGGTCATCTTGTCCAGTCACCATATTGTTAATCTTAGTTCTAATCGCCAACCATTAACAAATCTAATCCTTAGATTAGTTCAGACTCTTCTTCCAAAAAGAAGATGAGATTACTAGTAGGAGTAGATTAGTTTGGCTGCCTGTGTCGCCATCATGTTAGCTGTCCATGCTGCCGCTTGATCATTTTACTTACTGAAAAATCAAAGAAAAATTAGTGGATGGGACCGAAAGCAGCCTCCACGATAATGTAAGGACGGCAATCGGCCACGGCGACGACGTGTGGGGAACAGGAAGCCGTGATCTTAGAGGATGTGCTCATCCGGTAGTTAAACCAACTAGATTTAGGAGTACGTTTTGGCGCACGATTCCGTAAAATTCACACAAATATACATTTGGTATGATGACAATAAAGATTAGGCGAACAAATAATAATACAACACATATATCTTGAAAAATAACCACATTAATATCAGTTCTTCTGCAGGAAACTGTGTAGTTACATCTGGTTTCCAAGGCAAGGGGTGCGTTTTAGCGACCCTCGGACCGGTCGGATTAATGAACGTCATGCAAATTGGTATATTAAGCGAGAGTGATATTGATCAATAAACAATCACAATTACTAAAACAAGCAGTAAATACACCCATGCAGTAGAGCAGAAGAATGCACTACATATAAACAGCAAAAATAGGAAAAAATATGATGGGTGAATAGACGGTTCTGAGATCTTGATGGTTAAGTAAGCAAATAGCAGATTTTGGGGTGAGTATTTCCTCGTGACCTCCACGTTTCGCACTGATAAACGGCTCGTAAAATGGTATGTTAAATATTTGCGCAATTCTAGAATGAAGTAGTCAGCAAATAAGTAGAATAGAGAATGTAGCAATATATTACACATAGAAGTGGCAGTTTGAAAATGTCTACAATCAGCGTATATTACACATAGTTGCTATAGAGTAGTGTACAAAACACAAAGATAAGATCAAACAGAAACTTATTTCAAATAAGAATTGATATTTCTGCCAGTAGTGCGATATTTTTATATTCACCTAAATAAGAACTCATTTCCCTACTCACCTAAAGTACAACACAAGTGCGTACGAAAATAAACATGAACTTATTTCCAAAAAGAACTCAACTAAATTAAAGTTATTGAGCATTCATGGTACATCTTGCAGAAACCATACCAAATTCAACTCGACGGATGAAATAGTACCGGTACCTTTTTTTAGAAACAAAATGATGGTACATCAGAGTCACTTGGTATGAGTTAAAAAGTTGAAGGTTTTTTCTGCAAAGCAACAACCGCCACATGTCAACATCAGAGTCACTTGGTATGAGTTTTGCACCGGGTTGCAACTATTAGGACTACTTCACTCCAATTTACAACTAGTAGGACTAAAATACACTTAGTGGACAAGTATTAGGACCAGTGGTGTATTTAGCTCCTTTTTTTAGAAACAAAAATGATGGTAGCTATAAATGAAAAATAATAGGATGAGTTAGAAACAAATAGAAGAGTTGTGATTAAATAAATGACTGGGAAGTGAGGTGATACCAATTGTTGTATCAGACATGTAGAAGTTAAATTAAGAAGGAAATAGTGGTAGGCGGGTAGAATCCGCTCCAGACGAGAACGCCCAAGCCAGAACGCTGCGTACCATCTCTTTTCCAACCATTTCGACTGGAGAGCGGGCCAACCACCTGGACGGACCCATCAACAACGACAGAACACACCAGCAGGCGGGTAGACAAGCGATTTTACATCACTTTGGACTAGCAGTGGCAGAAATAGACGGTCCAGATCTCCTAGGACCCCATCCAATGGCCATCGATGGAGATCGCTGTGAGAAGCCCATGGGGGACACCAATTACACTTCTAGATAGTGAGGGGCATAGATGTGTGTACATTCAGAGCTTGGGCTACACATAGCGAGTTTTATGAATCATTCTTTTTTTCGAAGGACCACCGAGCAATGAATACATACATTAGCACGAGTCGAAGACGTGTCATCGTCCTCGGCACTCTATCATTGGAGCCGAGCAAATCTTATCACAGTAGAGTTTATTATAGTAGAGAGACTAGAAGTCGTCGTGCTAAGACCCAAAGAACCAACACACAAGAGCAGCAACCATCGTCGAAGATGACAAACACAAATCGAAAGAGATTAACCTCAAAGTAGACCAACGGATACAGCAAATGACTAAATTCCAAGAGATCCGCGGATATAAGACTCCACACGTCCTCTAATGATACTAGACGTACCACCAAAACTAAAATACAACGTAGAAAACTTTATTCTAACTTTAGAACTTAACCACCGTCCTCGAGAAGACACCCGAACGGCCACCAACCAGCCAAGTCCTAACGGGACCAAACGGCGTCTCACATTAGTATCTCCGCAGACTATTTCCCCGGAGTTGCGTGGTAGGGACGGACTGCTCGGCTGCTCCTACCTTCCTCCGCAACGGCCTCTCCGCCTCCTATTCGCCCCCGTCGGTCGTCGTCATCAGTGCCGTAGGCTCGCGGGACTCTCCCTCCCCACCCTCCCACCGGAGCCGCCTATAAATTCCCACCCCCCTCTGGTCTCCTCCACACAAATCCAATCCAGTCCCCTCCCCGATCTCGCCGAAGAATCTCCGACCCGATCGAAGCCAAGGCTCCCTCGTCCTCCTCCTCAAGGTACGGGAGCATCGGATCCCCTGCTCTCCTGTTGTTTGATTTGATCCGCCCGGTTGCCTAGTCGTTACGGCTTATCTGCGGGCGCTGTATTGTTGATCGATTGCAATTGATTCGGCTCGGGCTGTCATGAGATTCCTCTGGATCATGCCTCTGTTCTCGAGTAGATCTGCCGATTTGAGGTGCGATTGCTGTTGATCCGGTTCATATATCTACGCGGAGGTATAGTTTGCTGATTCCGCTCGGGCCGAGCTAAATCCTATCTTGGATTTCTGATTCGGTAGCGCTCAGGCTGTGTCTGATATTGCAATCATGCCCGATATGTGAGGGGATAAACAAGGAAATTTACCTGCTTAGTCGTTGGACCTCGTAGTTGCTTGTAAGATCTGTAGTTGTGCATCAATCGACTCTGATATCTTTCTTTTTTAGTCTGACGATGTATCGTTGATTAATCTAGACTCCCCTAGCTTAATAAGTAGTAATGCTTGTAAGATCTGTAGTTGTGCATCAGTCGACTCTCATTTTTTTTTTAGCTTGACGATATATTGTTGATTAATCTAGACTCGCCTAGCGCGTTGCGTACTTAAGCATAACTGCAAGAACTTTGATCTGGTAAAACATGGTTACTAGAGTAGCGTGCTCCGTCTTTTTTTTTTGAGAAGTTCGTTGATTCATGCTTTGATTTTGTCTCTCTGGTATCGTGGCCAGCTCGTTCCTGTGTTTATGTCCATCTTATTTCCCTTAACCATGCCTCTGTTCTTTGAGTAGATCTGCCGATATGAGGCGTAGGTATAGTTTGCTTATTCCGCGTGAGTGGAGCTAAATCCTCCAGTATTGTTGTGGATTTCTGATTCTCTAGTGCTCAGGTTGTGTCCATAGTATGTTGCAACTACGCCTACTGATTCCGCTCGGGTGGAGCTAAATACTCCTACTATTCTCTTGGATTTCTTATTCGGTAGCGATCAGGTTGGGGGTGTTATATTGCAACTATCCATGATCTCTGACGGGATTAGCCAGGATTCTACCTGCTTAGTCTTTTCACCTCATAGTTGCTTCTAAGATCTGTAGTTGTGCAACGATCATCAGCTCTCAAATAATCTTTAGTTCAGCTAGAGCTTTGATCAGCTCAAAACATGGTTACCATCTATTTATTGAGACGTTGTTTCATAGTTTTCTTTGGTCTAGCTGTTTGTTCATGTATTTATGTCCTGCTGATTCCCCTTCACTGTGCCTGACTATGATCTATGCTTTGTATTTACAGATGCAGATCTTCGTGAAGACCCTCACCGGCAAGACCATCACCCTTGAGGTGGAGTCGTCAGACACCATCGACAATGTGAAGGCCAAGATCCAGGACAAGGAGGGCATCCCTCCGGACCAGCAGCGCCTCATCTTTGCTGGCAAGCAGCTCGAGGACGGCCGTACCCTTGCTGACTACAACATCCAGAAGGAGTCCACCCTCCACCTGGTCCTCCGTCTCCGTGGAGGCATGCAGATCTTCGTGAAGACCCTCACCGGCAAGACCATCACTCTGGAGGTGGAGTCGTCAGACACCATCGACAACGTGAAGGCCAAGATCCAGGACAAGGAGGGCATCCCTCCGGACCAGCAGCGCCTCATCTTTGCCGGCAAGCAGCTTGAGGACGGCCGTACCCTCGCTGACTACAACATCCAGAAGGAGTCCACCCTCCACCTGGTGCTCCGCCTTCGCGGTGGCATGCAGATCTTCGTCAAGACCCTCACTGGCAAGACCATCACCCTTGAGGTCGAGTCATCTGACACGATTGACAACGTCAAGGCCAAGATCCAGGACAAGGAGGGCATCCCCCCGGACCAGCAGCGTCTGATCTTTGCTGGAAAGCAACTTGAGGATGGCCGCACCCTTGCGGACTACAACATCCAGAAGGAGTCCACCCTCCACCTGGTGCTCCGTCTCCGTGGTGGCATGCAGATCTTTGTCAAGACCCTCACTGGCAAAACCATCACCCTAGAGGTGGAGTCGTCAGACACCATCGACAACGTGAAGGCCAAGATCCAGGACAAGGAGGGCATCCCCCCGGACCAGCAGCGTCTGATCTTTGCTGGCAAGCAGCTGGAGGATGGCCGCACCCTTGCTGACTACAACATCCAGAAGGAGTCTACCCTCCACCTGGTGCTACGTCTCCGTGGTGGCATGCAGATCTTCGTCAAGACCCTGACTGGCAAGACCATCACCCTGGAGGTGGAGTCATCAGACACCATCGACAACGTGAAGGCGAAGATCCAGGACAAGGAGGGCATCCCCCCGGACCAGCAGCGTCTGATCTTTGCTGGTAAGCAGCTGGAGGATGGCCGCACCCTGGCGGACTACAACATCCAGAAGGAGTCCACCCTTCACTTGGTGCTCCGTCTCCGTGGTGGCCAGTAAGGAGCTGCTTCTGTCTCTGGGTTCACATGTCTGGTGGTCTTCTGTGTGCTCCAGTTGAGCTGTCGGTGTGTCCTCGTTTGGTCTGTTGCGTGTATTTGTTCCTGCCGTATTGTCGTCAAGTGTGATGTTACCTGTGTCTTGCAAACTTCTGCTGCGATGCAGCAGCCTTGATGAACCGTGATGAATGAATAAGTGAACCCTGAACTTAAGAGTCAAATTCTTGTGTCTGCATATCTCTTTGCTGCTGTGTTCTTGTTCTATAAGTAATTCCTTATGCATTGGTTTTTAGTATCTTGTTCTTTTGGATTTTGATATTTCTTGCATTGATGTCTCGTGTTTCCAGGTAGATGAAAAGAAACATCTGATTTGTAACCTTGAAACTTGCATCTGTTAGTATACTATTCTTGTTATTGTTCTGCTTCTGGCTTCTGTTCTTCAGCATCTTCAGTTTGTGTTAAGTTATACCTGAACAAAGCCTGGTCATCGTGATGATTTTGGCTGTTTCATGGTTTTAAATGTGGCATCTTACATATTCCTGAACCTTGAAACTTTGAGTTGTTTTCATCTTCTCGTGTTTGCTATTGCTTAGTTCGTATGATTACTCTGCTTCTGGCTCATATTCGCCAGCATGTCTAGTTTGTGTAAGTTACACCTGAATAAAGCCTGACCACCTTGATGATTTCGGCTGTTGCACGGTTGGTTCTTTAAATTTAAAAAATGGAGTCAAGCTCTTTTTGGCCATCCTGGGCGCCAGGAGAAAACATAAAACATACGCTTAGCTTGAATAGTTAAAGTATTTCATTGCCATCTTTTTGCTTGACATTGAGGTGATGTACATTACGGCTAGATTACGGTTAGACCTGGATGAGAGCTCTGAATTGTTTGTTTTACCTTCTCAACTTCATTTTTTTTTGCGATATCATTCAGTAATTAAATTGGACATTGGAGAAAAAAAGAAACTTGGTGTCCTTAGAGTGGATCACCATTCATCAATGTAGTAGGAGAGCAAATAAAGAGCGTTTATGGGTTTTTGGTCAGCAAATAAATGCTACGGCAAGCAGAGCCAGATGCTGTCAACGGCGCAGCCCAAGGCTCGACGTCATTTCTTTTCCACACTGAGTTCACTTTGTGAGTACTCGAGGATCGTCATGCCGTCGTGCATTAGTGGTTGCTCTCGCTTCGCCTTCGCTCAAAGACTAGATCAGCACCGCCCTATGTCCTAATACCTCACGTGCCTAGGTAATGAACTAAAAAGACGAGCAATGTCCTAATACCTCACGTGCCTAGGTAATGAACTAAAAAGACGAGCAATTTTCTCCACGTGTTCCTCATAGTTACATGGAGAGTGAGGAAGTATCAACCCTTAATCCTCAATTGATACTTTGACTCTCTTGCCATGAGAAATGGAAAATATATATGATGGACTAGACAGACAGACCGAGCGGGATGCTAGGGTGCTTCATTTATATAAAAGAAGAGGGGCTCTGGTAAAACATAGGGCTACTCCCTCTGTCCGCAAATAAGTGGACGTTTAAGAATTTTAAGACAAATTATGGAGTGAAGTAGAAAGTGCATTGAAAATATATTAGCCATGTTCTCTCTCATCTTTAATTCTTCCACCTCCAATGAGGTAAGTGCACGTATACAATGAAGAGACCATTTGCTAAATGTTATTGGGATTGATTTCCGCGAAGCAATATTTCCTGCTTTAAAGTGCATTGGGAGGATAGAAGTACACTCTTTTATGGATAAATTTTGAACCCAAACGTACACTTATCTATGGACAGAGGGAGTATGAGCCTACCAGAGCATGAGTAAATAGAGAAGTTTCAACACTTTATAGTACCCGAGTTATCATAGGTTAGTGCTTGTAATTAAGTCTTGAAGGCTTGAACCAAACATATGTTGAAAAAGGCCATGGAACAAACATTTGGGTGACTTGTTTGATAATATTATCTTAGCTCATTGTACAATCCTCATAAAATGTATCTACATCGCCGAGGCTGCCCCTGAAGGCCACTAGAACATCCCGTTCCGGAGATCTTTCAATGACGCCGAGGCGGCTGACTTCGTGAGGCTACGGGGCTCCTTACCCTTGTCCCTCTCAGAGGAGAGGGATAAGGTAACATGGGGCCAGTCTTGTTGGAATTATGCCCTAGAGGCAATAATAAAGATGTTATTATTATAATTCTTGTTCATGATAAAGTTTATATTCCATGCTAGAATTGTATTAAGAGGAAACTTTGATACTTGTGTGGTTTATGAACAACAACGTGTCCCTAGTACGCCTCTATGAACTAGCTAATTGATTAATGATGCTTAAGGTTTCCTAACCATAGACATGAGTTGTCAATTAATAATGAGGTCATGTCATTGGGAGAATGATATGATGGACATACCCAAATTAAGCAGAGCAATTAGATCGTGTCATTGTGTTCATCTTTGCGAAGCTTTTTCCTATATCAAATATTGTATTCCTTAGACCATGAGATAATGCAACTCCCTGGTATCGGAAGAAAGCTTTGAGGTCATCAAACGTCATCCTATGAGAGGGTGATCATAAAGGTGTCTCTCAGGTGATCAGAAAGTACCTGTTGGGTTGTATGTATCGAGATGGGATTTGTCCCTCCCAAGGCGGAGAGATATACTTTGGGCCCACTCGGTAATCGATATCAACACCGCTTGCAAGCACGTGGTTAAGGAGTTAATCACAAAGTGATATCGGATTACGGAACGATTAAAGTACTTGCTGTGAACGAGATTGAACTAGATATGCCGATACCGACGATCGAATATCGGGCAAGTAAAATATCGCGCGATGAAGGGAATATATATATGGGATTGATTGAATCCTGGCATCGTGGTTCATCCGATATGCTCATATATGAGTATGTGGGTGTCAATATGGGTTTCCAGACCCCGCTGTTGATTATTGATAGAAGATCATGTCTGCATATTCTCGAACTCGTAGGGTCACACACTTAACGTGTCTCGACGCTAAGATAGAATGGATAATTGGTTTATGAGTTTTTGTTCGGAGTCTCGGATGAGATCCAGGACATCACGAGAGGTTCTGGAATGGTCCGGAGAATAAGATTCATATAAGGGAAAACAGTTTTTTGATTTCGGAATTGTTTCGGATTGTCCGATATTGTACCGAAAGGTTCTAGAAGCTTCCGGAGTGGGACCAACGTGGCCCCACTTGTCGGGAGGGGGCGTGGGCCTACGAGGGAGTGCCCTGGACGCATTGGGCCAGGGGCACAAGGCCCCATAGGCCCAGCCGGCCAAGCCCTAGGGGAAACCCTAGGGAGAGCTTCTAGAAGGGGGGGGGGGGAACTTGCCCCCCACTCCTCCCATGTGGCCGCCGGCCCTAGGCTTGGAGGAGGGGGAAAGGGGCAGCCAGCCGCCCCTCTATATAAAGAGGGCAGGGGCGCACCCTCCCCACACACCTCCTCAAGCCCTAGCCGCCTAGCTGCTGCCCTCCTCTCCCTCTCTCCCCCGACTGCGCGTAGGCGAAGCCCTGCTCCAGAAAATCTCCACATTTGAACCACGCCGTCGTGTTGTAGATCCAATCTATCTATACACCCCACTTGCTGTACCGAGGAAGGAGGAGACGTCGAGGTGCCATACGTGTGCATCTCTCGGAGGCATCGCCACTTGCGGTGTTGGATCGGATCGGATCGCGAGGAGGAGAAGGCTAGTACAACTACATCAACCACGTTCCGTTGAATGTTCCGTTGTGCGATTTCTTAAAGGGTATGAAGATCTCATCTACTCCCTCTCGTTGTTTGCATCTCCTAGATTAGATCTTGGCTTTTCCCGTTCGCATCCGTAGAAAATTTTGATTTACTATGCTGCGAAACCCTTCAAGTCTCCCTAGGGAGCCTTCTCGGTTAGTTCAACTTACATGTCCCTCTTCCAAGGCCTAGAACTACCTTGGTCGACGCACCTTTGGAAGTCTCCCCTATCCCTGAGCTTGTGTATCTTCTTGTGGCAGCTGTTACGGGACCGCCTTTCTTTAGGGGTAGAGGTGTCGAAACGCAATGGTCCCGTCAATGGGTTGTGTCCGTTATGAGGGACGCTGGAGACGTGCATCCATATTATGCTCACATGCTCTATCGCTCAGTTTCTGTGGAATTTTATCTAGGAGAAAACATACGCTCAGCTTGGATAGTTAATAGTATTTCGTTGTCATCCTTTTGCTTGACATTGAGGTGATGTACCTTGCGGCTAGACCTAGATGAGAGCTCTGAATTGTTTGTTTTACCTTCTGAACTTCAATTTTTTTTGCAATTTCATTCAAAAATCAAATTGGCCATCGGAGAAAAAAAGAAACTTGGTGTCCTTAGTTTTTTGTTAAGACAGTGGATCACCATTCATCGATGAAGTAGAGAGCAAATAAAAAGCATTTATGGGTTTTTGGTCAGAAAATAAATTCTATGGCAAGCAGAGCGACATGCTGTCAATGGCGCAGCCAAGGCTCGACGCCGTTTCTTTTCCACGCTGAGTTCACTTTGTGAGTATTCGAGGATCGTCATGCCGTCGTGCATTAGTGGCTTCTCTCGCTTCGTCTTCACGCAAGGACTAGATGAGCACCGCCTTGTGTCCTGATACCTCACGTGCCTAGGTGTATCAACCCTTAAACCTCAATTGATTCTTCATCTCTCTTACCATGGGAAATGGGGAATATATATGATGGACTAGACAGACAGACCGAGCGGGGTGCTAGGGTGTTTCAGTTATATAAAAGAAGAGGGGCTCTGGTAAAACATAGGGCTAGGAGCCTACCAGAGCATGACTAAATAGAGAAGTTTCAACACTTCATAATACCCGAGTTATCATAGGTTAGTGCTTGTAATTAAGTCTTGAACCAAACACATGTTGAAAAAGTCCATGGACCAAACATTGGGGTGACTTGTTTGATAACGTTCCTCATAAAAATGTATCTACATGAATACGCGCAATAGCTCTATGCAGTGTACTGCTTGGTGTTCGGTCATTTGACATAGCGCTCATGGTAGGCATGTGGAAATACCGTTGCGATGCAAATCCTCTTGTGAGGGCCCCAATTTTTCTATATTATTGTTTGATGATTTATTCAGCATCAATGGTTGGCTTTGCCTATTTTTTTTAAAAAATAGGCACTTTATTACTTATTACAGTAATGATTACACCCGATCTCTGCATAAATAGAATGTACACAACCGATCAACCACAAAAAAAGCAACAAAGAAACTAGGCCAACATTATAGCAAGCACTATTGTAGTAAAAAGCCTAGAGCTATGGATGATCGAGCCGCAGATCATATGGTCATCCATGTCAGGGGAAAATATCCCTCATTGTATCCTCTAATCGTGTATACCCGTCCATAAATAATTCTCGAAACTCCACTCATTATATAGTAGTCCATAAGCAGAGAGTAATTGTGGCACGATAAATAACCTGCAGGTTAGAAGATAGTTTGTTATTAAAAATCTGTCATTTTGTATAGCCATAACGACCAAATAATGACAAGTACTCCTACCCTAAACAAAGTCTTGTACTCGATCCCTTGCAACCAGTTTCTAAATACATTGGCAACCGACCGTGGAGGAGATAAACCAGATACCACTCAAATGATTGACCATATAGAACGAGCAAATTTACAATGAAAGAATAAATATCGAATTGCCTCCTCGTGATGACAAGACATATTGTGTACTTCAGTGCCAATTCCTTTTTATAAGATTATATTTTGTGAGAATAACTCCTTTACAAAGATACCACACGAATATCTTCATTTTTAGAGATACCTTCATCTTCCAAATTTTACTATTATCATCGATCTGAATATCGGGTTGTATCGAAGCTCTATACATTAAGTCAACAGACAATTTACCACTGTCTAGTAATTTCCGGTTAAACTCATCTACACCGTATGAAAACTGTGTCGTGGATAATCTTAATAAAAGATTATTCCAATATACCAATCAAGGGCTGATGAGATCTCTTTTGAAAGCCACATTTGGTGGATTAAATTCCATTACCGTAAAAAGTGTATCCCCTTTATGTCTAACAATTAAATATAAAGCTGAATATTGTTCGCGAAGAGTAATGTAGTCAAGCTATCTATCTTCCCAGAATCTAATCTGTGATCCATCTTTGATATTGAAAGCACCAAATCGGAAAAAATGCTTTTTGGACGCCATTAGTCCAACCCGAAAATGTGAATAACCGGGTTTCTAAATCACTTGAGACACAACTTTTAAGACAAGATAGTTTCTCCACATAATGGTTTGCCAAACTCCATCTTCTGCTCTGTCTATGGCTTAAGTTTTTCTTCTCGATGACGCTCTGCTTGTACATGAAGGACTACCGCCATGCGCTGGCCGGTGCAGGGTGCGGGCTTGTATATGCCCTTTGAAGCTCTCACCTGTGTCCGTTGCACCCTCCGGCGCTGGCATCTGTGTGCCCAACATGAACCTTCACAGCATGACCGTAACATCCACAATGAAGCGTGCGGCTTGACATCGAATAATAAGCTTCGGGTTGGGCAGAATTGCCGTTGCAATGAGGCATGTGCCACCACTACTGCGGATGGAGGCCCGCGGGCCGCGGTCTCCACCACCATGAGTAAGCGTAGGAGAAAACACCCAGATGGTTGGATGTCAACTTTCTTTTCTTTGTATGGCACATGGTATATGTAAATTTTCTCCCGATTTCTCATGGATGATGTACGTTACGGCTAGACCTGGATGAGAGCTCTCAATTGTTTGTTTTACCTTCCGAACCTTAATGTGTCTGCAATTTTATTCACCAATCAAATTGGGCATTGAAAAAAAAACTTGGTATCCTTAATTTTTTAGAGCAAATAAAGATTTAGCAGGAAAAGTTACAAGGGAGGTGCTGGCTACCGGATCACTATTACAGCAAGCAAAGCAAAGCTAAGGCCATAGCTGATCTCCAGTCCCGTTTCCTGTTAAACACCTGAGTCGGAGTGTTGCCCTCGACCTGCTGGTTCCTCCTCAATGACGCTCTGCTCATAGACCGCACTCTCTCCAAGACAGGGTCGTCTGCGTGCATCGCGTCCTCCGGGGTTGGTTTCTGCAGGCACAAGATGACTGGCTGGACATAGAGTGCTGTCATGGGCCCAAGAGCCCATGTACCTGAAGAGGGACCGGGCCAGCGACCACGGCGCAACCGACGGGAGAACGGGCGCTACCCGGCTGCAGCGTGGACCCGCTGAGGCTACAAGATGAGGACCGAGTCATGCGTACGAGGGGGAAGAAAGAAGAAACCGGAACACGGCTCTGCTACTTGCCCCTTTGCTGTATCCTCTCCCTTCCACCTTGGCTCTATTTCCCTCCCCAATTCCTGCTGAAATACTTGTATCAGACCCAAATTCCTGTGTGTGTGAATCAAATAGAGAGTGTGGTGCTGACATTCTGGTATCAGAGCCCGCGGTCCTGGCGCCACGTACACGCTCGGTGAAGGAAATCATGGCGGAGTTGGAGCTGAAGGACCAGGTGGCGGCGGTGTTGACCGCGATCCGCGAGCAATCGAACAAAATCGACGGTTTCTCTGGCCATCTGGAGGCGGTAGAGGCCAAGGTGGTCTCGCTGGAGGAGATCAAGCCGGCGCTTGTCGATCTGGCGCTTTGGAAGCCCAAGGTCGATCAGGCGGTGGGAGCGCTGCAAGCGGACCTGGGAGATCTACGTCAACATATCGAGCGCCTCACCATCCAGGCGGCCGCCCCGGCGACTGCGTTTCCACCGGCTACCTCCTCCTCGGAGCGGCGTCCATGTCTCCGTGTGGAGGTGGACCGATCCTCAACTGGTGATGAAGGGCGTCACGGGCCCGGTGGCCACCGCGTCGACATCACAGCTCGGGGTTCGGTCATGGGGCCTATTCCTCACCCGACCCCGGCCAAGGGTATGTTCGGCTCCAATTTTCCTCCTGCTGATTCGTTGTTACCGTCACCGAGAGAGAACCGTGGCAAAACACCCCGTATGGATTGTCCTGGGTTCGATGGGGAGGGACCAATGGAGTGGAAATTAAAATGTGAATCCTATTTTAGAGTGTGTCGCATTGATAGGGAAATTTGGGTGGATACTTCAGTAGTGTATTTCACGGGGGAGGCAGCGCTCTGGCTGCAGTGGACTAATGCCCATCTCTCTGCAGAGTCATGGGAGGATTTGTGGCTATGGTGTGTGAGAAATTTGGTCGACGTGAGTTTGAGGTTCTGCTGAGACAGTTCGCTCGCCTCCGTCAGACAGGAACAGTAGCTCAGTATGCATTTCAGTTTACGGCAGCTATGAATAATTTGATAGCTCATCATAATTCGTGGGATCCTTTATACTTTGTTACCAAATTTGTGGATGGCCTTCGTTCTGATATACGTGTAGTGGTAATGGTTCAGCAACCCAAAGAATTGGACACTGCCGTGTCTCTTGCCTTGTTGCAGGAAGAGGCGATGGAGCTCACTCGGGAGGCCGCGCGTGTGGGGTGTGGATCGGCCACCTACTCTCGGCCGCCACCACGCACGGCACTTCCGTTGCCACTGCCGCCAGGAGGGCGGCCTCCGGGTCTGTCTACATCACTCCCAGGCGCGCGCGCAGAAGACCGACGCGGCGCAGCAAGTGCGCAAACACCATCTACTGACGACAAGGTGCAGGCAATGCGAGCGTATCGGCGCGCTCGTGGACTCTGCTACACCTGCAGCGAGAAATGGGCTCGTGACCACACATGTGGTCCGACAGTCCCATTACACGTGGTGGAGGAGCTCATGGCTTTACTGGCCAGTGAGACGGACCCGGATTCCTCACTGGATGATCAGCCCGCCGAGCTCTGTGTGATATCCGAGGCTGCTTTGCAAGGTGTGGAGCCACCGCACACCGTCAGGTTGAAGGGCACGATGGCAGATCGCGAGGTGCTGATGCTAGTTGACTCAGGCAACACCCACAGCTTCATCAGTGAAGCTATTGCAGCAGCCTGGCCAACAGTGAGGCGATGCCACCCTATGCAGGTCAAGGTGGCCGATGGGGGAGTGCTCCGCTGTGACTTGGAAGTGCCAGATTGTGCTTGGCAAGCACAAGGGGTGGATTTCTCAACCACACTCAGGTTGTTTCCTTTGGGCTGCTATGACATTATCTTGGGCATGGATTGGCTGGAAAGTATTGGTTCTATGAAGGTTCATTGGGGCAGGAAACAATTGGCATTCGAGCATCATGGGCATGCGGTACAGTTACAAGGTCTGGTCGCCAACACGACTATTTGCCCAGAAATTACTGCACACCAGTTGGAGGCGTTGGATAAGATGGACTCTATCTGTCACTTGGTTCAGTTGAGAGAAGTCAAGGAACCAGATGAGAAAAATGATTGCCCCCTCTCCATTACTCAGTCGCTATCTGAATTTGATACTATCTTTGATGAGCCAAAGGGCCTGCCTCCGCCCCGTGAATTTGACCACGTTATCACTCTGTTGCCCGGGTCAAGACCTGTGAATCTGCGTCCATATCGTTACAACCCGGAGCAGAAGGATGAGATAGAGCGTCAGATAGCAGATATGCTCAAGCAAGGAACTATTCGCTTTAGCACTAGCCCCTTCGCCTCGCCAGTACTGCTGGTCCAGAAGAAGGATGGGACATGGCGTTTCTGTATCGATTTCCGATACCTCAATGCCGTAACTCTGAAGAATCGTTACCCTCTACCCGTCATTGACGAACTCTTGGATGAATTGGTGGGGGCATCGTGGTTCACCAGTCTGGATCTGCGAGCGGGGTATCATCAAATTCGCATGGCGCCGGGAGAGGAGCATAAGACAGCATTTCAGACACATCAGGGTCATTATGAGTTCATGGTGATGCCGTATGGTCTGACAGGTGCGCCAGCCACGTTTCAGAACGCTATGAACAAAATATTTGCCCCTCTCTTGCGCCGATGTGTTTTGGTCTTCATAGATGATATACTCATCTATAGTTCCACATTGGAAGAGCACCAAGCACATCTACAAGCTGTCTTTCAGCTTCTAGCCGAACATCATCTCAAGGTGAAGTGTTCCAAGTGCACTTTTGCTCAGCCACGGCTCAAATATCTAGGGCATATCATTTCGGCAGAGGGTGTCGCAACCGACCCCAAGAACATTGAGGCGGTTCGAACATGGCCAACACCTGTTAATGCCAAAGACGTGCGCAAATTCCTTGGTCTGGCCGGGTACTACCGTAAGTTTGTCAGAAATTTCGGTCTCATCAGTCGTTGCCTGACAGATTTGCTAAAGAAGAATGAAGTTTTTGTCTGGACAACGGACCATCAGGTGGCATTTGAATCTCTGAAACAAGCCTTACTGACTGCACCAGTGTTGGCCTTGCCCAATTTCGAACGCCCATTCGTGGTGGAAACAGATGCAAGTGATCGCGGCATTGGCGCTGTCTTAATGCAGGACAGTCACCCCTGGCCTATCTGAGCAGGGCATTGGGCCCTCGACTGCGTCAGCTATCAACATATGAGAAGGAAAGTCTCGCAATTCTTCTAGCTGTGGATCGTTGGCGCCCATACTTGCGCCAATCCCCATTTGTTATTCGAACGGATCAACGAGCTCTGTCTCACCTGGATGAACAACGCTTAACAACTCCGTGGCAACAAAAAACACTCACGAAATTGCTGGGACTACAATACACCATTGAGTACAAGAAAGGCAGCACGAATCAAGTGGCTGATGCCTTATCTCGGCATCCTGCAATTTCTGAAGGGGAGATTCTAGCTATCACAGTGGGAACCCCTGACTGGCTTCAAGAAATTAGGGACGGTTACACTCGAGACATGGTGACACAGAAACTTCTACTCCAGATGGGAAAATCTGACAGTCCAGTGAAGCATCTAGCCTGGGATGGACCCCTACTCCGTTACAAGAAAAGAATTTGGGTGGGTGGTAATACTGCTATGCAACAAAAAATCTTGCAGTCCTTTCATGCGGGAGCGATTGGCGGGCATTCAGGGATCCATGCCACTCTGCAACGGGTGCGGCAGCTGTTTGCTTGGCCACACATGAAACCATCGGTGCAGCATTTCATTGAAGCTTGCTCAGTATGCAAACAAGCAAAACCAGAGCATGTTCGCTACCCTGGACTTCTAAAACCCTTGCTTGTTCCCGATCAAGCATGGCAGGTGGTCTCGCTCGACTTCGTGGAGGGCTTACCTCGCTCGGCGGGTTTCAATTCTATCCTGGTGGTGGTGGACAAGATGACCAGGTACGCCCATTTCTTGCCTCTTGCGCATCCCTATACTGCAGCGCAGGTGGCACAGTTGTACATCGACCAAGTGTTCAAGTTGCACAGTATGCCGGAAGCTCTGATTTCTGACCGTGACAAGATTTTCACAAGTCAGCTGTGGCAATCACTGTTCAAACTATCAAGGACGGAGATGCGCATGAGCACAGCGTATCACCCGCAGACTGACGGGCAAACGGAACGAGTCAATCAGTGCCTGAAAACCTATTTACGATGCTTTATCAGTTCTTGCCCATCTAGATGGAGTAAATGGCTACCGTTGGCAGAGTTTTGGTACAACACTACATACCACTCGGCAATTAAGATGTCTCCGTTTATGGCTCTCTATGGTCACCCTCCACGGTACTTGGGAATTTCAGATACATCTGTACCGGTCGTGAAAGATTTGCATGATTGGCTCCAGGAACGACAATTGGTGACTGCCCTGCTTCGCCAGCACCTTCATCGCGCAAATACTCGCATGAAGCACTTCGCGGATCGCAAGAGGTCTGATCGATCCTTTCAAGTTGGCGATTGGGTTTATCTTCGATTGCAGCCATATGTGCAGACCTCGCTCGCCATGCGCGCCAACGCCAAGCTCGCCTTTCGCTTCTTTGGCCCCTTCCAGGTGGAACAGAAAGTTGGAGATCTCTCTTATCGTCTGAAGCTGCCAGAGACATCCAAGCTGCATCCCGTGTTTCACGTCTCGCAACTGCGGGGCGGCGCGCCACCGACGGTTGTTCATCCGGAGCTCCCAGCTGTGGATGATGCGGCCCCCCATCACCATGTTCCGCTACGGGTGCTGGAAACTCGTCAAGTTCGCCGTCGCAAGAACGACCTCGAGCAAGCACGAATCCAGTGGTCAGGCCTACCGGCGTCGCTGGCAACTTGGGAGAACTTGTTGGAGTTGAAGACTCGCTTTCCACGTGCGCCGGCTTGGGGACAAGCCGCTGCTAAAGGAAGGGGGAATGTCATGGGCCCAAGAGCCCATGTACCTGAAGAGGGACCGGGCCAGCGACCACGGCGCAACCAACGGGAGAACGGGCGCTACCCGGCTGCAGCGTGGACCCGCTGAGGCTACAAGATGAGGACCGAGTCATGCGTACGAGGGGGAAGAAAGAAGAAACCGGAACACGGCTCTGCTACTTGCCCCTTTGCTGTATCCTCTCCCTTCCACCTTGGCTCTATTTCCCTCCCCAATTCCTGCTGAAATACTTGTATCAGACCCAAATTCCTGTGTGTGAATCAAATAGAGAGCGTGGTGCTGACAAGTGCGCCCTGGCACCATTTCTTTTCCACGGCCAGTTCACTCTCTGAGTATTTGGGGATCATCCCGTTATGGATTAATGTTTGCTCTCGATGCGTCTTCGTGCAAATACTCGATCAGCACCATCTTGTGTCCTGATACCTCACGTGCCTAGGTAATGAACTAAAAAGAGATCCAATAGAGCAATTTTCTCCACGTGTTCCTCATAGTTACATACATGGAGAGTAAGAGGAACCCTCAACCCTTAAACCTCAATTGATTCTTCATCTCTCTTACCATGGAAAATGGGGAGTATATATGGACTAGACAGACAGACCGAGCGGGGTGCTGGGGTAGGTCTGCCTCAGTTATATATATAAAAGAAGAGGGGCAGCTGCGATAAAACATAGGGTGGTTAAGAGCCTACCAGAACACGAGTAAATAGGGAAGTTTCAGTACTTCATATTATCTGACTTATAATAGGTTTGTCGTAATATATGTTCGCTTGTAATTAAGTCTTGAACCAACAAACAGATGCTGAAAAAGGCCATGGACCAAACATTTGGGTGACTTGTCTGATATCGTTAGCTCAGCTAGCTCTTTGTACAACCATCATAAAAATGTATCTACATGAATACACGCACTAGCTCTATGCAGTGTACTGCCCCGTGTTCGGTCATTTGACATAGGGTTCGTGGTAGGCATGTGGAGATACCGTCGCGGTGCTAATCCTCTTTTGAGGGCCCCAATTTTTCTATATTATTATTCCCTGATTTTGTTCTACACCAATGGCTGGCTTTGCCTACAGCTTAGGTTTTCCTCCTCGATGACGCTCTGCTCGTACATCAAGGAGTACGGCCACGCTCTGGCAGTGCAAGGTGCAGGCTTGCGTCTGCCAATTGAAGCTCCCTCTGGCGCTAGCGTCGGCGTGCCTGACATGAACCTTCCCAGCATGACCGCAAAGTCCACGATGCAACGCGCTGCTTGGCATCGAGGAATAAGCTTCTGGTTGGACAGCATCACCGTTGCAACGAGGTATATGCCACCACTGTCTCGGGCGGAGGCCCGCGGGCCACAGTCTGTACCACCATGAGTCAACGTACGAGAAAACACCGAGACGCTTGGATGGCAACTTCCATTTCTTTGTATGCCACATGGTGCTTTATTATTAGCCGTGGTGCTTTATTATTTAAAACCGAGACATGGTGCCTTCAGTCTAAAAAGCGTTTTGGAGGAGAAAAGTGCCATAATTTGGTTTGGTGAGTTGACATTTTGGTGACGTACACTAGTGAGATCGCTGGACCTTGAGGGGCTCTCAAATCTCAATGCTATGGGTTTAATGTTTGAAGTTTTACTGTCTCTGCTTCCACACGAAGCCCGCTCCTTTACGGCGTCATTGCATTCACTTCCATGCTCCAGCACCATCGCGTGCGTGTCCCAACTTGAGTATCCTGTGCATAGCCACACGTGTGGCTGGCGCCGTTTCTTCTCCATATGCACTTCCATATGCACTTTACTCTCTAATCGCACTCAACGCATTGACGAGCGTGCTTAGTTGCCGAGGATTGTTAGAACTGATCCTGTTATTAGTGCTAGGACTAGGTGAGATCAGATCATGCTTAATTTGTTTTGTTTTGAGTTGTGCGTGTAATTGATTTACCCGCCAGAAAGGTGTGGCAGTCTACACACACAGATCAGATAAGGTGTGTATACAAGATGATGGCCATGTTTAGGGCTCGTTTGATTCAAAGGAATCTCATAGAAATTTTGCAGCATTTTGATTTTGAGGAATTTTTTCTATATATGTGTAACGTTTGATTCATAGGATTTTACACTTAGGAATTTTTTTCATAAGATTGCATTGCACTATGTTTTGGAGGAAACTATCTATCCACCTCATCTCATGTTACAATTCCTTTGCATTTTCTATGAATCAAACACTTCTTGAAGAAAAATTCCCGTAGGTTCGAAATCTTGTAGGGATAGGCTATTAGTTAGGAATAATGCCACCAGAAATGGTCAAAGGAGGATAAGGTCTGGCTAAGAGGTGTTAGCTCGAGCACAAAAATTCTTTTCGTATGTACCACGTGTTACTCATCTTTCTTCTTCTCCTGTACACAATATATGTGTGATGATTTTTTAGCACAGCCAACAATGACGCCTATGTGGGAGAAACTAGCACTGATCTCGCTGGTTCTGATTAGTTTGTACGTTCATGTGTAGGGACTGATAGTCTTGCATAGCTGCATGCCACCGAACAGTCATCGTAGTCAGTGAAAAGAAAGGTCTGTAGCACACAGTCGTGGCGGTGCAGTCGGGAGACTGATGTGGCCAGCAATGTGGCGTCACTGAATTACCTCATCTTGATTCACAGAGCCCGCCAAGCGTCTACGTCGACTTGCGACCCTCAGGAGTTATGCGCCACAGCCTCGGACCATTCCCATCCTTCAGTAAACCACCATACTACTTCACCCCTTAACCGTTGCTACCACTCTCCTGATGCCTACCATTCCCATCAAGTGGCTACACCGACATGTTAGCAGCAAGCGAAAAGGAGAAAGAGATGAACAGCAAATCAACAAGTTCTAGTTGTTCCTCCAACGCTGTGGAAATAACATGTGAAGAACTTGTTGGAAAGGGAAGCTATGTATATGCATACTCGGTACTGCAACTTTAGGAGTAAAATTTATGTACTATATTAAAGGCGGTCGGGAGATTTGGTGAGATGGATAGCATCGATCGCTATAATATTGTGCAGAGAGTTATTCTTGTTGTCTGTTAGTAGTTAAGATGAAATTACACATGATGGCACTCCCTAAAAAAAGAAGAAGATCAAGCTACACGTGAGCAACGGGAGAGGACCCGGTAAGATTCAGACATTAATTTTGTTCTGTCTATACTTCTTGTGATATGCATACCTTTCTTGAGGTGTGCTTTGGTCCCCCACCCCTAAACTTAAGCTACATGGGCCTGTTATTTTTTGACCGGTCGAAACCCATATCGAGATCACATATATCTCTGTATATGTGTACTCGGTCGAACTGGATATAATCCACATTCCGATCGGCCGATCTCACCTCCTATTATCGCGATCTATGTCTTTGTATGCCATATTTTTAATTTTTTTGTTGTTTTTATATAACTTCTGATTTTTGCCTTTCGCAGACACATGAGCATATGTATATGGTGAGTATATGGTGATTATACGTCTAAGAGGACCATATGGAGTTCGGGTGGGTTTGTACGATTCTCTAAACAACCGGGTCGAGTTTTTGTTTGTCAAAATTTGAAAGAGGGGGAGGGGGTGGGGGACCGAAGCAAGGTTCTTTTTATGAAAAACGCCCGGCTTTATAAATAAAGCCCCATGGGACCAAGTGCGATACAAGAGATCATCGACGGGACAAGTCAGGATAAGCACACCAGAACAAACTGGTTGAAAAAGGTTCAAGCCAACACTCTGATAAGCAAACAAGGGGTTGGACTACCGATAAGGCAGCATTAGGCAGCATTAGGCAGTGCTTACGATGCAGCCAGAGTCGATATTCCGGGGCAGCTCCATGATCTTGGACCTGATGGCCTCAATAACGGAAGAGATATAGCATCCCACTCCCTTCCCCGACTCAGAGGCCTCCAAATCTGGAGATAAAAAATGATTTTATACAACCCGTGAGTTGGTGAGGAAATAAATCTTCTCTCAATAAGGTCTTTGTTACTAATATTTCAGAGCGCCCATGCATTGCCGCAAAGGCCAGCCAAATCATACGCCTCGAGAGAGCAGAGATGCCTTGCAGGAGAGCGAAGAACTGGGGGAAGGATCTGGGGCCGACGTGCAACCCAGAGTCTGGCGAAAACCGGCCCAGAACAAGGAAGGATGGTTGCAAGAGAATAAGATGTGGTTTTGGTCTTCTGGATGGCGACGGAGTGGGCAAAGGTCATCACCATGGTCACACCGTTTCTGAACCTGATCCCCGCTGGGGGCCAACCTCTCGTTCTCTGCCACAAGAAGTGCTTAATTTTGAGTGGAATAAAAAATCTTCAACAGATCTTTTGCAATGGAAAACCGGCGCTCCTCTCTCGAAACAAGCTTTACGCCCCGCTATATTAACGGAAAGCTATCGGGATATCTCTGTGTAGGCCGTTGCCCACCCATCCACCCCCTAGGTTCATCCATGCTAGGCAGAGATATCGAGCAGGGTGTTAGGTGTATTCTGCCTCACTTGACAGGCTACGAGAATAATAAAAGAGAAGAGTTGATAAAGAAGCATGTAACTCATAGATACCTGCTTCTTATCAGTTTTCTCTAATTATAACAAATGATTATGCGTGTGTATATGTGTTCTAAACCTCTAATGCAATTAAGTCTTGAACAAAAAATTTGGATGCTTTTCAGTCGTCTTATATCATACGACCTTAAAGATAGCATAATTGTTTTTTCCTGGTCACAAGTTATTTCAGTACCTCCTCTTCCCCGGAATTGAAAAGAAACCTGTAGTAGCAGTAGGCATCCCCTTGAAGCTTGTACGATGTTCACCCTTACTCCCTTGTCTCGCTTTGAGTCAAGGGCAAAATGGAGTTCGACTTCTTTTCGAGAAAGGGCAAAACCTTTCCTTCCCATCGCATTGACATGGCATAACAACGTTCCCCCCAGTTTTCCTTGAGCTCAGCTGAGGCTGAAAAAGTTGTTAATTTCAAAAGAAAATAGAGTGAAGCGAGCTTCATACGTGATACCTCCTCTCCTACACCAGCGCGCATATCTACACTTTCTCCGGTTTTGCTATTAACAAGTCGGATACAAGAATTAGGTCGATGTGTTCAACATGTATGCTTTCTTGAGTAGTCGCTAGCTGACCCCGTACACCTAGGGTCGAGGATCCCATGGAAGGGGATCCTCGAAATAGGCTTTCGCCCCGCTTTATAAATAAAGGCACACACGGGGCGATTCTATCGATACAGAGGCCGGGGTAATCCCCATTTCGAAAAAAAACACGGGGCGATTCTGATGGACCGGATTCTGAACAGCTCAATGCGAACGTCGAAGCTGGTGACAGTTTGAAGGAGTAACAGTGGCATATATCTTTGGTGTTTCAGTTTAGCTCGCTGTCACTTAGTTCATGTAATGATCCTGGGGATTGTAACACATTTTTCCTTTTGCTGTCGGAAGGAGTAACCGTGATATATATCTAGCTTTCCTTTTCAGAATAATTGCTGGCGTTGCGCAAACAGGTTGTACCGAATTCATGCTGAAAATGCAATGGAACTGAGGAGGTGCCTCCCTATTTGTCTAAAATATCAATGAACTTGTGAATGCACCGAACTGTTTGTCTGTGGCAACTGATAACCATTAATAAAGTCTTGGATACACGCTGTTTTTTGCAGATGGCCTGACATATGCAAACTATGTCTATTTGTAGGCCATGACATCTGAGCATTGATTCTTCATCCAATGGAACCTGAGTGAGCAGTTTCTTAGACTTGCAAATCGATTCATTCAAAATAACATTTGTCAGATGGCATTAAAAACTCTTAGGAGGTTAGTTGAGCTTCTTAAAATTTCTCAAGTGAAATATGATCTCTCTTTCACACGCTATTTTTGTTAGTCACTTCATCTATAGTCAACGCAACAATTAATGTTAGCCTCTTCATCACTACTACTCCATGGCAATACTGCATTGCACACATATATATAACCTTAACATGTGTTGTCTCCTCTTCCAATGTCAAACAAACAACAAGCTTACATGCATGCACACATAGATATAATTTGCAAATTTTGCTCAGTTCTTTAAATTCATATTTTCACCGCCTTGCTAGCTAATTATTTGTGTTTGGCATGGGAGGTACTGGGACGCACAAAGGTGTCATTCCCACATTTTCTTCAAGGTCCACTGCTACGCGTGGTTCTTGTTGTGGACAATGTGATTCTTGTAAGAAGTACGTAGTTCCTATAATCCAAAGGATGATGCTGTCCTACAACGTGGGTAGATTCAACTAGAGACTGGAAAAATAAAATTTGATCTACAATTTGTGGAGATAGCACAACAATATATGTGTCATCAATTATTTTATGGGCTTGCATTGGACACTGAAATATAAAAACCTATCTACGGTCCGTCGCAAAGCAGAACAGTTTGTTCTTTGTTAGTTATCTGTAGCAAAGGCCAGAAATTAACGAAACAAGTAACAACACTTATCCAATTATCCTCAAGGACGTTTCCCCTTCAGCTTCCAACTAATGTTGCACGGATCAGCTACTGCCAGTTTACTAGATCTGTACCTTACCTTTCTCCACAAAAGCGATGGAGGACGGCAACGTTTCAGTGGTCCGAAACCTCACATTTTTTTATTTTTTTTGTTGCAAAACGAAACCTCACAAAATTGATGTGTCGTAAGTATTCGCATGCTGCTTGGTGGATGCACTTACAAATTCCTGCTGCCCCTGCAACATTTTGTATTCATCGATCACCTGTACAAGAAAAACGCTTAGGCCCCGTTTGGACATAATAGAAATTTACCACCGGTTAACGCATTACTAGGGTATTTTACTTGATCCGCAAAAGACGGTAAGTGCAATGGTAAATCGTTTCCGGTCCTAGACAATAGTTTGGATAGAAAGGAATGAACATTACGCAGCACCTGGCTACGGGTAGTCAGGGCAGGAATGCGAACGGGACGGCAATGGATGTGCTCATGACCTCAACGACAGCAGGGCGTTATCCCACTGGAGTAGTATCATTTCCCATAATTTTATTAATGTCTTGTCTGGTTGGCTGTGACTAGCCGTGAATTTTATGGCCTACACAACAAAAGAATAAATGAAACTTTGTATTTCTTTGAATAGTGCAAATCCAGTCCTTATTTTGTTACTCGGACATTTTCTATTTTAGTTTGCATGAATGCATTCTCTACACATGATCTCCGCAGCATATTTATTATTAGTAGTATTATTCTGATTTTAATGTTAAAAACAGATTCTCCGCACTCGGGTTCACCAAATCCACATCGTTATGTTTGTGTCTACAAGCTTCTTTTGTGGTGTAGCAGCTCTAGATGAACTGTGATAAACGATTAGTGAGCGCTTCCCTTGGTGTGAAATTTATTGCTTCGGTAGTCTCTTGGCTTATGTGTTATTGTTCTACAGTTTCTGATGCTACAATCTTGTTAATTTTTTTTGGAAAAGAGTATATATTAATATCATAGGGATACCAATACACTCAGTATCTGCAACAACGCATGCCCTAAAGGCCCTACGGATGCACACAGCCCAGAAAAAAAGAAAAAAAATTATAAAAAAGAAAATTCCCGCTACAGAGAACTAATCCTCAAAGCAACGGCACTGACACCATAAGAACAACACCAGTAGTTCTCCACTCCAATAACAACGCCTTTAAAAAGGAAACAGTACCCAAGCGCCGTCGTTGCCCGATCAAAGATCATAGGTTTTCACCTTGAAGGAAGTCCTCGCTCAAAAAGCAATGCCTTCAACAAGGTCATTGCCAAGCACAACCAGTTAAGGCCAGACCTTGGATTTTCACCCTACAAGGTAAGACTGGAAAGTCCTCTGTGTTGTCTTCCCGCACCAACAGTCGCTGTAACGAGTTCCAGATCACGCAGCCAGATCTCCGTCGCCACAAGAACTAAAATCAGCATCGCTACCCTCATATTTCCGCTTTCATGACATTCTCCGCATCTGACTTCACCATGACTCTAAGAATGACACTTGGTGGGAACAAACAACAGAGCTTCGCAACGCTCCCGCTGAAACCAAACGGCCAGAAAAACAAGGTGCGCACGACCGAATACCATCCGATCCAGCAATCTTCAGGCATGATACGCCCATGGGAGTTCGCCGGCGGAGCCTTCCGAAACCCGCCTCTCCAGACCAGATCAACGAGGACAGACATCAAGCAGACCTTCATAATCGTGTGAAAGAACCAAAGGACCACCTCCTTTATTAGATCCGACACAACGATCCCCACACCGCCGGCCGGTTTCCAGAGAACGGATCGAGCAGACCGACCATCGGTGCCGATGAGCACATGCAGCCAGCGCGCGAGGAGGACCGCTCGAGCTCGCCGGGGAGAGGGCCAGGCCACGGCATGCCGCCGCACCACCTCCCCCATGGTCAGGCCAGCCCCTGCCAGCCCGCATGGCGCCGCCGCAGAGAGGCGCCGCGCCCCAAGCCTCCTCCTCCCACTCTGTCCGCCGCTGCGCCGAGCTGCCACCGCCGAACCCCTCCCTGCGCAGCCCTACAATCTTGTTAATGGCTCGTTGATATTATAGTCTATGTGCTTCCGGTCGTTCTTTTGGATTTGATTTCATACATATTGAAGTGCCACTCGATCAGGATGAGCGAATAGATGAGAAGAATCAGTTGAATGTCTCCTGATGACGCGAGAGCTAAACAGCTTGGTGCCCTATTTGCTAGTACTGGTTCTTATGAACGAGTTAGTGCTTCCAGCTTCTATTTAATATAATCATGGAGATTTAAGTGTGCATCAGTCGCCGTAATGTTTTTTCATGAGTGAAAGTAGCATTAGAGCATGTCTAACAGACCCTTTAAAAGGGCCAAACCCGTATAATAACCGCCGGAATACGGGTTTGAGCTCCACCCGGCCGTCTAGCAGGCCCCGTAAAAACGCCCCCCGCTCCGATTTTTGCTGTTTTGGATTACGGGGCGGGCCTTCGCCCCCTACTTGTGCGGGGTGGGAGCGGGAATAGAGGGTCAAATCAGTATCCTCCCCTCCACTGCGCGCGAACGGTTTCAGCGAAACCCAACCGCCGCCGCCGCTCGATCTCCTCCGCCCCGCCCTTCCCGGCAACGTCGCGACCGGATCCCGCTGCCATGGATCCTCTGCAAGGGCCGCCTACCGCCGGCGGTGCATCTCCAACGGCCGCGGTGGTTGATGTCCCCGTCGGAGGTCCGCCCAACGCTGGCGATGCATCTCCAACGGCCATGATCTCCGCCACCATCCCGTCGAAGAGGAAGAGGATTCCGAAGCAATTCTTCGAAGCCCCTTTGGCGGCCGCAGCTCCGCCGGCCGCAGCCCCGCCGGATGCCAAGAAAGGGGGCAGGATGAAGACAAAGGCGGCCGGGCCGAGGGGTGCTCCGCAGCCCAACGTGAAGACAAAGCAGGTCAGCCGCATCGGCCTCGCGCCTCCACCGTCTTCCAAGGCCACGGCTCCTCCTCCCTCCATTCTGTCTGATGCGATGCCCGCGCCGCCGCCACCCACCATGGACGTAGACAAGGTGTTCGATGTTGAGTCCACAACATCGTACATGGACATGCTCAATGAATCCGCGGTGGATTTGGACGCCGGCATCGATGGGTTCGATGGGGAGTGCAACATCGAAGAGATTGATGACGAGGAGGAGGATGAGGGTGACGAGGAGGAGGTGGTTGAGGTTGATCCGGCTGCCGCCGGTTCCTCGTCGACGCCGAAGCCACGCATGGCGAAATACAACGAGATCGAAGACGCCATCTTGGTCCGTGCTTGGAGCAAGGTGGGGATGGATGCGTGCACCGGAGTGGACCAAGGCGGCAAGCGCTATTGGCAGCGCATTGAGGATCTCTACCACCAGCTAAACCTCGCACCAAGAGCATGGCCAACATATCCTACCGCTCCCTTGAAGGCCGATGATGCGCACCGATGGCATGGACGAGGATCAGCTGGCGTGGTGGAAGGAGACCAAGGCGGACATCATGGCGAGGAAGAAGGCTGCACGTGAAGCTCGTGCTGCAAGTGCTCAAGGTGAGTCTCCGGCGAGTGGTGGCGCCGCTGGCGATGGACTCGTTGATGGTTGTTCACATTTGGGAACTTCCGTGGCTTGAACATTGCCTATGATCGCGTTGTGATGTTAAAAACTATGAATTATGCATCACATATTTTGGATGTGCTATGTTTGATCTGAAATTGTTGTGCAAATTGTTGTCTAAAATTCTGTTTTACGGGGTGGGGATACGGGTTCTGCTAGCTCGTCCGAGTTTTCGGCCGGCGAAAAGTGAATACAGGGCCCTCTAATCGCGTTTTAAGGGGCGAAAATATACGGGGCCTATTAGACATGCTCTTATTCCGAGATGGCCGAGTGGCTGAACTTTAGTCTATCTTCGTTGGGCTACTGAAATCGCTAGCCCACGAGGAGCTGGAATTGTTTGCTTCCATGTTTGAAGTTTTATTTTGTGTGGTTTACACGAGACGGTAAATTTTGAGTAGGGGCATGCTGTTCTATGAAATGACTCTTCCACCTCGTCAACATCGCTCTGTTTCTAGACAATGCTCCTTTAAGGCATTCTTTGCGCTCTCCTACAGTAACAGGCATGGACTTCTGTGTTCGGTCACTTGGGCGTCCCTGTCCATGGCCCATGGTGCACCCACGGCTGGCGCGGTTTCTTCCCTTACTAGCCATTTCAATCTCTGATTGGCGTCAATCATGCATTGATGTCCATGCATTGATCTTAAGGGAACTGATTGCGTGTGATACATACCAGTAAATCGAGTGGAGTGCTTTGGACTCGCTCGTGTCCCCCCAGTGCTGAACTATCCCCACCTGATTCACGGCGCCTGATCCGTTTCTACCCCACTTGCTACAACATGCAATCTGGCGTCGACATAGCCTTGGACCTCCATGGCTCTACTGTGCAAACGGAAAGCACCGAGGCTTCTCTGTGCGCATCGAGATTGATCGTCGCAATAACAAGCATCCCCAAGCCAGACAAGTGACCGACAATTAAGTCCGTGTTTCCGAAGAGTCAAGACTCGTGAAGCTATGAAGAGTTCAGGGCTGACTCTTGACTTACCCAAATGTCTCGTTGATGTCGCGTGGAACAGGTCCACGACAAGATCAGGCTGCCATTCCCATCCTTAAGTAAACCACTTGGTCCTTTCAGAGTTGCTACCTCTCTCCTGATGCCTACCATCCCCATCAAGTAGCTAGTTGTTCCAACCCTGGGAAATTAACATCTAAAGAGACGCTAGGAAGGGAAAGGAAGTTGTGTCTATATATGTATGGGGTATTTGAAATTACTATTTCTGTAACAAAGGCGAAATATTTCGTGAGATGAAGAGCATGGAACACATCTAATATTAGGTGTAGAGAGTTATTGATGTTGCAGCATTGAGTTAAGGTAAAAATTGCACATGTTAGCATAACGTAGAAAAAAGAAGATACTACACATGTGATTCGCTGCAACGGGACGAGGACCCAACATGATTAGGACTTGGATATGTTCTATATATAGATCTAGCTTGTGTTATCTCACTACAAAAAAAAATTGTGCACACTATGATATATTACTTTCAATGACAAAGGAAGGAAAGAAAAAGTATTTTTCTGATACATAAGCAAGCATGGTGCGAATAAAAGAACATGAAATTCAATGGAATTTAACATAATCCAAACAAGCAATCATAAGCATCTAATTTTTTTTACTATGTAACAATACAACTTTATCAGAGTATTTAGACACAGATGTCTTCTAAGGACAACGGACTAGCAATATGCACCTTCTGTTATTTGAGATGAACTTGCCCCAAAATGTGACTTCAGGTGTTATAGTTCAATGTTTCTTCTATCGGACAAGATGTAAACTTAGTAATTTGTTGGCTCGGATGATATGTTAGTGAGTCCGACTTGTGGTTTGTGTATGATCCATGATCTCCACATATTCCACTAGGTATGTAATAGTCATGTATATGATCCCTCCCATAGTTTAATCATTTACTGAACACAATTTTTTGGATCTCAAGAAATGTCATAAACTAGACCTTTGTACATTATGATACATTCTATACAAAAGTAACTAACGAGTAATTAGAAAGTTTATTTCCCCCACTTGTTTTGTTCATGAAAATACATTTTATCTTAGAAATGTTGTCGTTGGATGGATGAGGTCAAAGTTAGTATTTCAGTAAACTCAGCACTTCAATTTGCATCTTGAATTATATAATTAATTAGTCAGTCACAAGTATGGCCATGCATCGAAGGAATAATTTATCTTATATCCATCCAAAAAGAAAGGTAAAACATCAGAGAGAATCTCTTTTTACAATTAACTAATCACAACCTCTGAGTGAGTTTGTTCTCAACACATTTCTTATCGTGTACCATCTCTTTGTTAGAAATATGATATATCATTAGGACCATCTATTTATCATTTCTCACGGAGTATATATGGTAATCAATGCTTCATAAATAATCATATCTTATCATTTTACTCTAATTATTAAATGTGTGTGTGTATATATACTATTTGTCCTACACATAGTTATTGAACCAAACGTTTTGGTGATTTTTTCCCTCATATCGTATCATATTGAAGACATTACACACAAAAATAATAGCCACGTCCTCTTGCACCATAGTGCTAGTAAAACGCTCTTAAGTGATGTGGTACTTTAGGTAACGTCTAATTTCATAATTAAGCCAAGACAGATATGTAATCTCAGCCTCTGTAACAATGTATGACAAAGTATCAAGGATGCACAAAACCAACATATTGACCAATGCAAAAGCAAAGATAAAATAACATAAGCTAAGAAGACCGGTGATGTAGAAATAACTAGATTCTTGAATATAATAGGTTGTAAACACTAAATAGAGTTCGTGACTTATCTAGGTGCTAATCAAGGAATACATATTTCATATCAAAGAGATGGGCACCCCAGAGATCTTCAAAGCGCTAGTGCTAAGTAGGTATACATATGCATTACTAGATAGTCTAAGTTACTACACACTATGACTAGTGTTATTAACTACATCTATTTCAGCACGTTCAATTAATTTGGCCTCTTCATCGCTACTAGTACTAGCTAAATATCCGCGTGTTGCTACAAATTTAAATTGGTTATTTATCCATCAACCGGTTTGGTTAATTGTCCGGTAAGCTACACGAATCGGTGCTCTTTTTGGCGCGAGCGAAGCATGCCGGCACGAGCATACGCGCACAGGAATTTTTTCATGAGATTAGAGCCCGTGCTATATTTCCTGTGAAAACACACTACCGAGATCCTATGGAAATTGTTCCTACAGGATACGATCCTACTAATCAAACGTGTTCAGAAGGAAAAAATCCAAAGGAGCCTAATCCTATACAAATCCTGAAAATTTCCTTTGAATCAAAGGAGGCCAATGGATTGGCGCTGCGCTCGGCGCTGGCCGGTCCTCACGTCAAGCTTCTGATCATCCGACGAGAGAAGTAATACAAGCGAAGAACCCGTTCATGTTCATACAGAAGGTAATTTGTAGGGAATGGACCTCCCTCGCGTCCCCGAGCAGGCCAAGCCGCGGATTCGATATCTCCCCCGCGTCGCCGAGCAGGGGAACGGACCACCCCCGCGCACCTTGGCCACCGGCTCCAGCACTGCGCCCCTCGACCCCCCGCCCCTCCACCACGCTCCTCGGCGACCGCCCCTCCAGCGCGCCCCTCGCCGAGCAGGTGCAGGGGAGCAGACGGTACTTTCCATGGAGCTCTTAGACATCCCGTCGCCGCCGCTGCTCTCGCCTAGCTCTGGATAAGGTTCTGTCCGCTTCTGGATTAGTCGCCGTTTCTGGACTCGAGTCATCATTTCTGGACTAGTTGCTGGAGGGTCAGGTGTGGCGCGAGGGACACGTTCTGGACATTTTGTTGTTGCAGAGGTCGGGTGTAATTAATATCGTCTTGGTACTAATATATTCCCTTTATCAAAAAATAACAAACACAGTTAGGCACAAAATCATCTTCCTTCCATTTTGCTCCCTCCTTGTTTATCTGAGGGCTTCTAGGCCATTCTACAACTTTGTTATTATTCGTCTCTATCAGAAATAGAAGTTTCGGGTCATAAAGTTTTTGGTTATGTTCTTACTACTAAAATGACTAAAATGGTACAAAAAAATTACAGCATGAAAATGTCACCATTTCTCATTTAGTAGTAAGTGCCTAAAAATTTGAATATTTTTGCTCCATTGGAGTGTTGCAGCCATACAGAGCTCTCAATTTACCCTTGGCATGCATGGTCTCACACTAGTAGAAAACAGGCCATCCGTTCGCGCTGCTGGCACGCGTCCCGGTTCGAGCGGGCACGGGGCCCGGAGGCATGCGTCCCGGTTGGTAACGGGGCATACGTCCCGGTTGGAGCCAGCAATCGGGACTAAAGGTTTGGCCACAACCACGTGGCGTGGCACACACCTTTAGTCCCGGTTGGTGGCTCCAACCGGGACGTATGCTCCCGCCCTCTATAAATGCAATGCCCCAGCCCCCTCTGCCTCCACTCTGTTTTTTCTCTTGGTGGAAGGTGTGAGGGGTGTGCTAGTTTTTTCTCTCCTGTGCATGCATTCAAGGTGTTTGATAAAATGTTTGAGTGAATAATCCCGTTCAATTTCTCACAGAACAAAAATATAGAAGGTGTCCGAGACGCACTTGAGCTTTCTCCTCTTTATTTCCCTCGATCGAGGTTAGCAATCTTATCTTTTCTCTGTCATTGATACAATGCATGTGTCGACATGAATTGGTCATTTCACTATTTATGATGTCCTGTTTTTTGATAAACTTACTTATATGATGCAGATGAACGGTCGGGAATGGATGTACGGTGACCGGCGCGTAGCCGGGTATATGAAAGGCGTGGATAAATTTATCGGTGTGGCTATGACAAACAAAGAGAATGGTTTTATACGTTGTCCATGTGTTCAATGTCGGAACAACAAGGAGTACTCTTCCTCGAAAATCATTCGCGGCCACCTGATTATGAACGGTTTCATGCCCAACTATAATTGCTGGACCAAGTACGGGAAAAGAGGGATTATGATGGAAGATGGTGAAGAAGATGATGATAACAACTATCATCATATGTTTCCTGAATACAGTGATACTGCAATGGAAGACAATGGAGAGGAAAGAGGTGAAGAACGGGCATCAGATGAGCCGGCTGATGAACTTGGTAGGGTCATTTCTGATGCAAAGCGAGACTGTGAAACAGAAAATGAGAAGTTGAAGTTAGAGGGCATGTTAGAAGATCACAAGAAATTGTTGTACCCAAATTGTGAAGATGGCAGCACAAAGCTCGGTACCACACTGGAATTGTTGCGATGGAAGGCAGAGTGTGGTCTAACTTACTCCTCATTTGAAAAGATGCTGAAAATAATGAAGCCGAAGTTTCCAAAACATAACGAACTTCCCGAGAGTACCTACGAAGCAAAGAAGACTCTCTGTCCTCTGGGATTAGATGTGCAAAAGATACATGCATGCATTAATGACTGTATCCTCTACCGCGGTAAGGAGTATGAGAATTTAGATAAATGTCCGGTATGCAATGCGTTGCGGTATAAGATCAGACGAGATGACCCTGGTGATGTTGAGGGAGAGACCCTCCGGAAGAGGGTTCCTGCTAAGGTTATGTGGTATGCTCCTATAATACCAAGGTTGAAAATCATGTTCAGAAACAAAGAGCAAGCCAGGTTGTTGCGATGGCACAAAGAAGACCGTAAGAAAGACGGGAAGTTGAGACACCCTGCTGATGGGTCACAGTAGAGAAAAATCAAGAGAGACTTCCTAGACTTTGCAGGTGACGCAAGGAACTTATGGTTTGGTCTAAGTACGGATGGCATGAATCCTTTTGGGGAGCAGAGCTGCAGTCACAGCACCTGGCCCGTGACTCTATGTATCTACAACCTGCCTCCTTGGTTGTGCATGAAGCGTAAGTTCATTATGATGCGAGTGCTCATCCAAGGCCCGAAGCAACCGGGCAACGACATTGATGTGTACCTTAGGCCATTAGTTGAAGAACTCTTACAGTTGTGGGGCAAACTAGGTGTACGTGCGTGGGATGAGAACAAACATGGGCCATTTGATCTGCGAGGGTTGTTATTCGTAACCATCAATGATTGTCCTGCTCTTAGTAACCTTTCAGGACAGACAAACAAGGGATATAAGGCATGCACACACTGTTTAGATAAGACTGAAGGTACATATTTGCATAAATGCAAGAAGGTTATGTACCTGGCGAATCGACGATTTCTTCCGACCAATCATCCCGTAAGAAAGAAAGGCAAGCATTTCAAAGGTGAGGCGGATCACTGGAAGAAGCCTGAACTCCCTGCTGGTGATGATGTATTTGGTATGGTCAAGGACATAGAAGTAATCTTTGGAAAGGGTCCTGGCGGTCAATCAGTTCCGAACGACGTCGCTACAGGACTCGCACCCATGTGGAAGAAGAAATCTATATTTTTGGAGCTGCCATATTGGAAAGTCCTGCGTGTCCGCTCTTCAATCGACGTGATGCACGTGACGAAGAATCTTTGCGTGAACCTGCTAGGATTCCTAGGCGTGTATGGGAAGACAAAAGATACACCAGAAGCACGGGAGGACCAACAAATTATGAAAGACCCAAAGAACATGCATACACATAACAAGACAGATAAAGGGCGTCACTTAAGTCGTGCCAGCTATGCTCTTACCAAAGCAGAGAAGGAAATCTTTTTCGAAGTCCTTTACAGTATCAAGGTGCCGTCGGGCTTCTCATCTAATATAAAGGGGATAATAAATATGGCAGAGAAAAAGTTCCAAAACCTGAAGTCTCATGACTGTCACGTGATTATGACGCAGTTGCTTATGATTGCATTGAGGGGGCTTCTACCGGAAAATGTTCGAGTACCCATTGTGAAGCTGTGTGCATTCCTCAATGCAATATCTCAGAAGGTAATCAATCCAGATATTCTGCCAAGGTTACAGAAGGATGTGGTACAATGTCTTGTTAGTTTTGAATTGGTGTTCCCACCATCCTTCTTCAATATTATGACGCATCTCCTGGTTCACCTAGTGGAAGAGATTGCCATTCTCGGTCCGGTATTTCTGCACAATATGTTCCCCTTTGAGAGGTTCATGGGAGTCTTAAAGAAATATGTTCATAACCGTGCTAGACCAGAAGGAAGCATCTCCAAGGGATATGGAACAGAGGAGGTCATTGAGTTTTGTGTTGACTTTATTCCTGACCTTAAGCCGATTGGTGTTTCTGACTCGTGGCATGAGGGAAGACTAAGTGGAAAAGGCACGCTGGGAAAGAAAGCAATGATATGTAGGGACGGGGATTCTTTCACTAAAGCACACTACACAGTTCTACATAATTCCACCTTGGCAGCTCCGTATATCGAGGAACACAAGAATATTGTACGCTCCAAAAACCCGGGGAAGCCTGAATCATGGATTACAGATGAACACATGAAGTCTTTCGGTGGTTGGATGCGGACACATCTCTTGAATGACACCACTGTTGGAGATCAGCTATACTTGTTGGCCGCGTCACCATCTTCTACTGTATTGAATTTCCAAGGGTACGAAATAAATTGGAATACATTCTACACGATCGCCCAAGATAAAAAGAGCACCAACCAAAATAGTGGTGTCCGCTTTGATGCAATAGACGAGAATGGACAAAAGGACACATATTATGGTTACATAGAGGAGATATGAGAACTAGACTATGGAGTCTCTTTTAAGGTCCCTTTGTTTCGCTGCAAATGGGTCAACCTGAATGGGGAAGGGGTAAAGATAGACCAGTTGTATGGAATGACAACAGTGGATCTCAACAATCTTGGTTATAGAGATGAACCATTCGTCCTAGCCAATGATGTGTCTTAGGTTTTCTATGTGAAGGACATGTCCTCCAGACTGAAAAAAAGAAAAAAAATATGCAAACGAATACATCATATGATGAGCCTAAGCGTCACATAGTTCTTTCAGGGAAAAGAAACATCGTGGGAATCGAGGACAAGACAGACATGTCAGAAGATTATAATAAGTTTGATGAAATTCCGCCCTTCACAGTGAAAACTGACCCAAGCATTCCGTTAAGTAAAGAAGATGCTCCATGGTTACGTCTGAAGCGATCATAAGGAAGGACATATGCCAAGAAGTTCATGCTCATATTATGTAACTCTAGTTCATGTCTTTCGCGGTTTGTGGCTTCACCGAAGGATATCTTTCGCGGTTTGTGGCTTGACCGGGACTATATATAGGGGGCCTTTAGTCCCGGTTTTGTAGTCTCAATTTTTAATATTAATAAATGTCTTGAGTGTTAGTCCTGTTTTGTGGCTGGACCAGGACTATGAAGAAGTTGTCCCGATTCGTACTTGCCATTAAGATCTGATCTCCAAACGCGCGCGGTCACATATTAGGGAGTGCCTCTATGACCAGTTTCTTGGATATGCCGGAGGACTAGGATCCGACGACATCTCCCTGAAACTGGTCGTAGTGGTGTCCCTGCTCTCGAAGACCATCTTGCAGCTTGTAACTTCTCTAACTAGATCAATACACCTGGGAGCTAACTAATTTCACATATTAGGGAGTGTCTCTATGACCAGTTTCTCGGAGATGCCGGAGGACTGGGCTCCGTCGGCATCTCCCTGAAACTGGCCATAGTGGTGTCCCTGCTCTCGAAAACCATCTTGCATCTTGTAACTTCTCTAACTAGATCAATACGCCTCGGAGCTAACTAATTTCACATATTAGGGAGTGCCTCTATGACCAGTTTCTCGGAGATGCCGGAGGACTGGGCTCCGTCGGCATCTCGCTGAAACTGGCCGTAGTGGTGTCCCTGCTCTCGAAAACCATCTTGGATGCCTCAAACTGGCTGGAGGACTAGACTCGCAAGGATGCCTATTTATAGTACAAGCAGCTCAGCATAGTGTCGACACTTACGAAATAATGTCGACACTCACCCCTATTATTAGTGCTGACTCGTGTTTTGTCCCGGTTGGTGTCTCCAACCGGGACTACAGGTTCATCTTTAGTCCCAGTTGGTGACACCATCCGGGACAAGGTACACGCCGCACGACATAATGTCGACACTCACCCCTATCATTAGTGCTGCCTGGCCCAGCCTGCCGAAATCCCTCCGCGTGGTGTCGACAATGAAAATACCAGACTTGGTATATTGATCATGTTTCAAAAAAACCTTCACAAAATGACCTATCATGTTCGAGGTTTCATGGCTTTCGGTCCAAATGACCGATGTTATGTGCTGAATCACGGCATAGTTTGTGATGTTGTGCCCATATAATGCATGTGTGTGGACATTGGTATGGAGAACAATGTTGCAGGAGGAAGTTTTCCTTTTTGTCGCACGGAAAAGCCCTTTTCCATTTTCCGAGCGCAAAAAACGGGTCGTTTTGTGAAGTAACCACAAAAATGCCGTTTCAGAATGCTACCGTCCCATTTTCCTAAAATACTAGACCACCTTACATGGACTATATCCCAACCGGGACATCTCAAAACTTTTCGTCCATCCCAGGTAAAAATGACAAATGTCTGCCGAATCGATAGGAAGTGGGTCCGGTTTGTACTACAGGTACATGATCTATCGCCCGTGATTTTTTGAAAAAATCATTTTTAGACTCGCAATATGTGGTTTCTTCAGAGATCCAATGCAAGTTCTAACGATGCTCCCCCCTATCTTCATGCACACCGGTTCGACCATAGTTAGAAATTCAGATAATTCAAAACAGGCATAATAAATTCAAAAAAAATCCGAACAATGAAAATCCTTCGCGCGGTGTCATATTATGTTACATAGTTGAAAGGAAAATACCAGACTTGGTATATTGATCATGTTTCGAAAAACCCTTCGCAAAATGACCTATCATGTTCGAGGTTTCATGGCTTTCGGTCCAAATGACCGATGTTATGTGCTGAATCACGGCATAGTTTATGATGTTGTGCCCATATTATGCATGTGTATGGACATTGGTATGGAGACAATGTTGCAGGAGGAAGTTTTCCTTTTTGTCGCACGGAAAAGCCCTTTTCCATTTTCCGAGCGCAAAAAACGGGTCGTTTTGTGAAGTAACCACCAAAATACCGTTTCAGAATGCTACCGTCCCATTTTCCTAAAATACTAGACCACCTTATATGGACAATCTCCCAACCGGGACATCTCAAACCTTTTCGTCCATCCCGGATAAAAAGGACAAATGTCTGCCGAACCGGTAGAAAGTGGGTCCGGTTTGTACTACAGGTACATGATCTATCGCCCGTGACTTTTTGAAAAAAATCATTTTTAGACTCGCAATATATGGTTTCTTCAGAGATCCAATGCAAGTTCTAACGATGCTCGTCCCCTATCTTCATGCACACCGGTCCGACCATAGTTAGAAATTCAGATAATTCAAAACAGGCATAATAAATTCAAAAAAAAATCCGAACAATGAAAATCCTTCACGTGGTGTCATATTATATTACATAGTTGAAATGAAAAATACTAGACTTGGTATATTGATTATGTTTCAAAAAACCCTTCACAAAATGACCTATCATGTTCGAGGTTTCATGGCTTTCGGTCCAAATGACCGATGTTATGTGCTGAATCACGGCATAGTTTGTGATGTTGTGCCAATATTATGCATGTGTGTGGACATTGGTATGAGAACAATGTTGCAGGAGGAAGTTTTCCTTTTTATCGCACGGAAAATCCCTTTTCCATTTTTCGAGCGCAAAAAACGGGTCTTTTTTGAAGTAACCACCAAAATGCCGTTTCAGAATGCTACCGTCCCATTTTCCTAAAATACTAGACCACCTTACATGGACTATCTTCCAACCGGGACATCTCAAACCTTTTCGTCCTTCCCGGGTAAAAAAGACAAATGTCTGCCGAATCAGCAGGAAGTGGGTCCAGTTTTTCCCGCCATTTTTTTCCCGCCATTTCTTTCCGCCAGTTTTTCCCGCCGGTTCTTCCCGCCAGTTCTTCCCTCCAGTTATCTTCCTGTCATTTCTCACTATATATATATATATGTAGGATTGGCCTCCATTGTCATTGCACATCTCTAGACTCATATCTGCAACCTCATCACTCTTTCCCATGACTTCCACCGTAGCACTAACTCCCAGGGAGGCGGAGGCGCTTTGCGCCTCGAACTACCCCTGCCCGCCGGGCTACTGTGTCCCCGTCGGCTGGATGCTGTGGGCTGGAGGCGTGCCGGTTCCTCCTGTCCCTCTTGGTGTGGCGCGTCGGATGGCCATCACGAACCACTACTACTTCGAGCTCACGCCGGAGCAGCGGAGGAATCCCAGATGGCATACCGACTATTTCCCGACTTGGGAAGCATTCTTCGTGGATCGGCGTGAGAGGGCGCTCGCCAGGCATGAGGAGGACGACCCACCTCCTCCGAACTTCAACGAGGCCGGCCGTCGGCTGTGGTGGCGCGGCCGGACTCTCCAGAGCGTCATGGCCTACGACACGGCCGCCGACTCTAGCCCCCGCCTGCGCTACCCTCAAGTCCTGCCCACTCGTACTCAGCCTTCAAGGTTCAACTACGGCGACCCCGACGACGACAGCGACAACGGCCGCGACGAGTACGACGACTACAGTGCCGAGTATTACGGGTGTAGGCAAGAGCATGACTGAATCATTCCAATATTGCAAAACAAGTTCGGCCAATTGTGGCTTAATCTGGCCATGTATCTTAATTTTCAGTTCTTCTATGTAACTTTTTGTTAGTTGTGTTATGTACTTTAATTCCAGTTCTATCCTAATCAAATTTTCTTTCCGCCCATTATTTTCAGTCCTTTTTTTCCGCCCATTAATATATAAAAAATATAAGATAATTCAAATCCAAATTAAAAACAGAAAATGGTTTTGAATTACTTATTCAAATCCAAACACTTTTTATGTTTAAAGTTTTTCTAAATTCCAAATTAATATTAAAAAAATATAAGTTAATTCATTTTTAATTGTAAATGGTTCATATTTTAAATGGTTACATTAATTATTTTTTAAAACATAAAATGGTTTTGAATTATTTATTCAAATCCAAACACTTTTTATGTTTAAAGTTTTTCTAAATTCCAAATTAATATTCAAAAAATATAAGTTAATTCATTTTTAATTTTAAATGGTTCATAGTTTAAATGGTTACATTAATTATTTTTAAAAATAGAAAATGGTTTTGAATTATTATTCAAATTCAAACACTTTTTATGTTTAAAGTTTTTCTAAATTCCAAATTAATATTCAAAAAATATAAGTTAATTAATTTTTAATTTTAAATGGTTACATTAATTATTTTTTAAAAATAGAAAATGGCTTTGAATTAGTTATTCAAATCCAAACACTTTTTATGTTTAAAGTTTTTCTAAATTCCAAATTAATATTGAAAAAATATAAGTTAATTCATTTTTAATTTTAAATGGTTCATAGTTTAAATGGTTACATTAATTATTTTTAAAAACAGAAAATGGTTTCGAATTAGTTATTCAAATTCAAACACTTTTTATGTTTAAAGTTTTTCTAAATTCCAAAGTAATTATCATTTTAAAAACATTACAAATTTAAACCCCAAAATAAAAAATAAGGCGGGAACAGAGAGAAAATTCCTGAAAAAATTTGAAAATAGGGTCATATATCCCGGTTGGAGCCACCAACCGGGACTAAAGACCCCTGCGGCGCGCCAACCCTTGGTCTGCTAAAAAATTAGAGTATACGTCCCAGTTTGTGGCTCCAACCGGGACGTATAACCCTTTAGTCCTGGTTGGAGCCACCAACCGGGACTAAAGGTCCTTTGGTTATAACTGACGCGCCTCCTCTTCTTCTTCCCCATCTCACTTCTCTGCTTCTCACCGACGCGCGCACAGGAACCGCCCCCGACGCCGGCAGGCTGCCCGAGCTCGCCGCCCCCGACGCCGGCAAGCTGCCCGAGCCCACGCGTTCCGTCCGCCACCACCGCCGCCTCCGTCTGTGCGCGCCCTAGCTACTTCCCCCCGCCCGACGCCGCCGCTCGAGCTTGACGGAGGCGACGCTCCGGTGACCAAGAAGGAGCGGCGCCGCCTCTCTCTAACGCGCTGTGAGACTATACACCTCCCAGTGCCCTCCGTTTTCCTGCTTGCTTGTTGTAGCCGCCACGCGTCGTGTCCCTGCAAGCACCGCCGCCGCCTCCCGCCGTGCGCCCAGCTCCGGTGACCTTCTTCGAGCGGCGCCGCCACTTTATTGCTTACCTCGACGCGCTGCTTCGATCAAGCCTAGCCCCGTCGCCCCGCACGCCTCACAGCGCCGTCCCCGGTGACCACCCGACGGTGGCCGCCGAGATGATGTCACCCGGCGTCACGCTGACGTGGCCCACGGGCCCGCTGACCTTTGACCACCACGGTGGCTTGCTGATGTGGCCTAGGGCCCAGCACTCAGTCATAGTGGCTAGGTTCTGTCTAGGTAAAAAAAACCAACCCTTTGCTAATGTCATATTGACAGAGTAATTCAATTTTAAATGATTTAATAATTCCAGAAATTGATATAAACTTGTAAATTAAATATCTTTTTATTTATAAGTCAGAAAAATACAAATAATATATCAAATTGTTCAGAAAAATGAAACCTATCTATTTAACCTATAATCATGCATTGTTCAACAACTTAAATGACAAGTATAATTAGAAGAACAAATGCACCCCTCTCATATGTTCCGGAGTTTCCCCGAGTTAGGGTTTTCACCCCTCCGAACCCCGATTAAATCGTCGAGTATGTCTTAGGGTTACATTCCAATGCAAATTAACTTGTCATATCATCATACTTGCTTGAGCATTGCATCGATGCCATGTGTTAATTGTTTCCCTTTCTTTTTGGTGTTTGGATTATTAGGTTTATTATTAGTTAGGTATTATTAGGTTTATTAATTAGTTTGGTATTATTGGTCTTAGGCCCCACTGGTCAGTCACTGTGGGTAGCCCCAGACCCGATTCACATTGTCAAGCAACTTAAAAGCCCTATCTTAGATAAGGAATCATTAATACTCCTTAGGTGCATGTGGGTTCGACGATGTGCCTTCGCCAGGGCATTCCGAACCCTCTTAAATCGATTCCAATATGATATTTTGTTAGTATCTAGTGTTACCTATCTGCTGGATAGTTTCCCTTTTGTAGCCTTATACTCATGTTCCCCTCTCATATGCATCCGAGGTTTCTACGAACTAGGTTTTAGACCCTTCGGAACTCTGGAATATTGATTTTAGTTGATTTTAGCTAGAGTTACCTATCTACTACACAGTTTCCTTTTTGTAGCTAGGTTTATGGTTTAGGGTTTCTCTTCATTTTTATTATTGTGTATGTATATATTAGGGTTTCTCTTAATTAGGGTTTATATCTCTCAACACCGTACCTAACTTTCTCCCTTAGCCGCTTTGACTTATTCGTTTTTCTACCTATGGAGAAAATATGGACGCACACGTCAGAGACGAAGAAAAGGAAGAGTTGATCCAAGGTGTGATCCGCGGGGAAGAAAATTTAGACGTATCAACGTTTCTGAACAACTCCGGTGAGGGTGATCCTCTTTTTACCGGAATAGATGACTTGTTTGAGGTTGAAGGTGTTGCCTTCCGCGAGGGAGAAGGCGATGCCTTGTGTAATCGAGAAGACGACCGCTCCGGCGAGGTGCATGTAATATAATTAATTCATTAATTAATCATCTGCTATCTATATAGAAATAGTAACGACGATCTTTCTTCTTTTAGCCCTCTGGATCGAAAAAATCTACTGAAAAGAGCAGACGAGGCCCAACCAAAAAGTTGCAAGACCATGAGAGGTTGAGGATCAAAGATGTCACTGAAGACGGCAAACCAACGGCTCCCGAAGTTGTCGCAAACAAATTTGTGGCACAATGTGGAGTAATCGTTAGGGACTTAATCCCGATCACCATTAGAAATTGGAATAGGCCTGCTAATGCAGATGAAGAGGGAACATGTTTATTTGTATCTAACCACGCCAAAGATTTACTGTGGAAGAGACTCATGGTTAATTTCAAACTACCGAAGATAGAGCTGGATCCAAATGCGGAGGATCCAGTTGAGGACGCCTTAGAACATGGGAGAGCCATGGAGGCTAAGGTCAGGGAGTGGGCTTTGAAGAAGATGGCCCAGTGTTTCACCAACTGGAAGAAAAGATTGCACCTTCACTATGTCGTGAAAGAGAAGACTCCCGATTTCAAGAATATTCAGTTTGAGAAGATAAAACCATTCTGGGCTGAGTTTGTGGAATACAAGACATCAGAAAAAGCTTAGAAAATGTCTGCAACGAATAAGCTGAATGCTGCTAACAAGAAGTATCACCATACTATGGGGCAAGGTGGCTACAGGGCTGGCATTCCTAATTGGGAGAAACTTGAGAATGAACTGCGTGCTAAAAAGATCACCCCAGAGACAGACGATTGGGTAGAACGTGCAAGGAATTGGTTTTACGGGCATGGGGGCACGTTGGACTCGGAAGGGATGTGTATATATAACATATGACATAAAGAAGACCCCTTGCCAATCGAGAGGATGAAAAAAGCAGTAAAGGTTGTTAAAGATGGGGAGTTCATTCCCGATAGAGAGAATGATGAGCTCACACTCGCCCTTGGAAATAAGGAGCATGATGGAAGAACATGAGGCACAAGAGGCTCCCAACCATGGAGGACTGGGTTTCCCGAAGAGAGGAAGAAATATCCTGATAGAAGCCGTCAGAGGAGAAAAGACAGGGCGGAAGTTGAAGCGGATAGTCAGAAAGAGCGAATGCGTATAATTGAAGAACGAATAAAGCAACAACAAGATGAAATTAATGCACTTAAAGAGCAAAGTACTACCGGCCCATCTGAGCAGCACACTCCATTCGATGCTACCGGCCTATCGAATAATCGAAAAAGCAGTGTGGCTTCCACCAAGGTCCTGGGTGATGACAATGGCGATGACGATGGTGCATCGACGATGGCTCCTGTTGGCTACCTAGTGGATGATATCACAGAGATGACACACTGCGAGCTACATGTCAAAGTTGTGAACATATCAATGAAGGTGGCGGTCGGCTATGCCTTACCAATTGGACCCACACCAACTTACCACTGTCGTCCGGTTCCAGAGGGCTACGCTGTTGTCGGGATGGATGAAATCATGCCCACCTTTGAAGTTTTGGATCTTGACTACCCTGCAGGTGAAGGGGATGTGACTGTACCAGGAGACGCAAAAAAGGTCACCATTCTATGGCCGAAGGAATGTATCGTCCTTCGAAATCACACGCCAAGGCCATCTTCGCTGCCGCCTCACCCGTCTCCAGCGAGGTCGTCGCCACCGCGGCAGCCGTCTTCGTCGCCTCACCCGGCTCCGTCGCCTCACCAATCTCCGACGCAGCCATCGCCACGGGAGCCATCGCCGGCGCCTCAGGATAAAAAGCGTAAGCGTACCGCTACTCTGCGTCGTGGTAAGCGATCGCCGAAACGTAAACAAGAGCCTCTTCCAAAAGTACCAAAGGTTCCTCCCAAGAGAGCTTATGACTGTACTGAAGAGGAGACTGCGGCGATCGTTGATGCAAAAATGACAGCGTTTTTCGCTAAGCTGAGGTGGCGAAAGAGCCAGAGTTCCCCAGCACCAAAGAAGAAAAAGCCAAAGTGTTGAAAATGCTAAAGACTCTTCATCAACCCGAGCCAAAGCTGTCATCAGACTATGAGCGTTCTATTCTCAAGTCACATGCGGCACAAAAAGCCTCGAAGAGCAGTACTGATGCAAGCGAGAAATCTGTTGCCCAGCTCGGAGAACAAGCAAAACAGTCTTGCGCCCCTCTCAAGTTGATTTACCAAACCAATGTGGGGTCGAGCAAATATGGGGCCGAAGAGCAGTATGATCCAGAGGTAGTTGCACAATACGGAGAAGCTGCCGCTGCTCAAGGTATAAGTATTGCCCAGTACTTATCCTAGTTAGAGTTCTTCTCCGTGAGTGAAGTAACATACAAATACCAGTACGACAAACCTCTCGTCAAACCTGAGGAGATAAACAATATTCCAACAAAAATGCGAAGATTGCATAACTGGTACATGCATGCCACAAAGGCCGGGGCTAACTGGATAGTGATGAGGGTTACAAAAAAGCATCATGGGAAAGAAAAGGATGACATGATATCCATTGAATTTGATTAACTATTTCAATTATTTAATCAAGACGCCTTGGACAAATCGATCATCAGTGCCTATTGTCTGTAAATACTAATTCTGTAATTAATTTAGTCTCCAACTATCTCACCTTATTTATTGCATGTATATAATCATACTGTAATATGCAGAATGAAGATTCTCGAATGCAGCAGAGGACAAATCTATGACATTGGCTTCATTGACCCATATTGGGTTCCTGAAGCTAATCTCAAAACAAGCCCCCAGGATACGGAGGATAATATAGTACACGCGTTAAGGTTTCAAGAAACCAGAAGGGAAATACTTTTTCTTTACAACTTCGAATGAGTGTTATTGTCTTCTATACACTTTCTATTTCACTTACTCGATGTTAAGTATATAATTGATTAGTTATGCATTCGCAGCTTTCACTATATTATGTTAATCATTCAACTTGACAAAGGGCGTGTACTAGTCATGGACTCGAAACATAAACCCCTTAAGACGTGGAAGGACATGCAGATGCTTCTCCAGCGGTAATTCTAATCATTACGACACTATATCGACAACAAGGCTAGGGGTGTTTGGAAAAAGGAGCTTACATTTCAACCACTAGATGTAAGAACCACTAGCTATATCCGCGCATCTCTTTGATTCTAGTTTTGATACAGTTATTATCATGCTTGATTATTAATTTGATTGAACTCTGTTCTCGTAAAGTGCCTGACGCAGGGATCAGGTAACAATCTATGTGGATACTATGTTTGCGAGTTCATCCGGCAGACGTGCGATGAGAAGGGAAGAAATTTAGAGCAACTCCACGTACGTAAACAATTTCTATAGTTTTTAATTACAATCAAATTATGTTTAATTTTATTCATATAGACTGACTCCTTTTTTAAATCAGATCGAACGTCTACGGGACGGTCTTCTGCCAAAGGATCGCGTACGAGCAATTCAGAAGGAATTGGCGGGATTCTTGGATGCAGAAGTTTTAAACCCAAAAGGGGAATACTATCCGGCTGTGTACAGACAATAGGGAATGTAAAAATAGCAACTTTTGTATGTAGTGCATGAACTCGATCCGTGTATTGAATGTAATATTGTCATGATGATCTTGTGTAATATAACGGTTCCTTCATTGATAAGTGCAAAACACTAAATAAATAATAAAACAACCTAAATGAATTCTCTGCCGCGGCACAAAAAGTGGCGAAAATGCTGCCGCGGTAACAAAATGTGCCAAAATGAATTCTCTGCCGCGGCAGAAGGTTATTTGTCCCGGTTCGTGTTACGAACCCGGACTAATGCTTCACCCCCTCGCCCTCTGTCGCTGCCACGTGTGCACCCATTTGTCCCGGTTGGTAGGGCAACCGGGACTAAAGGTTAGGGCTTTAGTCCTGATTGCTCCGTCCCGGTTGGGCAACCGGGACTAATGCCCCTTACCAACCGGGACGCATGACACGTTTTCTACCAGTGTCACCTAAATTATGACCTGTAAAAGGTTTGTTGCACCACAAAAGCAAGACAATCCCTCCTAAAATATTTCTCCTTAATTACCATAATAATATTTCTCCTTTTTACTATCAGTTCCTCATTTCCCCAAATCAACAATATTTCAGCTAAATAAGTCAACCATTTTCACGAGCCCTCGGCTTCGCCTATCTCCCTACCAGTTGCAAGTTGCAACTGCTCCCTCAGTCCCAACTACACCTTTCCATGGCTGCAAGGAGCTCTTGTGCCATCGACATGTAAATGGAAGACACCTCCACCGACAACAAGCTATACTCAGGAATGACGCCGAGGATGCACGTGACATGTACAAGGACATCATTTTGTGCATGATGATTCGCTAGATGGATACAAGGACACCGCACATGAGGTTGCCTTGAAAGTCTCTCGCTCGTTGGCATACACTATGCGGCCGTACCAGTCTGTGAACGACATCACATGATGTGCATGGCATTTTCCACGATGCCCTCCGTTCCACCACTGGTCGCCCTTTTTACCCTCAGAAATCAGAGTAGAAACGTAGGACAATATACCCATGGACCGTAGGAAAGGATGCAGGTCTACCGGACATCAAGAGAGTTAATTAGAAGGTTTGAGTGTTCATTAGATCTTTGTGTGCGTGGTGGATATTCTACCAAAAAACAAATGTCTCAAGGTTTCACCCCCATCATGGCATGGCCATCGTAGTCTACTCTATATAGCTAGTGGTACTCAGGTGCAGATCTGGTCTTCTTCCTCAACAATGTTGGGATGGATAGCGGTTTGGCACTATGTCACGTGTGAGATGTGCCCTAGTCTAATGTGCATTTGATTATCTTATGGTACCACATTTTTAGTTTGACGGTATGTGGATCTACAAAACCATGAAGTTAGTCTAGCTTTTGCATGTTTTGCTTCATCTCATTTCTGCAGAAATGGGAGGAAGTCCAATTACGAAGAATGAATCTTGGAATTATCATGGAGGGACTTTGCTGCTGCTTCATTTTATTGAACATCTTAAATATTTGTTTTCACTCAACTAGTCTCATTCTAATCTATTTTATTTACTGAATAATAGTAGGAAAAACATTGTTCAAAATGAAGAACGGCAACCAACCTTTTAGGAAACAATTTCTCTACCATTTTTTAAAAGTTTGTATCCTTCAGTCCATTGTGTGTATTAATTTGTTTAATTAGAAGGAAATATTATAATTTAGATGATGTGGATCCACCTAGTGCCTTGAAAACTCCCTTATATTGCTTTTAGTAAATAATAGATAAGGAGCAAAAAAAGTTAAATTCTCCCTTTGATTTTCTACAACCAAGATAAATGCAAGAAAATTGTGTGCACATACACTCCCTTCACATCAGGAAAGCTTGTCATTTTGAGCATTGACGCGGTCTCCAAGATGTAATTTTTGAGCACTAATTTTAGTAGTAATATATGGTAAAAACAAAAAACAATTGTTAGGTTCTTGAAGTATTTACTGTGAAAGAAAATGTATGCAAATGATAAATAGGTAAAACAATATCCTTAGTCTCAAGCATGTCCAAAATGTCAATAATTGGTGATATGCTGGGAGTACCAAGGACAGTGAGTTGTTGCTCATTGGATTCATTAACTATAAGACCTATATAAATAAATTAATAATAAAGTTCCTTTTCAAATTATGTTTAGAGAGACAATTTGTTAATCATGAAGAAGTTCCGTTTCTAGTGATTTCTCTTACCCGGTTTCAAATTATTTGCTCGTTCTGTATGTAAGAATAGAAGCATTTCAAACCATGCATGAAATATTTTATCAACTTTTATGTGTGTCTCGTTGTATACTTATACATTTTTTTCGTGAAAAGCATACGAGCCGCAAATCTATGTAGCTACGAGCCTCAAATCCAACACACCGTCGCCGTCACCTGCACCACGCAACGGGCATCCGCTTAATATCCCCACCGCCTCGGCTAGCTCGCTATACCTTCCAGCGTTAAGTCATAGCCTCTGACCCGTGTCTTTTTTGCGCTGGCTAGGTATGATCAACCTCAACTCGACGTGCCTTCATCGTGCAGCTAAAAAGCTGGCGGCAGCGTCGGCACCAAGTCGGGAAGGTACCAAAGAGCGCGCGGCTAACCCTTCGGTTGTATGAAAAGCGCAGAAGATGAGATCATAGATCAGGTAGCCCACGAGTTGGCCAACCCGTGGTGAACAATGGTTCCTCGGGGCCATGGCATCTAAGGAAAAATGGTCGACATCCGACCCAGCGCAACGCACCAGCACGACCCATCCTACCCTCAAGTAAACCCGAAGAGCCCTTCAATGTTTTTACCTCTCTCCTGATGCCTACCATCCCCATACCCAGTGTCTAGGCTAAGAGTTAGTGAGCTACAAGGAGAAACAACGGAAGAACAACAAATGAACCGGTGCTACTTCTTCCAACGCTGGGAAATTATAAAATCTCAAAAATACGTAGGGAAGGGATGGGATGCTGTGTATATATGTATGCGGTAGTTCAAACCTAAAATCTCTGAAATAAAGGAGACATATTTGATGATATATATGAAGAGCATGGATCACCTATAGTATTAGGTGCAGAGAGTTATTCTTATTAGTTGCAGGTTAGAGTTAAGATGAAACTTGGCACTCCCTAAAAAAATGAAATTAAATAGGTTTGCACTCCTTCAGAAGAAGAAGATGAAACTACACATGTAACGCTGCAGCGGGAAGAGGACCCAGCTGGAAGAGGACACATGTTCTCTAATGATTTTTCTAGCCCAACTTCAAATAATTTCCGCTTGCTATACGTAAGATTGGAAGAGTTTTGGACAATGCAAACTTTTTTATCTTTCTGAGTAATCCTTAATATATTTTGACATTTTTTTCGCAAGGGAAGAATCCTTATCTTTTCCGCATCTATGAATTTATGTTAGGATTATACAAGCAATATCTGAATCAAATGCATTCATCCGTGTAAAGAATTAACTTTTTGGAACTCGTAGTATTATTTTCATGTGATCTCATTATATTTGCTTAGGGCATCTCAATATGTATTTATTGGGATCGTCTCCATGTAGAAATACGAGTAAAACTAAGGGAGGGATGGACTCCACAAAACCATTGCGGAATTAGCCCCTCCCACAAAATTGGAGCCACTAGGTCCATTGGATCATCCCCAAACGAGCATGGGAAGCGTTATTGCTAGCACCTCGCTAATTTTTGTGGGTCGACCCAATCAATGCAGTGTAGGCACACCATAGTCCATTCAAACTCAATTCGTCGAAAATTGGACCATTGTGGCTTGTCGTTTCATTAATTTAGGTTGAGAAAGGAGTTCACAAGTTATGCTTCAAATATTGGCCTAGCCAACCTCCATAGGAAACGCAAAGGATTACTCCTCCCTAAAACGTACCAGATCCATTCCTATTTCTACCTCTCTCCGAATGCCAGCCATTCCCATCCAGTGTCTAGGCTCTAGAGTTACCAAGCGAAAAAGGAGAAACAGAAGAATGGAGGTCTAATTAACATCTCAAAAATACGTTGGGAAGGGAGGGGAGGCTATGTATATACTTATGCAATAGTTCAGCCTTAAAATCTGTGTAATAAAAGTGGGAGATTTGAGGATATGGAGAGCATGGATCACGTATAATATTAGTTGTAGGGAGTTATTCAAGGTTGCGAGTCATCCTAGGTTTTGTTGATCCGGCGCTGTCGGCATTCGTTTCTCTTTTCTTTCTCTTATTTTTCTTTTAGGCTTAGTTGTGCTGTCTACCCCAGCAGTGATCTTGTTGGTGTACCAGATTGTGTTGGTTGCTATATTAATATAGCGGGCAAAAAGCCTGATTCGAGGAGTTATTCAAGTTACAAGACAGAGCATGAAACTACCCATGTTGGGATTCCCTAAAAAAATGAAAATAAACATGTTCACATTCCCTCAAAAGGACAAGATGAAACTACACATTTAACACTACAATGGGGACATGACCCAATTGTAAGATGCAGACTACGACTTTTTCCTTTTAGGACAAACATGCATACCCTACAGAGTTGTGTGTGCACACTAAGTTATAGTAATTCAAATAACAAAATAAGAAAATAAATAATAGTATTTGTAGATAAATAAGCTGACATAACGGGTATAAGAAAAATATAAACTCTAGGAAACTACCAGCACTACTGGAAAAGAGGCCTTCGGTTGACAAGTCCTTAGTTGAAGTCCACGACTCTTTAAGTTGAAAGCAAGAGAAGTGAAGTGATATGAAAGCAATGGTTCATAAGTAATTTTAATCATTATCGCATTATATCAGCCTCTTTGATTCATTTCCTAATATCAAGTAACTAATAACTTCTTTGTTCATTTTCTTTGACGAGCAGGTGTTGGACATAGTTCAGACAGAAAATACCAGCTCTATTCAAAGATGAGCTAACTTATAAAACGGTGAAGAGTTTATTGCGGCCACCGGGGACTCATTTATATGGATTCTTCATCTGCGAGTACATTCGCAAGTTGACTAATGAGCGGAAAGTTGATTCACATTATATTCACAGTTTGCGGGAGAATCTAGAGCCGGAACAGCGCGTATGAGCAATTCAAGAGGAACTGACAGGATTTCTGATGAAGGAGGTTCTTGACGTACATGGAGAACATTATGTGGAGGACACAGAACTCGATATGCCTTAGTGATCTCCATGTAGTTGATATGATATATCATAAGTGACCATGTAATTTTAAAACATTTCTTCCTTTTGATACGATTGAATATATATATATGCTTGCAAGGGATAGAATATTAATTATATATATACATCAACATGTACTGTGTATGTAGTAGCGTAGAATAAATGTACTAAAATATATGTTCGAAATTATAATGAAACACAAAACGAAAAAGGAACGAAATGACAAAAAAATGAAACACACAATCTCTGCCGCGGCAGAGAAACACACAACTTCTCTGCCGCGGCAGAAAGCCTTATAGTCCCGGGTGGTGTTATGACCCGAAACTAGAGGGGTTCCGCCCTCCGCCTCACGGAAACTGCCACGTGGTCGATTCTAGTCCCGGACCGTATCGAACCGGGACTAGAGATAGGAGCCTCTAGTATCGATTTGGCAGTCCTGGTTTTAGAGCCCGTTACGGCATGGGACAGGAGGCCCGTTTTCCACCAGTGCAGAACTCTAGGAAACTACCAGAACTCTAGGAAACGAGTTGGCATTGATCATACTTCTTTTTGACATACGTTACTAGTTGATTTAGATTTATCTAGATATAGACAAATTATAGTGCTAGATACATCTATATGTAGATAAATATAAGTCAACTAATATGGGTCCAAGGAGTAATTTTTTTTTTTGAGAATCCATGTATTGATCTCACAGAACTGACCACGCTCATTTCTTGGTCGTCTTGGTGACGGAACAGACATCTCAGTCAATTGAGCGGAGCGCTTTGGAAATTAGATTGAACATACTTGTGGCCGTGCAGTCGGGAGTCTCGACAATGGCCAATAGGTAATCGCTAGACAAAGGGAAGTGCCTGGTGATTAGTTCTGCGTCGCCGAAGCTTTCAGACTGCATGGAACGAGGAGTGCACGCGGCTGATCTTCACTGCGCCAATCGGCTCCTTCATGTCGTGCATAATCGGTCCACGACTAGACTAGGCTAGCCATTCCCATGCTCAACTAAGCCAAAAGGTCATGTTAGCGTTGCTACCTCTCTCCTGATGCCTACCATTCCTACCAAGAGGCTGGGCTCAGGAGTTAGCGCGTGAAAAGGAGAACAAGAAGAACAACTAATCAACCGGTGCTAGTTTTCCAACGCCGGAAATTAACATCTCAAGTGACGTTGGGGAGGGGATATATATCTATGTGGATGTGTTGAACTTCAAGATATCTGTAAGAAAGGTGGGATATTTAATGGGATGGAGAGCATGGACCACCTGTAATATTAGGTGCATAGAGTTATTCTTGTTGTAGTTTAGAGTTAAGATGAAAATACACATGTTGGCATACCCACAAAAGAGATGATACTACACATGTGATGCGCTGCAGAGGGAAGATGACCCAGTAAGGATTAGGACTCGGTTTTGTCCTATATATAGACATTGTAAATTGTGACAGGCTCACTACAAAGTTGTATGTGCAAACTAAGTTCAAAAATACCCATATGAGCCCAAGCTCATAGGCTCCTAAAATAAGGAAGTAAAAATATATATGAATTTTTGGGACAATTAACATGAGAATGTGTTCTAACTTCTAACTGCATGCAACATTTTGCAGAGAAATGGCAAATTGGGCGGTCTGAAAAAAATGGTACTCGTTAGAGCATTGAGATTTGTTCTTCAAAACAATCAGATTTTTTTTATCTCAGACAACTAAATATGTCTTTTCTTGGAAAAAAAGCTGCGTGTAAAAAACATGTTCATACTCATTGTACGAAAGATTCAGTTTTTTATTTCTTTTTGCTATTTATATGTATTTAACTATCTAGACATGAGAAAATGATCTTGGGAACGTAATAGCCATGTCCCAATGAAAAAAGGGAGGAAAGAGGCAATAGTATTTGTCGATAAATAAGCTAACATGGCGGGAATAATAGAAAAGTAGATCCTATGAAATTTAACATACTCCAACCAAACAATATTAAGCATGAAAAAAATTACTATGTATTACATAAAAATATAAGTTTATGAGAGTACTTAGACTCACATGTCATCTAAGGACAACATATGACTAGTAATGCACTTCTTCTATTGTTTGAGCTGAATTTGTGGCTGAAATGTTACTCCAGATTTCATAGTTCATGAATATTTGTTCTATGGGACAAGATGTAAATATAGTAATTTGGTGGCTATAGGATGATACGTTATAGTGAGTCAGATTAGACTGATTAGTTGATCCTCCAGCCTCCATATGATCTCCGCATATTCCACTAGGTATCTACATAACTAGTCATGTATGCGCCCTCTGAAAGTTTACTTAGATACTAAACAACATTTGTTGGATCTCAAGAAATGGCACAAACTAGACCTTTTTTAGAAAGTGTATTTTCTTCCTTTTGTTTTCTTGATGAAAATACCTTTGTCCCAGTATTGTTGCCATTGGACGGACGAGGTCACTGTTAGTCTTTTAGTCACTTCAGCACTTCAATTTGCATCTTGAATTATATTGTTAATTACTAAGCCATAAGTATGGTCATGCATGTCTAATTTGTTTTGTATCCATCCAAAAATAAAGGTATAACCTCACAAAGATTCTCTGGAATACCAGCGGTTTAATAGAAAATAGAATCTTTGGAAAATTAACTAGTCATCACTATTGAATGAATTCGTTGTAAACACATTTCTTATTGTGTATCATGTTACTATTAGGAGTATGATTTATGATTATTGTTGAAGCCTATAAGTGGATGTCTTGTCTTTTCCATCAGTTTGTTGCGTTGGCTATTACATGAAGCTTGATAATTAGTACCATCTTTAATTATATCATTTCTAAAGATGGATAAGATGTAGTAATCAATGCTTCACATCCCACCAATGCGCATCATCTAAAACTGAAGGCCTCGACAAGTCGTCCAATGAAGAGAAAGTGGCACAACCGATTCGGCAGACACTCAATGTATACCAGCATAAACGCTCCGAAAAGTCCAAGCCGCTGCGCATCTTTCGCATACCTAACTTCTAGAGAGATCAATGCACTAACTTTGTGAGGCATGCCATCGACGCCGCCATGACACAAGACGGCCCCACCGCCCTACGCGCGTATCCATCCAAGCACGCGTTATCTCCACCGAGACCTCTCGGCACCATGCCACTGGGTCCCGTCAATAGACGAAACTAGCACTAGTACAAACTCGTTACTTAGAGACTGTGTCTAGAGCCGGTTTATCCCAAAAATATAATCCACCAGCCGTGTTCATCACCCTCAGGTGGTCATAATTGTTTGACCGTCTCTAACTTTAACCTCGGATGGTTTTTAATCTACACTATCTCTAGTATGACTACCCATCAGCCGCTCGTTAAAATAAAACGCCTCTAAATGGAACCTGAGACAGCATCAATTATTGTCCGTCTCCCTAGATTAATCAACCATAGTCGGTCAGAAATATTAATCGCCTCTAGGGGCCTACTGAGGCAGACCATTATGCCGTCTACCTCGAAAACTCGTCGTGCATGTTTCCGAGGTACCATACGCATGCTGTTAATGCAATTAGAAAATGGAGATCATGCACTATCCCCACCCACACATGTGTCCACTCGTATATAAACCCGCTAGGTATTCTTCTTCCACGAAAACTTGTGTTATCCCCCCCCAATTAGTCTAGTCACAAAACCCCAATCTGCACCTTTCGCGCGTGCGTCGAAGCTCCTCCGCTTGCACTATCGCCCTCCTCTTAGCTGCGCCATGAAGCGTACGCGTGGAGATGAGCCGGAGGTGAAGGGAGTTGGAGGAGCAGCAGCAGATGGCTCGGTCGTCACAGAGCAGGCGGCGGCGGCTTCTCCGGGCACGCACGCCGCTCTCCGCCGCGCCATCTATGCTTTGGGCTTCGTCTAGCCAATCGTTGTCGGCGTCTAGCAGCAGGTGGTCGACAACGTCATGGTGCCAGTGGAAGATCTGGTTGAGGGGCATGCGCCAGCTGACGGAGGCAACCCGGTGCTCATCATCAACGACCCCATCCTCCCTGAAAAATAATCTTTGAAGAAATCGAGGAGAGCGATGAGTTTGAGGAGGAGCTCTACGATGAGACATCCGAGGTACTATTTTGCTAGCTTCTCTAGTCGTCGCAGCCGAAGATTTCACCATTCATACGAAGTATTTGCTCAGTCCTGTATAGATTATTTTGCTCTGCCGCACGCCTTCTTAATGTAGGAAATATATATGGTTCGAAAGGTCGATTGTTTTGGAAATATGATTAGATCTACTCATCTGCTATCTAGTAAATTTACATATTCTTAGATCTTCTCATCTTTCATCTAGTAAATTTACATTTGCTTAGAATATATGTTACTGGAGTATTGATTTCGATACGCATATATGCTACATAGTCTACATTACTTTTCTATTTCTTAATAATGTCAATGATTCCATTTTGTCCCAAAAGAGTGCAAGGGGAGACACATATGATCGAAGGTGTTAGATTTTATTCTATATTCATTTGAACTATTATATTTTAATTTCACAGTGAGGTCGATGATTCAAATTTGCCCCAAAAGAGTTCATATGCATTCATAGTGTAAAAAAAGGGTTACATTTAAATTTCTTATTATGGCTAATGATTCAAAATTTCCCCAAAAGAGAGGCAAACACATTAATTGGTGTCCGATTTTTTTAGGGATGAGTTAGCGAACCCGGGACAATGTATAAGACCAATATAAAGGTTGTGCAATTTTTATTTGGTTTGCTCACGCCATCCCCGAAGAAACTTATGAGGCCCCAGACTTTGTTCTACATATAACTCTCATCCAATTAATTCTCATTTTGTTTGGATACATGAATGATATATGAACATATCAAACTATTGTTGAGATACATTCTCTTTGATATCAATTTTATATTGTCTTACATTATATTATCAATTCTTAAGTTGTAATACAATCCAATTATATGTATGAGTTCTAAGTTATGTTCTTAAAAATCAACAGGACGATTCTGATGACATGGACTCTAGCAAGCAGTCCAGAGACAACAAGAGCCGCTACGTGCCGAGGATCTTACGGTGGGGGCTAATTCCTTTCCACCGTAAGAGGGATTTGTTTTGTCCATTCTGTTGCAGATCCGTCAACGCGAACATCTACAGAATGATCTAGCATGCGGTGGAGATTACTGAAGGCCAAGGCCAAACTCACCAGCTGAATACCATGGCGCAACACGTAGCCTACAACAAATTCCTTCGGGAATATGTTTTGATTGGCCTATTTTCCATTGAGTAGGATGATGCTCCTGCTAAGGCGGTTCCATGCCCCTGCTCCTGCTGCTGCGCTGCTGCCCCTGCTTATATTTTATTTAAGTTAAATATTACATCTGGTTGCATGTAAGATAATATCTATATCCACAGTCTCTGGTGGTTGAACTATTATAAGTACCTCATTTATATATTAATCTATTCATTTGTATGGAGTTCTTTTAATTTTCTCTTGTTCAATTATATTACTAATAATGATGCCGCACTAATCTATATCCGTAGTCTCTCGTGGTTGAATTAATAAGGATGGAAGCGTAATCTTTATATGGAGTTCCTTCAATTTTCTCATGTTCAATTATATTACTAATCATGTTGCCACATTGATCTATATCTATAGTCTTTGGTGGTTAAATTAATAAGGATGAAAGCATAACCTTTATATAGAGTTTTTTAAATTTCTCGTGTTCAATTATATTATTGATCATGCTGTAAAACTGATCTATATCCGTAGTCTCTGGTGGTTGAATTAATAAAGATAAAAGTGTAATATTTATATGGAGTTCCTTCAATTTATTCGTCTTCAAATTCAAAACACTTGTACCTTATTGCTCTGCATCAAGTGCATTAACACATTATATGAGTTGGTCATATATCTTTCAAGTTACTCAAGACACAATATTTAGGTTAGTACGCACACAAACCTTAGGACTCAATTTTCAGGTTACCCAAGGTACTACGCCATATATTTTCTTCGATATATGAACCTCATTTACTCTTAGGACTCAATTTCACTCTAGCAAGCATGTCTAATTAAACACCTCCCATTGCCTTTAAATTATAAATTATTCTCTAAATTTAGGGTTAACGAAATCTAGATTTCTGAATATATTCGGATTTCCAAATATTCACTCAACTAGACTTCCTTCAAATAATACATGAAAAATGGTTATATTGGTGAAAAAATCGTAATTAAGAAACTAAATGATCTTACTTCGTGATTAGACATTTGAATTAGTCAAATTCAAAACACTTGCACCTTATTTCTCTTCCCCAAGCGCATGAACACTAGGATTCGTCATGATTTCAGGGTATAAGATCCAAGGTTTGTACTACGCCAATTTTTCTTCAATTTATGAACCTCATTTAGTCTTAGGGGACTCAATTTCACTCTAGAAAGCATGTATACACACCTTTCTTTGCTTTTAAATTATGAATAATTCTTAAATTTTAGAATAATCAAATGTCGGAGTTCTGAACATATCCGGAGTTCTGAATACGTTTGTTTCAAACTACTAGTTGTCTTAGCTGGAAGTTTCTTGGTGGCAAAATATGAAATATTCGGAGAATGGATGTTCTTAGAGACGTTTTCCACTTGTAGCCGTCTCAGGCTAGTACTTGGTGGCAAATATCTAAAAATATTTGGACAATTATTTTAGATCTATGCCACATTTTTTCTTCCCCGCCCGCCCAAACCACTATCCACCGCCGCCAGTCCCCTGCCTCTCCACCACCGTCGCCTCCGGTCCCCTGCCTCTCCACCACCACCGCCTTCAGTCCCCTGCCTCTCCACCACCGCCGCCTCTGGTCCCCTGCAGTGTGGACGCTCTCCCTTGCCTCCGAGGACCCCTTTGTCGTCCACATAGGTATGCGTGAAATCAAACCACCAAAACCCTAAATCAGAAACATCGATTTAGGAATCTTGCCATGGAATTTGCCAATTTTCTTATAGATTTTAAGGTTCAAGGTTACTCATATGTCATAAACGTATCTATAATTTTTTATGTTCCATGCTTGTTTTATATCATGTGTCTTATTTTTTGTCTACACTTTGAGATATTTTTATACACTTTATGGAACTAACCTATTGACAAGATGCGACAGTGCCAATTCCTATTTTCCGCTGTTTTTGTTTCAGAAAAGCTAAAAGATGAATATTCTCGGAATTGGACGGAACAAAAGACAAAGTTATTATTTTCCCGGAGCAATACAGAAATGAGAAGTAGAGACGGAGTAGGGCACCAGGGTGGCCACACCCTATGGTGGCATGGGCCCACCCTGGGCGCGCCGCCAGGGGTGTAGGCCCCCTAGGCCTCCACCGACCTTGCCCCTTGGCCTATAATAATCCCCCGATGAGAAAACCCTAAATCGTCCAGCAAAAATCCACGAAAAGTTTTGTTGCGCTGCCGCCACCGAAGAGGAGATTTGGGGGATATAAAGTCTATTTCGGCACCCTGATGGGACGGGGAAGTGCCCCCGGAGCCATCTCCATCGATCTCCACTGATACGTCGAAAACATATCTATAATTTTTGATGCTCCATGCTTGTTTTGTATCTACTTTGCTTTGCTTTGTCTACACTTTGAGGTGTTTTTATATCTTTTCTGAAACTAACCTATTAACAAGTTGCCACAGTGCCAATTTCCTGTTTTCTTCTATTTTTGGTTCTAGAAAGGCTGAAAATCAATATTCTCGGAGTTGGACGGGACAAAAGCCAAAGTCATTATTTTTCCCGGAGCAACAGAGAACCACGAAGCAGAGCCGGAGGGGGCCACAGGGTGGCCGCACCCCCTAGGCGCGGGCAAGCCCTAGAGGCGCCCATAGGGGGTGTGGGCCCCATGGACCCCCACCGACCTTGGCTCCTGCGCCTATAGGAAGCCTCCGACCCAAAAACCCTAGGGCATCCAGAAGAAATCCACTAAAACCTCCGTAGCGCCGCCGCCACCGAAGGGGAGATTCGGGGACAGAAAGTCTCTGTTCCGGCACCCTGCCGGGACGGGGAAGTGCCCCCGCAGCCATCTCCATCAATCTCCACCACCATCTCCATCTCCGTTGCTAATTCCCATGATGAGGAGGGAGTAGTTCTCCATCAAGGCTAAGGGCTCTACCGGTAGCTATGTGTTCATCTCTCTCTCTATGCATGATCTTGTTGTGGTCATGAGCTTTGTAATCTAGTAGATCTACCTTGCTACTCAAGTTCTTCAATAGATCTCTCCTCTCCCCATGTGTATGAAAGTGACAGCGTGAACGCCATGGTGGCACTTAGGCTTGAGTCTACATAAATACTCTTTGTGCTTTAATAGATCTATTGTTTTCCCCACGTGTGTGTGGAAGTGACAGCATGCATATCGTTTGTGGCACTTTAGCTAGATTGAATATTTGTTATGAGTTATATTTGGAGTTGGATGTCTCTATGAAATTGTGGTGTTTGTTGGAACCATCTAGCACTCAAGGTAACAGTGTGGGGTTATCTAGATTGGGGAAGACAGACTTTGAGGTATGCTGTTATAGCCCTACCATGGATTAGAGTGTCCAACCGGAGAGTAGTTAAGAGTAGTATCATGAAGAGAGGATATTTATATGAGATAGTGTTCACTAGTGAAAGTATGATCCCTAGGCCTTGTTTCTAAACATTGAAACACCGTTTGCTACTAGATCTGTTGCATGTTTGCTTGCTTCCTTCTTGTTGCCTTTAGTCTTTACCTCACCGTCAAGCTCTTTTATCGCACTGTTACCACTTGTATTTCATTATCTCTTCGCCGAACTAGTGCACCTATATTGGGTGTGTTGGGGACACGAGAGACTTCTTGTATCTTGATTGTAGGGTTGCTTGAGAGGGATACCTTTGACCATTTCCTCCCTGAGTTCGATAAACCTTGGGTAATCCACTTAAGGGAAACTTGCTGCTATTCTACAAACCTCTGCACTTAGAGGCCCAACAACTGTCTACAAGAATAGAAGTGCGTAGACATCAAGCTCTTTTCTGGCGCCGTTGATGGGGAGGATTTGGCCTTTTACCTTTCCTCCACGTCAAGCTCCATCAAAGTCTTTTCTGGCGCTGTTGCCGGGGAGAAAAGGTAAAAGGCACTCACACACCTTACCCAACGGCAACACCAAGCCAGAAAGCTCTTTTCTGGCGCCGTTGCCAGGGAGGTAAGGTAAAAGGTAATCACATCCTCCAGTGTGAGTGCTCGAAGTTATTTCCTTTAGATTCTGCAATTTTGTCTTTTTATTTCTTATTTTCACTAATTACGCTTAATGGAAAACAACAACAAAATTAGAGAGGTTTATAACATTTATCTTGAGTTAGGACATGAAGTGTTTGAAGAGAAAATTTAAAAACCTATGGAGCTTTATTTGCATGCTAATAGCAATGTTATTAATATGAATTCTTTGGACACCAGTGTTGCTAATGCTATGGAAAAGTCTAAGCTTGGGGAAGCTAGTTTTTATGAAAATGATCCTTTTAGTCCCCCAGCTTTGGAAGATAGCTATTGTATTTCTTATGATGATACGAAACCTCCAATATATGATGATTACAATGATGAATATGATATTTTTAGTCCATCTAATATTGAGGAGAAAATTAATTGTGATTACAATATGCCTCCTATATTTGATGATTAGGGTGATGAGAATAATAATGATAGCTATTTTGTTGAATTTGCTCCCACTATGATTAATAAGAATGCATTTGCTTATGTGGAGAGTAATAATCATTTTATGCATGTGGCTCATGATAAGAATGTTTTATGTGATAGTTATATTGTTCATTTTATTCATGTTGCTACTGAAAGTTATTATGAGAAAGGGAAACATGGTTTTATGCATCTCAAAAATATTAAGTTTCCCCTCTTTATGTTGGAAATTTTGAAGTTGCACTTGTTTTGCTTTCCTATGCTTTTTGTTTTGTGCTTTCATGACTTGTTTCTTAACAAGATTCCTATGCATAGGAAGTGGGTTAGACTTAAATGTGTTTTGAATTTGCTTCTTGATGGTCTCTTTTACTTCAATTCATATTTCTTATGTGAGCATCTTCTCAAACTATCAAGTCTAACTAAAAGGCGTTAAAGAAAATTACTTGTTGGGAGATAACCCAAGAGTTTTCTTGAGTCTTGCAAGTTATTACTTCAGTAATGACCTCTCCTTATCCTTTTTTTTTTGCTTTTTGTGCCGAGAATGACCTCTAATGAGAGGGAAGTAAGATTTGGGGAGTTGCTGTCCCGAAACAGATTTCTGTCCTCCACCATAAAAAATTGTGAGGAGTATCTGTAACTCGGGTTGAGCTGAAAATTTACGAATAAATCCCCCTGTATGTTAGATAACTTTTTTTATTTTAACACTTTTTGATTTGAGCAACAGAAGATTTTCAAAAAAATCGGTTTCTACCTGCTGTTCTATTTTGATAGATTTCTGCCATTATTTGCATTTGCTTCTTATTGATTCCTTTTTGAGTTCTCTCTTGGGGAATTGAGCTTTTTGAAGGAGTTGCTACAGTAGTTTTTGTTTTTAGTGAAATTTTTTTCTGTTCCAAAGCTTTTCCTAAGGGTCTAATATCTTTTGGATACACTAATGTTGCTAATGAAGATTGTGTAAAGTTTTGTATGAAGGAAAAATTTTAGGTGTAGAGAGAGAATGATGTAATGAGATGAAGAATGGACAAAAGCTCAAGCTTGGAGATTCCACCCCGGTGTCACCCCAAGAAATATCCAACAGGTACAAGCATCAAAGCTGCCCAAGGCATCCCCTTCTTCATCAATAAAAATCTCAGGTCTTTCTAGACACTTTATTTTTATTGCTTCATACATTGTTGTGCTGTTCTTGGAGCGTATTAGTTTTTGTTTTTGGTTTTTGTTTGCTTAGTTTGATTGAGTAAGTTGGTTGATCACAACACACTTATTTTGGAGAGAGACGCACTTTGTTTTCATTGTTTAGAACACTCTAGTTTTCACTCTTATTGTTTTGTGAGTGTTGACTTTTGCTAGCACGACGTTCAGGCTTAGTTTTTTGTGCTTTCAGCTTAGAACTTGTTAGTTCTTATTTATGGATTTGTGAGACAAGCTCACTGATCTTTATTGATTATTATCTTTGTGAGTTATTTCAAATAAGTTGCTTGGTGTTGGAAAGGAGTAGGAAGTTCCTTCTTGAAAGTGCAAAAGGAGCTTGCATTGACTATGACTTAGACTTTATCATGACATGCTAGGTGTTGTTTTGCGGTGACCCAGCATACCACTACATGATGTAGTACACTATAGTCGTTGACATAACACCAATAAAACACCCTTCACTAGTATTACATCCCTTAGAGTGGTACAACAGAAACACAACAGGTCCAAGACATGACTATAGGTTACAACTCAATTCTTTACACAAGATCCAGAGAACACTCTAGGTTAAAGAGAGAGAAAGAAACTTCTTACAAAGAAGAATCAGAAATAAACAACTCAAAACTATCATACTATTAAGACTAGTATCTTAACTAATGGTCTGGCATTACTGTTATCGCAATACACTATAGAAATAGGTTCTATGGCTAGAGATTATATCCCTATCCAATCAGAAACTTCATCTTCACTTGAGTTGGTGTATATGTTGACTTTCTTGACTTTATTGAAGAGCTTTAGCTTTTGATGATGATTCTCGGAGCATGACTTGATGTAGACGCCGTCTTAATGGCTTCAGAATCTAACAAGTTCACTAGAAAAGGAGTGTTTGATGCACTATATCTACAGCCACAGACCGTAGGTCGTAGGCAATGCAAGTTTTTGTAAACATTTCTTCAAAGATTGCTTTTATTCTAAAAAACTATGTTCGTCAGCCTTCACAGGTTTACCAGAACTTTCATGAAGTTCCTTTCCCGCAACGTTCGCAGCTCCTTCCCGGAACAGGGAGTAACAAGTTACAGTTCTTACACTCTGCAGAGGTGCGTCACTTTACCCATGAGAGACCTTAGCTTTGTTGCACATCAGAGTTGCATTCTCTTCCACACTTCCTTGGTGTGGGGCCTAGACTAAGATCCAAGCCAATCACTATCCTTCTCCGCGACCGCGCATACACCGCAATTGTTGTATGCCCAAACTCAAGGTAGACTTTTCCCCGTATAAAACGGCTATACCTTAGTTGGATACACACAACAACCATTAACACTAGAAATCTGTCTTTTGTAAGCCCAGATCCACGGCCGAAGCGGCATCTCAGACAGCACTTGTGCTCATTGACGGAGCCCCTCTGATTCATCCACCGCCACCACTGCCTCCGGCCGCCATCGCCACAGTCGCGTCACCACCTCCACTCATCGTCGCCGCCGTTGCACCTCCACCCCCCGTCATCGAGGAAGTCCTGGCACCCTCCGACTCTATGATTGACGCGCTATACGCCGACTTCAGTGCAGATTCAGAGGAGATAGATTTCAGTCCAGAGGAACTAGACTCCGCCATGCAGGAGATGGAGGAGGAGTACACGTGCGACGAGCAGGACAACAACTCCGTCATGTGCGAGAGGTGTCCATCACCATTGGGACGACGATGGATGAAGATCACCCCGGACGAGCTTCGCCTACAGCTCTGGACAAAGGGAAGGGACCACCTGTTGCTGACGACATTGATCGCACAAAGGTCATGCCCCCTCCGCTTAACCCAGTGCAACATGGCTGATACTCAACACCGGACCGAGCAATAACAACACCGCAAAACTTGCCGCCTCCAGCATCTACGTCTGCTGCTGCCCAAGTTATTCCAGTTGATAGAGTGATGTACGGTAATCTCCTCGTCGAGCCACTGACCGTAGCTCATATCCGGAACGTGACCCAGCTTGACGAGAAGCGCCAGCAGCTGCTGGATGAAGCGCAGGCCATCGCGGAGCAAGGCGCTAAGCTAGATCGAGATCTGGTCAACGCGCAGAAATCCATAGAGAAGGCTAGAGCAATGGAGGCCGAGTACAAGACTCTGCTGCAGCAGCAGAAGGCCAAGAAAGCTCCGGCTCACGTCATCAAGGATCCTGGTATACAACGAAACCTAGGATGGGCTCCCCCGAAGCCGGCACAAGCCAAGCCATACATTGACAGTGAAGGCAGACAGGTGATGCCAACTCCACTCCTCAAGCCATACATTGTGTTTTCTCGATGCATACTCAGGATACCACCAGATCAAGATGAGGAAGTCGGACCAACTGGCCCCTTCGTTCACTACTCCATACGGCACGTTTTGCTATGTTATGATGTCCTTTGGGCTGAAAAACGAAGAAGCTACGTACCAGCGGACAATGCAATGTTGCCTACATGATCAAATTGGTCAGAATGTTCACGCTTATGTGGACGATATAAAGGTGATGTCTAAAATTTCAAATGACTTAATCTCCGACTTAAAATAAACCTTTGATAATCTCCGGAAATACAACATGATGCTTAACCCTAAGAAGTGCGTCTTCGGGGTCCCAGCCGGCAAATTGTTGGGCTTCATGTTTCCCAGCGTGGAATCAAGGTCAACCCGGAGAAAATCAAGGCCATCTTAAACATAAACTGTCCGACATGCCTAAAGGAAATTCAACGACTAACAGGTTGTGTTGCAGCAGTTAGTCGGTTCGTTAGCCGACTTGGAGAGAAGGCTCTATCGCTGTACAAGTTGCTGAAGAAGGCGAACAAATTCACGTGGACGGACGAAGCAGATGCAGCATGGAAGCAGCTCAAGGATATTCTTTCCTCAGCGCCCATCCTTGCAGCACCCAAGCCTGAAGAGCCCATGTTACTTTACATGGCGGCAACCAACCGGGTAATCAGCATCATCGTCGTGGTAGAGCGGAAGGAACCAGGCTATGAGCACGGAGTTCAACGACCAGTTTACTATGTAAGCGAGGTCTTGACGGAGTCCAAGCAGCGTTACCCGCACTACCAGAAGATAGCTTATGGAGTATTCCTTGCTTCTCGGAAGTTGAGGCATTACTTTCAGGAGCACCCAATCACAGTGGTGAGCAAGACTCCACTGTCCGACATTATCAACAACAACGACGCTACGGGAAGGGTCACGAAGTGGGGCATTGAGCTTGCCGCCTTCGAGATCACCTACAAGAGACGCGACACTATCAAGTCACAAGCCTTGGCGGATTTTATTGCAGATTGGATGGAGATGCCAGATGCTACTCCATTGCCAGAACCAGAGTACTGGGTGATGCACTTTGACGGATCAAAGCTGCTCAACGGCTCAGGGGCTGGTGTACTGCTACAGTCACCAACTGGGGACAAGCTACACTATGTTCTGTAGATCCGCTTCGAGGCTACGAAAAACATGGCGGAGTATGAAGCACTCATTCACGGATTACGTGTAGCCAAGGATATTGGCATCAAGCGCATAGTTTGCTGTGGAGATTCCGACTTGGTTACCCAGCAGGTGGCTGGCACCTGGAATGCGCGGAACCCTATGATGGCGGCATATCGAGACGAAGTGGACGAGATAGCCAAGAGCTTCTTGGGCTACAAAGTCAAGTATATACCTAGGGAGAAAAACAAGGCGGTTGATCTGCTGTCTAAACTTGGATCAGGGCGCAAACGAATTCCTCCTGGAGTTTTCCTAGAGCATATACGAACACCATCCGTGAAGGGAGCAGGCATCGACAACCCGGATAGAGTGGACTCTTTCGTCCACATGGTGGCAAAGGTCCCTCCGGCTTGGACAAAACCGCTCATGGAATATCTCGAGCACGGAACTTTGCCAGACGACGAAGTCGAAAGACAGCAAATAGTACATCGAGCGAAAGCCTATACCATAATCAATGGACAGCTCTACAAAAGAAGCACTACTGGTGTATACCTTAAGTGTGTTTCCCAGCTAGAAGGTATTGAAATCCTACGTGAAATCCATCTCGGAGATTGCGGGCATCACGCCGCTCCTCGATCGTTGGTCGCGAAGGCGGACACCGACAAGCTGGTTGAGACATGCATGGGATGCCAGTATTATGCCCGACAACCACATGTTCCTGCTAAAGAATTGCGAACAATACCAATAACTTGGCCGTTTGCAGTCTAGGGGCTAGACATGGTGGGACAGTTACAGACGGCACCATGTGTGTTTACGCATATGCTAGTAGCAGTTGATAAATTCACTAAATGAATAGAAGCTAAACCCATTAGAAATCTTGGTGGGGCAACTTCCCTCAGGTTTGTCCGGGATCTAGTGGTGAGATTTGGTCTCCCACATAGCATTATCACCGACAATGGCAACAACTTGTCACTCGGAGAAGTGGAGGCATATTGTTGGGAGAAAGGCATCCGACTTGACCTTGCATCTATGGCACATCCACAATCCAACGGTCAGGTTGAGCGAGCCAATGGATTAATTCTGTAGGGAATAAAGCCATGTCTTGAGGCACCGCTACATAGAGCAGCTGGAGCCTGGGCGGAATAATTGCCATCTATGTTGTGGAGTTTACGAACTACACCCAACAGATCCACCGGCTACACCCCTTACTTCATGGTATATAGAGCAGGAGCCATCCTACCTTCCGACATACTTCACAATGCACCAAGGGTTGCCGCCTACGACGAAGATGACGCTGAAGAATCCAGACGCCTAGGTGTGGACCTTCTCGAGGAGGAGCACGTTTTGGCATGCCAAAGATCCGCCATCTACCAGCAGAAGCTAAGCAGATACCATAGTCGCCGCGTTCGGCATCGCTTGTTTAAAGAGGGGGATTTGGTGCTCCGACTTAAGCAGAAGAAGTCACACAAATTATCCCCGTCATGGGAAGGACCATTCATCATAAGCAAGGCGCTACTCAATGGGTCTTACTACCTCGTTGATAATTGTGAACTGAAGGATAGACCCAACGAGGATCATAAGCGTAAGCTACGTCACCCGGATGATGACTACCCGGAGCTTGATCGGCCATGGAACATAGCACAACTACGTCCTTTCTACACTTAGCATTTTTTATCTAATTGTGTACCTTTTATATGATCAATGAAATAAAGCTCTTTGGTTCACTTATATTTTTTAGTATTTTACCTCCTTTAGTGTTCATTTTTGGATCATATAAAACCTTTATGCACAAGCTTTGCGATTGCACTTGTGAAAATTCCTTCTACGGGCGTTAGCTTAAGTTTTCTGGTCTACATGTTCTTTGTCGTTTTTATGTGGATTCTGGAGTAGTAACTTTCTGCACTTATTGTTGGTGATTTTGTGCTTAGGTTATCGACGGTGCCATTAGGCATCATCACCTGAGCGCATGGTTCCGACAACGAGTCTTCCGACTCACGAAAAGCCAATCATAAAAACCAAAGTAACGTATAAGCCAACACTTTCTTATACATGTTGGAAATAGTTCTTAAGTAGCAGGACATACATCATTGTTTTCCTCCTTAAGTTAACACATAGTTTTTCCGCATAAACATGTTACAGAGGAAACAAAAATTACAAATTGTTTTTCATTCCTCTGGCGTAGGCGACTTGGAAGCAACATCATCGGTAGCAGGAGAGTCACCCTCGAAGTCGGCAGTGTTGAGGGAGTCAGAAGAGCTTTGGTTGCCGCCATCGATGGTATTTATTGGCACGAAGACATTGACGTCGACCAACTCGGCAACTCTGGTATCATAACCCGCGAGTGATGACAAGATATATTCATGATTTATCTTTTGTCCTTCGTCATCTACGTCGGGGATACCAGAGGTTACCGTGTCGATGTCGGCATTCTCGTAGTGTGCCTTGACCATGGACAACACCATCCTTGCACCGGCCCGTGCACATGAAGCTTTCCAGATTGTGATATGCTCGGGGGCTCGGCGCAGGATCTCCGAGAACTTCGCCACAGAGTCTGATGCCATGATATTGATCTGGAGGGGCTTGGCAATATCTTTGATTTGCGCGATGGCGGTGTTGATGAACTTGCCGGCAAGGACCATGCATTATTTTGCCAGAGGAGGCGACCGGGTTAAACCCATAGGAGATGCGAATTCCTGACAGAGGAGTATATGAGTTCAACAATTCAAAGTATCCAGACTATAGAAATCCAAGACGGAGAATCACTTACTGAAGATGCTAGCCTCAGCTTGCCAGAGGGTATCCGCCAAGGAGTCCCGTTCTTGTTGGAGGAGCTTATACGCTTCACGATGGCGTTGATTCTGCTCATCGGCAGCTTTCTTCTGATCTTTTAAGATCACGATCTCCTCCTTCAAGCGGTTCATCTCCTCGGTGGCGGAGTCCTGCAGGGCTTTCATTGATTCTTCATGCATCTTCAGCATGTCCTTCCTCTCCTTCTTGAGGATCTTGTTCATGCTATGCAGCTCCTGAATATGCTTGGATTGCTCGACAATGTCCTTAGCCTTGGCAATGGTTTCTACAAGTCGGAGAAATAAAAGTACATAGTGAGTACTCGGAGAATACACAAGATCAAGTCGGAATACGAAAAAGAAAGTAAAAAAAGACGCTTGCTCTTGATGATCTGTTCCTTCAAGAAGGCAGTTTTACCCTTTTCGGCTTCCAAGTACGCGCGCATCTTCTGGTACTTGTCGTTGGCCATGCCCCTCCGAGCATTCTCGTTCTATGGAAAAAATTAAAATTAAACGTTGTTTAGTCTACTTGGAGCATCTAGCCGGAAAATTTTCACCTAGACGCTCGGGGGCTGCAGCGCTAGTTTTTAACTTAGCAATATGCTTAGTCTTTCTTTAAGCATCTAGTCGGAACTAATTTAGTTTTCAACTAGAAGCTTGGGGGCTACAGTATAAAGTTTTTAACTCGGAAGTATGCTTAGCTTCTCTTTAAGCATCTAGTCGGAACTGATTCAGTTACAACTAGAAGCTTGGGGGCTACAGTATTGAAATTTATAAACACTGCGTATGCTACTCTTAAAGCATCTAGTCGGAATAATTCATTCCACCTATATGCTTGGGGGCTATAGTGAGAAGTTTTCTAGCTTAGTCACTCTTAGAGAATTTAGACGCAAAGACCTATTGTTTTCCGTCTAAATCCTCGGGGGCTACAGTGGGATACTCATATGAAATGCAAAAGGCAAATATAACTTACAAGTTCAATGATCTTGAGGTTGGTAGCACTCTCAGCCTGCAGCTTGCCGAAGGATACACTGTTTCCTTGCAAGATCTCTGCTTGCCGGAGAAGCTCCTCTAGACCGCACGTCGGAGATGTCGATGCCACACCAGGAACCAGAGAAGTGCTACTCGGTGTAAGTACCGGATAGACTATCTTCGAAAACTCAATGGTTTTCTTGGGTGCGGGGGCGCCTCCTTTGTTAGAAGTACCACCTTCCACCACCGCCTTACCGCTACCGATGGCATCCTTAGACGAAGCTTCAGTTATTTGCTGTGCGGCACTCTCCTGTGCCGCCTGCTCGCCGACAACAGCAAGCCCGGTAGAGGCACCTAAGTCCACTTCCATGGCGGAAGAGCCAGATGCTTCCTTAGTATGTGAGCTTGTCGGGGCAGACGAAAGCTGGATGTTGGGGGTGACAGGGGCGATGGCGGGAGATGCATCGCGATGCAGCATATCCTTGATGGTTCTAGAAGCCCCCGAAGTTTTGGAGGTCTTCTTCAAGCTGGTCATGGATTTCTTCCTGAAACGTGCAAAATGCATAAGTACAGGAACAAGACAAACAAATGGACAATGTCGGAGAGAAAGAAGCTTACACAAGAGGGGGTTCTTTGGCAAAGGGGATCCCGGTAATCATTCTTTTCTTTGCCTACAAGGCGGCGGTAGTCTTTTTGGAGGCTCCACCCTCCGTATTTTTCTTCTTGCCTCCGTCGGCAGCGTAAGAGGTGGAGCTCTTCCACTTTCGCGCTAACAGAGCATCGTCGTCGGACACGACGGTGACTTCCTTCATCTTTGGATCATAAATTTGAGGAGCCATGCTGTCCTCGTCTATGTCGCTAAGCTGTTAAGGTGAAGAACCTCCGTGTTAGATGAGATGGTAACGGCTAGACGGAAGAACTGTAGTATATGTCATACACGGAAAATAAACAGTTACCTTTGGGCACTTGCTCTCTACGAACATGTCGTAGGTGATGGTGAAGCCACGCTTCTTGTCCTTCACCTTGACGATGTCCTTGAGGCAGAGCTTGACGGAGTCGCTTGAGAAATTGTCCACGGAGATGCGAAGGCTATCCCTTCTATCGTTGGTATACTCGTGCATCAGCTTCGAGCGGTGCTGCAGAGGCTGGATTTGCCTGATGAACCAGCACATGGCTAGGTCCAAGCCGGTCAAACCCATCTCTACGAACCACTCTATCTGCCTTATAGCACGGGAAGCGTCAATGTCGGAGGGGATGGAGGCCTGGGATCTCCATGTCAAAGTTTCCGCGGTGGCCCCATCGACAAAGTCCGGGTACGTTACTTCTCGGCCGGCCAGAGGGATATCTGGGCCGTAGAAGTAAGTGCGCTGCTAGTTCTTCCAGGACTCGTGGCCTACAATGTCGGGGAAGCGCTGGCTAGGCCGGATCTTGAAGCTAATAGTGCCATAATTTCTATATTCGTCCTTGCTGCCTCCGGCTTCGCGCTTGACGGTGAACAAATATATGAAGAGGTCTAGCCTAGGCTTAATCCCTAAGTAACCCTCGCAAAGCACCGCGTAATTTCTAAGCGCTAGGATACTATTGGGAGAAAGGTTCTATGGCTGTACTCGGTAATGATTCAAGACAACAAGGAAGAAATTAGAGATGGGCAGGGAGACACCGTGTACCAACTGTGCTTTGAGGTACACCTTTTCTTCGGCTTGGGGAGAAGGTGTGACCTCGCCGGCCGGCGCCGCCCGCCAGGCGAGACCCTCCGTCGCGGGGAGGTAGCATTCTACGATCAGCTCTTTGATATCGCGGTCCGTGATGTCCGAACCGCGCCAGTCTCCTTTGTGGGAATCATATTCCTCCTCCAGCAGCTCCAGTGCCGCTGGATTATGGTCGCTGCCGGTGGTCTCGACCACCGCAGACCTGGGGATAACCAGGCCCTCTGGGGGCATGACGATGGAGCTCGCCGGCTTCGCCCGACGCCGCCATCGAAGGAGAAGAGCTGTTGCTGGCCATTGCGAGCGTTTGGAAGTGACTGGTGAGATTGGGAGTTGGGGTTTTTTCATGCGAGGCGCGGAGAGCTCGAGGAGACGCTTGCCTGAGGAAGAAGAAGATGCAGGGGAGAATGAGGTGAAAAAGTAAAATTTCCACCGCAGTTACTCTTTATGATCTCCAGCATCAAGATTCGCGCAGCTTGATCGAATGGTTGCCACGTAGACGACGTGTGCGCAAATTTGGCCACATACCAATCGTCACCACCAACGGTTCGTATCGCTCGCGCGGGAAAAGTGGACATGATTGTGTTCTATGCATGTGTGAGTTACGAGGCATTGCTGACCTATGTCTACGTCGCCTTAGCTATCACAGGCAGATGAACCATCACATCAGAAGATTCCGGCATGGACGGATCCAGTCCGGCTACGGAAGAGTACGATGGAAGATTCAACAATTCTACGACTTACAAGTTGAAGACGGAGAAAGCATTGCAGGGTTCTTTGGGAGGATTACAAGATATGTCTTGACGATTTGCCGACATCCACCTAGACGGAGCATTCAACGTGAAGAGGCAAGACGGCGCAAGATCTCAGAGTTCTCCGAGGGCTACTGTTGGGGATATGCTATATGATTATCCTCATATCATGTCTCTTATCCGGCTAACCCGGGTGGCCCACAGTTGGTAGCATCGCCCATGGCCTGCTGGGCGGCCCAGTTAGATGGATCTAGAAGGGAGGCCCATGCCGGATAAAGGAAGGCTATGGTGGAGTCACCAGCGTACCCGGGGCCTTGGAGTACAAGACACGCTAGACTAGTAATATAGGTGTAGGATTCTGTAACCTGTCCGTCTAGGACTTTTCCCTGTAACCCTAGGATCTGGCGACTATATAAGTCGGGCCTATGGGAGCCTTCAGGGCACGATCATAGACAACTTCACACAACCTCGCACAGCGAACCTATCTCTATAACTCGGCGTATTTCCCTTATAGTGATTTATAGCAGGAGTAGGATTCTGCCACCGTTGTGGGATCTGAACCTGGGTAAGCTGTGTTACCTCGTACCCGTCAACCATACGCCTTACCCCATGTCACTAAACACGCACTATGAGGACCCCTCCATGGCGTACTCGTCGGCAATACCACGACACCTTTCCCCGTATAAAACGGCTATACCCATGATCTGCAACTTACAAATGCCCAGAACAGTGTCCAATGCATGCGAAAGGGAGCCGATCCAGCTGACTTCTCCGTCCCATTCCAAATCTCATGGTTAACGTGTGATATACGACGCAAGAATAAATGGCGACATTGGTTGCTAAGTCCTAGATGATATACTCATGAGTAGTGGTATTCCAACTACTAGGTTTAATAGATTAGCTGATCACCCTGGATCAGTAACCAATAGTTCGCATTGTTATCAAAATTAGTGTTTTCTAACCTTTTTGAAATGTAGGTGATGACAACACTGGATTTGCAAAATACTTTACAGAAAATAAGCAAAGGACATGAGCAAGTGTGAACTTGCCTTTTGTGATTGCAAGATTATGCACTCATGGTCTTCAAGACAATATAAGATCCAATATCTAAAATCAGCATCATTGGTCCGGTAAGGACTAATGTTTAAAGAAGCAATATGCTCTTATGCATAAGTAATGTGATGCACTTTACGCGAATCCCGGGGATAACGTTGTTCTAGGGTTTGGATACTGGAAATGGTTACTTTATAATGTGTTGTCCTTTTAGATAAGTTTCATACTTGTGCTTCTTATTAAGGCCTGTGAGTGTGTGAAACATCATGTAATTATAATAACATAAAACAATGAGATACACACCATTATGAAATGTTACTCAAGATTTCTTACATTATAATTGTTTATATTTAAATTTTACTTTACAAGTAATGGCCTTAATAAGGAATTTAAATGTTTACAATCCTAAGTATACAAGTAAAGTTTGAAACAATGTGATTGTGATTAATTGTCATCTATTGATTATAATGAGAATTCCTTGAATTTAATTTGTTAAGATTTGGAGATATTATTATAAGGTTTATTAATTGAAGTGGCAAAACAAATAACTTTTGAAGAAACGATTTCCTTTCTAAGGTTTAAGCAATTTTTTATTGTTAATAGAATGTGCTCGATTTGTTTTTGTGTTTGAGTGATTAGTTTGGACTTGAGATGTTTTATGTCATAATTGAAATAGACCAAGGTTAATTATAAAAACATAAGTAGTTTATTAGGCATGATGTTTATAAGCTTTGTGACTAAAGTTAACTTTAAAAGGTTAAGTAAACTTAAGGTGTAATATGTTTTAATTATTTCCAAGTTTTAACTTTATAGTAAGTATAACTAAAGTGTAGAATTATTTACTTTATATTTAAGTGAATGATTATATTAAATTTGTTTTGCTATTATGAAAAGAATATGTATTTATTTAATGGAAGCATAATTAGATGATCTTAGTAATTTGTTAGAATTTGAAGTTATGTTAATAGTGGTTAAGATATAATGATTATTCACCATATTTTATATATGAGTGATACCCAATGTTTATTTAAAAGGGTTTCTAATAAGATTTTTAAAAGAATTTTTTTGAGTTAAAGGTTATACTTAAGTTTGATTATGAATTCAAATTATGGTTTTCGAATTAGTACTTAGACACTAATTGCTCAAGGTTTTATAAAAATTGTGATTATTTCTTACTTAATAATTGTCTTTAAAGAATTCACAAAATAAGTATTAGATAATGATTTATTATTTAAATTATTAAAGACTTTAATAATAATATATTTAATATCTTTTAGTGTAATACTTTTATTCAAGACCTTAAAAATGATTTTTTATTTACTTTTAAGTTTTATTTTTATGTTTATAAAATTCCATAAAGGATTAAATGTATTTAAATATTTGCTTCAAATTTTATTTCTATAAAAATTAGACTAATATTTTTATAAAATAGTAGATTTATTTTTATACATAAAAATTATTTTTATTAATTTTTTAGGACTTTACTTTATTTTATGAAATTTTTCTAAAGCTTTAGTGGTGTTAATACTTATTTGTATTTTATTTAACTTAAATAAGTAAGGTCATATTTTTCTTAGGTGGATATTATTTTTGTGATGATTTTTATATATCATATATATTTTTAGGATTTTCTATATTTTTATAGAGATGAAACAATCTTTCAGTATTTTGGTAATTTTATATTCCATCTATTGATTTTCTTAAAGTTTGGTTTATTTGTTTTTGGGAACGTGGGCTGGCCTGGTTAGATTAGAATTGGCCCAAAACAAATCCCAGTAGTTGGTTCGACCCAACACTGGCCAAAAGCATGGACAAAACCGGCACTCTCCCTCTCCCTCAGGCTCGACCTTATCTCCCCCGTTCTCGCGCTGGCGCTGCCATGGCTGCTCCTGGCTCTGCTCGATTCAGGCAGACGCGGCCATTCCAGTTGCTACCACTGGTCGTGGACCATGCGCCGCTTTCTGATGCATCTCCCCACCCAACTGGATTTGGAAATAGAGCCCTTCCCCGCTTGCCCCCTTTGGTTCTGCAAGACTAGGGTTTCAGACGGCGCGGATTCGCCGTGCTCCGAAGACCTTACAGGGTTGCTCGTTGGGTTGGTGGCGTGATGCTGGTGTTCGTTGATGGCTATCTATTTCCCTTGGGTGATATTGGCAAGGATTGGCGCGGGTTGAGAGCCACTGGTGCTCCTCGTGCCGCCACGCCTATCTTCACCACCGGTCTGCTTCCTCTCCAGTTTCTAAGCGAGGACCCCCGGGCAAGTTTGATTTTCCTCCCCTTGTTCTCTATCTCCCCTTCGATTCCTTACTGCTACTCTGACAAACTCTAATTGGGTTTCGATCCTCTGTTGTTCTTTCAAAGCCTGCTAATATTTTTCCAATAATAATTGGTTATATTAAAGAGGTTTGGTTTCAAACATATGTTTGAATGCAACTTAATGGGCTCCTTGTGTGATTTGATGTATACCAATATTGGTTGAATCATGAATTGGTGCTGACAGTGATGTGTGATACTAGATTGTTCATGTGCTATTGTAGTTCATCTGTTAGCATGGTGATATATATATATATATCATGAATTCCTTATCATATCTACTGATGTTATGACAATTGAATTATAAATGACTGCTGGAGTGTTGGCTAGGCCATACTCACAAACACTGTTATATTGAAATCCTAGAATTCTGGGACTAGCTGAACTGGTATTATACCACAACCAAGCTTTGCTCTTATGTGGTCATGGAAACATACTGGAATGATTCCTAGATATTTACTAAGGAAGGAATTGGAATTACTTGGGTATTAGTCATATTTGGGAATAGGAGAAGGATAGAGTTATAGTGACCCCTCCTAACCTCCTAGAATTTATTCTAGTGTCAGGTTAGTTGTGTTGGTTGCTTGTATTATTGAGATTGCTGCAGGTTTTATCTAGTAGCTTTGGTGGCCTTTTATATCCACTAAGGTGGAATCTTCCTGGATATGTGCATTCCTCTATCCAGGACTACTTAATCCTGTTATCTGGCTGTGCTATAATCATATATGAGGTACATTTGGTGATCTGAACATAGGGTTCAGTGATGGTTTGAATTCTTTACTAGAAACCCCTTTTATGAGAATGATTTATTCTCTGTCAAATCTGACAGTGAGATAATATAAAACTTTGATTCCTAAAGATTCTATTAGGAAGATGATAAGATTGTTTGGTTAGTAAGTGTAACTGAGTGGCCAATATGAGTACACTGCCTATATGACAACAACCATTTAAATGATTCCAGAATATTTTTAGGAAAATGATTTGTGGATTTAAGAAAATGGACTTGAGTTTATGCTCAAGACATTCTGAATCTGCTAGGTATAGAGGTGTTACCCTCTAGGAATGTGCCCTGTAGCCTAGCAGTTTTGGTATGTTGGTATGTTTATCTAGTAAAAACTAGATAATAAGCTAATGATGCTGGTCTGAAGCTGAATAGTGCATGGATGTTATTTTCCTGACTAAGATCAGTTGCTATGGTTGATTTTTGTGGAGGAAATTCTTGACCCAGCCAATGATGCAAAGGCTAAGGCACTTAATTTTGATAACATTAATGGTTATCATTTCACCCTATAATGGCTTCTATTGTTGGTGGATACTCTACTGTGGTGCCTGATTAGAGTGTGCACAGGAGTATGCTCCATAGTGAAATGATATGCTGTTAATTAGGCTAGTTTGAAAATAAAAAATGTTATAGTTTCCCAAATACTTGGTGATGATTTTGCATACCACTTGTATGCAATTCTGAAAGTACTTTTCCTCACAACACTCCCTTTTTCCTTATCAATGATGAGAACAAACATCAAAGGGAAAAGTGATTGACCTTTAACTGGGATGTGAGGTTTGGATTAGAGTTGTCTTGTGGTGTTGTTGTTGGCTCCTCTTCTTGTTACTCTGCCCTCCTAATGCTGTTGGTGGCCTGCTTTCCTTGCTGCTGGCCTCCTCCCCTTGTGCTACTGTTGGCTAGTTCCTCTTGTTGTTGGTAAGGTTCTCCTTCCTCTTCCTGATTCCACATATTCTTCCACTGGTTTGTGGAAGCTGTTATGTATGCTAATTGTTGGGATCAGTTTGTGTAATGATAGACAGATAAGAACAAGGATGTTCTTATTTGGTGGCAAGTTGGTTTCCTGTGGTTTGTGTGTTCTTGAAAAAGAGTTGATAAGAACAAACGAGGTCTGATGATGTTCTTGGGATAATAAAGAATCTGTTGGTCTGGTTGTATGCGTATGTGGAGAGATGATGTGGTAGCAGCTTTGTAACGGCTGGAGCTCCTTCTCAGCTTGTTGTTTCCTTGTGATGTTGACAGCACACTGAGTGCATGTGTGAATAAGGTTCTTGTGAGCTGTGTGCTTGCTTCATCGATGGATCTGTTCCTATCCATATTGTGCATTAGCAACCTTTTCTATGTGCACCCAGTGCTTATCCATTGACCTTACCTTCCCTCTATAATTAAATTCTTGGATCCATTGCCAATGAAGTTAAGCTGAGGCTGTTATATTGATAAGAACATATATTTACTCTTGGAACCTTATTTGGGATTAGCTCTATGATCATGGGAATAGGTGCATTACACCTATATATCTGAGAGCACCCTTCCTAACACTAACCTTTCTTCTTTTATTTTCTTTGTTTGTCTTTTGTTGTTGTTTTGCAGGAACAAGATCAGGAATATAAAGAGAGGATTTAGAAGATCAAGATAAATTTAGTTTTAAGTTTTTCTTTATTCTTTTGTAATCCACTTCTTCTTTTGTGAAATATAAAGCAGTATCTAATTGTAATAAAGGAATTCTTTTTATTTATTCATTCTTCTTTTGTAAAGAAATATTGTATTGTTGTATTTTATCCAATGAAGTTTACTAGTTTTCTTCTTTCTTTTATAATGCATTTGCAAAGAAAACGTAATATTTATATTTGCTTGTAATCAAGAATCCTTTTAGTTATTCATTTATGTAATTCATTTTTATATCAATTGTTTTATAGTAGTTTTCTTTTATTGTAACAACTTAAAACATTGTATTCTATAATAAAGGATTCCACTATCCTTGGGACTAAAATATGTATATCTTATTTATAAATAAGAATTCCATTCTTATTTATTATTATAAATCATTTCATTCAATTTTGTTTATTACTTGAGACTTGTAATTATGATATTTTTCATAAATAAGAGTTCACCTCTTATTTCTTATTACTATTTAATTTCCAATTAATAATCTATCAATTAAATATTCAAATTTGAATGGTCTTTCCTTCAAACACAAAATTACATTAGAGGTCATGTAGAAATCCATCGCACCTGTCATGGTGTTTCCATCAGAACAAGAGAGATATCGATCCCTCTATAGCTTCTTTAGTTTTGCGCGAAAATTCCCCGGATTTTCTTATGCATGAATGCAATACACAAACATGTGTCCTATCTATTTCGAGGTGCTAATCCTGGGATGTTACATGTTTTGACCTTATGCTTAGTGACTATTGTTGTAGCATGTCTTGTTCCAAACAATTAGCATTGCTTAATGTGCCTTGAAGGAATCATGCGCTGTTTTAGCATACAAAAGCATAGTATTGTGGTATTCTCCTTTGATGCTTTGTTTGGGTTGACTTGGCACATGATCACACCATGTTATGACTATGACAAGTCACCATAGCCTCTATGATCATTTAGACCTTGACTTGTAGTACCACTCTATGCTTTGATTAGTAATGTTTTGTTGCTCTGCATGATTATGGCCATTATTGCTCTCTTAGTTGGTTGCTCCCGGTCTTTTGCTAGCCTCCACTTGTATGTGTAAGTTCTACTCATGCTTCCAACTCCCAAGAAACCAAGTTTTTCCAAAGTGTCCACTATAAACTCCTATGCATGGTGTGTTACACCATTCCAAGTATATTCTTGTTTTCAGTTATCTTCCAATTAAAAACTATTTTGTTATGTGAAAACATAGTGATTAAAGCCCTCACAAACTTGATGGCACACTTTATATTCTTTGCCCCTAATAAACTTGAACCATTTTGTCGTCTATGTTGTATATGCTTGCACTTATACGTTGGAATTAGTAGAACTATGCTGTCACGGGGAACGTTTTCAACATTGCACTTGTACTTTGTACTCAGTTGATATCATGTTCTTTTGTCTATGGATGTCACCGGTGTGAAATAAAGAGGGAACTTGTAAGTCCATGGAGTTTGTATCATGTGTTAGAGAAACGCCTAGGCCACTAGCCTAAGCCATGCCTAATCATGGTGGAAACTTGCAGCATCACCATAGTGAGCGATCTATGAAGCATCCTCAATAAAAATCTATGCATATAGTAAATAAAAAGATTGCTGAGATGCTCATTGTCTGCTTGCCTTGTCATTTTGGTTATGGGAAAGCTCATGTACCATGTGCAAGCGGTACCCCGTTGGCGGTTATCAATGATATGCAAATACTTACAATGACAAGAACTTACATGTGACTGAAGTTGAGTATGCATGAGGTGTGGCCCTCGTATTCAAGGGACTTGAGATTGCCAACTTATACTTCGTCAAGCATATACTCCATCTTTGTCACTTTAACCTTAATCACTTCAAGATGCTTATGATAGGGGCAATGAGGGATAAAAGCTAACAAGTACCATAATTTTTGGAAGCTCTTTTTGAAACTTGAAATCCCTGCTTCCTTTACAAAAAAGGCCTTTCTTCCACCATTATTGAGTCTCCACCTTCTACCTTTAGGCACCATTAAGAGAGCATAGTTTCCATTCTATGTGCATTGTCCCAAAACTTATTGATTGATGCATATTGTGATATTACTTGTTCTTGTGCTACTTGTTTCTAGTCACCCTTGTGAACTTTGAAGGTTTCCTATGCATCTATTTGATATTCTATGAGGGACAAGATGATTGCCACTATGTCATGTTTTCTGTATGTGAAACAAACAAACATTTTTTTAATGCATGTTATTGATGATCTTTGTTTGTAGCCTTTCTTGTTGCATGCATAGTTACTTTGTCTTACTGTTAGAACTCCATCTTTAATGCACATGTTTAGAATTCTTTGATCCCAGCTTTCAATGCTTGCAAATGGGTTGATCTTGGTTTTGATGGTGCATGTCACCTCAAAAATTATTCTTTTTATCACTTACCTACTCGATGATGAGCAGGAGTTAAGCTTGGGGATGCTTGATACGTCGGAAACGTATCTATAATTTTTGATGCTCCATGCTTGTTTTGTATCTACTTTGCTTTGCTTTGTCTACACTTTGAGGTGTTTTTATATCTTTTTCTGGAACTAACCTATTAACAAGTTGCCACAGTGCCAGTTGCCTATTTTCTTCTGTTTTTAGTTCCAGAAAGGCAGAAAATCAATATTCTTGGAATCGGACGAGACAAAAGCCAAAGTCATTATTTTCCCAGAGCAACACGGAACCATGAAGTAGAGCCGGAGGGGGGCCATAGGGTGTCCGCACCCTCCCTAGGTGCGGGCAAGCCCTGAAGGTCCCCACAAGGGGTGTGGGCCCCCTGGACCCCCACCGACCTTGACTCCTGTGCCTATAAGAAGCCTCTGACCCCAAAACCCTAGGGCATCCAGAAGAAATCCACGAAAACCTCCGTAGCGCCGCCGCCACCGAAGGGGAGATTCGGGGGACAGAAAGTATCTATTCCGGCACCCTGCCGGGACGGGGAAGTGCCCCCGGAGCCATCTCCATCGATCTCCACCACCATCTCCATCACCGTTGCTAATTCCCATGATGAGGAGGGAGTAGTTCTCCCTCGAGGCTAAGGGCTCTACCGGTAGCTATGTGTTCATCTCTCTCTCTCTCTATGCATGATCTTGTTGTGGTCATGAGCTTTGTAATCTATTAGATCTACCTTGCTAGTCAAGTGCTTCAATAGATATCTGCTCTCCCCATCTGTGTGAAAGTGACAGCGTGCACGCCATGGTGGCACTTAGGCTTGAGTCTACATAAATACTCTTCGTGCTTTAATAGATCTATGCTTTTCCCCACGTGTGTGAAAGTGACAGCGTGCATACCATTTGTGGCACTTTGGCTAGATTGAATATTTGTTATGAATTATATTTGGAGTTAGATGTATCTGTGCAATTGTGGTGTTTGTTGGAACCATCTAGCGCTCAAGGTGACAGTGTGGGGTTATCTAGATTGGGGTAGGCACACTTTGAGGTATGCTGTTATAGCCCTACCATGGATTAGAGTGTCCAACCGGAGAGTAGTTAAGAGTAGTATCATGAAGAGAGGATATTTATATGAGAGAGTGTTCACTAGTGAAAGTATGATCCCTAGGCCTTGTTTCTAAACATTGAAACACCGTTTGCTACTAGATATGTTGCATATTTGCTTGCTTCCTTCTTGTTGCCTTTAGTCTTTACCTCACCGTCAAGCTCTTTTCTGGCACCATTACCACTTGTATTTCACTATCTCTTCGCTGAACTAGTGCACCTATATTGGGTGTGTTGGGGACACAAGATACTTCTTGTATCTTGATTGCAGGGTTGCTTGAGAGGGATACCTTTGACCATTTCCTTCCTGAGTTCGATAAACCTCGGGTAATCCACTTAAGGGAAACTTGCTGCTGTTCTACAAACCTCTGCACTTGGAGGCCCAACAACTGTCTACAAGAATAGAAGTGCGTAGACATCAAGCTCTTTTATGGCGTCGTTGCCGGGGAGGTAAGGTAAAAGGCACTCACACACTCTCTCCCACGTCAACAGCAAGCCAGAAAGCTATTTTATGACGTCGTTGCTGGGGAGGTAAGGTAAAAGGTACTCACATCCTCTTGTTGTGTGAATGCTCGAAGTTATTTTCTTTAGATTTTGCAATTTTGTCTTTTTGTTTCTTGTTTTCACTAGTTAGGATTAATGGAAAACAATAACAAAATTAGAGAGTTTTTAGTATTTTTCCTAAGTTAGAACTTGAGTGGTTTGAAAACAAAATTAAAAACCTATGGAACTTTCTTTGCATGCTAATAGCAATGTTATTGGTATGAATTTTTTGAACACCATTGTTACTAATGGTATGGAAACGTCTAAGCTTGGGGAAGCTAGTTTTTATGAGAAAATCTTTTTAGTTCCCCAGCTTTAGGGAAGAAAATTTTCTCTGATGATACTTTATCTCCCATATGTGGTAATTCTAATGATGCTCGTGATATTTTAAAGCCACATACTGAAAGTGTCCCTTTTAAAATACCTACAAAAATTGTTGATCGTTTCATGGATAACTATTATTTTGGGGATGGAACTATCCATCCTGGTGATCACTTGATTTTTATCCATGAATTATGTGAGTTGTTCAAGTGTGTAGGTATTTCAATGGACCAAGTTAAGAGGAAGATGTTCCTTTTATCACTTAAGGACAAAGCAAGGGAGTGGTATGAGCTACTAGATGATCCTCATCATTTGAAGTGGAAGGAACTTGAATCTCTCTTTTACTCTAAATTTTATCCTCCTTATGAAATTCATAAAGATAGGAATTATATTTATAATTTTCATCCTCATGATGGAGAAAGTATTGCCCAAGCATGGGGAAGATTGAAGTCACTAATGCTCAAATGTCCCATTCATGAGCTCCCTAGTAATATTATTATCAATAATTTTTATGCAAGGTTTCTAGATGCATGTTTAGAGGACTATCTAGATGCATGTTTAGAGGGATCCTTCACAAGTAAGGAGGTCAAAGCTAAGTGGGATCTTCTTGAAACAATTCAAAGCAATACTGAATATTGGGGTAACGACAAAGGTAAATAACCATGTATAAAATATGAGTATGATTGCATTAAGTATTTTGCTGAAACTGCTAATTTTCAAGAGCTTAGTGCTAAATATGGTCTTGATCCTCAAATTCTTGTTGATTTTTGTAGAACTTTTGCTTTCCATATTAATGCTCCTAAATAAAAGTGGGACATATATCTTGAACCTTTTAAATACACTTGCATGAAAAATTAAACTGTTATTAATGATTGCAATAAACATGCTTAAACTTATGAAAATACTATTTCTTATAAGCATGCTAATTTTTGTGGAATGCATAGACCTTGTGAAAAGAATCAAATCGAAGAAGAATATTGTATCACCCAATGGAATGAAAGAACTAGAACGTGGTATAAGGCTCTAGATGATCTTGGTAAAAAAGTGTGTGCCCTCTATCCTTTTATTTGTGAACTCTGCTATGAAGTGGGTCATTTCAATTTTCAATGCTCAAGCCATACTAATGACCTTTCTAATCTAATGAGTACTACAATTTTTTTGGGGTGTGAAGAGTTATCAAGAAAAACTTCTTTGGTAGACATGAGTGCTTTTGATAAGAATAGCGTCCTGCATGGTTGTCATCTTTATTGTGTTGATCATTGCCACGCAAATACTTACATACAAATTCTTATAAAAGATTATATTTTACCAAATTATGACAGGACTGATATGAGTTTTATTCTTATTAATGAAAAGGAGGAATCCTCCAAAGTTTCTTCTATTGTCTCTAACAATAAACCAGGATATGTGGAGAAGCTTCCTTTCAAGCCTCTCCCTCGTAAAGAGGAGAAGAAGAAGAAGAAGAAGATGAAGAAGAAGAAGAAGAAGAGGAGGAGGAGGAGGAGTAAAGGGAGAGAGGAAACAGTATTTTACCTAAGCATGTTGCTCCTATCATAGTTTTTGCTGATGAGTCTGAATTAGATGATGTTCCTATGCCTGTTACCTATAGTAGTGATCATGATTGGGAAAATCACACTACTTTTGATATTGAAAATCTCTTTGGTACCAATTCCGAAAATGATGATATTAATAATTGTTGTGCTATTAGTACTATCCATGTTCCTTCCCATGATGATATGTTTACAAATGAACACACTTTGGAGGATAGTTATTCTATTGCTTATGATGATACTATACCTCCAATATATGATGATTACAAAGATGAATATGATATTTTTAGTCCACCTACTATTGAGGAGAAAATTTATGATGTTTACAATATGCCTCCTCTTTTTGATGATTATGGTGATGAGAATAATAGTGGTATCTATTTTGTTGAATTTGCTCCCACTACAATTAATAAGAATGACTATGCTTATGTGGAGAGTAATAATTATTTTATGCATCTGGCTCATGATAAGAATGTTTTATGTGATAGTTATATTGTTAATTTTATTCATGTTGCTACTGAAAGTTATTATGAGAGATGGAATGGTTTTATGCATCTCAATAATATTAAGTTTCCCCTCTTTATGTTGAAAATTTTGAAGTTCCACTTGTTTTATCTTCCTATGTTTGTCACTTTGTTCTTTGTGAATTTATTTGCATACAAGATTCCTATGCATATGAAGTGGGTTAGACTTAAATGTGTGTTGAATTTGCTTCTTGATGCTCTCTTTTACTTCAATTGATATTTCTTATGTGAGAATCTTCTCAAACTATTATGCCTAACTTAAAGGCGTTAAATACAAGTACTTATTGGGAGATAACCCAAAAGTTTTAGTTGACTCTTGGAAGTTATTACTTCTATAATAACCTCTGGTTATCTTTTTTAATTGCTTTTTGTGCCAAGAATAACCTCTAATGAGAGGGAAGTAAGACTTGGGGAAGTGTTGTCCCGAAACAGATTTTTGTGCTTCAATGTAAAAATTCGTGAACAATCTATGTATGTCTGACTGAGCTGTAATTTTCTGAGTAAATCTCCCAGGTTGTTATCTAACTTTCTTTAGTTCAAATTTTTTTGATTTGAGCAACAGAAGGTCTTCGAAAAAATCGGTTTCTACCTGTTGGTCTGTTTTGACAGATTTCTGGCATTATTTGCATTTCCCTCTGTAAATTGAGTTTTTTAAAGGAATTGCTTCACTCGCATGTGTTTTAATGGAAGTTTTACTTGAGTTGAAACTAAATCGAAAGGTCTATTATCTTTTGAATGCACTAATGTTGCTAATGAAGATTGTGTGAAATTTTGTATGAATGAAAAATTTCAGGTGTAAGGAAAGAATGATGTAATGAGATGAAGAATGGACAAAAGCTCAAGCTTGGGGATGCCACCCCGTGTCACCCCAAGAAATATTCAAGAGGTAAAAGCGTCAAGGCATCCACTTCTTCATCAATAAAAATCTCAAGTCTTTCTAGACACTTCGTTTTTATTGTTTTGAACTCATGCACTATTGTATTGTTCTTGGAGCGTCTTTTTTTTAGTTTTTTTTGCTTGGTTTTCTGCAATAAGTTGGTTGGATCCTAGCACACTTATTTTGGAGAGAGACACACTTTGTTTTCATTTCCTAGAACACTCTAGTTTTCATTCTTATTGTCTTGTGAGTGTTCTCTTTTGTTAGCACTGTGTTTAGCCTTATTTTTCTTGTGATTTTTTCTTAGAACTTTTAGATCTTCTTTGTGGATTTGTGAGACATGCTCACTGGTCTTTATTGATTATTGTCTTTGTAAGTTGTTTCGAATAAGTTGATTGGTGTTGGAAAAGAGTAGGAAGCTTCATGCTTATAGTGGTACAAAAAGGAGCTTGCTTTGATTATGACTTACACTTTATCATGTCATGTTAGATGTTGTTTTGACCTTATTCTTAGTGATTATTGTTGTAGAATGACTTGTTCCAAACAATTAGGATTGCTTAATGTGCCTTGAAAGAATCATGCGTTGTTTTAGCATACAAAAGCATAGTATTGTGGTATTCTCCTTTGATGTTTTGTTTGGGTTGACTTGGCACATGCTCACACCATGTTATGAATATGAACATGTCAACACCCGGATTTTTAATCCCAGATGCCTATTATGCCATACATCGCAATCCCAGGATTACCATTTTTGCGAGACATAACAGATTTGGATATCACAGTACATCATCCATTATAAACCATACATAAGGTCTTACACAAATAAGTACCCCATGATCCAGTTCTTAATACAATACAAGCAGCGGAATAACGTAATAGTAACGATAGCGTAGGCGAAGCTCCATCTTTAGGGTCACAGGCAATGCTGACGATGGGAGATGATCCTAGTTGTCGTAACCTTCCTGCGGTCCGTCATCCTGATACTCCTCTTCATAGTCTGGCCACGGGAATAGCCAGGGACAAAGCCATGAGTACTCTTTAAGTACTCGCAAACTAATACTAACATGTTAATGGGGTTTTGAAAAGGATATACTAAGCTCTAGGGTTGTTCTGCAAAAAGCCAGATTTACCTCTACTAAGTTCAGAAGCAAGAAATTTTAGTTGAAAGTTTTATAACACCTAAGTGGGAACTTGAATTTCATATCACAACTCTGTTGTGGTCAAGTCAAAGTCACAATTCATTTCGCAAGTCATTTTGAAAACATCTGACGGGGGAACAGTATGGCCACACCAACTATCCATAACTGCGGACGCGGCTATTCGAATAGTTTGACACTCTGTAGAGATTGTACACTTTCACCACAACATTCGATACATCCATCAGGAACAAATCCTGAATTCACCATACTCAGTATGCGGATAATCAATCCTAACCTTTCAGTTACATGCCCTAGTATAGGCACCTCTCCTGTGAGTTTGGCCTCCCAACCATGACCAACTGTCATCTTGGGTACTGCACAGGTGGACGATCTTCACAAGGTAGCCTCAGCTCAGACCTTGGCCGCGAGGGAACCCATACTAAGGTATATAAATTTACAGTCAAGCCCTACCCAAATTTCGGGTATTGTGGTTGTACGATAAAATTGGAATGGTATCGCATCCAGACAACCATCAGTTTTAAAAAGGGCTAAGGCTCATGCCTCAACGTTTTCTTCATCAAAATCATCTGGTGTTCGGAAACACATGTCAAAACATTTCAGTAGAATGACTCATCATTCTAAGGTTTTCATAACCTTTTTCACCAAGTATTCCCATCTAAAGTTGCTCAAGTTTTATAGTTAGCACTAGCATCTACAAGTGGTGATAAATACTAATGAGGGGTGGTAAACAAGTGGAGATTTGCTAAGTTCAATCTCATGCCTTAGGATGACATCAAGATTATCTAACTTAGGCCAAATTTTATGCTCTTTATGCTACCTTCCAATATCCTTCTAGTATCTACAATTCACTATGTAAACTCTAAGAGAAAGCTCTGATAAAGAAATAAAGTATAAAGCTTGCAAGTAAAACTAGGATTGGGTTATCAAGTGGGTATGATCACATATGCTTAGGGCATATAGTTGTCATGGCAACAAGCAAGTATTAGCTTGCTAGGTCAACTTGTGTAGTAATGTTGGCATAAGTAGGGTATCTTGCAAGTGTTAGCTTGCTAAGATATTGGTATAAGCTTGCCTTGAGCAGAGCAATGGTTGAGTTCTCCTCGGCTTCTTCCTCGTAGTATCCTCCTTCCTCCTCGTATCCTTGGTCGGTACTAGCGTCTATAAATAAATACGAGGTACACAATCACCAAACAATACTTAACTATTTCCAATCATCACACAATGGTTCACACTATATGATCTAGCATCATCACTTAATATTACAAGATTAAAGCACTTGCCTTATTTGTTTTACTTTTAGAAAAGTAATTTCTACTCATTGAAAAACTACTTAAGATTTAATACTCTCCAACTCAAACATGGGATCATGTTGACACATGTCATCACCACATATTTCAGTACATGGGAATGTGATTTAAAGTGGTGTCATAATTTAATAAGGTTTAATCTTTTTATTTTAATTAAATAAAGTGACTAGAAATGCCTATGGGGCATTCTTTTATTACTTGAACATTATTTCTGTAAGTAAACCCCTATGTTTTTATATATTTTGAAAGGATGATCAAATGTGATTTTTGAGAATTGGAATCAACTCAAAAGCTTTTATGGTTGAATTTTGAAAAATGTTTGAATGCAGAAAAGCTTCTGCCTTGTTATTTTTACCATGGTTGATCTACAAATCTAAATGGTTTGAATCCAACAGGCTTGGATTAAGCATTTCAGTACTTTTCTAACAAAATTGGTTTCATGCATTTTGGTTCAGTGAATCGAGCTGGGTTGATTTTTGAATATAGGTACAAAACTGTGTTTGAAATTAAATGAATAAAGATTAATTTGAATTGTTGGGTCGCACGGGATGGTTAACTTGGCCGGCCCACTACACACAGCGCGTACGCGGGCTGGGTAAGTGGATGTCCCCACGCGTTAGTGAGACGGGGAGGGGCGAAGCGGTGCAGGGCGATGTGAACCGTGGGATCTGGTTCTAATGGGACGGCTCTGGTTCATCATCCATGTCGGGCAGCTCTGGCGAGACAGAACCCTAATGCGGCAGGTGGGGGTCGTGGGAGGCTCACCGGGGCTCAGGCGAGGGTCGGCGACGGGGGCGAACGATGAAGTCGACGATGGCGGTTCTCCTGGTACCGGTAGATTCTCCTGGGGTGGCTCCAATCGACGACTCCCTTCTTCTCCAGCAGCGGCGGGCTCCAGCCAAATTCCAGCGATGCACTGCTCGCCTTGCTCCGGGAGTGAGGTGGGGTGGTTCTAGGTGAGAGGGGAGTGAACTGGTGTGGCAAAAACGAGCGGTGGTAGCCTCTATTTATAGTGGCGGAAGGGGACCGACGAGCGCGGGATGAGCTCGTCGTGGTCGACGACACAGGCAACTACTGGCATGGGTGACGGTAGGAGGCGGTGCTGCTCTCCCTGGCGAAGCTCAACGGCGTGGTCTTGCGGCGTGGGGCGGTGCTGATCGGTCGGAACGTCGCGGTGCTCTGAGCGGGTCCGACGACGGTTTTAATGCCGCACAGCATGCGTGGTCTGCGCGGCGGTGAACGGGCATGTCTGGCGGGGTGCTGGTGATCATCCCTGCAATAAGCAAGGGCGACGCGAGATCTGTGGGTGCTGGTCGAGCCTGGCGCACTAGCGCGCTCTCGGCTCGCACGCAGAGAGGTTTGGCATGGGCGTGTCGTGTGGTCCAGGGGCTGGCATTGCTCGGGGCTGGGACAGAGAGTGGCGATGGACGGTGGGGTGCTTGCTAGACATGCTGGCTAGGCTTAGTGCGGCCTCTAGCTTGCTGTCGACACTAGGGTGGCAATGGTGCTCTTGGCATGCTTGCCATTAATGGCTAGGCTTGCTCACAGTGGTGCTAAAGATTGTTAAAGATGCTAGATGATCTACTAAGGGCTAGTTGCAACCAGAGAGGGAACAAGTTAGGCCAATTTTACTGCACACTATAGTGTTAGATGTTTGTTTGATTTGAATCTGCAAGGTGTTTGATGAAATGGCCGCAAGAACTTTAAATTTTAATTTTGAATTCAAACTTGGTGGGTTTGCTAGGAACATGCTAGGGGGTGTCTGGTTAGTTGGATTAGTCAAGGGGCATTGGTTTGGTTGGCTTTTGAAAATGGGTGATCTTCACATATGAATAACATTCAATTTTGAATTGTCATTTGAATGGGGTTGCCAAATGTTTCTACAAGTTTGAAAGGTGGGCCTTGATTCACCTTCACTAGTTCTATCAAGGGGTGAAAAGAATTGGGAAAGTTTCTGTTGGAAATCTTGGACTAGAAGCACTCAAAGTGACCTAGTGAGCAAGATTTGCAAAAATGACCATTTGCCTTATTTGCTTTGTTTTTTATTTTCTTTTGATTTGTTTCTACATGGAAATGTTTTATATGATGTTATTTTCATCTTTAAACTATTTCTTGATATTTAGGTTAATCACACAAGTCCATTCATGCATTGGTCAAATCATTTCATTCACACATGCATTCATATGATTTTAATTAATCAAAGTTTTTGTTAACCCTAATTTTAGTGATTAGAGTTTGATGATCCTTGTGTTATATTTTTGGGATGTTACAAACCTTCCCCCTTAAAAAAATCTCGTCCTGAGATTTGAGAAAGGACGAAAAAGGTTACATAGGATTTAAAGAGATTAGGAATCTCCGTCCTGATGTGATCTTCGCGCTCCCAGGTAACTTCTTCTTTAGTGTGGTTGCTCCACTAAATCTTGAGAAACTTGATGCTTCGGGTCCTGGTGATTCTGAAATCTTCTTACAAAATACGGATGGGTACTTCGGGATAGGTCAGGTCATCGCTGATCTCTATGGTCTGGTGATCAATGTTCTTGAACACTTCAGTCTTCTCTGGAACTTCAAGGCATTTGCGAAGTAACGATATATGGAACACATTGTGCGCTGCTGACATTTCCTCTGGCAGTTCCAATTGATATGATAATTCTCCTCAACGATTCAGAATCTTGAAGGTGTAGGGTTTCGTAGCATGGAAAACAAAAAAGTTCTACTGCATGCACACAAACAAGCCAAGATCTATCTACTAGAATGTAGCAATGAGTCGATAGAAGAACTCACCCTCGAAGATTCCAAAGCGGTTAATGAGAGCATATTCTCGTGGGTGATGTAGTCGTACACTTGCCGATCTCAAGATCGTGTAGACGACCCTTCCGGCACTGCGTTCCGGCAGCGCTTCCGCAGTCGGTCACACGTTCGGTACTCGATGAAGACCTTCCTCTCCCTTGTTCTAGCAGGCAGCGGAGGTTGTAGTTCTCCCTCGTGATTCCAGCAGCACGACGACGTGGTGTCGGAAGTAGAGGGAAGATCCCGCAGGGCTTCGCCTAAGCCGGTATGGTGGATTAGGATTTCCCGGAAAACTAGCGTTTAGAAATCCAGGAGGAGGAGGAGGTGTCGGCGGCTGCTAGGGTGGAGGCGACGGACCGGCGGCGACACGGCGGCGGCTTGTAGAGAGGGCTTGGAACTTGTGTTGTTTGGGGCAGCCCTCCCCTTCTATTTATTAGAGGGAGGGGCAGCCTTGGGAGGGGTGGGTTTGAATCCAAACCCAAACCCAAGTTGGATTGAGAGAAGGACTTGTTTCTTGTCCCACTAGGAAACCATTGTTCCAGTTTGACTTTTCAAACTTCCCGTTTGACTTTCAATTTAGAGCTTTAATTCTCTCTTGCATATGCCAACACCAAGTGACCTTGGACATGATCCAATCATTCCACATACCCATGACACATTCATGGACCATTCTCCTTCCGGACCGGTGAACCTTCTAGACCCTTCTATAACATTTCCGATGAAATCATCGGAAACTTTCCCGAACTCCGAAATAGGACTTTCCTTATATGAATCTTATTCTCCGGACCATTCCGGATCTCCTCGTGATATCCCGGAACCCATCCGAGACTCCGAACAACATTCGGTATCCGTACTAACAATCCATATCTACTAAACAACATCGAATCCTTAAGTGTGTCTCCCTACGGTTCGTGAATTATGCGGACATGACCGAGATACTTCTCCGATCAATAACCAATAGAGGAATCTGGAAATTCATATGGTTCCCAGATATTTCTACGATTACTTTGCAATCGAATGAACCACTTAAATACGATCCCAATTTCCCTTTGTCTCATGACAGTTTACTTATCCGAGGTTTTGATCGTCGGTATCTCTGCATACCTAGTTCAACCTCATTACCGATAAGTACTCTTTTCTTGTTCCCGTGATATGTGATCCCTTGTGAGCCAGTCACATGCTTGCAAGCTAATTGGATGACATTCCACCGAGAGGGCCCAGAGTATATGGATGGACAAATCCCACTCTTGATCCATGTGCCTCAACCCATACTTTCCGAACACTCAATGCCACCTTTATAGACATCCAGTTACGGTATGGTGTTTGATGTCATCAAAGCATACTTCCGGTGATGGTGATTAGCATGATCTCATGGTCGAAGGAATTAGGTTACTATGTATTAGAAAGCTTATAGCAAATGAACTATTAAAATGACTTGATCTTTATGCTACGCTTATCTATAGGAGTATGTCCATCATACCATTCTCCTAATGATATGATCTTGTTATTAACAACATCTCAATGTTTATGATCGAGAAACCATGATCATCTATTAATCAACAAGCTAGTATTATAAAGAGGCTTTACTAGGGACTCTAATTTAGTTTACAAATCACACAAGTATTAATGTTTCTAGTTAATACTATTATAGCATGAATGTAAATATTTATCATAAACACAAAGATATAATAATAACTACTTATATTATTGCCTCTAGGGCATATCTCCAACCGAAGGGTCCGATATATCTAGGGGCTAACTTTCCTTTCAGTTGGAAACGTTGCATTCCCTTCAACGGCGACACTTTAAGATACACGAAATCTCCGATATTGAAAGCGAAGTCTCGACGTCTCTTGTCAGCGTAACTCTTCTGTCCTGACTGGGCAGTCTTGAGGTGCTCACGAATCTTGTGAACTTTCTCTTCTTCTTCTCGTAGGATGTCGGGTCCGAAAATCTGACTCTCTCCTACTTCCGACCAATTCAATGGGGTGCGACACTTCCTTCCATACATAAATTCAAATGGGGCCATTTGCAGACTAGCTTGATAACTGTTGTTGTATGAAAATTATGCGAAAGGCAGACAGTCTTCCCATTTAGATCCATACTCTAGCACACATGCTCTCAACATATCTTCGAGTATTTGATTTACTCGCTCTGTTTGTCCATCGGTCTGAGGGGGATAAGCTGTGCTGAAATCTAGTCGGGTTCCTAAACCTTCTTGGACTTTCTTCCAGAATCTCGAGGTAAACTGAGTTCCTCGATCCGATATGATGTTCTTGGGGACTCTGTGCAAACTGACGATTCTAGCGATGTATAACTCCGCTAGCTTCGAACTCTGGTATGTGGTCTTGACGGGTAAGAAATGGGCTACTTTGGACAATTTGTCAACTATGACCCAGATAGAATCATTTCCCCTACTAGAAGTAGGCAATCCGGTGATAAAGTCCATTCTAACTGCATCCCATTTCCATTCCGGAATCTGTAGAGGTTGCAACAGTCATGCGGGTCTTTGATGTCCCGCCTTGACTCTCTAACATATATCACACTTGGCGATATAGCCTCTGATTTCTCTCTTCATCTTATGCCACCAAAATTGTTCCTTCAAATCCTGATAAATCTTCGTTCCTCCGGGGTGGATAGAATAAAGAGTATCATGGGCCTCTTTCAAAATCACTTCTTTCAATTATGAATTTGCTGGTACACAAAGACGTCCTTTGTACCACATAACTCCTTCTTCGTCTTCGGTGAATCCGGGTACTTTGCCTGTACTGATACGATGCTTGATTCCGTCGATACTAGCATTTCCTTTCTGCGCCTCTTTGATATGGCTGATCAAAGTGGGTTGATGTTCTATGCTAGACAAAAATCCTTAACTTACCAATTCCATTCTGAAATCTTCCATCTCTTTGTGCAAACTTGGTTGCTCCATCAAAATCATGGAGTTCAAGCGGCACGGCAATCTGCTAAGGGCATCTGCTACCACATTGGTTTTACCGGGGTGATAGTGAATGTCCAAATCATAATCCTTGATTAGCTCAATCCATATTCTTTGTCTCATATTTAGCTCCTTTTGAGTGAATATATACTTCAAGCTCTTGTGATCCGAATAAATCTCACAACGGTTTCCCATCAGGTAATGTCTTCAGGGCTAGAACTACGGCTGCGAGTTCGAGGTCATGGGTTGGGTAATTTTGTTCATGCTGCTTCAGTTGTCGGGATAGATAAGATATAACTTTGCCTTCTTGCATTAGCACACATCCTAGGACGATCTTGGATGTGTCACAATACACATCAAAGGGCTTGGTGATATCCGGCATGATCAAGATGAGGGCTGAAATCAATCTTCTCTTGAGTTCTTGAAAACTCGCTTCACATTTGTCCGTCCATTCAAACTTCTTGTCCTTCTTCAGCAATTGGGTCATGGGTCTGGCGATACTCGAGAATCCTTCTACGAACTTGCGGTAGTATCCCGCTAATCCAAGAAATGCACGAACTTGGGTTTGAGTGGTTGGGGTTGCCAATCTTCGACATCCTTCACCTTTGCAGGGTCAACGGCAATTCCTCCGGATGATACGATATGTCCGAGGAATCCTACCTCCTGTAACTAGAATTCACATTTGCTAAACTTGGCATACAACTGATGCTCTCTAAGGGTTCCAAGAATGGTCCTTAGGTGTAGCTCATGTTCTTCTTCTGATTTGGAATAAATCAGAATGTCATCGATGAAAACAACGACAAACTTATCCAGGAATTCCATAAAAAACTTATTCATGAGGTTCATGAAATAAGCGGGGGCATTGGTTAATCCAAAATACATGACAGTATACTCGTATAATCCATATCTGGTGGTGAAGGTAGTCTTTGGAATATCCTTTGCGCGAATCTTGAGTTGATGATAAACAGTTCTAAGATCAATCTTATAAAACACTTTGGCACCAGTCAACTGGTCAAACAAATCTTCGATCTTCGTCAACGGGTACTTGTTTTCGATAGTGACATCATTCAACTTCCGATAATCCGTACACAGACGGTTACCTCCATCCTTCTTGTCCACGAACAAAACAGGTGATCTCCATGGTGACGCACTTGGTTGAATCAATCCAATTTCCAGCATGGCATTTAGTTGCTTCTTCAGTTCTGCTAGTTCAGACGGGTTCATACTATATGGTCTCTGGGCTATGGGTCCGATTCCAGGGATTAGTTCAATGATAAACTCGATATCTCGATCTGGGGGCATACCGGGCAAAACATATGGAAATACATCGGGGTATTCATAGACTATTCGGACTTGGTCAATGGTGGGCTGGGATATACTCTTGTTGCACTTGAATTGACGAGGTAAGGTTTCAGATACATGCTCGACTGATACTCCGGCTGTACTAGTCATGGTTATGGCTTTCTTGGCACAGTCAATTAATCCTTTGTGTTTGGACATCCAATCCATTCCTAGTACTACTTCCAAACCTTTAGTTTCGAGTACTATTAGATTAGCATAATCTATGCCATGGATTCGGATAGGGGCGGCTTTGCAAATTTGTCTTGCTTTGGTGGTTGAACCGTGGATTTGAACAATCATAACATGCTTCAATTTGGTTGGTTGAATCTTACTAGTGCATGCAAATTCTTCAGTAACAAATGAGTGCGATGCTCCAGAATCAAACAACACTCTTGCAAGTACTGAGTTAACAGAAAACATACCCAGCACAACATCTGGCGCTTCCTGGGCTTCTTCATCATGCATGAGAAAAAGACTGCCGTTGCGGTTGAGTGAATTCCCTGGGGAAAACCTCTTCCGGGCTGAACACGACGCTGTTGCTGAGCTGGGGCATTTGCATTGGGGGCTGCGGCATTCTTCTTGGGGCACTCATTGGAGTAGTGACCCTTGGTTCCACATTCATAACAAGTACTTGTGACTTGTCCTTTGCTGCAATAGGCACAGCATTGCTTCCGGTCCTTGGGGAAGTGTTGGTGTTGGTGGCGGCATTGTTGTTGTTGAAATTGGGTGGGGCACGGTTGAAATTGCTAGAGTTGCCGGGGTTGTTGTGGTTTCCTCCGAGCCTTGGGTTTCCACGGTTGGGATAGGTCGGACGGTTCATAGGGGGTATGTTCTTTCTTGGGGCAAATCCTGGAGATGGGTTGGGGCGATACTTTGGTGTCTGGTGGGTTCCTGGTTGATGCATCATGCGGCGCTTGCAGTTATCATTGGCTTGGTTGATCTTTCCTTCCATCTGGATGGCAGAGTCGACTAGGGCTTCAATATCAGCAAAGGGAATATTGACCAACACCGTATGCATCTCGTCGTGCAGACCATTCAGGAATCTCTCTTTCTTCTTGGCTTCAGTGTCGATCTCATCCGGGGCATACCTAGCTAATGACAAGAACTTGTCATGGTATTCCACTACAGTCATCCTTCCTTGCTTTAGTTCTCTGAATTCATCTCTCATCCTCTTGATTAAACCCGGTGGCACATGGGTTCTGCTGAACTTGACCTTGAATTCATCCCAAGTCATCATCTGACCTCCGGCCATTGCACGAACGCTGTTCCACCATGCTCTTGCATCTCCGGCCAGATAGTGGGTGGCGAATAGAACTTTCTCGTTAGCTTCTACTCCTGCAACTTCCAGGTTGTTCTCCATGGTTTGCAGCCAATCATCTGCATCTAGGGGTTCTTCTGACTTAGTGAAAACAGGTGGATTGGTGTTCTGGAAATTCTTGAGCTTAGATCCATGGTTGTCCTGATTTCCATGGCCTTGATTGTTGTTGGCCATCTGAGCTATCGGTTGAAGAGTGGCTAGGTTGGCTTGACGTTCGACTCTTTCGGCTTCACGGTCCGAAACCATCATTTGCAAGAGTTGCAAAATCGGGTCCGGGGCTGAGCCACTTCCTCCGTGAGGCATCTGAAGATTGAGATAGATCATGAGAAAAGAGGGAAATTTCTAAGGTTCGGGAATTTTGAAAAGTTTTTAAAGTTCTCAAGTGTTGAATCAGATTTTTATAGCAACTTGTTTTTCATTCATTCATTCATTCATAGCACACGATACAACACACACCACAACAAAGAAAAACAGATGGTTTTAAGAACCATTCTGTGAAGCTACGATACAGTGGGGCCGACTACAACTCACTAACGCTAGTTCTCAAGTGCTACTAATCCTCTGAGTCAGTGTACTCATCATTCTCATCATCATCATCGTCATCGATGAAGGACAAATCATCCTCATCGGTGAAGAAGTCCATGGCCCGATCCTCCAGAAAGTCATCATCATCGCTGAGATAGGAGTAGGGGTCTCCACGAAGGTCTTCTCCGGCATTCTCCCTTTCCTCCAACTGCATGTCTCTCTCGTGGATGGTCTCCTCCAAATCCGTGATCCGGTGGCGAAGACGGGCAATGATGTGCTCCTTCTTGTCGAACTGGCGGCGACGAGACTTGCGATCCTTCACTAACATGGCGAGGTTCTGATCCTTGTTCTTGGCGATGGTGTACTTGTGGTTGGCGTAGGCACGGGCATTGCCCAACTCCTTCTGACGGTCGTACATCATGAAGCTGAGGTGGTCCAACTGAGTCTTCAGCTCGGGATGATGTGGGACCTCCAGTGGCTGTCCCATAACATCACGCCTTGGGTAGAACTCAAAATGGGTACCCTTGATCTGATTGATACTCTGCCCACACAAACGGGCAGGAGCTTCCTGCATTGCCCTGGCCAGTCCATCGAGCCAGTTGTTCTCTCTTAAGGTGAACTGAATTCCCTCTGCAGTGGGAGGTTCAATCTTTCCTCGGATACTTGCAACAACTAGCCACTGCAGATCTTCTCCTTCCTGATCATTGAGCTGAGCTCCGAAGAACTCGGGGTGCGGATGCTCCAGAAGTTCCGAAAGCTGGTCCAAGTCATGCTCAAAGACGAGGTCTCCTCCATTCCCCAACTGATAAAACTTGTTGTACTTCACGTCCATCTATAATAATATAGGATGAGTAACTTCGTAGAGTGATCAAGTGTGTCAAACTTTATGTAAGTTTGCAAGAATTTTTGAGGAACATGAATTTTCATGAAAGAATCTAAGTGATAAGAATGAGAACAAGTTTTTGTAAATACTCACTTCCTTTGGTTTTGAAACTAGGTTTTTGATTCAAACGTACATTCTAACTAGGGCCTCCTATGGTCAGGATGGCTCTGACACCAACTTGTCAACACCCGGATTTTTAATCCCAGATGCCTGTTATGCCATACATCACAATCCCAGGATTACCATTTTTGCGAGACATAACAGATTTGGATATCACAGTACATCATCCATTAGAAAACATACATAAGGTCTTACATAAATAAGGATCTCATGATCCAGTTCTTAATACAATACAAGCAGCGGAATAACATAATAGTAACGATAGCGTAGGTGAAGCTCCATCTTCAGGGTCACAGGCAATGCTGACAATGGGAGATGATCCTAGTTGTTGTAACCTTCCTGCAGTCCGTCATCCTGATACTCCTTTTCATAGTCTGGCCATGGGAATAGCCAGGGACAAAGCCATGAGTACTCGCAAACTAATACTAACATGTTAATGGGGTTTTGAAAAGGATATACTAAGCTCTAGGGTTGTTCTGCAAAAAGCCAGATTTACCTCTACTAAGTTCAGAAGCAAGAAATTTTAGTTGAAAGTTTTATAACACCTAAGTGGGAACTTGAATTTCATATCACAACTCTGTTGTGGTCAAGTCAAAGTCACAATTCATTTCACAAGTCATTTTGAAAACATCTGTTGTGGTTATCAAGTGGGTATGATCACATATGCTTAGGGCATATAGTTGTCATGGCAACAAGCAAGTATTAGCTTGCTAGGTCAACTTGTGTAGTAATGTTGGCATAAGTAGGGTATCTTGCAAGTGTTAGCTTGCTAAGATATTGGTATAAGCTTGCCTTGAGCAGAGAAATGGTTGAAGTTCTCCTCGGCTTCTTCCTCGTAGTATCCTCCTTCCTCCTCGTATCCTTGGTCGGTACTAGCGTCTATAAATAAATACGAGGTACACAATCACCAAACAATACTTAACTATTTCCAATCATCACACAATGGTTCACACTATATGATCTAGCATCATCACTTAATATTACAAGATTAAAGCACTTGCCTTATTTGTTTTACTTTTAGAAAAGTAATTTCTACTCATTGAAAAACTACTTAAGATTTAATACTCTCCAACTCAAACATGGGATCATGTTGACACATGTCATCACCACATATTTCAGTACATGGGAATGTGATTTAAAGTGGTGTCACAATTTAATAAGGTTTAATCTTTTTATTTTAATTAAATAAAGTGACTAGAAATGCCTATGGGGCATTCTTTTATTACTTGAACATTATTTCTGTAAGTAAACCCCTATGTTTTTATATATTCTGAAAGGTATGATCAAATGTGATTTTTGAGAGTTGGAATCAACTCAAAAGCTTTTATGGTTGAATTTTGAAAAATGTTTGAATGGAGAAAAGCTTCTGCCTTGTTATTTTTACCATGGTTGATCTACAAATCTAAATGATTTGAATCCAACGGACTTGGATTAAGCATTTAAGTACCTTTCTAACAAAATTGGTTTCATGCATTTTGGTTTAGTGAATCGAGTTGGGTTGATTTTTGAATATAGGTACAGAACTATGTTTGAAATTAAATGAATAAAGATTAATTTGAATTGTTGGGTCGCGCGGGATGGTTAACTGGGCCGTCCCACTACACACATCGCTTATGCGGGATGGTTAAGTGGTTGTCTCCACGCGTCAGTGAGACGGGGAGGGGCGAAGCGGTATGGGGCAATGTGAACCGTGGGATCTGGTTCTAATCGGACGGCTCTGGTTCATCGTCCATGTCGGGCAGCTCAGGCGAGACAGAGCCCTAACGCGGCAGGTGGGGGTCGTGGGAGGCTCACCGGGGCTCAGGCGAGGGTCGGCGATGGGGGCGAACAACAAAGTCGATGATGGAGGTTCTCCTGGTACCGGCAGCTTCTCCTGGGACGGCTCCAATCGACGACTCCCTTCTTCTCCAGCAGCGGCGGGCTCCGGCCAAATTCCGGGGATGCGCTGCTCGCCTTGATCCAGGAGTGAGGTGGGGTGGTTCTGGGTGAGAGGGGAGTGAACTGGTGTGGCAAAAACGAGCGGTGGCGGCCTCTATTTATAGTGGCGGAAAGGGACCGACGGGCGCGGGATGAGCTCGTCGTGGTCGATGGCACAGGCAGCTACTGGCATGGGCGACGGTAGGGGGCGGTGCTGTGCTCCCTGGCGTAGCTCAACGGCGTGGTCTTGCGGCATGGGGCGGTGCTGATCGGTCCGAACGTCACGGTGCTCTGAGCGGGTCTGACGGCAGTTTTAATGTCGCACATCACGCGTAGTCTGCGCGGCAGCGAACGGGCATGTCTGGCGGGGTGCTGGGGTGCTGGTGATCATCCCTGCAAGCAGCGAGGGCGGCGCGCGGTCTGTGGGTGCTGGTCGAGCATGGCGCACTGGCGCGCTCTCGGCTCGCGCGCAGAGAGGTTTGGCATGGGCGTGTCGGGTGGTCCAGGGGCTGGCATTGCTCGGGGCTGGGAAAAAGAGTGGCGCTGGATAGTGGGGTGCTTGCTAGACATGCTGGCTAGGCTTAGTGCTGCCTCTAGCTTGTTGTCGACACTGGGGTGGCAATGGTGCTGTCGACATGCTTGCCATTAATGGCTAGGCTTGCTCACAGTGGTTCTAAAGATTGTTAAAGAGGCTATATGATCTACTAAGGGCTAGTTGCAACCAAAGAGGGAACAAGTTAGGCCAATTTTACTACACACTATAGTGTTAGATGTTTGTTTGATTTGAATCTGCAAGGTGTTTGATGAAATAGCCACAAGAACTTTAAATTTGAATTTTGAATTCAAACTTGGTGGGTTTGCTAGGCACATGCTAGGGAGTGTCTGGTTAGTTGGATTAGTCAAGGGGCATTGGTTTGGTTGCGTTTGGAAAATGGGTGATCTTCACATATGAATAACATTCAATTTTGAATTGTGATTTGAATGGGGTTGCCAAATGTTTCTGCAAGTTTGAAAGGTGGGCCTTGATTCACCTTCACTAGTTCTATCAAGGGGTGAAAAGAATTGGGAAAGTTTCTGTTTGAAATCTTGGACTAGAAGCACTCAAATTGACCTAGTGAGCAAGATTGGCAAAAATGACCATTTGCCTTATTTGCTTTGTTTTTTATTTTATTTTGATTTGTTTCTGCATGGAAATGTTTTATATGATGTTATTTTCATCCTTAAACTATTTCTTGCTATTTAGGTTAATCACACAAGTCCATTCATGCATTGGTAAAATCATTTCATTCACACATGCATTCATATGATTTTAATTAATCAAAGTTTTTGTTAACCCTAATTTTAGTGATTAGAGTTTGATGATCCTTGTGTTATATTTTTGGGATGTTACAGAACAAGTCACCTTAGCCTCTATGATCATTTAGTTTATTGACTTGTAGTATCACTTTATGCTTTGATTAGTAATGTTTTGTCGCTCTACATGATTATGGCCATTATTGCTCTCTTAGTTGGTCGCTCCCAGTCTTTTGCTAGCCTCCACTTGTATGAGTAAGCTCTACTCATGCATCCAACTCCCAAGAAACCATGTTATTCCAAAGTGTCCACTATAAATTCCTATGCATGATGTGTGACACCATTCCAAGTATATTCTTCGTTTATCTATCTTCCAAATTAAACTTGTTATATGAAAATTAGTGATTAAAGCTCTCACAAACTTGATGGCACACTTTATTTTTCTTGACCCTAATAAACTTGAACCATTGTGTCATCTATGTTGTATATGCTTCCATTTATAAGTTGGGAATTAGCAGAACTGTGCTATCACGGGGAACGCTTTCAACACCTGTAAATATATACCCAGTTGATATCATGCTCTTTTGTTTATGGATGTCGTCGGTGTGAAATAAAAGGGGAGCTTGTAAGTCCATGGAGTTATGTATATGTGTTAGAGAAACGCCTGGGCCGCTAGACTAAGTCATGCCTAATCATGGTGGAAACTTGCAGCATCACCATAGTGAGAAATCTATGAAGCTTTCTTCTTATAAAAAAAGAGACATATTGAAAAGAGGAAATAGAGAAAAAAGCACCATTTTCCTATGGTAAATAAGAAGATTGTTGAGATGCTCATTGTCTTCTTGCCTTGCCATTTTGATTATGGTATATCTCCTGTATCATGTGCTAGGGGTACCCCATTAGCGGTTCTCTATGATACACATGTACTTACTATGACAAAAACTTACCGGTGACTAAAGTTGAGTTGCATGAGGAGCGGTCCTTGTACTCAAGGGACATGAGATTGCCAACTTATACTTTGTCAAGCATATACTCCATATTTTGTTCACTTTAACCTTAATCACTTCAAGATGCTTATGATAGGACAATGAGAGCTAAAAGCTAACAAGTACCATAATTTTTAGAAGCTCTTTATGAAACTTGAAATCTCTGCTTCCCTTTGAAGGGCCTTTCTTCCACTTTTATATTGAGTCTTCACCTTCTATCCTTAGGCACCAATTAAGAGAGCATAGTTGCCATTCTTAGTTCTATGTGCATTATCCCAAAACTTATTGATTGATTCATAATGTTGATATTGTTTGTTCTTAAACTATTTGTATCTAGTCACCCTTATGAACTTTGAAGGTGTCCTATGCATTTATGTTTTGCTACTCTATGAGGAACAAGCTGAATACCACTATGCTATGTTTTCTAGATATGAAACAAACAAATGTATTTCAATGCATTTTTATTCATGACCTTTGTTTGTATCTTTTCATGTTACAACATAGTTTCTTTGTCTTATTGTTAGAACTTTCTCTTTCATGCTCATGTTTAGAGTACTTTGATGCCAGTTTTTAATGTTTTACAATATTTTGATCAAGATTGTGATGGTGCATGTCACCTAAAAAATTATTTTTTTATCACTTACCTACTCGAGGACGAGCAGGAGTTAAGCTTGGGGATGCTTGATACGTCATAAACGTATCTATAATTTTTTATGTTTCATGCTTGTTTTATATCATTTGTCTTATGTTTTGTCTACACTTTGAGGTATTTTTATACATTTTCTGAAACTAACATATTGACAAGATGCCACACTGCCAGTTCCTGTTTTTTGCTGTTTTTGATTTTAGAAAAACTAAAATCTAAATATTCTCAGAATTAGACGGGACAAAAGCCAAAATTATTATTTTTCTCGGAGCATTACGGAAACGCGAAACAGAGACGGAGTAGGGCACCAGGGTGGCCATACCCTATGGTGGCGCGGGGCCACCCTAGGCATGCCTCCAGGGGGTGTGGGCCCCCTAGGCCTCCATCGACCTTGCCCCTTCGCCTATAATAAGCCCCCGATGAGAAAACCCTAATGGTTATTGTGTAGATTCACTCCAAACATGAGTCAACTTGCGTACTAAAACAAGTCTAGATACATTCTCTTCACAAACCTAAAACATTTAATATTTTAAAACGGAGGGAGTACATGGTTATTGGAGAGATATTTTTATCCAACATGGATGACAATGTGATTTACGAATTGACCCTCCTAATCCTTAGGCGATATGGTGTTTCTTAATGATTACAAGTATCACCTTTTGCTTTTGTTTTGTTGACTTGTGCAGATGTGTACATCTTAACTATACAGAAGCCGCATGTACTGCTTAAACATTTTAATTAATAAAGCACCCATTATCAAAAAACTGGAACGTGTTAAAGTTTCTAAAGTTAAATATGCTCTCACTTTTGCAGGGTATTTTTGTTATTAACACCATCTATAGTAAACACATTAAATTAGTTTTGGTCTCTTCATGACTACTAGTACTGGGTATTCTAGCATGACTACTTCATGCCAAGCCTTCATTGTGTATATATAAAACTCCTACCGCTACTGCCCCCTTCCAATGTCAAACAAACAACGAGCGCACGCGCACACTAGTATAAACTTTTGGTTGCATTATTGTTTCCTCTTTGCTAGCTAATCCTTTTTTCTTGGCATGGGATGTATTGGGACACACAAATGTGTTGTTGCAACATTTTCTTCAAGGTCCAGCCCCAGATGTTGTTCTTGTTGTGGACGATGTGATTAGTGTATGAAGTAGTTAGTATGATCTACCCGAAGCCTACGTACAATCATCCCAAGTTCCACTAGAGGCTGAAAAAGTAAAATTTGATCTAAAATTTGTGGGCATAGCACAGCAGTATATATGTCGTTGATTCTTGATATAATGCATTAGACACTGAAATATAAAAACTGACTTATAGTCCATCGACAAAGCAGGAGTATTTGGTCTTTGTTTATTATATTATCTCTACCGAACATTTCTCGTCAGCGTTCTATTAATGTTTACTGGAGGACCACAACATCGCAGCCATCCGAAATCTCACAAAATTTACTGGATCTCATGTCGTCAGCCTTCGCATGCCGCATGATGGACACAAGCAACAGTCTAGTTTTGCTCGGATGCCCTTACAAATACTTGCTGAGCATGCAACGTTTTATATTCATCCACGTCACATGTACAACCGCTACACTTACAATGGTACCTTTTTCTGGTAGCTACATTTCAACTGCGCTTCAAGTGTATGCATTCACAAAGCATTACCTTAAGTCTTAACATACGCCTAAAATCGATTAGTTTCATAAAATTCCTACTAATTAACACATGTTCGTGTTAGTATGGTCTAGCACTAGGATTTACAGATCTTTAGGTGAAATCATGCGCTCCTCACCCTACCAGGAGCTGGTTCTCACATTTCCCCTTCGTAAAGTCCTTTCGTCTCCCGAGCTCCAGTTATCTCTGCATATAAAAACTACATTTATATGTTTCAAAAAATTGTGAAACAAAATTTAAAAAGTAGCTAATGACATATCCCACAAATGTATAAAATCTCAATTTGAAATATTTTGTATTCTGAGCTACACAAAAATGACAAAGTTCGAATTTTTTTAATTAATATTTTGCACGATTTTGGTATAAATCACTGGCTATCCAGATTTATGAGTCCTTAATGGTGCTCATGTGCGCCAAATCTCTGTTCGGTTTCAGTATAGCAGAAGCATCATGTCGCAGCAGTTGTGAGGCACAAGCGCGTGTGTACTTGCTCCCTATTGTTTCCTTCCTAAAAGTGCCATTTTTTCCCAAGGATGTTGCCGTTGGATGGATATGAGGTCACTTCAGCAATCACTGCAGAACTTTAGTTTGCGTTTTAGTTTGTATTCCTAGTCGGTCGCAACCAAGCTTACGAATCCAACCACTAATGTGTCTTCTATCCATCCAAAAAGTAAAGGTACTAACGTCATGGAGAATCTCTGGATTAGTAACTTTGGATAAGTAACTGACCACAATTACTGAATGAAGCCACGGTTACCACATTTCTGACCGTGAAGTGTGTGTCTCTATTAGTATCATCTATATATCATTAGTCGTTAGGTGCCTCAAAACCTGAAAGTGAGATGTGGAACTGGCGACCTGCCTCGAAAAGGGATGGGAAAAGATGTGTTGAAAATATAAGCAATAATTAATATGATTTAATCCGAATAATAAATTGATAGAACATGATCATACAAATAGTACTAAAACCAATTATGCAGATCAATAAAGTAGATGAACAGATTACATCTATAGGAGATAAACCTAACACATCTACACCAAACGCTAGAACAAAGAACTCTAGCATAATCTAAAAAATACAGTTGAATATCACGTACAGTATAGGCTGAATAGCAGCCGCAGCAGCATCACCCATGTTGTGGTTGTCGAAGAGGTCGCTGACGTCCGGGAAGAAGTCGTCGTTTGGAAACTCGTCATCGGATGACGACGTGGTTGCCAGTAGTCGCGCTGAGCGCTCCCAAAAAACCTGATCGCCCCTCACCCGTACAGGTTCACGAGAGGCGGGGTTCTGGAGACCTACTGTCCCGATCTGGCGGTGTACGCCGCAAGCCGGGATGGGGAAGACGAAAGCGGCGGCGCAAGGTTCTCGAGGTAGGCGCGTGTGTGTATTGATACGGTGCCAATTAGGTTTAGCCCGGGCGCTTATATAGTGCAGGTTAGGAAGATCGTGGGCTTAGCCCATGTCCGAGTCGGTAACAGCCACGTCCATAAAAACTGGAAACGGCTGTAATTAACGCGTCCGTTAATGAATCATAATCAGTTTTCCCAATAAGCAAAATAAAGCTCGGCTCGGCGAGATTTCCGCAACCCGCGCGCGCGCGTCGGGACAAGGTGTGGCGAGGCGAGGCGGGCGGCGTCGGAGGAGGAGTACGCGAGGGCTACTCTTCTTGTCACACCTTAGTGAGTGGTGCAACACTCAACTATATAAGGTGGTCCAACTCCCTTCAACTAGCAATGTGGGACTAAACTTTAGCACCACTAGCACAGCCATATGCTGCCATACACAAGTGAGTCAAAGAGAATTTCAGAATTTGTCTAATGGGCCAATAGTCCAATATACACCAAATTCCAACAAGATGAAGGCCATTTCAAAGGATTTGCCAGTATAAATGGTATGTTATATTTCTTCTTGATGATACCCACAGGCATCATATGCTGCTCGACTGTAAAGGCTTCCTGAACATATATAACAGGACTATTTACCCAGAGCAAAGTAAACATGTTATTGGTCCATGTCATGGTCATGGGATCCCCATTCCCCAACGTGAACAAAAAGATGTGGAAATTCGAATTAGTGCACATTTCTCAGTATTGAGTGCATTTAAACATCATTAGTTGTTTGTTCAAACTGTTTTCTGCCGACATGTATTGAGATTGATAATGATGAAGACTTATTTGAGCGAAACGCTAGTCTGTCCTAATTATGCCTTCCTTGACAAACCATCTGGTGTCATGGCTGTCATTAGCAAAAAAGAAACTATACTGCCCTAATGTGGATGATGGGCATGCACAGTGTTTCACCATGCTTTGGTCAATTATGCAGTAGTAGTACCAAATCCTAATTGCACTTATGCGGTCAGTGGCGGAGCTAGCCAAGAATATCGGGGGGGGGGGGGGCAAAACGAAATTATGGATGTTTGGGGGGGCAAATGACACTAATTTTTCTTTTCTAGGTCTCCAAAAAATTTTTCCTTCAATGATTTTAAAAAATCTGGGGGGGCGGTGGCCCCCCCTGACATGCATGTAGCTCCGCCACTGAATGTGGTATCATGCATGGCTGCATCTATCATTCATTGGCAGAAACAAAATGTAATTTAGACAAAGGAAGATAGAGAATATATAGACTAGAGTGGCCCTGAAACCGAAAGATGTACTAGAGCTAACTGTAACTTGTAAGTCATTAGGCATTGCGTGCAATCCATGGCAATGCTCATACTGCCATGCATAAATATTTTCCATTGTCACAAGTTATTCTAAAAGCTCTTCTGTTTCCCCTGAACTGGAAGAAGTCAATCTATAAAGGCCGACCATACGTTATCTAGTATCTCCGAGTCACAGGAAAGATAGGGGCTCTATCACCTCGTGAAAGCAATAATGGGGCATCAAAATTTGGCGAGAAAAAATCTGAATAATTTGTTCATCTTATATTTATCTAACTTCCTGGGAACGGAATTCACCAAACTAACTAGAATATCATCATCCTGCCATGTCGCCAAGCTAACCACCCCTGAATAGAAATAATTTGGTGGCTTGTAATGATAAAAGAACCTATCAGCCTATCCGTCGGTTACTACGGATTTCTTCAGCCAGGCTTCGTGGCGGCATTCTAGTAGATTGACAAAGGCCTAGCTGTTTTTTGCTTTTCTCTCTTGTGAGAATTTTCGGTCCGTTCAAATGGTTGGTATTTTATACCAATCTCATCTGACTTATGTTTTGTAAGACTTTTATACTCCTTGCTGTTTGACCTTAATAAATGGATATGTGCATCCATTGGATGCAGAGGCCGGGGATTTCCCCCTTTTCGAAAAAAAGTCAGTGAGCGCCACGAGGATCAGGAACCAAAAGCCATGGACACAACGATGTGGTGAGCAATGACATGGCCAGGGCCTAACTACCCTAGCTAGCATTTCATGAAAACCACTCAGCATCCTCCCGCGTCCTCCTCTAGGGGTCATTCTTACCAAAGAAAAACCTTGTCAAGCAGAACGGGCATGGTGGTACGAAATGTGTTTTGTGTCATCATGATAAGACAATTAAATAGATATTCTTGCAATGTACACGTCCTATATGGTCAGTCATCTAAGCAGTTTTTGGCTTGTATATGTAGTGTTGCTAATATCTTTGGCAACTGGCTACACGGGATAGATCACAGGTTTAGAATTCCTATCAGTGTGGAAACTCTTGCAGTAATATGGTCGTTTTGTCTATGTAGAAATCATAAGATTTTAATGATAAAAGTTCTTCATTTATGCAGGTTATCTACCATGCACAGGTACACTTCGTTTATGGTCGTCCTTACAGCATATTAAAAACCATGACCTGTTTATGGAGGTGTCTACACGGTTATGGAGGGTTATTTTTATCACATATGGATAACAATGTGATCTACGAATTGGCTCATGATCCTTAGGTGATATGATGTTTCTTAATGATTACACGTACTTCACATTTTCCTTTTGTTTTGTGGACTTGTGCGGTTGTGTGCATCTTAGTTATATAGAGGCCACATGTAATGCTTAAACCTTTTAAGTAATAAAATATTCATTATCAAAAAACTGGAGCATCTTAAAGTTTCTAAAGTTAAATATGCTCTTCCTTCCGACCTATGTATTTTTGTTTTCTTAACACCTATGTATTTTTGTTATTAACACCATATATAGTCAACACATTAAATTAGTTCTGGCCTCTTCTTGACTACTAGTACTCGGTATTCTAGCATGACTACTACCGCTGCCTCTCCCTTCCAATGTCAAACAAACAACAAGCGCGCACACACTTGTATAAATTTTCAGTTGCATTATTTTTTCCTCTTTGCTAGCTAATCATTTTTTCGTTCGGCATGGGAGGTACCGGGACACACACAAATGTGCTGCTGCAACATTTTCTTCAAGGTCCAGCCCCAGATGTTGTTCTTGTTGCGGACTATGTGATTAGTGTACAAAGTAGTTAGTATAATCCTCGCAGAGACGCCGTACAATCCTCCTAAGTTCCACTAGAGGCTGAAAAGGCAAAATTTGATCTAAAATTTGTGGGCATAGCACAACACAATATATATGTCGTCGATTCTTAATATAATGCATTAGGCACTGAAATATAAAAACTGATCTATAGTCCACCAACAAAGCAGGGGTATTTGGTCTTTGTTTACTATCTGTACCAAAGGCCGGCAATTAACTCTTAAGAAGCAACAACACTTATCCTCGCTGACGCTTCCCGACAATACCATGCCCTGCTCCTTGAAAGCGATGGAGGACGACAACGTCGCAGCCATCCGAAACCTCACAGAATGTGTATGTGTTCGTCAGCCTTCACACGTTGCATGATAGACAGACAACTGACGACGTCACATGTACAACCTCTACACTTACAATGGTACCTTTTTCTTGTAGCTACATTTCAACTACGCTTCACAAGTATGCATTCACAAAGCATCCTCTTAAGTCTTAACATACGCCTAAAATAAATCAGTCTCATAAAATCTCTCCTAAAAGACTAAAACACACATGTTCGTGTTAGTATTTTTCTAGCACTAGGATTTACAGATCTTTAGGTGAAATCATGCACTCTCCACCCCACCAGAAGCTAGTTCCATATTCCTCATTCGAAAAGTGTTTTTGGATCCCGAGCTCTAGTGCTTCCTACATATTAGAAAAAGTTAAACTATATTTATAATTTTCAAAAAAATGTGAAATAGAATCTTAAAAGTAGCAAATGTTGTATCCCACAAATGTGCAAAATCTCAACTCAAAATCTCCCGACCAGTTGGTAACTAGGCCTAGCTTTTCACTGCAAGATCCTAGACGGGGCACAACTGGTCGGGAGTTCAACTCCCGACTGGACTGGTCGGGAGTTCAACTTCCGAAAGGTACTGGTCGGGAGTTAATCCCCCGCGGCCGCGCTAGATTTGACATTCCTCAAATTTGTATATTATTTGTGGAATTTAATAAATAATTTGTATTACTTAAAAAAATTAGCGACCATCTGGTGTCATGGCTGCATGAGTCATTAGCAACAAAAAAGGTGTACTGCCCTAATGTGGATGATGGGCATGCACAGTGTTTCATCATGCTTTGGTCCCCATTTCCAAAAAAAATCTTGCTTTGGTCCATTATGCAGTGGTACTACCAAATCCTAATTGCACTAATGCGGTGTCATGCATGGCTGCATCTATCATGCATTGGCTGAAACAAAATGTACTTTAGACAAAGAAAGATAGCGAATATATAGGCTAGAGTGGCCCTGAAATAGAAAGATGTATGAGAGTTAACTGTAACTCTAGGTCATTAGGCATCGCGTGCAATCCATGGCAATGTCCAATACTGCCATGATTATTTGTCCCTTGTCACAAGTTATTCCAAAAGCTCTTCCGCTTCCCCGGAAGAAGACCCTCTGGAGACTGTAAAGACTGGCCTACCTACATACGTTATCTATCTCCCAGTCACATGAAAGATGGGGCTCTATCAGCTTATGAAATCAATAATGGGGCATCAAAATTTGGCGTGGCCGGGCTGGTAGCTTATGAAATCAATAATGGGGCATCAGGAAAGATGGTGCTCTATCAGCCTAGGCTGGTAGCTACCTATGTCATTACAAGCCACTAATTATCAAAATCCGGCGTGGCCGGGCGTCCTCCCTTCTCATCCCCAAGTATCTCGACGGGTTATGGTTCCAGATCGCCCGGCAGGCACCTTGGTCGGGCCTGGCTCCGCGGCAGGACGGCTCGCTCAGTGAACATGGTAGATAAGCTGGTCAAATCATGGTGGAAGTTTTGATCTGTCGGAAGTTATTATGGTGGCGGCTTCAGCCGAGGATGATGGCGCCCATTGGCATCATAACCTTGCTAAAGGCCTGGGCGATGTTGATATAGGTATGCCCTAGCGGGCACGTGCCTTTAGCCTACCTGGCTCGGTTCAATAGGAGGCCCACATGACGATCTGCTAAGATCCATGAAGCTCAAGGAAATCCAGCTCCTACGAAGCCGATGAATATACCAACTCCGGACATGAGTAGAAAGAATAAGATTTTTTTAAAAAAAACTAGAGTTCAATTTGTAACCAGCTCGGACAGTTCCCAAGACCTAGCCTCCACAAATAAAGTCTAGGAGGGGCCGCTGAGGAGAAGATCCGTGATAAAAACACCCGTAGCTTATGCCAGATTCGATATGTGCATCCATAGCCACCTCAGCGATATTGTAACTTTCATCATCATCAATCAATAACAGGCAAGCAAAAAAAGGGTATTACCCTTCGGAAGCCTGAACCTGGATAAACTGTGCCTCATGTTGTTTGTTAGCTGACGATGTCACCAGCGCACACCTTCTTCCTGAAAACCCAAGTTCATCAACCATGAGCATTGTCGTGGAGACCCCATGTCAGATGGAATTCAGGCGCCCACACATATCGCTTTGGAAGAAACCATGAGTTCCAGTTTTGGGGTCGGATGTTCGCGACACTTAGCTTTTTTATCTCCTAGGGGCAGTCTGCAGAGGTTGGACTTGACTTGTCAAACCAATGTTAGATGGTGGTATTCGATAAGGTGGAGTGGTGTATCATCTACTGCATGGCGGTGGGTCTCGGCATAGTGGTGCAGCGGGATCTCGATGCCTCCCGCAGGTCAGGGGCACCGTACGGCGACATGGTGGAGTTCTCGGCAGGATCGGCAAAGTTTATGCGGATTATAACCATGAAGATTGGTCGGCAGTTCGACGACAGAACATTTTCTGTTGTGTGTACATGAGGTGCTCACTAAGAATCTATTAAACCGATGACGCAGTGACTCCGCCGATAGAGCGGAAGTGGGTATAGCTGGGGGATACCGTATAGCACACATGGGTATACTGGGTTTAGTTAGGACAAACTATTTTAATCTGTTTAATTAACTAATTATGGGCAAAAGACTATATAAACCTTTTTAAGTATGGGGAGGGGGTGTACCGAAGCATAGCCCATCTCTTTTCTTAGGTATTATAGTTCTACGGTTGATGATGCTAGTCTTGTTAACGGCTTGTAGTTATAGTGGTCCATCTTCTTTCAGTTGTTCTTTGGTTTCCTACATCTTGCATCTAGGTGACGCTCAGGGATGAGCTGATAGATGAAAAGAATCATATGGATCTTGTGAGGCGATAACTAAACAGTTTGTTGCCCTGAATCTCTGTGTGTTTCTATCTTCTCTATGTTTCTCTAGTTCTGGTTCTTATGGCTGGTCTGTGTATCTACTTCATGCTTTATCATACTTTTGTGTCAATCTGAGCAGTTTCATTTGGTCACCATCATGTTGTTTCATGAGTTTATTTTCAGTGGGAGTAGTAGCTTTGGGCATTCCTATCTACACCAGACCAGCAGGATATTATGGCTACTGGGTGCAGTCTTCTTCTGATGGTCACTGGACACATCTTCAGCCAGTGTGCTTGGATGCATTCTAATAGATTGGATTATGATGTTTAGTCGCTCTTTTATTATTTTTTGCTGGTTGATTTTGGTGTCGACCTTAAGCGATCGGTGATTTGTAATACTTTTAAAGTTTGAATATTTAATAAAAGGCTGTGTGCATCGACCGATGCAGAGGCCGGGGTACATCCCCTTTTCGAAAAAAAAGTTGGGAGTAGTGCAGTAATTGTATTATTATTAGTAATGTAGTGCATTTTTAATAAAAGGTTGTGTGCATCGACCGATGCAGCAGCATGAATTTATTCTATATTGTATGGGATGATGGAGTGCGTTTCCAAGAGAAAAGTGCAGTAATTTGGTGAAAAGTGCAGTAATTAGATTATTAGTAATGTACAAAACAATTGAGCGAGATCGCTGGCGTCTTACAGGCTTTGAATTGTTTTCTTTAATGTTTGAAGTTGTACTAAATTTCAAGTAGCTAGCTCTGCTACTAGAGGAAGCCCCTTTACGACGTCCATTGAACTCACCTCTAGGCTCCAGGGATGTCGTTTGTATTCTCTCACTTGACCGACCCGTCCAAGACGCACCCATGACTGGCATGTGTCTACCTCGACTGACTAGGACCTCATAAGCAGCAACGCTGCTTCGACGCATACCAAGATAGGTCGTCGCCACCACCATCCCATAACTAGGAGTGTGCCTAGTGGTTATCTCTTCTCGTCGAAGTTTCTAGACAGCATGGAACAATGAGTGCACATCTAACTCTTCATTATGCCAATCAGCTCCTGCGGGTCGTATGACCGGTCTAAGGCTAGGTCAGGCTGGCCATTTCCCTATCAAGTGATCGTTGCCACCTCTCTCCTGATGCCTACCATCCCTATCAACTATCAAGTGGCCAGAATCATGAGTGTGGGAGCAAAAAGGATAAAGAGAATAACAACAAATCAGCTAGTGCGTGTTCTTATAATGGTGGGAAATTAACATCTCAAAATTCGACGGGAATGGGAGGGAGGTTTCTTATATGTGGTAGTTCAACCTCAAAATTTATGTAATAAGGGTGAGAGATTTTATGAGATGGAGAGCATGGACCACATGTACTGTTAGGTGTAGAGAGTTATTCTTGTTGCTGTAGGGATTTGTAGCATGGAAAACAAAAAAATTCTATCGCATGCAAACAAACAAGCGAAGATCTATCTACTAGATAGTAGCAACGAGTCGATGGAATAACTCACCCTCGAAGATTCCAAAGTGTTTAACGAGAGCGGATTCTCGTGGGTGATGTAGTAGTACTCTTGCCGATCTCAAGATCGTGTAGACGATCCTTCCGGCGCCACGTTCCGGCAGCGCTTCCGCAGTCGGTCACACGTTCGGTACTCGATGAAGACCTTCCTCTCCCTTGTTCCAGCAGGCAGCGGAGGTTGTAGCACTCTCCTCACGATTCCGGCAGCACGACGGCGTGGTACCGGAAGTAGAGGGGAGATCTCGCAGGGCTTCGCCTTAAGCCGGAGCGAGTATGGTGGACTATGAGAGAGGCCTCGGTGATCTAGGGTTTAGACGCACCAAGGAGAGAGGTCTAGGCCGGCGTCTAGGGCTTGGGGAAAGCCCCAAGTCGGCGGCTAGGGTTTGCCCTAGGGCGGCGGCGGCTGTAGGAGGGCCGGCGGCTAGGGCTAGGGTTTTGGGTGGTGGAGTTGTGTGCTTGGAGGGGCAGCCCTGCCCCTCCTTTTATAGGTGGAGGGCGCCGGCCAAGGGGGAGGGATTCCTCCCCCAACTCGGCCTCCAAGGCCGGCGGTGGAGGGAGAGGAACTCCTCCCCAAGTAGGTTTCCTACTCTCCCTCCACCAAGCAAACTTGCCGTTTGACTTTTCAAATTGGCGTTTGACTTTTCAAACTAGGATTTGATTTATCCCTTTATTTTGCTCAGCGATGACACCTAGTACATGACGCAATCATTCCAACTTGTTATGACACATTCATGTACCCTTCCCCTCCGGAGTGCCGGACCTTCCGGAACCTTCTAGAACATTCCTGATGAAAACACCGGAACCATTCTCCAACCCTGAAACAGGACTTTCCTTATATGAATCTTATTCTCCGGACCATTCCGTATCTCCTCGTGATATCCCGGATCCCATCCGAGACTCCGAACAACATTCGGTCTCTTACTCATCATTCCATAACTACTCAACAACATCGAATCCTTAAGTGTGTCTCCCTACGGTTCGTGAATTATGCGGACATGATCGAGACACTTCTCCAAACAATAACCAATAGAGGAATCTAGAAATTCATATGGCTCCCACATATTTCTACGATTACTTTGCGATTGAATGAACCACTTACATACTATACCAATTTCCCTTTGTCTCACGATAGTTTACTTATCCGAGGTTTTGATCGTCGGTATCTCTGCATACCTAGTTCAACCTCGTTACTGATAAGTACTCTTTTCTCGTTCCCGTGGTATGTGATTCCTTGTGATCCAGTCACATGCTTGCAAGCTAATTGGATGACATTCCACCGAGAGGACCCAGAGTATATCTATCCGTCATAAGGATGGACAAATCCCACTCTTGATTCATGTGTCTCAACCCATACTTTCCGAACACTTAATGCCACCTTTATAGCCACCCAGTTATAGTGTGGTGTTTGATGTCATCAAAGCATCCTTCCGGTGATGGTGATAAGCATGATCTCATGGTCGAAGGAATTAGGTTACTATGTATCAGAAAGTATATAGCAATTGAACTATTAAAATGACTTGATCTTTATGCTACGCTTATCTATAGGAGTATGTCCATCATACCATTCTCCTAATGATATGACCTTGTTGTTAATAACATCTCAATGTTTATGATAGGGAAACCACAATCATCTATTAACCAACAAGCTAGTATTATGAAGAGGCTTTTACTAGGGACTCTAATTTAGTTTACAAATCACACAAGTATTAATGTTTCCTTGTTAATACTGTTATAGCATGAATGTAAACATTTATCATAAACACAAAGATATAATAATAACTACATTTATTATTGCCTCTAGGGCATATCTCCAACAGTCTCCCACTTGCACTAGAGTCAACTAATCTAGATTACATGGTAATATACCGAACACCCATGGCAGTTTGGTGTTGGTCATGTTTTGCCCTCCGGAGAGGTTTAGTCAATGGATCCGCCACATTCAGATCCGTGTGTACTTTGCAAATCTTTATGTCACCATCTTGGACATGTTCTCGAATAGCATGAAAACGTAGCTTGATGTGCTTCAGCTTCTTGTGTGACCTTGGTTCTTGCGCACTGGCTATGGCGCCCATATTATCACAATAGATAGACATTGGGTCCAGCGCACTTGGAACCACACCGAGCTCTATAATGAACTCCTTCATCCATATCGCTTCTTGTGAAGCCTCCGAAGCAGCTATGTATTTCGATTCAGTTGAAGATCTCGCCACAACGCTTTGCTTTGCACTCCTCTAGCTAACTGCTGCACCATTCAAAATAAATACGTATCCAGATTGTGATTTAGAATCATCCGGATCGGTGTTCCAACTAGCATCGGTGTAACCATTAACAACGAGTTGTTCATCACCTCCATAAGAAAGAACCATATCCTTAGTTCTTCTCAAGTACTTAAGGATGTTTTTTACCGCTGTCCAATGATCCACTCCTGGATCACTTTGATATCTGCTAGTGAAACTAATAGCATATGCAATGTCGGGTCTAGTACATAGCATGGCATACATTAGAGATCCTATGGCTGAGGTATAGGGAGTCTTACTCATCCTTTCTCTATCTTCTGCCGTTGCTGGACTTTGAGTTTTATTCAAGGTCGTATTGGGCAACATGGGCAAGAACCCTTTCTTGTTATCTTCCATTCCAAACCTCTTTAGAACTTTGTCCAAATATGTACTTTGTGACAATGATATTAGGCGTCTTGATCTATCTCTATAAATCTTTATGCCTAATATGTAAGCTGCTTCGCCAAGATCTTTCATTGAAAAACTATTATTCAAATATTCCTTGACACTATTAACAAGTTCTACATCATTCCCAATCAACAATATGTCATCTACATATAGTATTAAGAACGCTACAGAGGCCCCACTCACTTTCTTGTAAATACAAGCTTCTCCATAAGTTTGTATAAAACCAAAACTTTTGATTACTTTATCAAAACGTTGATTCCAACTTCGGGATGCTTGCTTCAATCCATATATGGACCTTTGAAGTTTGCACACCTTGTTAGCATCTTTAGAATCGACAAAACCTTTGGGTTGCATCATATACAACTCTTCATCAATGTCTCCATTGAGGAAGGCTGTTTTGACATCCATCTGCCATATTTCATAATCGTAATATGCAGCGATTGCTAACATAATCCTTACAGACTTTAGCTTCACTACTGGTGAGAAAGTCTCATCGTAGTCAACTCCTTGAATTTGTCGAAACCCTTTTGCGACAAGTCGAGCTTTATAGACAGTTACATTACCATCAGCATATGTTTTCTTCTTGAAAATCCATTTGTTCTGGACAGCCTTCCGGCCATCCGGTAAGTCCACCAAAGTCCATACTTGGTTTTCGTACATGGATCCAATCTCGGATTTCATGGCTTCTTGCCATTTATTGGAATCTGGGCTCATCATCGCTTCCTCATATGTCTCAGGGTCATCGGTGTTATCCACCAACATGACACTCATAACGGGATCATACCAATCAGGAGTGGTACGAGTTCTCGTTGACCTGCGAGGCTCTGTAGCAACTTCAACCGAAGTTTCATGATCATCATCATTAGCTTCCTCTCTTATTGGTGCAGGCACCACAGGAACTTCTTCCGGTGCTGCGCTACTCGCAAGTTCGAGAGAAGGTTCAACAACCTCGTCGAGCTCTACTTTCCTTCCAGTCACTTCTTTCGAGAGAAATTCCTTCTCTAGAAAGGATCCATTCTTAGCAACGAAGATTTTGCCTTCGGATCTATGATAGAAGGTATACCCAATAGTTTCCTTTAGGTATCGTATGAAGACGCATTTTTCCGCTTTGGGTTCAAGCTTGTCCGGCTGTAACTTCTTTACATAGGCTTCGCAACCCCAAACTTTAAGAAACGACAATTTAGGTTTCTTCCCAAACCATAATTCATACGGTGTCGTTTCAACGGATTTAGATGGTGCCCTTTTTAAAGTGAATGTGGTTGTTTCTAATGCATAACCCCAAAATGATAGCGGTAAATCTGTAAGTGACATCATAGAACGAACCATATCTAAGAGTGTTTGATTACGACGTTCAGACACACCATTACGCTGTGGTGTTCCCGGCGGTGTCAATTGTGAAAGTATTCCGCATTCCTTCAAATGCTCGCCAAACTCGTAACTTAGATATTCACCTCCACGATCAGAACGTAGAAATTTAATCTTCTTGTTACGTTGATTCTCTACCTCACTTTGAAATTCCTTAAACTTCTCGAAATTCGTACTTATGTTTCATGAAATAGATATACCCATATCTACTCAAGTCATCCGTGAAGGTAAGAACATAACGATAACCACCGCGCGATGTTACACTCATTGGTCCACACACATCGGTATGTATGATTTCCAATAAGTCTGTAGCTCGCTCCATCATACCAAAAAATTGAGTCTTAGTCATTTTACCCATCAGACATGCTTCGCATCTTTCAAGTGATTCAAAATTAAGTGATTCAAGAAGTCCATCGGAATGGAGTTTCTTCATACGCTTCACTCCGATATGACCAAGACGACAGTGCCACAAATAGGTCGAGTTATCGCTCAATTTCAAACGTTTAGCCTCAATGTTATTAATATGTGTATTTCCACTGTCTAGATTCAATAAGAATAGACCATCTATCAAAGGTGCATCTGCATAAAACATATTACTCATATAAATCGAACAACCATTATTCTCGGACTTAAACAAGTAACCGTCTCGCAATAGACAAGATCCCGATATAATGTTCATGCTTAACGTAGGCACCAAATAACAATTATTTAAGTATAAAACTAATTCCGATGGTAGATGAATAGGTAGCGTGCCGACCGCGATCACATCAACCTTTGATCCATTTCCAACGCGCATCGTCACCTCGTTCTTCGCTAGCTTCCGTTTATTCTGCAGCACCTGTTTCGAGTTACAAATATGAGCAACTGAACCAGTATTAAATACCCAGGCACTACTATGAGTACTAGTGAGATACACATCAATAACATGTATATCGGATATACCTTTCTTCTTTATGTTGCCGTTCTTCAAATCCGCCAAGTACTTTGGGCAATTCCGCTTCCAGTGACCTTCTCCCTTGCAGTAAAAGCACTCAGTATCAGGCTTAGGTCCAGCCTTGGTTTTCTTCGTCGGTGCGGTAACTTTCTTACCACCCTTCTTGAAGTGTCCCTTTTGCTCAGACTTGCCTTTCTTGAATTTGGTGGTCTTATTGACCAACAACACTTGGTGCTCTTTCTTGATCTCCACTTCTGCATATTTCAACATGGAGAAGAGTTCTGGCAACGTCTTGTCCATGTTTTACATATTGTAGTTCATCACAAAGTTCTTGTAACTTGGTGGTAGTGATTGGAGGACACGATGTATCCCCAAAGAATTAGGAATCACTATACCCAAACTTTGGAGTTTGTTTGCGTGCCCAGACATCTTAAGCACATGCTCACTGACGGAGCTGCCCTCTTCCATCTTGCAGTTAAAGAACTTTTCATAAGCCTCATAACTCTCAACTGCCGCGTGAGCCTAAAATATCATTTTGAGTTCACGGACAATATCATGTGGGTCTGAATTCTCAAACCTTTTCTAAAGCTCCGATTCCAAACCATACAAGATAGCACATTGAACTGTGGAGTACTGATTCTTCCGAGTGAGGTAAACATTCTTTACTTCATCGGTAGCAGTAGCTGCAGGCGGGTCACCCAGCGGTGCATCCAGCACATAGGTCAAATTACCAGCATTAAGGACAATCCTCAAATTGCGGAACCAATCCGCGAAGTTGCTTCCATTGTTTTTCAACTTTTCTTTCTCTAGGAACGCATTAAAATTGATGGTAGGGGCCGCCATTGATCTACAACATATTTGCAATAGTTTAGAGTAAGTTTATGACAAATTGAGTTCTAATTAATAGTTAAATTAATCTAGGTGAACTCCCACTCAAAACAATATCCCTCACATTGTTTTAGTGATCACACAAACCAAATCCACCACATCAAAACCGATCATCACGAGAGTTGATGTAGCTTCAATGGCGAACAATCGACATGTTCATCATATCTACTATATGATTCATGCTTTACCTTTCGGTGATCTGTGTTCCGAGACCATGTCTATACATGCTAGGCTCGTCAAGATCAAACCTTAGCTTCTGCATGAGCAAAACTGGCTTGCTCACGTTGTATACACTTGAAGAATCTAACACACCCGATCATCACGTAGTGCTTCGAAACAACAAGCTTTAGCAACGGTGCTAACTAAGGATGAACACTTTAAAACTTGAAATTTGTGTGCTTGAGGGATCATCTTATAATGCTACCATCGTTAACTAAGCAATATAAGATGCATAAAGGATTAACATCACATGCAATTCATAAATGTGATATGATATGGCCTTTCTTGTTTGTGCTTCCGATCTCCATCTTCAAGCATGAACATGACCTCCATCATCACCGGCATTGCATCAAGGTCAATGACGCTGCTCCATGGTTGTCGTCTACCAGCTTTAACTATTACAACTACTTTGAATAGACACGCGGGTCTTAACAGAAATTAAAGACAACCATATGGCTCCTGCCGGTTGCTAACTTACAATAAGGAACATTGCATACATCAAATATAATCACAATCATGGCCATATCACATCACAACACACCCCTGCAAAACAAAGTTAGACGCCTCTAATTTTCTTTGCATATTTTACGTGGTTTGGGGCTTTCAATAAGTGTCGCTTTAACTTACGAACAAGAACCACAACGTTGATGCTAGAACTATCAAGTGATCGTTGTAAATTGGATCTATACTATAAAGGGAGAGACGGACACCCGCAAAGCCACTTATGCAATACAAGTTGCATGTTTAGCGTGGAGCAAGTCTCATGAACGATGTCATGTAAGGTTAGCCCGGGCCGCTTCATCCCATCATACCGCAAGATGTAAAGTACAAAAGAAGCAATTGATAATAAAAACACCACTGCCCACAATGACCATTGTGTTCTACTCGTGCAACAGATCTACATATAGACACGGCTCTGATACCACTGTAGGGGTTCGTAGCATGGAAAACAAAAAATTTCTATCACATGCAAACAAACAAGCCAAGATCTATCTACTAGATAGTAGCAATCAGTCGATGGAATAACTCACCATCGAAGATTCCAAAGTGTTTAACGAGAGCGGATTCTCGTGGGTGATGTAGTCGTACTCTTGCCGATCTCAAGATCGTGTAGACGATCCTTCCGCCGCAGTCGGTCACACATTTGGTACTCGATGAGGACCTTCCTCTCCCTTGTTCCAGCAGGCATCAGAGGTTGTAGCACTCTCCTCGCGATTCCGGCAGCACGATGGCATGGTACCGGAAGTAGAGGGGAGATCTCGCAGGGCTTCGCCTTAAGCCGGAGCGAGTATGGTGGACTATGAGAGAGGACTCGGTGATCTAGGGTTTAGACGCACCAAGGAGAGAGGGCTAGGCCAGCATCTAGGGCTTGGGGAAAGCCCCAAGTCGGCGGCTAGGGTTTGCCCTAGGGCGGCGGCGGCTGCAGGAGGGCCGGCGGATAGGGCTAGGGTTTTGGGTGGTGGGGTTGTGTGCTTGGAGGGGCAACCCTGCCCCTCCTTTTATAGGTGGAGGCACCGGCCAAGGGGGAGGGAGTCCTCCCCCAACTTGGCCTCCAAGGCCGGCGGTGGAGGGAGTGGAACTCCTCCCCAAGTAGGTTTCCTACTCTCCCTCCACCAAGCAAACTTGCCGTTTGACTTTTCAAATTGGCGTTTGACTTTTCAAACTAGGATTTGATTTATCCCTTTATTTTGCTCAGCAATGACACCTAGTACATGATGCAATCATTCCAACTTGTTATGACACATTCATGTACCCTACCCCTCCGGAGTGCCGGACCTTCCGGAACCTTCTAGAACATTCCTGATGAAAACACCGGAACCATTCTCCAACCCCGAAACAGGACTTTCCTTATATGAATCTTATTCTCCGGACCATTCCGGATCTCCTCATGATATCCCGGATCCCATCCGAGACTCCGAACAACATTCCGTCTCTTACTCATCATATTATAACTACTCAACAACATCGAATCCTTAAGTGTGTCTCCCTACGGTTCGTGAATTATGCGGACATGATCGAGACACTTCTCCGAACAATAACCAATAGAGGAATCTGGAAATTCATATGGCTCCCACATATTTCTACGATTACTTTGCGATCGAATGAACCACTTACATATGATACCAATTTCCCTTTGTCTCAGGATAGTTTACTTATCCGAGGTTTTGATCGTCGGTATCTCTGCATACCTAGTTCAACCTCGTTACTGATAAGTACTCTTTTCTCGTTCCCGTGGTATGTGATCCCTTGTGAGCCAGTCACATGCTTGCAAGCTAATTGGATGACATTCCACCGAGAGGTCCCAGAGTATATCTATCCGTCATATGGATGGACAAATCTCACTCTTGATTCATGTGTCTCAACCCATACTTTCCGAACACTTAATGCCACCTTTATAGCCACCCAGTTACCGTGTGGTGTTTGATGTCATCAAAGCATCCTTCCGGTGATGGTGATAAGCATGATCTCATGGTCGAAGGAATTAGGTTACTATGTATCAAAAAGCATATAGCAATTGAACTATTAAAATGACTTGATCTTTATGCTACGCTTATCTATAGGAGTATGTCCATCATACCATTCTTCTAATGATATGACCTTGATGTTAATAACATCTCAATGTTTATGATAGGGAAACCACAATCATCTATTAACCAACAAGCTAGTATTATGAAGAGGCTTTTACTAGGGACTCTAATTTAGTTTACAAATCACACAAGTATTAATGTTTCCTTGTTAATACTGTTATAGCATGAATGTAAACATTTATCATAAACACAAAGATATAATAATAACTACATTTATTATTGCCTCTAGGGCATATCTCCAACAGTTGCAGTATAGAGTTAAGATTAAAATACACATGTTGGCATACCATGGAAAAAAAGATGTACTACACATGTGATGCGCTGCAACGGGAAGAGGACACACTACTAGGACTTGGTTCTTTTCTATGTGGATCTTGTGAATTTTGATATGCTCACTACAAAGTTGTTTGTGCACACTAAGTCAACTGAACCCGAGATCATATGCTCCTACCAAATTTAAAAATTTGAAATAAATAAGATAGAAAATAAAAATATGAATTCTTTGGACAATTAGCATGAAAGAGTGTTCTAACTGAATGCAACATTTTGTAGAGAAGTGGTACGTTGGGGTCTGTGAAAGAATTCTGGTACTCTTTTGAGCATTGATTCTTCAAAACAATTAGATTTATTTTTTATCACACGCCGCTAAATATTTCTATTCTGGGAAAAACATGTTCACTTTCATTGTACAAAAGTTTTGGTTTTTTAATTTATTTTATTGTAACTATTTAGACATGAGAAAATGAACTTGGGAGCTGTAACACCATATTCCAATGAAAAAGAGAGGAAAGAAATAATAGTATTGTTGAATATAAATATACTGCTTAGCCTCTTTCCATAAGATCGGTCTTTTGGGATAATTGGCTAGTGCATAAATACTTTATGGTATCAGAGCCAAGAGGTCTTGAGTTCAAGACCCTGCTCACGCAGAATTAAAAAAAAAGGAAAAAAAGATTTTGTGACATATTCCTATCCCACGCTAAGGACTAAAATAGCCTAGACGTGAGGGGGAGTGTTGAATATAAATATACCGCTTAGCCTCTTTCCATAAGATCGGTCTTTTGGGATAATTGGCTAGTGCATAAATCCTTTAAGTATTTGTCGATAAATAAGCTAACATGGCATGAATAAGAGAACAGTAGATTCAATGAAATTTAACATACTCCAACCAATCAATAATAATCATGTAAGAAAATACTATGTACTACGTAAAAGTACAAGTTTATGAGAGTGCTTAGACATGCATGTCATCTAAGAACAACAGACTACAATGTGCTTCTTCTGTTATTTGAGCTGAATTTGTGGCTGAAATGTGACTTCAGATTTCATAAAGACAAGATGTAAACATAGTAAATTGTTTTGTAGGATGATATATTAGTAAGTCAGACTAGTTGTTTCTCCAGCCTCCGTATGATCTTTGCACATGCCACTAGGTATCTACATAACTAGTCATGTATTATCCCTACGATAGGTTACTTAGATAGTAAAAATCATTTGTTGGATCTCAAGAAATGGCACAAACGAGACCTTTGCACATTATGATACATTCCATACTGAAGTTTCTTCTAGAGTTTAATAGATAGGATATTCTTTGGATGATTAACTAGTCACTATTGTTGAATGAACTCGTGCTTGGCACATTTCTTATCGTGTAACATGTATCTGCTAGGAGTATTATCTATCATTAGTGTTGAAGCGTGGCAATTAGTACCATTTATATATCATTATGAAGAAGGATGAGATGTATAGTAATCAATTGTTCACAAATAATCACATCTTATCATTTTTCTCTAGTTATCAAATATGTGTGTGTATATATTTATCCTACAAATAGGTATTAATCCAAACATTTTGGTGTTTTATTTTATATCGTATTAGCTTAAAGACATTACACTTAAGGATAGCCTCTTGCACCATTATGATAATAGAACGTTCTTATTTGACGAGGTGCTTATTTGTAATGGCTAATTTCACTAATTAAGCTAAGATGGAACAAGTAAGCTCGGCCTCTACAACACACATGACAAATTATTAGGAAGACCATGATCAACATAACAACCAATGCAAAAGGTAACATAAGTCAAGAAGAGTGGTGATGTAGAAATAATTTGATTTTCAAACATATTTCGCGCTCGATCAGGGTATTAGTCAAAAAAATGGATAGTTCCTTTCAAAGAGGTGGACACGCTGGAGATGCTCAAAGCTCTCGTGCTACAAGTTGATAGTTTTCCTTAAGCACTGGTACTTGAATGAGGTATTCCTATGGCTCCAAGAGCCTCTCAATTTGTCATGGGTGTGAGCCTGGATTTTACCGATACGACCTCCTAGCCTGACATCGTTGTTTATTACATTTCCCTCAACCTGACATTAAGCAAGTTGAACCTGTTGGGCTGGAGTTCGATGCGAATGATAAAGCGGATGAAGGTCTCATGGAGTAACAGTGACTTATCTTTGTCGTTTCAGTTTACCTAAGACCAAGTTTTCCGCACTGTTAGTTTACTTGATGTAATGATCCCAAAGACGTTTTAGCTTGAACTGCTTGCTTGGTGCATGCACATGTTGTTTTCTTTCTGAAAAATGCAATGGAGGTTGGAAGATTCCTCTCTATTCGTCTAACAGATTTATAAACTTGTGATACACTAGACCATTTGTCTGTGTTGGGCATTGATATCTTGGATCCACAGGTTTTGCCAATGGCTTGACATATCTAGTCATCTCAAGTAAGTAGATCATGACATGTGAGCATTAATATAATTTCTTCATCTAATAAAACCTAAGGCTAGCCGGGAGTATCATTGCTACTATCATGCATATCATGTTGGAAAAAAATCTGATATGGAATGATAATTAATAAAGAAAGAGAATGTTAGAGTATCATAGCTAGATACCGTAAAACTAGAAATCCTAGTGGCAAGTAAATCTTGTACATAGTTTTATATTTAAGATTTTGTAAATCAATAGATATACTACTAATATGATACTACCACATGATATAATGCACTATAAAGGTAGTATAATATATTAATATTGTAGAGGTTCGTAGCTTGAAAAATAAAAAAATTCTACCGCATGCACACAAACAAGACAAGATCTATCTACTAGATTGTAGCAACGAGTCGATAGAAACACTCACCCTCAAAGATTCCAAAGAAGTTACCAAGAGCAGATTCTCGTGGGTGATGTAGTCGTACACTTGCCGATCTCAAGATCGCGTAGACGATCCTTCCGACGATGCGATCCGGCAGCGCTTCCGCAGTCGGTCACACGTTCGGTACTCGATGAAGACCTTCCTCTCCCTTGTTCCAGCAGGCAGCAGAGGTTGTAGTTCTCCCCTTACAATTTCGGCAGCACGACGGCGTGGTGTCGAAAGTAGAGGGAAGATCCCGCAGGGCTTCGCCTAAGCCGGTGCGATTTATGGTGGATTAGGGTTTCCCGGAGATCTAGGGTTTAGAAAACCAGGAGGAGGAGAAGGTGTCATCGGAGGCTAGAGCGGCGGCAACGAGGCGGCAACGGCGTGAGGCGGCGGCGGCGAGCGGTGGCGCGGCGGCGGCGGCGCGGGTGTGGGGAGGGCTTGGCTCTTGTGGTGTTGGGGCAGCCCTCCCCCTCTATTTATGAGAGGGGGGGCAGCCTTCGGAGGGGTGGGTTTGAATCCAAACCCAAACCCAAGTTGGATTGAGAGAAGGACTTGTTTCTTCTCCCACTAGGAAACCATTGTTCCAGTTTGACTTTTCAAACTTCCCGTTTGACTTTCAATTTAGAGATTTAATTCTCTCTTGCAAATGCCCACACCAAGTGACCTAGGATATGATCCAATCATTACACTTACCCATGACACATTCATGGTCCATTCCCCTTCCGGTTCGATGAACCTTCTAGAACCTTCTAGAACCTCTCCGATGAAAATATCGGAATCTTTCCCGAACTCCGGAATCGGACTTTCCTTATATGAATCTTATTCTCCGGACCATTCCGGATCTCCTCGTGATATCCCGGATCCCATCCGAGACTCCGAACAACATTCGGTATCCCTACTAACATTCTATATCTACTAAACAACATTGAATCCTTAAGTGTGTATCCCTACGGTTCTTGAATTATGCGGACATGACCGAGACACTTCTCCGATCTATAACCAATAGAGGAATCTGGAAATTCATATGGCTCCCACATATTTCTACGGTTACTTTGCGGTCGAATGAACCACTTACATACGATACCAATTTCCCTTTGTCTCGTGATAAATTACTTATCCGAGGTTTTGATCTTCGGTATCTCTGCATACCTAGTTCAATCTCGTTACCGATAAGTACTCTTTTCTTATTCCCGTGATATGTGATCCCTTGTGAGCCAGTCACATGCTTGCAAGCTAATTGGATGACATTCCACCGAGAGGGCCGAGAGTATATCTATCCGTCATATGGATGCACAAATCCCACTCTTGATCCATGTGCCTCAACCCATACTTTCTGAACACTCAATGCCACCTTTATAGCCACCCAGTTACGGTGTGGTGTTTGATGTCATCAAAGCATCCTTCTGGTGATGGTGATTAGCATGATCTCATGGTCGAAGGAATTAGGCTACTATGTATCAGAAAGCTTATAGAAAACGAACTATTAAAATGACTTGATCTTAATGCTACGCTTATCTATAGGAGTATGTCCATCATACCATTCTCCTAATGATATGATCTTGTTGTTAACAACATCTCAATGCTCATGATCAGGAAACCACGATCATCTATTAACCAACAAGCTAGTATTACAAAGAGGCTTTACTAGGGACTCTAATTTAGTTTACAAATCACACAAGTATTAATGTTTCCTGTTTATTATTGTTATAGCATGAATGTAAACATTTATCATAAACACAAAGATATAATTATAACCACTTTTATTATTGCCTCTAGGGCATATCTCCAACAGTCTCCCACTTGCACTAGAGTCAACTAATCTAGATTACATGGTAATATACCGAACACCCATGGCGGTTTGGTGCTGGTCATGTTTTGCCCTCGGGAGAGGTTTAGTCAACGGATCCGCCACATTCAGATCCGTGTGTACTTTGCAAATCTTTATGTCACCATCTTGGACATGCTCTCGAATAGCTTGAAAACATAACTTGATGTGCTTCGGCTTCTTGTGTGACCTTGGTTCTTGCGCATTGGCTATGGCGCCCATGTTATCACAATGGATAGACATTGGGTCCAGCGCACTTGGAACCACACCGATCTCTGTAATGAACTCCTTCATCCATATCGCCTCTTGTGAAGCCTCTGAAGCATCTATGTATTCCGATTCAGTTGAAGATCTCGCCACAACGCTTTGCTTTGCACTCCTCCAGCTAACGGTGATTGGAGGACACGGTGAATCCCCAAAGCATTAGGAATCACTATACCCAAGCTTTGAAGCTTGCTTGCGTGCCCAGCCATCTTAAGCACGTGCTCACCGATGGAGCTGCCCTCTTCTATCTTGCAGTTAAAGAACTTTTCAGAAGCCTCATAACTCTCAACTGCCGCGTGAGCCTCAAATATCATTTTGAGTTCACGGACAATATCATATGGGTCATGGTTCTCAAACCTTTTCTGAAGCTTTGATTCCAAACCATACAAGTAGCACACTGAACTGTGGAGTACTGATTCTTCCGAGCGAGGAAAACATTCTTTACCTCATCGGTAGCATCAGCTGCAGGCGGGCCACCCGGCGGTGCATCCAGCACATAGGTCAAATTACCAGCATTGAGGACAATCCTCAAATTGCGAAACCAATCCGCGAAGTTGCTTCCATTGTTTTTCAACTTTTCTTTCTCTAGGAACGCATTAAAATTGATGGTAGGGACGCCATTGATCTACAACATATTTGCAATAGTTTAGACTAAGTTTATGACAAATTGAGTTCTTATTAATAGTTGAATTAATCTAGGTGAACTCCCACTCAAAACAATATCCCTCAAATTGCTTTAGTGATCATACGAACCAAATCCACCACATCAAAACCGATCATCACGAGAGTTGATGTAGATTCAATGGCGAACAATCAACATGTTCATCATATCAACTATATGACTCATGCTTTACCTTTCAGTAATCCGTGTTCTGAGACCATGTCTGTACATGCTAGGCTCGTCAAGATCAAACCTTAGCTTCCGCATGAGCAAATCTGGCTTGCTCACGTTGTATACACTCGCAGAATCTAACACACCCGATCATCACGTGGTGCTTCGAAACAACGAGCTTTAGCAACGGTGCTCACTAAGGATGAACACTTTAAAACTTGAAATTTTGTGCTTGAGGGATCATCTTATAATGCTACCGTCGTGAACTAAGCAATACAAGATGCATAAAAGGATTAACATCACATGCAATTCATAATATGTGATATGATATGGCCTTTCTTCTTGTGCTTCTGATCTCCATCTTCAAGCACGAATATGATCTCCATCATCACCGGTATGGCATCAAGGTAAATGGCGCCGCTTCATGGTTGTCGTCCACCATCATCAACTATTACAACTATTTTGAATAGACACGCAGGTCTTAACGGAATTTAAAAGACAACCATATGGCTCCTGCCGGTTGCCAACTTATAATAAGGAACATTGCATACATTATATATAATCACAATCATGGCCATATCACATCACAGCACACCCCTGCAAAACAAAGTTAGACGCCTCTAATTTTAATTGCATATTTTACGTGGTTTGGGGCTTTCAATAAGTGTCGTCCTAACTTACGAACAAGAACCACAACGTTGATGCTTAAACTATCAAGTCCCCGTTGTAAATTGAATCTATACTATGATGGGAGAGACAGACACCCGCAAAGCCACTTATACAATACAAGTTGCATGTTAAGCATGGAGCAAGTCTCATGAACGATGTCATGTAAGGTTAGCCCGGGCCGCTTCATCCCATTATACCGCAAGATGCAAAGTACACAAAAAGCAATTGATAATAAAAGCACCACCGCCCACAATGACCATTGTGTTCTACTCGTGCAACAGATCTACATATAGACATGGCTCTGATACCACTGTAGGGGTTCGTAGCATGGAAAACAAAAAAATTCTACCGCATGCACACAAACAAGCCAAGATCTATCTACTAGATTGTAGCAACGAGTCGATAGAAGCACTCACCCTCGAAGATTCCAAAGCGGTTAACGAGAGCAGATTCTCATGGGTGATGTAGTCGTACACTTGCCGATCTCAAGATCGCGTAGACGATCCTTCCGGCGCTGCGATCTGGCAGCACTTCCGCAGTCGGTCACACGTTCGGTACTCGATGAAGACCTTCCTCTCCCTTGTTCCAGCATGCAGTGGAGGTTATAGTTCTCCCCTTGCGATTCTGGCAGCACGACGGCGTGGTGTTGGACATAGAGGGAAGATCCCGCAGGGCTTCACCTAAGCCGGTTCGAGTTATGGTGGATTAGGATTTCCCGGAGATCTAGGGTTTAGAAAACCGGGAGGAGGAGAAGGTGTCGGCAGCGGCTAGAGCGGCGGTGACGAGGCGGCGAGCGGCGGCGGCGCGGGTGTGGGGAGGGCTTGGCTCTTGTGGTGTTGGGGCAGCCCTCCCCCTCTATTTATGAGAGGAGGGGCAGCCTTCGGAGGGGTGGGTTTGAATCCAAACCCAAACCCAAGTTGGATTGAGAGAAGGACTTGTTTCTTCTCCCACTAGGAAACCATTGTTCCAGTTTGACTTTTCAAACTTCCCGTTTGACTTTCAATTTAGAGATTTAATTCTCTCTTGCAAATGCCCACACCAAGTGACCTAGAATATGATCCAATCATTCCACTTACCCATGACACATTCATGGTCCATTACCCTTACGGTTCGATGAACCTTCTAGAACCTTCTAGAACCTCTCCGATGAAAATATCGGAATCTTTCCCGAACTCCAGAATCGGACTTTCCTTATATGAATCTTATTCTCCGGACCATTCCGGATCTCCTCGTGATATCCCGGATCCCATCCAAGAATCCGAAAAACATTCGGTATCCCTACTAATATTCCATATCTACTAAACAACATCGAATCCTTAAGTGTGTCTCCCTACGGTTCTTGAATTATGCGGACATGACCGAGACACTTCTCCGATCAATAACCAATAGAGGAATCTGGAAATTCATATGGCTCCCACATATTTCTATGATTACTTTGCGGTCGAATAAACCACTTACATACGATACCAATTTCCCTTTGTCTCGTGATAAATTACTTATCCGAGGTTTTGATCTTCGGTATCTCTGCATACCTAGTTCAACCTCGTTACCGATAAGTACTCTTTTCTTATTCCCGCGATATGTGATCCCTTGTGAGCCAGTCACATGCTTGCAAGCTAATTGGATGACATTCCACCGAGAGGGCCCAGAGTATATCTATCCGTCATATGGATGGACAAATCCCACTCTTGATCCATGTGCCTCAACCCATACTTTCCGAACACTCAATGCCACCTTTATAGCCACCCAGTTACGGTGTGGTGTTTGATGTCATCAAAGCATCCTTCTGGTGATGGTGATTAGCATGATCTCATGGTCGAAGGAATTAGGCTACTATGTATCAGAAAGCTTATAGCAAACGAACTATTAAAATGACTTGATCTTAATGCTACGCTTATCTATAGGAGTATGTGTAGGGTTTCGAAGCATGGAAAACAAAAAAATTCTATCGCATACAAACAAACAAGCCAAGATCTATCTACTAGATTGTAGCAACGAGTCGATGGAATAACTCACCCTTGAAGATTCCTAAGTGTTTAACGAGAGCGGATTCTCGTGGGTGATGTAGTCGTACTCTTCCCGATCTCAAGATCGCGTAGACGATCCTTCCGGCGCTGCGTTCCGGCAGCGCTCCCGCAGTCGGTCACACGTTCGGTACTCGACGAAGACCTTCCTCTCCCTTGTTCCAGCAGGCAGCGGAGGTTGTAGCACTCTCCTCGTGATTCCGGCAGCACAACGGCGTGGTACCAGAAGTAGAGGGGAGATCTCGCAGGGCTTCGCCTTAAGCCGGAGCGAGTATGGTAGACTATGAGAGAGCCCTCGACGATCTAGGGTTTAGACACTCCGAGGAGGAGGCTTTGCCGGCAGCTAGGGTTGCTAGGCAGCGGCGGCGGCAGCTGGTGGCGGCGCCGGCGACTAGGGTTTAGAGGTGGAGGTGTTGGGGTGTCTAGGAGGGGAGCCCTGCCCCTCCTTTTATAGGTGGAGGGGCCGGCCAAGGGGAGGGGAGTCCCTCCCCAACTCGTCTTGGAGGTGGGCCGGCGGTGGAGGGGAGGAACTCCTCCCCAACTCGGTTTCCACCTCCCTCTCCACTTCCCAAAATAGCCGTTTGACTTTCAAATTGGCGTTTGACTTTTTCAAACTAGGATTTGATTAAACCCTTTATTTTGTTCAGCGATGACACCTAGTACATGATGCAATCATACCAACTTGATATAACACATTCATGTACCCTTCCCCTTCGGAGTGCCGGACATTCCGGAACCTTCTAGAACATTCCCGATGAAAACACCGGAACCATTCTCCAACTCCGAAACAAGACTTTCCTTATATGAATCTTATTCTCCGGACCATTCCGGATCTCCTCGTGATATCCCGAATCCCATCCGAAACTCCGAACAACATTCGGTCTCTTTCTCATCATTCCATAACTACTCAAACAACGTCGAATCCTTAAGTGTGTCTCCCTACGGTTCGTGAATTATGCGGACATGATCGAGACACTTCTCCGAACAATAACCAATAGAGGAATATGGAAATTCATATGGCTCCCACATATTTCTACGATTACTTTGCGATCGAATGAACCACTTACATACGATACCAATTTCCCTTTGTCTCACGATAGTTTACTTATCCGAGGTTATGATCGTCGGTATCTCTTCATACCTAGTTCAACCTCGTTACCGATAAGTACTCTTTTCTTGTTCCCGTGATATGTGATCCCTTGTGAGCCAGTCACATGCTTGCAAGCTAATTGGATGACATTTCACCGAGAGGGCCCAGAGTATATCTATCCGTCATATGGATGGACAAATCCCACTTTTGATCCATGTGTCTCAACCAATACTTTTCGAACACTCAATGCCACCTTTATAGCCACCCAGTTACGGTGTGGTGTTTGATGTCATCAAAGCATCCATCCGGTAAAGGTGATATGCATGATCTCATGGTCGAAGGAATTAGGTTACTATGTATCATAAAGCATATAGCAATTGAACTATTAAAATGACTTGATCTTTATGCTACGCTTATCTATAGGAGTATGTCCACCATATCATTCTCCTAATGATATGATCTTGTTGTTAATAACATCTCAATGTTCATGATAGGGAAACCACAATCATTTATTAACCAACAAGCTAGTGATGTATAGAGGCTTTACTAGGGACTTCAATTTAAGTTTACAAATCACACAAGTATTAATGTTTCCTTGTTAATACTATTATAGCATGAATGTAAACATTTATCATAAACACAAAGATATAATAATAACTACATTTATTATTGCTCTAGGGCATATCTCCAACAGTATGTCCATCATACCATTCTCCTAATGATATGATCTTGTTGTTAACAACATCTCAATGCTCATGATCGGGAAACCACGATCATCTATTAACCAACAAGCTAGTATTACAAAGAGGCTTTACTAGGGACTCTAATTTAGTTTACAAATCACACAAGTATTAATGTTTCCTGTTTAATACTGTTATAGCATGAATGTACACATTTATTATAAATACAAAGATATAATAATAACCACTTTTATTATTGCCTCTCGGGCATATCTCCAACAAATATCATATGCATAATACTACTATATAATACTCCCCGGTATGGTTAAACAAGGTGAGTAGTTCATTAGACATGCAAGTTGATTGATTCCAAATACTCCCTATGTCCCAGTTAAAAGGGCACATATTGGAAATTATGCTATCTCAACCTCAGTCTGGGCATGGGCAGCCCATGCCGAAAAAATCCCGACGGGCCAGGCCTAGGCTCTAGATCTGAGGCCCGACAGATGCACGAGCCAGGCTCAGGCCAAGGAAATCATGGTATTAAGGAAGGCCTAGCCCTAAGGCCTGGTGCAAAATAGCAGTGACGGGTCGGGCTCTGGCCTAGGATTTCGGTCCAATGGTTGGGCCGGGCTCGGGCCTGGGTTTTTACATGTGGGCCTTTTCTGGCCTGGCATGAGCCCGGCCCAGCCCAAGAAATGCCCAGGTATATCCCAACCGCTCCCCCCCAACACATAGTCCTAGACACATAAGCATTTAATTTCAGAGGAAGAGAAAATCATAGAATTAGTGAGAGTCAAATTAGCTTCAATCAGATAAAGCTTAGGGTTCAAAGATTTGCTATATGTGCTCTTTAAACCAGAACAGATGGAGTAACATTTTGGTAGATGTTATATTAAATTATGTGGAGCGTCATAAAGTTTCTCAAGTAAACTATGCTCTCCAGCTTCCACATTCTAGTAGCCATCTATAATCAGCACATTAAATTAATTTTGGCCTATTCATCGGTACTACCTTCATACCGGTCTACTGGGCTAACACAGAGTTTAAGAAAAAAGTTTGATCATAAAATTAGTCAATAAAACATGAATTATAGTATGTCGCAAAAATTATATCATTGGATTCATATTGAAATATCTTTTCAATATTATAGGTTTTGTCACATATAATTCCTACTATTTCATTGATCAAATTTATAGTCAAGCATATTTTTTAAACTCCGTGTTAGCCGTATAAACCGGTATAGAGGAAGTACTCCGTTTTCTAGCTTGACTACTTTTTTTTAACGTAGCTTGACTACTTAATGGCAAGGCTTCTTGTTGCATATATATAACTGCTACCGCTGCCGCTCTCTTCCAATGTAAAACAAACAACAATCACACGCGCACACACTTATATAGGTTAGTTGCACTCTCTTCGGTTACATTATTCTTTCCTCTTTGCTAGCTAATCCTCTTTTTGCAAAATAAAGAAAGCTAAGCCTTTTTTTTGTTCGACATGGGAGGCACTGGGACACAAAAAGGTGCCGTTGCAACAGTTCCTTCAAGGTCCAGCCCTAGATGTTGTCCTTGTTGGAGACGATGTGACTAATGTAAGAATTACTCCCTCCGTTCAAGAATAGATGTCTTGGATTTTTTAAATTTTGAATAGATCTATATACTAAATAGTGTTTAGATTTATTTAAATACTAACAAATTTAAGACATCTATTTTGGGATAGAGGGAGTAGTTCCGATGGTGCTACCGAGGCCGCTGTACTATTCTCGTAAATTCCACTAGAGACTAAAAATAAAATTTGGTCTAAAATTGTTGGGCATTGCATATATAACAACATATATTTGTCGTCGATTCTTGATATGATGCGTTAGACACTAAAATATAAAAACGGATCTATAGTGCAGAGACAAAGCAGGACAATTTGGTGTTTGTTTATTATCTATACCAAAGGCAGGCAATTAACGATTAATAAGTAACAACACTTATCCTCGCTGACGCTTCCTGTAGGCATCCTATTAATCTTTATTGAATCAATACCATGCCCTGCTCCCTGTAAGTGGTGGAGGACGACAACGTCACAGCCGTCCAAAACCTCACAAACTCTGTCTGTGTCATCAGCCTTCGCACACTTCATGACGGACACACATACAACTGTGTAGTTTTGCTCGCACGAGCTTACAAACACCTGCTGCCCATATGCAACGGTTTATATATTCATCGTCGTCACATGTACAACCGCTACACTAACAATGGTGCCTTTTTTGGAAGCTACATTTCAATTGTGCTTCGCAGGTATGCATTCCCTGATTCTCTCGACATAAGCATTATCTTGACATATGCCTAAAAATCGTTCGGTTACATAATACTAGAACACAACATGCCCCTGTATCAAGCACCAGGATTCACAGATCTTATTTCACTCCCATCTTGCAGCAGCTGGTTCTCACGTTTCCCATCTTGCAGCTAGAAACTACAGTTGATGTACTAGAGTTTCAGTTCAGTAGCAATATCATGGCCCAACACAGTTGTGTGGCACACGCACGCGCATAAAATGCCCCCTTTTTTTCCTTCCTGAAAGTGTCCTTTTTCCGATGGATGTTGCCGTTGGATTGATATGAGGTCACTTCAGCAATCACTGCAGCACTTTAGTTTGCGTTGGAATTGTCTTCTTACTCTCTTGTATCCATCCAAAAAAGTAAAGCTATAGCGTCAGAGAAAATTGCTGGATTAAAGTTAAAGGCAAAGAGAAACTTTGGATAAGTAACTGGACACAGCTAATGAATGCACCCATGGTCCCGAAAACCCAGAGCGCAGTACCTGGGTACCGCAGTGACCTTTTCTTAAATTGGAAAACCTATTTCCAGTACTACAAAAAAATATAAATCTCTAACAAAAAAATGTGTTATTTACTCCTATATACAGTAAGAAATTTGTTTTTTGTAGCCCAAAATAAAACGATTTTTCCACCGAAACTTGTCATGGTTACTCGGACCATGTATAAGTTCCCAGAATAATTTTTGTATTTTTTGGAACTCAAAATTACAAATTTCAAATAAAGAGTAGCATGGTGCCGGGGTGCTGCAAGTCCGCTTTCCCCATGGTCCCGAACATAGTATCACCTACATATCATTAGGCAGAACCTGAAAGTGAGATGTGTAACTGGCGACCTGCCTTTGGAAGCGATGTAAAAAGATGATGGTCATTTCCAAGGATTTTCCCATGAAAAATGACATGCTACGATTCCGTCTTGATGATACCTGCAGGCATCATATGCGACTTAGCAGTAAAGGGAAATCGACTTACTTTTCTTGTATTCATCCCAAAAGAAAGGTACTCCCTCCGTCCCGGTTTAAAGGACACAATTTACAATTCTCTGGATCCTAGGTGTCCTCTAATTGGTCCATTTAATAGTGTGAAAAAGAACATGCATGAGGAGAAAAAGAGCTAGCAAAGCGTTCACATTTGTTCACACATGTGAATGCAAAGATTTTATTGTTTTCACACAGGAGTAATTACAGAGATTAAATGATTCTGTGTCTAAATATTTTGGGATTCCATGGTTTGCAAATTGTGTCCTTTAAACCGGGACGGAGGGAGTATAACGTCAGAAAATTTCTGGATTAACTGCAGAGGTTAAAAGAAAAGAGAATCTTTGGACGATTAAGTTGTCCCAACTACTGAATGGATTTGTGCTTAGCACATTTCTGCTTAACACAGACAAAAGTGTGCGAATCCTGTTAGTAGTATGATCTATCGTCATCAGAACCATCTACATATCATTAGGTGCCTGGGAACCTGAAAGGGGTGTGAAAAGAGGAAGCTCATTGCCAAGCGTTTTCTAGTGAAAAAAGGCATGGTTTTTGCAGTCGATGACATCCACAGGCATTGAGTAGATTTCTTTCATGAGATTTCTTTCTTGTTTTTTTTTTAAATTAGAGTAGAATGGAAGACTGAACTTCCACTGGTGTAACTAGCATCATTTATTGAGTGTATTATGAAGCAAGGTGTGCGAGAGTCTCAACATTTTCCACGCATTTGGATTTTGTTAATTCCTACAAAGGTGGCACACAATCGTACAGGATTCTAAGTATCACGGGACCATTTACCCAAAGCAAAGCGCACTACACGTTATAGGTCCATGTCATGGTATCCCTAACGCGAATACAGAGGTGTGGAAATTCCAATTACTAGTGCACATTTCTCAGTCTTGAGTGCATTTAAACATCATTAGTTGTTTGTTCGAACCGTTGTCTGCCGACCTGTATGGAGAGAAAGATTTAGTTGAGAGAACCGCTAGCCAGTCCTAATTATTACTTCCTTGACAGCCCAGCTGGTATCATGCATGGCTGTATGCCTCTATCAGTAATTGGCCAAAAACTGTATGTGGATGATGGGCATTGTGTACTATAGTAGTATTAAATCCTAATTCCACTAATGTGGTGTCATGCATGGCTGCATCTACCAGTCATTGTCTCAAACAAAACGTACTTTAGACAAACAAAGATAGTAGAGAATATATAGACTAGAGTGGCCCTGAAACGGAAAGATGTAACTCGTAGCTCAATAGGCATGGCGTGCAATCCATGGCAACGCTCATGCTGCCATGCATAATTATCTTCCCTTGTCACAAGTTATTCCAAAAGCCCCTACTGCTTCCCCTGAACTGGAAGAAACCTGTGTAGTCCTTCCCCTCAAACTTTTCATGGGGTTCAGTTAACGATCTGTTGTTCCTCTGTAAAGACCTACCTACATGCCTTATCTATCTCCGAGTCACAGGAAAGATGGGGCTCTATGATCAGCCCGTGAAAGCAATAACGTAGCCTCAAAATTCGGTGTGAAATTTTCTGAAATTTTTGCTACACACTAAAAGAAGTTTAGATACATTTTCTAAGCAAAGCTAAACCATCTTATATTTTGAAAAGGAAGGAGTATTTATCTGACTTCCGGGGAACGGAATTCACCAAACTAACTAGAATATCATCATGCCGCCAAGCTAACCACCCCCTGAATAGAAATAATTAGTGGCTTGTAATGACAGCAGAACCTACCAGCCTAGGCTGTCGGTGAGCGCCACGACGAGGGCCAGGAACCAACAGCGCAAGGACACAAGGAGATGCGGTGAGCAATGACATGGCAAGGGCCTAACTACCCTAGTTAGCTAGCATTTCGATCATGAGCTCAGTTGACGCTGAAACGCTGTCGGTTAATTGGAACAGAAAACTGAGGGAAGAAGCTTCGTGCATGAACATGATAACAGGTACTGCGTCGCCTTCACCTAGAACAGGACAAGGGGCACGGCGTCGGCAATTCGACTACTACTTGTGTGCTTGACTCTGGCTTCGTTTGTAAGTACAATGGCCGTGCCAGATCCGTGTTGCTGTTCCTCCATCTTGGGCAGATTGCATGTGACATCTCTGCAGTGCAGTGCAGAGTGTACTACTCCGTGCATGATATGGGCAGAGGTACCAAAGATGATGGAGTAGAGTCGGAGAGGAACGGAAAGTGCAGGCAGGGGGCGAGTTGGACGGACTGGCGGTTTAACGTGGGCGCGTGTACTGGATGGATGTGGGAACGTATCTATCATCCATGGTGACGAAGGAAAGTGGGAAGAATCTTGGCAAACAGGCAGCCTGCTTGTCATGCACCACCCCATTCTGTTCTAGAAGAGTGGCATGATCTCCAAATGCAGCTTTGCTTACTTCAATGTAAAACAGTAATTGTAATATCTGACATGAAAAATAACACAAAAACATATACTTATGGTGGTACTTTCCAATCAATAATGCTAGACTTACGGGAAATCTTTTACGGAAAAGTTTCACGGGATGAAGTGGAGCAACCCGGTTGGTCCAATATTTTTTCTTGCCGTGATTCTAGGAACTCAAAACACTCCACGATCTCCACGTTTGCCCGTAACCAAGATCCCGTAAAAAACATCTCGTAAGTATAGCATTATTGCTTTCCAATAATGAAAATGAGTACACTGCACATTATGTGCACATTCAAGAGACAACTACCAAAAAAAACCATGATGTGAAGCTATTAAGCCTCGTTATTAGTGGGTACGTCACCTATCGATCCATCTGAGGCGTACAAAAGTCAAACCTAGGGTTTGTTCTTCGCTAGACGAAGGATAGAACCGCCTCTACTTAGTGTCCAAACAACATTTTAATTCTGGTGCAACAAATTATTCATATGGTTAGTATTTAATTTAAATATTATGAAGAGTAAAATGTCACTGAAGCTCCCTAAAATACCGCCACCTTCTCAGTTCACGCTCCACTTGGGTTTAGTGTTGAGCTTCACTAAATTTGTCTTTATTTTGCTCAAATTAGTTACTTTCCACCTTTATACAAGAGTGAATTCCACTTTTTACCTTTTACTTCTGCATTTGTGACACATATTACCTCTTAGAATACAAATTCATCTAAATTGCACCTTTTAGAGACTTTAAACCTTTTTTTCTGAAGCATATCCATTGGGTAAGGTGTGAGATGATGAACGGGGTTCAGAAATATCAAAACAACAAGGAATGGGACATGTGGATGAGAAAAATCTAGACATGATTCTAGATGGCATCCTCCGACCTTTACACATTTTGTTGCGCCACATCGACGTAGCATGTCGGTCCTATCTAACAAAAACAAGCAAAATGCTAAAATGTGGCAAAACCATGTTTAAAGCCTTCTAGATTGGATATGTTCGTAAAACCTCAACTAAATGGGGTAATATGTGTCACAAATTCAGAAATAGGGGGTAAAAAGTGGAATTCACTCTTTATACAATCATATGTATTATGTTATATTGACTCTGCGATGGCAAAACGGAGTGTTATCCACTATGGGATATTTGGACCACTCAAAGTTATCGTATTTTTTAAAGCGCATGAGGGCCAATCTTTTTAGAAGCAAGTGGAAGTCAGGGCCACCGGGAATCACTTGAACCACATTCAAATCTTGGGCGCAGAACCTCAGTTAGTCTGTACTGCTTTGGATAATTAGCGTTTTTCATCTTCATTTTGTACTGCTTTAGAAAATGTGTGTGATCCATGTTGTCCTCTGCTTTTGGTCTAACGTCCGACAAAAATGTGCCATCTGAGACAGGTTCGGAGAGGCTAACACATAAAAACATGTGAAGAGCCCTTACAATGGTATTGAAATGTTCAATAAAATATTATTCAATTTATAAGGCACTGGTGGTCATAAACTTGTCATTCTTAATTGAGAACATAATGGAGTGAGTTGTATTTCGCAAGGTCGGATTTTTCTAGAAAAGGCATATCAGATCGAACACACACGCCGTACATTACCGGTGGAGGGGGCTACCGGATCTCTTGATGATGTGGTAAGCCCCGTACATTACCGATGGTTTGTGTTCCTCTTCTCGGTAAGGTATGAATATGGGGTCAACGACTTCAAGGATTGGTGTGGGGATTATGGGTTGCGGGCAGTGGCCCACTTAGGATGGCGGACAAGCCGTTGTGGTTGACAACATGGTGAGTTGTGGAAGTCTGACGGACGTCACTCGAAGAGGGTGAAAGTAGATTACTCGGGTTGCACCAGTTAGATGGATTATGAAGAAGCGGCTGCCCTCCTCAGATAGGGACCAAAACTATCGTGTAACATCCTAGGGATGCGCAATTTTCATCTTCAGGGAAGTTATTAGTGCGCTGCTTGGCTACTTTAATATGGTTTCGGTCTCTCCATTCTGTCTGCGGTGGTGGTGACCATGCTATAGTGTGGTTTTGTTTTACGATTATTGTCGTTAGTTCATTACACTATCAAGACATCTTTCATGCTCTTTCGGGGCCCTCCCGACATGGTTTACAGGATCGGCATTTTCGATGGGTGTGCGAGGGTTACCATGTTTTAGCAAGGATTTCCTCATACAATTGTTTCTCTCGTGAGGCGGTGCACTTTTGCAGAAAATTGGATCCATACTAGTAGATTCGGTGATGTTCTACGTTGAATATCGCAAGTAAAATTTCTATAATTTTGCCCGAATTAGAAGAACCATGCGCTGATATTGCCAACACTAAACCTAAGCAGTAGCAAAGTACTATATTTCATAATCATAACGAATCTAGAAACTAAGTTGGTGCTGTGATGTATTTAAGTATTTTTCATTAGCCCGGTCGAACAAAAAGTAGTTTGACTCATTATAACTCTACAACTTCAAATAATTTGGTATACCGAGAGTATTTCAAATAATTTGGCGCCGCAGCTGGAGGGCGGCCGTGGCAGGAAGCGAAGACATTCCAAATGGAGCGAAGAGTAGGGTGATCACCCAGTCTTGACAAATGGCAGTTCGTCTGCAGCTTTTCCCTGCTCGCTGATCATACCGACACGCTGCCACTGCGCGAACCGCAGACCAAACTGTTTAACTGACCATTTCAGAAGAGAACCAAAGTGCGCACGTACTCCCTGTCAGAATAGATAGAGCAGGCGTGACGACGTACGCCATTGTCAGTCAGCGCTCGTCACCTCCGGTGGTCGTCCCGCCAACGGAACCACTCACGAGTCACGAACTGGCGTTCTTAAAACTGGACCGTGCCGGCACGTGTGTGTGTATAAAAAGTGGTGCGAGCGAAACAGCGAGAACCCGGCCGGTTCACGAGTTACAGTCAGAACCACTTCGTGTCTTCCTACGGCCAGAGCTAGCTAGACAGTGCCGACAGAACTGAGGCGGTGGTCGACGACGGTGAGACAAATGGCGGCGGCGGTGGCGGTGGCGATGGTCGTGTTGGCGGCGGTGGTCGGCGGGGCGTCGGCGGCGGAGGAGGAAGAAGGATGGAAGCTGCGGCAGGGCTTCTACGAGCAGAGCTGCCCGCAGGCGGAGCAGATCGTGCGGCACTACGTGGAGCAGCACGTCCCCCGCGCGCCCTCCGTCGCCGCCACCCTCCTCCGCACCCACTTCCACGACTGCTTCGTAAGGGTACGTCCCATGCCTCGCTCTCCGGTCTCCACTCTGCATGCCGCGCGCGCCGCGCCTAGCTTGCGCGCGACGGCCGGCGCGGCGATGGTCGCCGGTGCAGGTGTCAATGTGGGCGTGCTCTGAGTTCTGATCGACGGTGGTCATGGTGCGTGCAGGGTTGCGACGCGTCGGTGCTGCTGAACGGGACGGACGGCGGCGAGGCGGAGAAGGACGCGGCGCCAAACCTGACGCTGCGCGGGTTCGCGTTCCTGGACCGCGTCAAGGCGCTCCTCGAGCACGACTGCCCCGGCGTCGTCTCCTGCGCCGACGTCCTCGCTCTCGCCGCGCGCGACGCCATCGGCGTACTCGTAAGTCGCCCTTTCCTTCGTCCACCACTCAATCTCAAATACATCGATCGACGTACACCATGAGCATGCATGATGTGACATGAGCTGACTTCGGTACGAAGGGCGGTCCGTTCTGGCGGGTGCCGACGGGGCGGCGCGACGGGCGGGTGTCGGTGAAGCAGGAGGCGCTGGACCAGGTCCCGGCGCCCACCATGAACTTCACCGACCTCCTCGCCTCCTTCCAAAGCAAAGGACTCGAGCTACCCGACCTCGTCTGGCTCTCAGGTACTAACACGAAACAAAACAGAGCACACCCGGCAAATGAACTTATTACTTCGTTAATTAATGGATCATCAGCGCTAATAATCACACTAGGGACATAGTAGTTCATTAATTACTCGTCATGTCACGATTTCTCTGCCTCTTCTCTTTTTCGCAAAATGCATTAATTATCGTGCCACCGACACATGGTGTCGTGGAAATGCTGAGTGTGGCACAAGCACTCGAGCGGGAGTGGGACAGTTGAGTGAGTAGTGAGGAGACTAGATCGGTAGCTTTGGCCAAGATCGTGCTTTTCCTGTCCTGGTGGCAACTAGATACTAGCTAGCTAGCCCGGCAGCTACCACAAGCTTCTACTACCCACTAATAAGGTCACATGACATAACCAATAGTGCTGTTGCTGAAACGGATGCTGCAGGATAAAAAGAGAAAGGAAAGGAAACTTTAGAGATTGCCATGTGTCGAACCGCACTCGATCCGTTGGAAAATGATATCCCGGATTTGTTTAGATCATTATGTATCTTTTTTTCTTTGAAAAAGTTTAGATTGACATGGCATGTATCTATACACTAAAACATGTCTAGATTTCAATATAATTCGATGACTGCATACTCTGTCCTGATTCTGTGTTAAAAACATAAGTTCTCTCAACTGTTCAATGCAATGTAGTGTAGCACATCATTGCACCGGCTCTTACATTTCCTTCTTCGGAGGGAGCGTAGCACTGCACAGTCATACATTTTGACACGCTAACTACTCGCATATATCTACTAGCTATAGGCCAATTTCCCGCATACCGCAAGAAAACGTTAAATGACATGTACTCCCTCCGTTTTAAAATATAAAATGTTTTAGGTTTGTAAAGAGAATGTATCTAGACTTATTTTAGTATGTAGATTCACTCCAAACATGAGTGAACTTATATACTAAAAGTAGTCTAGATACATTTGCTTCACAAAGCTAAAACATCTTATATTTTAAAACGGAGGGAGTAATTGACAAGGTAACCAACGATATGTAATTAGGAAATGACTGAACAGAGTTAAGTACTCACAAATTGACAAGGGCATCTTGGAGTCAGTCACTCAACTCTGTCACCTGTTAGTAAAGTACCAACTTAGATTACGACTCACATCATCTTAATTATACTACGTTAGCACCAATGGGTAGCCTGCTCTGATGTAGACCTGCAGTCTACTGATTTGTCTATACTGCTGCTAACCACATCGGTTTATTAATTCCTTACCCGTTTACCTTGTTACGATATAAAAAACAAACAAGTTGCATGTTATTTTTAGATGACGCAGCCTAAATGCACACTTTGGCAGTAGATTAATGTTAAGCAATGTTTCTCAGGTTAACCTTCCCTAAGATTCCTTGCAAAGTTGGCAATTCTACGTATGAAGCACGTTACTGAACATACTGAATCTTCTTCTCTGAACATAAACCCAAAAACTTGCTGAATTTCTCACCTCTGTGCGTGTCTGTGGTAAACCTGAACCCCAGGGGCGCACACCATCGGCATCGCCCACTGCGACTCCTTCAGCGAGCGCCTGTACAACTTCACGGGCCGCGGCGGCGCCGGCGACGCCGACCCGTCGCTGGACCCGGTCTACGCGGCGAACCTGCGGCGGACCAAGTGCGCCACGCCGACGGACAACACCACCATCGTGGAGATGGACCCCGGGAGCTTCCTCACCTTCGACCTCGGCTACTACCGCGGCCTGCTCAAGCGCCGGGGACTCTTCCAGTCCGACCACGCGCTGCTCACGGACGCGGCGGCGCGGGCCGACGTCGAGAGCGTCGCCGGCGGCCCGCCGGAGGTGTTCTTCCAGCTGTTCGCGCGGTCCATGGTCAGGATGGGCATGGTGGACGTCAAGACCGGCGGCGAGGGCGAGATCAGGCGGCACTGCGCCGTCGTCAACGGCTAGTGGTCGTCGGTGGATATCTGCGCGCGCGCGTCTTTGCTGCGCGTGGACACGGTCGTGTTTGTATGTCCAGTTACATTTTTTTTACATTTATATATGTGTATTCCTTTTGTTTATTCTTTTCCTTTTAAGGTGGTTTTAAGTCTGGACTGTAAATTATATGTCCTTCTTTTACTATTTTGAAAATAGAAAATAAAGGTGCAACATATGTTAGTTGAAGATGAAAAGGTCGCAATGATCGAGACAAATGATGTTTTTTTTTGAGTTCTTTTTCTTTTAATAAGGTGGTTTTGTGTTCTCGTCTATAAATTATATGTCCTTCTTTTTTTAATATTTTGAAAATAGAAAATAAAGGCGGAACGTATGTTAGTTGAACAGGAAAAGGTCGCAATGATTGACACAGATGATGTTAAAGTGAGTGGGATTTCAGTGTCTAACTGCATGTACCATTTGTCTCTAATTCACGATTTCGTTCGTAGACCAACATCTAGTGTCAAGATCTCTCTCTCTGCGTGCGTGCGCGTGCGCGTGCGCGCCTAATACTCCGCTGCAATTAGTAGTACATGCGGTTGGTGTAGCGTGCATGGTGAACCTTTACAGAGTTTTTTTGTTTAACATATTATATAGGACAATTAAAAAATATAAGGCAAATCAGTACTCTGCTCTGTGGTATCCAAAATCAAACTTTTTCAAGATTGATCAAATGTAACAAAAAAATATCAATGCACTATAATACAAAATCAATTAATATTATTGCTATTCTTGTGAAATATATATTATATATATTGTATTATAGACGTCGATTTTTTCTACATGCAGGGTGAACCTTATTTAACACATAACAGAGTAGGGTAATTAAAAACGGATGCCACATGTAGGCTGTTATTGTCTAGATTCCTCAATGTTCTCAAAATTTCTTAGACACCCTCGGATATGAAATTGAAGGAATTATAACCAAAATTGTTCCCTCAAGTTATTCTTATTTTGAGATGAAGATTATGTATTAAACAAAATATAATAGATTAATTTTTTTTATAAAATATGAAGCTCGATAATGGCCTTTAAACTGTGTACACCATTTGTATCTCCATGGTCATTCATGGCCCCGGTCACAATATAGCAGAAAATGAAAGCCGGCTAACCTAATAGATTCTAAAGAGAATATGGGCCGCCCATCAGAAAAAAAGAGACGCCTGAACACCCTGCTAGATACAATCAACTACCAAAATCTGGTCCATTTCTTGAAAATGGATGAAGAAAAGTAAGCATGAAAAGATGAGCCGATCTCCATGGTGATTCATGGCTCGGGTCACAATATAGCATAAAACAGAAGCTGACTAACCTAATAGATTCCAAAGAGAGTATGGGCCAGAATCAGAAAAAAGCGAGACGCTAAGATCGCCGAACACCCTGCTAGATACAAACAACTACCAAATATTAGTCCATTTATCGACAATGTATGAACAAAAGTAAGTATGAAAAGATGAGTCATACGATCCACTAACTCCATAGTGTTACAACGTCCATATGACGAAGGGAAGCCACGGTCTTACTTATTTTGTACGACATCGTTAGCACAATCGGGTTACCATCGCAAGGAACACGTGTACCTAGCAATGGGTATTGTAAATACAAAAGACGAGCACACATGCTCCATGAAGTATTGGCCGGTCATGCGGGGGAGACATAAAGTCACGGGACCTTATTACTTGTGACATCATCTTAAATGTCGGGTTGCATCGCCTAGAACTACAACCTAATAATAAAGGAAACTGAATGACACACCAGAAGTTAATCTAGGGTTACCTTGCACTCATCTGTATGATCGGCTATTGAAGACCAAGAAAGCTAGCTAAGATCAGAAATGCATGTCCATGTGCCTTATTTTATCAGAGAAAATGACTTAAACTTACACATCTATCTATCTATTATATACTAATACGAATACATCAGGCACAAAATAGAACTAAAACTTTTGGGGAAAATCAAAGCACCAGTTTTCGATATGGTGGTCGCCTCTTTATTAGTAATATTATAATTCTTTCATCTAGGTAACTGCCCTAAAGAGATCATAACTCTAAGTCTACATAGTCATACTTGAACATATCATATTCCTTAGATCATCAAACTTAGGCATAAAATAAATGGCATCCATTAGAACTTCATAATTCGAACTAAGCATGTCACTAACATTGTATCAACATAATTATAAATAAGCATATCTCATTAGGTAGATCTTCAAAAGTTTAACTCAAGATGCTATAACCTGTTAGATCTTTCGAAACAGAGCACTTTGTTTCTAAATATCATATGTTAAATCTTTATAACTTCACATAAACAACTCATAAATGATAGATCTTTAACTAGAGCTATCTAACCATATCATAGCCTATCAGATCTATATAACCTTTCTTCAACAAACCTCATATCTTAAATCTACGTGGCCGTTTTTTTCTAGAAAGAGGTTTTGTAATAATTATTTTTATCTCTTAGAAATACAATCATGTTTCAAAACGTCAAAGTTACACATTTATGAATAGGTCCATGGACAAGACATTGTGTATTTTCAAAAGAAGGAGCTAAACAAGATGTAAATGTTTATATAACATAAAAATAATTTAGGTGATACCCTCGCATTTGCGAGGGCCACCACGCTAGTTTCAAGAAGAATAACATCACATATTGCCTTCTACAAGCTTGATCATGGTCTGAAATCAGAATTCAACTCAGGTCATCCAACAATGAGATTATTAACTCATACGATCTTGTAGGTCATTGGGAAGCCAAACATACACTAACAATTTTCGGACATAAGCTTAAATATCCTAGATAAATTATACAATGCATCTTTGTTGCAAAAGACATATCGATTTCATGAGAGACTTGATATACAAATAGAGAGAGGTATTATTTGTGATTGCTGTTCTTCTTCGCCCCCACCCCCCCACCCCCCCCCCCACACACACACATACTCAAATCCTGGATCCGCCACTGAAGATCTTTACCTCACAATTCCCCGGCAAACGGCACCCCTGTATGAAGGGGTTCGTAGCATGGAAAACAAAAAATTTCTACCGCATACAAACAAACAAGCCAATATCTATCTACTAGATTGTAGCAACGAGTCGATAGAATAACTCACCCTCGAAGATTCCAAAGTGTTTAACGAGAGCGGATTCTCGTGGGTGATGTAGTCGTACTCTTGCCGATCTCAAGGTCGTGTAGACGATCCTTCCGGCGCTGCGTTCCGGCAGCGCTCCCGCAGTCGGTCACACGTTCGATACTCGATGAAGACCTTCCTCTCCCTTGTTCCAGCAGGAAGCGGAGGTTGTAGCACTCTCCTCGCGATTCCGGCAGCACGATGGCGTGGTACCGGAAGTAGAGGGGAGATCTCGTAGGGCTTCGCCTTAAGCTAGAGCGAGTATGGTGGACTATGAGAGAGGCCTTGGCGATCTAGGGTTTAGAGGCACCAAGTAGAGAGGGCTAGGCCGGCGGCTAGGGCAAGGAGAAGCCCCAACTCGGCGGCTTGGGAGAAAACCCTAGGGCGGCGGCGGCTGCAGGAGGGCCGGCGGCTAGGGTTAGGGTTTTGGTGGGGCAAGGTGTAGGTCTAGAGGGGCAGCTCTGCCCCTCCTTTTATAGGTGGGAGGGCGTGGCCAAGGGGGAGGGAGTCCTCCCCCAAGTCGGCCTCCTTGGCCGGCGATGGAGGGAGGAGGACTTCCTCCCCAAGTAGGTTTCCTACTCTCCCTCCACCAAGCAAACTTGCCGTTTGACTTTTCAAATTGGCATTTGACTTTTCAAACTAGGATTTGATTTATCCCTTTATTTTGCTCAGCGACGACACCTAGTACATGATGCAACCATTCCAACTTGTTATGACACATTCATGTACCCTTCCCCTCCGGAGTGCCGGACCTTCCGGAACCTTCTAGAACATTCTCGATGAAATCACCGGAATCATTCCCCAACTCCGAAACAGGACTTTCCTTATATGAATCTTATTCTGCGGACCATTCCGGATCTCCTCGTGATATCCCGGATCCCATCCGAGACTCCGAACAACATTCGGTCTCTTACTCATCATTCCATAACTACTCAACAACATCGAATCCTTAAGTGTGTCTCCCGACGGTTCGTGAATTATGCGGACATGATCGAGACATTTCTCCGAACAATAACCAATAGAGGAATCTAGAAATTCATATGGCTCCCACATATTTCTACGATTACTTTGCGATCGAATGAACCACTTACATACAATGCCAATTTTCCTTTGTCTCACGATAGTTTACTTATCCGAGGTTTTGATCGTCGGTATCTCTGCATACCTAGTTCAACCTCGTTACCAGATAAGTACTCTTTTCTCGTTCCCGTGATATGTGATCCCTTGTGAGCCAGTCACATGCTTGCAAGCTAATTGGATGACATTCCACCGAGAGGACCCAGAGTATATGTATCCGTCATATGGATGGACAAATCCCATTCTTGATCCATGTGTCTCAACCCATACTTTCCGAACACTCAATACCACCTTTATAGCCATCCAGTTACGGTGTGGTGTTTGATGTCATCAAAGCATCCTTCCAGTGATGGTGATAAGCATGATCTCATGGTCGAAGGAATTAGGTTACTATGTATCAGAAAGTATATAGCATTTGAACTATTAAAATGACTTAATCTTTATGCTACGCTTAACTATAGGAGTATGTCCATCATACCATTCTCCTAATGATATGATCTTGTTGTTAATAACATCTTAATGTTCATGATAGGGAAACCATAATCATTTATTAACCAACAAGCTAGTATTATGAAGAGGCTTTACGAGGGACTCTAATTTAGTTTACAAATCACACAAGTATTAATGTTTCCTTGTTAATACTTATTATAGCATGAATGTAAACATTTATCATAAACACAAAGATATAATAATAACTATATTTATTATTGCCTCTAGGGCATATCTCCAACACTCTAATGACCTGATACTAAAGAGGCATGGACAAGCAAATGGGACGGGTGTGCTACGTATCCAGTTGGAGGACCCGTGCGGACATCCTCTTTTTTTTCTTTTTGGAAATGAGCATATATTAATATCAACAGATACCAATTACACTCGGCCTCTGCAACAACGCAGTGCCCTAACGGCAATACGGATGCGCACAGCCAAAAAAAAGAGAAATTACAAAAAAGAAAAACCCCGCTACATCAATCTATTTCTTGTAATAGCAGTACTAACACCACCAGAAGTCCATCTTCTCCAAAAGTGACGTCTCCAATAAGTAAGCAGTGCATAAGCGCCGTTGTCGCCCGATCATAGATCTTAGGTTTTCATCCTGGAGAAAGTTCTTGCTCGCAAAATAATGCCTTCAACAAGATCATTGTCATGCACAACCAATTAAGGCCAGACCTTGGATTTTCACCCTGCAAGATCAGAAACTGAACGTCTCATGTGCTACCGCCCAACTAACAAGCCGTTGCTCCAATTCACGGGTCACCAAGCCAGTTACTCAGCGCTGAAGACTCGAACCACCAGTGCTAGCCCTCAAATCTTTGATTTCATGACATTCTCCACCACTGACTTCACCATGGACCGACAAATAAAATATCCAATGATGGTAACAAACAGTAGAGCTCCACAACGTTCCCTCTAAAACCAAATGGTCAGAAAATGCATGGGGGCACACAACCAAATCTCATCCGGTCAACATTCTCTAGGAATGAGCGCCCATGGGAGATCGCCAGCGGAGCATTCCGGAACCCAACAATCCTCATAGATCAACAACGACACGTATCTAGCAGTTCTTCGTCTTTGCGCATGAGAAACCAAGGGCCGCCTCCATTATTCGCGAGACTCACAAGACCCCACTCCTCTAGCACGACTGCAACACACAAAGAAGCAACAAGAAGGCTGAGTTAGAGGGGCGAACCCCCCGCAACAGTAGCCCAACTGGGATCCTACAACCTCGAACATGGCCCAAGGTCCACATCTTGGTCCGCCGGAAACCTAGATCGTCGTCGCTAGTGACCATCGCCGCTTCCGGCAGCCACCACGGCGCCGCCTTGCCACCTCTACGATGCCGCCCCGCAGGAGATCTCAAGCCCCGACCGACCAAGCCGCGCCGCACAGTGCACTCCACCGTCGCCATGCTACTCCCCGCGCGACGTGGCTGAGGCCACCTCTCCAGCCCACTGTCGTTTGACGGGGTAGGCGTCACCACCACCGACGTCGCCGGCGGCAGCGGCGGCCACTGCTTGTAGATCGGCCTGCCTCGAGAGGGATTGGAGGAGGTTCCTCCGGAGCTGCTCGGGAGGGATGCAGACCTGAAGGGAGGCGGCTAGGGTTACATCTCTTTTATGTGGGCTGGGTACCGGTGCAACCTAGAGCCTTTTCCCGCTTTATGTCATCTTACGGTGTTCCTTTAGCGTAACGACACGCTAGTTGTGGATTCACTTTGTGCCTCAATGTTTGGATCTTATGGAATATTCCTAGACCTTAAAGAAGGTAATAATTAGAAACGAGCTCAAGTTCCCTCACCATCTGATGACCGTGTGTTGAAAACAATTTTGTTTGTTTAGCCATAGATGCGGGTCATCAAGCGCAAGATCATGATGGCGTCAGAGTCCAGCCAGGCAAGCTTAGGAAGCTCTTCACTGAGCCATGTTCTCCAGTCCGGCGGCAATGTTGAGGACGTGAGGCTCTCATCCGTACCGCTACAACACTACTGCCCGAGGCCATGGACTGCATTTAGCTATATTCATGATTATTCTTATAGGTTGTACTGAATACATGACAACTTCCTTTTTATGTAGTAGTAACTAAACACAAAAATGCATAATCTTTATACGATGACAGCTGTGAGTATAGAGTGCTGAATTCACATGGAGGTGCGAGAGCACAAAAAAATAGCAAGGCAGTTTTAGGGACTGAATAAGCAGTTTTCACGGCAAAAAACTTCTTTCTCCTCTACTAGGAACTATTTTTGAGAGTCCAAATTCGGGTTACGGGTGAAGATGCTCTAATTTTCCTACATATTATACACAATTCGTCCCGTTGTGTGTGAGTTGTTTGTCTTACTACTGAAGTCATGCTTTCATACACAGTTTGGTAAGTATTTAGCTGATTTTATTATATATCCGCCCATATATCTAGTTATTTATGGCATGACTAAATCAACGTAAGAGCTAGCCAACTCTCTGGCAACGACATAGGACATATGTGTGTGTGTGGTTCCGTTATTTTAACATTTTTTATCCGTTGTATGCCATTCCCAATTGATGATATCTTCTTGCAATCATGTCGTGTGTGCATACTCCTAATCTATAAATAGCTCAGATCTCCAGATATGTTGTTCAGATCAAGCCAGTAGTAAATGTACACATATAATGCAAAGATCCTGCACAATTTCGACTTGTTTTCTATAGAAAAAGGAGACTAATCGTGTGGTTTGCTGTGTCGCCTAATAATAGTAATCCCTTTTGGCTTTTGAAATGGGATGCACTGGAAATATGAGAAAAACAAAGTCAATTGTTCGTGCCAAACATGTCCGGCGACATTGGGCTAACATGAAGCTATGTAGTACCATGGTGATATGCCGGAGTCCTGATGTTGATCTACTAGTAGAAGAGAACATATCTAGTGCTATATGATTCTCGAAAAATCCGAGTCATTGGGTAGAAAAACTAGCGGCAAGAGAATTGTTCATTGGCTGATTCACACATAGAACCTTGAATTTAGGTAAAATCGACGTGCAATCTGATTCAATCTTGTTGATTTCAAAGATATTGTAACATCCCAGCATTAGAGCTTAGAAATAAGTTGAACACAGATGTGTGTATTGCATTCATGCATAGAAAATCTGAATAATTTTCGCGCTTTTAAATAAAAACATGTCAAAGTGATTGAAGCTTCTCTTAGCTTGATGGAATTGAAGTAGATCATCAAGTTGACTGCGATGACCTTTGCTAAGACCTTATTTTGGGTAAACATGATTTGATCTAAGGGTAGATCAAATGGAATAAAACTAAACCCTAATACATTACTTAATGATTTATATTTGATCTTTAGGTGATCATATCATAGTAATCATTATAATCACTCATGAGTACCAAATTATAAATATAACACAAATAATAAGAATGTAACAACTATATCTTAATCTCATCTACTTATACCATGAGTATCATGGAAACACCTAACTTTAACTCTCTAGTGAGATGGAGTAGGAAAGAAACCAAAGTTAAGATCATTCACCATATATCTTTCTTTCCATATCAATTTTTATCATCTCTACTGAATCCTATCCTTATAATTGTTGTTCATCAATATTGAGTAATCAATTATTGATTCACCAATTCTTAACTTATCAATTCTTGACCTATCAACTCTTGTCCTTATTATAGCATTCACTTAAGGTTTATAAAGAAAAAAGTCAGAAGAGGTAAATAGTGATGCTAGTTTTAGATGTCATCTATAGGATGGGAGTTATTGGGGGAAAGTAAATCAATAAGATAACAAAGAAGTTTACAAGGATGAAGTCTGAAGATAGTTATCAGGAGTAGTCCTGTTGGATCAAGTAGGTATAGTCAACAAATTATACCTCTTAATCCAATATAGCTAAACAGAAGATAATTATAATACAACTGTAATGTTGTATGGATGGAAGCCTTGTTTAGCCAACTGAAGACTTGAACCATAAAAGGATCATAATTATCATACCCTATTCACCAATATTGAATGCTTATACCATGTATAAGTAACAATGATGGATAAAACATGAATGAACCATAGTATAGATATATTATCCTAGATTAGTCATTACAAGTCACATTAATATAATGTGAGGTTGGAATGTTAGATATTGGAGTAAGTAGAGAGAAGAAAGTATGATTAAAATAATGTTAGAGCAACATTGAATTAAAGAAGTAGTATTTTCCTCTTAGGGAAATACTAAACACTAGAGGAGAGTAGAACTTGATATAAACCTCTACTAGAGTAGTATTTGTGATGGATGATTTAGGAAGGGTATGAATGGAGTTAGAGGTAACCACTTGTTGGGTTAGAGATTATTAATAGTAGAATAGTTGTTATAGCCAAGTATAAATATGGGAATATTATGAAAGATTTAGTGTTAAGCACTTTGCATTTACAAATGGATTTAGAATAATAAAGGGTGGATAAGAAGTTTCTATAAAGCAAAGCTCATCATGTTAGTACATGATGATGGACATAGAGAAGTAATATATCTAGGAAAGGAATTCCTTAATTAGAAGTCCAGAATTATGAAGTATGGAATATAGGAATCTTGGTTAAACACCCAAATCCTAAATCTAAGACTAAACCTAATATTCACTTTCTATGGTTGATCTATCATCTTGTTTCCATAATGGTTGATAGGAATAATTTCCTACATTAATCATTTCAGCATACCTTGGACATTCTCAACCATCATTATTATAGGTGCTTATGGAACTATCTTTATTAATTGTTTCTCATAAGTTATGCTAGAAAACAATTCCATTATTTTACTTTGAATGGTGATGTTATTAAAGATCACAAACATAAAGACAATGTGATTAACCATTAATCTTTATTCACATCAATAAAATAAACTTGTGAATAGTAAATCTTCTAAAAACTTATGGTAAAGCATTTTCAACCCAAACTTTAACTCATTAGTTAATAGTAATATATTCTATAACAAGTTTATGAATTTATATCCAATTAAAAAATTCATATTAAAAGCCCTCACAAATAATAATAGAAAAGGTATCTATATAATGAAAATAAAGAAACCTTAAACAATATTTAATAAAAGATCACAAATTGATTCTTAATAACTTCATTGTTACTGCAATTATTCAGAAAATAAGTTCCATAAAGAAATTTCAATCAAATGTATAATATTCAAAGTAAAAAAAACAGAAATTGGAAAAGAAATAGAACCAGGAAAAAAAATAAAGGAACAAGCCCAGTCCAGAAAGTGGCCCACAGTCCAGTACCTCATTTTCTAACTGACGCCCGCGTGCAGCAGCAACCACGAGCCGCTCACTTCGCTGCAGCCCAGTAACAGCCCAGTCTGCCCTCCTCTCTGACTGACTAGTGGACCGACAAAGGACTGCGGGTTGAGTCTAGATTTTTAGCAGGGGGTTTTCTGCGAAAGGACCGTCGTCGTCTTCCTCCCCGACGTCACAAGCAGCTGGCTGTCAGCATCGCTGCCATCCACCGCCGCGCGATGACGTCCAGCCGCGCCAAGATCCACGCCACCGCTTCTAGTCGTCTACAAATCCCCTCATGCGCAGTGGCGAACCCTATCTCCTCCTCTTTCCTCATTTCTCCTCTGATCCAAAACCTAGCTCGCCGGAGCCGCCCGTCGTCGTCGTGTCCGAGCTCCCCTGGCCATTCTAAAGCCACCATGATGACCGCGACACTCGACTTCGTTGTTCACCCCAAGGCGCGTTGGTCGGGGTGATCCCTAGCCGCAGGATTTTGGCCGTCTTCCTCAACACCGACGCCGTCGCCGACGTCAATCGCCGCCGTCTCCATCTGCACCTCGCCTCTACGACCACTTCCCTGCATTCTGGGTGAGCTACTAAATATGCCGCCGTCTTCCTTTGCCTCGCTTGCTTCCTGAATCGAGCCACCGTCGTGCGTCACCGTGCTCCGCCGTCAGACGCCGTCGTGCTCCCCTCGCCGGTGACCATTTCTTGGCGACGCCACCACAGCTAGGCTCCTCGCGTCGTTCTCGTTCCAACCAACACAACCACAGCCGCACGCGCGTTCGGGATCGATCGATCGAACTTCGATCTGAGGGTGGGGGTCTGTGTGACGTCAAGATGACGTTCTGCTCTCCTGGCGTCATCCTTGACCAAGTCCACCCTGTTGACCGGTCTTTGCCCATGTGGCATGTGACGTGGCCTAGGGCCCATGGGTCAGTGTCTGTGGCTAGATAGAGTTGCGGTATAAAAAGTCTGTGTCTGTTTAGAAAATAATTAAAACAATATGAATTCAAATTTCGAATATTCCAGAAATAAAATAAAATGATTAAATCTTGTAAATTTAATATCTTTTGTCTTATAAATCAGAAAAATACATATAATAATAGGGTGGGCATTCAGTTTTTTTGGTTAATTCGGTTCGGTTTTTCGGGTTTTTCTATAATTCGATTTCTATAAAATTGGCACCAAAATTATTTCGGTTTTCTAATTAATCGATATTTCGGTTAGTGGACAATTCGGTTCGGTGTTCGGTTTTTAACCGAACTTCTGGAAATAACAACACTGTGCCATAATTTATGTCAGATCCATACGAGCTAAACCACTCATCGGCGCACCGGAAGCAACCTCCAGGTCGGCGAGTACCTGAAGCAATACATGGCTAGCTGATGTCTTGAACGCATGTGTTGAAAAAAAAACATAATAAACATGATGTCTATCTTGATCGTTTAAAAAAATAATGTCTATCTTTCAAGCCGTATACATTCAACAAATTGTATGTATTAAGAGTTCAGCTAAAATACATGATTATATCGGAAACAGGAAAGCAATTGAAAGGCTTCCAACAAAATTCATAGACACAATTGACAGTTAAACCACGGACATGTACGTACATGTGGATGAAAACATACGTACATGCATGGGCTGCCTGGTAGCTTTTCCATGCATGTCTTTTTATCGCATGAGCTAGTACCTACGTACATTAATGAACGCCTGGGACAGAATCACAAATATATTTAGCTCTTTCACGTATATTTTTTGGTTTATACGGTTATTTCGGTTAACAGAGAGTCAAAACCGAATTAATATTTATTAATTCGGTTAATCATATTTACTAACCGAAATTAGATTCGGCTAATTTGGGTTCGGTGTATTCGGTTTCGGTTCCGGTTAATTCGGTTTCGGTGTTCGGTTTCGGTTTTTTATGCCCACCCCTATATAATATATAAAAATGTTTAAAAAATAAAATCTACAACTTAAAACCATTATTAAATATTCTTATGATAATTATTTAAATAAATATGATTTAATAAATACTTTATCAAGTTTTAATACTTTGATGATTAATATTTTAATAATGGTAAATATTAAAAATCTAAATAAAATACCAATTTTTTTAAAAAAATAAGAATTAGAGTTTAAAACTTTAATCATTCATTATTATTCCTCTTAATTAAATATTTATTATTTATTAAATATTTATAAAGTAACAAACCTTATTAAAATCATATCTTATTTTTTAAAAATCACAAAAATAAATATAATATACCAAAATGATCACAAAAATAATACCTACATGTTTAAAATTTATATTCCACTTTTGAGTTAAATAAAAAGTTAAACACCTTTATAACTTGAATTTAAACCTATTTCCTTAATTAATAATTCATATAAAGGTAAATAAAACTTGTTAATATTTCTTAAATTAACCAATTAAATGTAATAAATAGTATTAATCTTAAATACTAACATTATGAAGTCAAAATGATTTAACACCATTTAAATGCAATTTTATTGAATGATCTTTCAACCATTAGTATAAATTATTTTATAAAAGAATCCTTATCTAATATAAAATCTCCAAGAATAATTGTAATAAAATAAAAACCATTCTTTATATTAACCACAAGTTTATAAACAAATCAAAACACTATAAGTGAGTTCATATGTAATAAATAATATTGTTTACTTATCCATAAACCTTAACCACATCTTTATAGGAAGGTAAATCCCTTTATACAATTATAATGTAAAGAAACCACTGCTCCAATAGAAGTAATGCCATTCTTAAGAAACACTAAGGAAACAATATAAAGTGAACAAGATACAAGTATCATAAGTAATACACCCTAAGTCTATCTACATTCTTAAAGTTACTAATAGTTTGCAAAGCTTTAAGTATAATGCTAAAAAAATTATTATATGCTTTATAGTTAACTTTGGTCTGTTACAATTAAATTATAAAGCATCTTAATACCAAACCAACCCAATTAAAAACCAAGATAGATAAGTCTCAAATACTACTAATTTCATTATTCCAGTTAAGGCAATTCCTTCTAACTTAAAGACTATAACTAGAAAGAACACCTCATAAGATTAACATAAAATCTTAAATGCTTCTGCTTAGTTGAGTAAGATTTTTCTTCAAAAATTATTCGTTTTGCCACCTCAATCAACATATAACAATTAATACTAAACACCTTATTTTATACTTTACTTGTATAATAAGATTGTTAATACTTAAATTCTTTATAAGTGACATTACTTGTAAAGTAAAACTTGAAGATAAACAATTCAAATGTAAGCAACCTTGAATAGCATTCCATACTATGTATTTTATTGTTGTATAAATACATGTATTACACACACTCACAAGCCTTAATAAGAAGCACATGTATAAAACTTAATCTAAAAGGGCAACACATTCCAAGGAAACCTTTTCCAGAATCCAAACCCTAGAACAACGTTATTCTCGGGATTCGCGTTTATCAACTTGCATTACATTACTTATGCATAAAAGCATCTTGCTTCTTTAAACATTAGTCCTTACTAGACCAATGATGCAGATTTCCGCTATTGGATCTTATATTGTCTTGAAGACCATGAGTGCATAATCTTGCAATCACAAAAGGCAAGTTCACACTTTCTCATGTCCTTTGATTATTTTCTGTAAAGTATTTTACAAATCCAGTGTTGTCATCACCTGCATTTGAAAAAGGTCAGAAAACACTATTTTTATAATAATGTGAGTATAGGTTAATTACCATGAGGTAATAACCTACTATAAGAGTTCGGTGGTAAAGGAACATATTATCTAGGACCTAACAACCAATGTCTCCAGTGATTCTTGCGCCGTATATTACGCGTTGACCATGAGATTTGGAATGGGACGGAGAAGTCAGTTGTATCTTTTCCCTCTTGCATGGAGCTGGATGTGCGGGTCATGGCTGTTCTCACTCGTAGCGTGCATATTATTTATGGTAATTCGTAGAGGATATGCATCATATGGGTGGGAGCCCTCAACGTCCCACGATAGTTCCGGCATCTGAACGGTCTGTACTGCCATTTCCATAATTCAATAGGTGGGCTAGCGTACACCAAGGAGACATGCGGGGTCGCGGAGAAGGCAGTGATTGGCTTGGATCTTAGTGTGGGCCTCACACCAAGGAAGTGTGAACGAACCTGCAATTCGAATGTGCAACAAAGCTAAGATCTCTCATGGGTTAAGTGACGCACCTCTGCAGAGTGTAAGAACTATAACTTGTTACTCCCTGTTCCGGGAAGGAGCTGCGAACGCGGTGGGAAAGGAAACCCATGAAGGTTCTAGTAAAACCGTGAAGGCTGACGGACATAGTTTTTCAGAATAAAAGCAACCTTTGAAGAAATGTTTACGAAAACTTGCATTGCCTACGACCTATGGTCTGTGGCTATAGTTATAGTGCATCAAACACTCCTTTTCTAGTGAACTTGTTGAGTACGCTCGTACTCAAAATATCTTCTTAATTCTTGCTAGGTTCTAAAGCCAGTACAGACGACGTCTAAATCAAGTTATGCTCCAGGAATCATCATCAAAAGCTAACGCACTTCCATGAAGTCAAGAAAGCTAATATATACATCAACTCAAGTGAAGACGAAGTTACTAATTAGATAAGAATAGAATTTCTAACCATAGAACCTACTTCTGTAGAGTATTGCAATAGCAGCAATGCAAGCCAGTAGTTCAACTACTAGTTTTATAAGTATGGTAGCTATGCGTTATTTATTCCTGATTCTTCTTCGTAAGAAGTTTCTTTCTCTCTCTTTAACCTAGAGTGTTCTCTGGATCTTGTTTAAAGAGTTGAGTTGTAAACTATAGTCATGTCTTGGACCTGCTATGTTTCTGTTGTACTACTCCGAGGGATGTAATACTAGTGAACGGTGTTTCATTGGTGTTATGTCAACGACTATAGTGTACTACATCATGTAGTGGTATGCTGGGTCACCGCATATATTGTACGGATTTATGTATAATAAAAGGTTATGACTGCAAAAAAATATAGAAACGAAACTGATTGAGTCTGAGTGCAGGTTGCTGGTGGACAGAGGCAGCTGAGACAATCAAAAAAACGCTTCGACCCGTCTCGTCGGTCTCCACGGTCGACGGACGAGCGACATCCCCTCCCCTCAACAACCTTCCCGCACATCCTCTCTACCTCTCCGCCGCTGCCGGTGAACGCCGCCAGGGCAGGGCAACTGGCGGTGGTGCGGCTCGATCTCAAGCTCTTGGCCCGGTGGAGGTGTTGTGTCCTAGTGGTGGTGATGGGGATGGTGCCTAGCCGGGAGTGCCATGGGGCGACGGCGTGCAGCGGTGATCCCCTTGAGGCTAGGTGATGCGGGCTAGATCTGGGTCAGGGAGGGCCTGATCTTTGCCTCGTGGGATGTGGGGGCCATGGCTATGGGCTATGGGTACTCCTGGCCCCTCTTGCATGTGGTTGAAGGAGGGGTTCATGCCCCTTGGCCATGCTGGTCGGGCGCCGGATCCCACCAGGCAGACATATATTTTGTGGCTGCTAGGCAGATCCTTCTTATTTTTACGGGCGTAACTGATTCGCTTATGCAGCCAAGTGTTTGACCTTCGTGTGTAGTGGACCGGAGCAGGAGGGTAGCAATGGCAATAGCCTACGTGCTTCAGGGTGGAGGCGGGACTTTATAGGCCCAACGTCGGTCCGACCGGGCCTGCTAGGTCTGGTGTGTCCTTTCTTCCGTGTCCGGTCGTCACCCGCTCGACGGCGGTAGAGGATGTCCTCCAGGTGGTTGTCCTACTTTCATCCTCTGATTCTAGCCTTTCTAACTCCTCTGACTCACAAGTCACGGGATGGACCGTCTTACTCAAGCGCGAGTTCGCGGATGCCGGGTGGCGGCCCCGGAAGGTGGACCGCACAAGATGCTTGACGGCGGGCAATGTGGTGGTGGTGATGGTCGTATCTTGGGGCCAGCGAGGAGTGGCCGTGGGGGGCTCCTGGTGTCAATGGTGCCTCGACATGGTTAGTTCCAGATCACACGTTAGAAGCTCGGCTTGAGGACGACTAGTAGTCTAAGATACCAAGTGTTGCGAGGATTTTCAGGATGAAATCCCAATGCTTCGGCGCGAACAACGAAGATGCCTGCGGGTGTCGTGACCCTCTTGGGGGCGTCGTTGTGGCTATCCTCTCCATATTAAGGCTCCAGATGAAAACCCTAGACCTTTATGGTCTCAACGACGACGACGCTCGTTACGCCGTTACTTCCTTAGGGGTGTAATCGTGGATCTTAGGCCCCCTTAGTATCACGGAGTCTTTGGTGGTAAGCTCGATGCTTCTTAGTTCATGTTGTTTATCTTTGATTTGCTTGTAAGAGGACTTCCCCATCACTATATATCGGTTTGACCATTTGTATTTTTTTATAAAGCGGAGCAAAATCCTGTTTCAAAGAGTGCAGGTTGATTTTTTCAATCTCGAGGTTATGTGTGTTAATCCACCCACAAACAATTCTCTTTCCGTTCGTTTTTATCCAACAACTTGGATATTTCGACAATTCAGTAGCACTTACATGTTTTGTAACTTGGAACACTAGAGTCCTCAACGACCACGGTCGCTAAAGAACTGTTAATGGCACCATCACCACCACTTCATGTGAAGTTATTTGCATTCAAGAAACAAAGCTAGCACACATCAATGATCACGTCATGCTTTTCTTGGTGGCCAACGCCTTAAGAGCTACACTCAGCTCCCGGCAGATGGGATGAGAGGAAGGATCCTGCTACTATGGAACAATGATGTGGTCAATATCACAAGCATCACTACAAGGCAAATTTCCCTCTTCGGGTTGGTTACAATTGTTCTCTCCAAACCATCGCTATTGCGAAATGGCTTAGTAGTGATAGGTTAGGTGTTAACTACACCAACGATAGCGGCGTTTGTCAGTAGTATACATTTTCTGGTAACACATTACTACTGACATATGTCTAGGCGTCTCCACGAACTTGTATGTGGCGAGGCAGTGAATTACATTTATCATCCGTTGAGCCCGGCACAGCAGTTGCGAGCTATTGAAATACGTTTGTCATATGTATGTGTTCATGCTTTGAGTCGGTCCATTGCAGTGGCGATCCAAGGAAGTATTCTTGTCACTTGTATGTGTTCATCCGTCGAGCCAGTCCATAGTAGTTGTGAGCCATTGAAGTATGCTTGTCACGTGTTCATTCGTCGAGTCAGCCCACAGCAATGGTGTACCAGTAGCATAATTCCCTTCATATATAAGTTACCTGTGACTAGCCTACTTTGTAGATGACCAATAACACTAAGTAATGCAGCGACAGACTATTCTTCATCATCTGCGCTAGTCCTAGCGCATCACTGACTATACACGGATTTACCGGTTGTCCCTGGTTAATTTTCCAAAACAAAAATAAATAAATTATGCATATTTCGTATTAATACATTCTAGGCTGACATATGTATAAATGAACATGTCAATGCATACGAGGTGCCAATACATCCATTAATGTATTCATAACTTACAATTGTACACCATATTTTATCAGGTACAAACATCAACATCAAAACCTTAAAAATAATCACCTCAATTTCTAAAAGTTTGCAGTTCATCAAGTTTAGAAGGTTTATGAATTTTAATATTACAGAACACTTACCCTCATCTTCACGTGGCTGGGATGCTCAGATGCCTCATCTTCACGTGGCTGAGATCCTCATATGCCGCATCTTTAGGTGGTGTCATTGTTACAAGCAAAACATAACAAGGTCATGATAAAGATATTCAAGTGTCTGAATCAAAATATGTAGACAATAAGAATATATGTAGCTAACTAAATAAGTTAAAATGCATTATATATATACCTAGCTTGTAATGGGTAAGATTCCGCAAGACATAACTAAATACAGAAAAACATGCTTCCCAGGATCATCGGTGTTGTCATCCCTAGAAAAAACTATATGACATCAGATCATTGTGCACATATGGATTGGAATGCAAGATTAGTTTGCAAATATTTAAGTTTGAAATGATATATTTGAAACAAAAATTATAATGAGTCATGACCAATTTAATTATAACAATAATAAAGTACATTGGGGCTTGCATGAACCTTGGCTTTGTTTATTTTTATGAACTATGATGTTTTAATTTTATTGTTGACATTTTGTGTATACAAAACTGGTCAAAAACACAAAAGGGCCATGGGCCGAGCAAACTAGGACGATGGTTGGCCACCTCAAATGGACACAACATGGACATGGGCCTCTCATCTATCCTCAGGCCGCTACAAACGGACCATTCAGACATAATCAATGTCCGCAATGGAGGAGCTGGGTTGGAGTTGCCCTTAGTCCTGGACTGTACTAGTAAAAGAAAAGTCATGAACTCAACTTGGCTAGTACTCTGTTCCATCAGACTCGGATGTGGTACAACAATGTCATTTTTTGCGGGGAGTTACATCAATGTTAATGACAGTAGGAGAATGAGTGGAGAACTGGATGACATGTGACTCTTAGGCCCAACCCACAACAGATGTACGTGACCTTGTACTCACTATGTCATAGTCGATTTTTAGGGGCATTTGTGTAGAGGCACTTTTGTAAAGTGCCAAAAAAATTATATATAGGGGCACTTTTTAATTACTGCCCGCAAAAACTGATTTGTAGAGGCATTTTTCAAAAGTGTTTAAAAAACAATTTTCAGAGGCACCTTCAAAAATTGCCTGGAAAAATACGATTTTCTAAGGCATTATTACCAAAGTGCCTGCAATAATAGGATTTTCTAAGGCCCTTCAAAAGCGTCGGCAAAAATCTCTACATTAAGTGGAAATGGTGGTGACTACCAAGGAAGAAACCCTCTAGAAAACCGGTACATCCGACACGTCTGAAAGGAAATAAAAACCGCAGACCAATTCCTCACGGCCACCGTGCCGCGGGTCGCCCTTTCCCAAGTTCTGTGACTCTGCGGCCCACTCTCCCCCAATCTCGCCTCCTTCCAATCTCTCTTGCGATGCCCTTGCCCGCGTCGCCCTCATGGACGCACTGATGCTCATACAGCCTTCACAAATGGTTCATTCTCGCTCTCCTAGCCTAATCCCCCACCTACCCGCTCCGTTGCGAGCTCACCGGTTCTAGGGGATGGCCATCAGGTGACCCTTGCGGGTGGTGCGAGAGGAGGAGATGACGGCGGTGGAGGCGGAACGGAGGGCGGGGGACTCGTGTGGTGGCTCCCATGCTACGGTTGTGGAGTTAGATGGGGGATGGGCGTGATACGTCCAATTTGTATCACCATTCTATATCATAATTTGTCTCTATTCATTGATATATGTCTTATTATGAGGTATTACTTATGTCTTTTCTACTGTTTTTGCATGTTGGATGATTCTTGGAGGATGGACTGCCGGAGTCAGGATTCTGATGGAAAAAGAGGTGTTTTGATGCAATTTCGTGAAGATCAGAAAAATACAAAAAAAATATGGGAAAATTATATTTTCCCGAAAGAATAAGGAAGCCAGAAGGGGAGGCGAAGAAGGGCCACAGGGGCCCCACACCCCCTAGGCACGGGCCCACCCTGGGCCGTGCCTTGGGCAGGTGTGGCCCACCTGCTCGGTCTCCGATTCCACCCCTTCGCCTATATCTTCCCTATCGAACCTTAATACTATAGAGGCGACCACGGATAGATTTCCACCGCCTCTACGGGGCGGAAAACACCGAGAGAGAAAGATCTCTCCGGCAGACAGATTACTGCCGGGGGAATTCCTTTCCGAAGAGGGGAGATCATCGCCATCAACACCGTCATCAAGTTAGGCTTCATCGGGATCATCATCATCATCCACACCATCATCACCACCAGCACCATCATCACCACTCCGTCCCGCTGTAACAATTGTGTTGGATCTTGCATTAGTTCATAGGGGAAACTTTCCCGGTGTTAATTACTATTGTAGTTGATGCTTGTGAGTGGAACCATTGGATTATTGTTTATGTTCAGATTGTTATCCATTATCATATAATCTTTGATCTTGATCCATATGATGTCTCGTGAGTAGTTCGTTTAGTTCTTGAGGACATGGGAGAAGTCATGTTGTTATTAGTGGATTTGTGTTGAGTTATTATTCAATGGTTTAGTATTTAAGTTGTGGTGTTATTCTTCTAGTACTATCATGTGAACGTCGACTACATGATACTTCACCATTTATGGGCCTAGGGGAATGCATTGTGTATTTGGATACTAATTGTGGGGTTGCCGGAGTGACAGAAACCTGAACCCCCGTTAGGACGCCTTTGCACAAGGGAGTGTAGGATATCAGAGTTTAAGGCTGTGGTTAGATTTATATCTTAATTACTTTACTGTAGTTACGGATGTTTGCAGGGGGTTTAATCACAAGTATGCATTAGTCCAAGTAAGGTCGGTACATTAGCACAGGTTCACCCACACAACACTTAAAACCCCAAAGAATTGAAGAGTACTCAGCTATCTGAAGCGAAAGCACTTGACAGAATTCCCATGTGTCCTCGAGAATGTTTGATCCTTATAAGTATTTCCACCGGCTTCTCCTTTGCTAAGAAAGGATTGGGCCACTTGTTGCGTTTGTTCTTTATTACTTGCACTTTGTTTTGTTGCTTTATCAGAAAACCACTAAAAACAGTTTGCTAAATATTTGCAGAGAGTTCCTGCTCCATACCACTAGTGAACACCGTCTGCTCCTCGTTGGGATCGACACTCCTATTTATCAAAAGTACTACAATACACCCCCTATACTTGTGGGTCATCAAGACTATTTTCTGGCACCGTTGCCAGGGAGTGAAGCGCTATTGAAGAGTGGAACTGGTAAAGGAAACTTTTACTATGAGTATTTCTTTTGTTACTGCTTGTTACTTTGTTTCCAATATGGATAACCCACTTGGTTTTCTGTTTGGAAAAACTACTACCACTGCTAGGGTAGTAGATGAACCACCACCTATTGAGATAGATCCTTTTAAGATACCTACAAGTATTGTTGATCGTGTTATGAATAATTATTCTTTAGGGGATGGAACTGTCCATCCTAGTGATCACTTGCTTTTTATCCATGAATTATGAGGGTTGTTTAAGTGTGCAGGTATCACAACTGAACAGGTGAAGAAGAAGCTACTGTCCATATCCTTGAAAGGGAGAGCTGAAGAATGGTATAAGTTGCTGAAGAATGGACAATCCATGGAATGGGAGGAGATGGCATCTCTCTTTTATTCTAAATTCTATCCTCCCAGTGAGATTCATAAGGATAGAAATATGATATATAACTTTTGTCCTCGTGATGGAGAGATTACATCTCAAGCTTGGGGGAGATTGAAGTTACTAATGATTAAATGTCCTATTCATGAACTCCCTAACAATATTATTATCAATAAATTTTATACTAGGCTTTCTCTTCATGATAAAGATTTACTAGATGCTTCTTGTGCTGGATCATTCACAAGTATGAAGGAAGAAGCTAAATGGGATCTACTAGACCGTATTCAAGAGAACACTGAAGCTTGGGAGAATGACAAAGAAAGAAAGTCAGGTATAAACTATGATTATGAATGCATTAAATCTTTTATGGGAACTGATGACTTCCGTGATATTAGTAATGAGTTTGGTCTTGATCCTCAAGTTCTTGCAAAATGTTTTAATGCCTTTGTCTCTTATATTGAAATTCCCAAGAAAGAGTGGGACAAGTACCATGCTCCTTATAAAGACATTGTCACCCATGTTCCTTCTAGCATAGAGGTTTGTACTGTTGATCCTATTTTGCCTGAACCTTATGTGGAGAAAATCTCTTTTCCTGCTAAGGTAAGGGAACATTCCATTATAGCTAATGTGGTTAGCAAAAGTGCAAAGAAAACTATGGAGCCTGATGAGCTCATTGATATTGAGCATGTGGTAGGTGTTGTGAAAGATCTTGTCACTAGAAATATAGAGGATGAGCATATTGTATTCTGTGAAGACGCTACTAATATTGTTTCTCATCCTAAAAAAGCTAGAAAAGCTAGTGTCCCCGTGCTTTCTGTTAGAATTGGTAATCATAGCTATTATGGTTTATGTGATATTGGTGCTAGTTCTAGTGCTATTCCTTATGAGCTTTACAGGGAAATTATGCATGAACTTGGTCCTTGCGAGCTTGAGGACATTGATGTGGTTATTCACCTTGCCAATAGAGTGCAAGTTTGCCCCATTGGCATTGTAAGAGATGTGGAGGTCCTTTGTGGTAAGATTAAATATCCTGCTGATTTTCTAGTACTTGGTAAAGAAGCTAGTAAAACCTATCCTATTATCTTTGGTAGACCCTTCCTGAATACTTGTGGGGCTATTATAGATTGTAGAAAGGAATTTTTTTGACTAATTTTGATGGAGAGTATTATGAGTTTAATTTTTCCAAATTTTCCAAAACTCATTATGAAAATGAACTACCTAATGATGATTTCAGGGTTGAACAACTTTCTGCTATTTCTCTTGCTCCTAACAATGCCTTGCAGCAGTTTATGGAAGATCATGAAAGTGATGTCTTCATGAAGTAAAGAAATGAGATTGACGAGGTTTTCCTTCGTTAGTCGGAGCAACTTAAGCATATTCTACCTGTGGAAGACTTTGGAACCACACTACCACCTAAAGAGGACCCTGTTTTTGAATTAAAACCTTTACCTGATGATCTTAAATATGCTTATGTTGATAATACGAAAGTATATCCTGTTATTATTAGTTCTAAACTTTTAGGAAAGGAATAATAAAGGTTATTGGAGATACTGAAGAAACACCGAGGAGCTATGGGTTATACTCTTGATGATTTAAAAGGAACTTCTCCTACTATATGTTAGCATGCTATTAATATAGAACTTGATGCAAAACCAGTTGTTGAGCACCAACGTCGTCTAAATCCTAAGATGAAGGATGTGGTAAGAAATGAGGTACTAAAACTCCTTCACGCTAGTATTATTTATCCTATTGCTGATAGTCAATGGGTTATCCCTGTTCATTGTGTTCCCAAGAAAGGGGAATAACTGTTGTGCCCAATGAAGGTAATGAGCTTATACCCCAAAGTGTAGTGGTTGGGTATAGAATGTGCATTGATTTTAGAAATATTAATAAAGTTACTAAGAAAGATCATTATCCTTTGCCCTTTATTGATCAAATGCTTGAGAGGTTGTCCAAAAAGACTCACTTTTGTTTTCTTGATGGTTATTCTGGGTTTTCTCAAATTGCTGTGAAAGCACAAGACCAAGAGAAAACTACTTTCACTTGTCCTTATGGTACTTATGCTTACAGGCGTATGCCTTTTGGTTTATGTAATGCTCCTGCTACCTTTCAAAGATGTATGTTTAGTATCTTTAATGGTTTTTGTGAAGAAATTGTGGAGGTTTTTGTTGGCGATATGCCCTAGAGGCAATAATAAATGTAGTTATTATTATATCTTTGTGTTTATGATAAATGTTTACATTCATGCTATAATAGTATTAACCAGAAACATTAATACTTGTGTGATTTGTGAACTAAATTAGAGTCCCTGGTAAAGCCTCTTTATAATACTAGCTTGTTGATTAATGGATCATCATTGTTTCTTGATCATGAACATTTGAGATGTTGTTAATAACAAGGTCATATCATTAGGAGAATGGTATGATGGACATACTCCTATAGATAAGCGTACCATAAAGATCAAGTCATTTTAATAGTTCAATTGCTATAAGCTTTCTGATGCATAGTAACCTAATTCCTTCGACCATGAGATCATGCTAATCATCATCACCGGAAGGATGCTTTGATGACATCAAACACCACACCGTAACTGGGTGGCTATAAAGGTGGCATTGAGTGTTCGGAAAGTATGGGTTGAGGCACATGGATCAAGAGTGGGATTTGTCCATCCATATGACAGATAGATATACTCTAGGCCCTCTCGGTGGAATGTCATCCAATTGGCTTGCAAGCATGTGAATGGCTCACAAGGGATCACATACCACGGGAACGAGAAAAGAGTACTTATCAGTAACGAGGTTGAACTAGGTATGCAGAGATACCGACGATCAAAACCTCGGATAAGTAAGCTATCATGAGACAAAAGGAAATTGGTATCGTATGTAAGTGGTTCATTCGATCGCAAAGTAATCATAGAAATATGTGGGAGCCATATGAATTTCCAGATTCCTCTATTGGTTATTGATCGGAGAAGTGTCTCGATCATGTCCGCATAATTCACGAACCGTAGGGAGACACACTTAAGGATTCGATGTTGTTGAGTAGTTATGGAAAGATGAGTAAGAGACCAAATGTTGTTCGGAGTCTCGTATGGGATCTAGGATATCACGAGGAGATCCGGAATGGTCCGGAGAATAATATTCATATAAGGAAAGTCTTGTTTCGGAGTTGGGGAATGATTCCGGTGTTTTCACCAGGAATGTTCTAGAAGGGTCCGGAAGGTCCGACACTCCGGAGGGGAAGGGTACATGAATGTGTCATAACAATATGGAATGGTTGCATCATGTACTAGGTCACTTGGCTGGGCAAAATAAAGGAAGAAATCAAATCCTAGTTTGAAAGTCAAACGCCCATTTGGAAAAGTCAAACGGCAAGTTTGCTTGGTGAAGGGAGAGTAGGAAACCTACTTGGGGAGGAGTTCCTCTCCCTCCACCCGCAGGCCAAGGAGGCCGACTTGGGGGAGGAATCCCTCCTCCCAAGCCGCGCCCTCCCACCTATATAAGGAGGGGCAGGGCTGCCCCTCTTCCCTACACCAAACACACCGCCAAAACCCTAGCCCTAGCCGCCGGCCTCCTCCAAGTCGTCGCTGCCCTAGGGTTTCTCCAAGTCGCCGACTTAGGGCTTCCCCAAGCCCTAGTCTCCGTCCACACCCTCCCTTTGTTGCCTCTAAACCCTAGATCACCAAGGCCTCTCTCATAGTCCACCATACTCGCTCCGGCTTAAGGCGAAGCCCTGCGAGATCTCCACTCTACTTCCGGTACCACGCCGTCGTACTGCCGGAATCGCGAGGAGAGTGCTACAACCTCCGCTGCCTGCTGGAACAAGGGAGAGGAAGGTCTTCATCGAGTACCGAACGTGTTACCGACTGCGGAAGCGCTGTCGGAACGCAGCGCCAGAAGGATCGTCTACGCGATCTTGAGATCGGTAAGAGTACGACTATATCACCCACGAGAATCTGCTCTCGTTAACCGCTTTGGAATCTTCGAGGGTGAGTTCCTCTATCGACTCGTTGCTACAATCTAGTAGATAGATCTTGGCTTGTTTGTTTGCATGCGGTAGAATTTTTTTGTTTTCCATGCTACGAACCCCTACAGTTTTCATGGACGATTTTCTGTCTATGGAACTTCTTTTGATAACTATTTACACAACATTGATAAAGTTTTGTAGAGATGTGAAGAAACCAACCTTGTTCTTAACTGGGAGAAATTCCATTTCATGGTTAACGAAGGGATTGTTATTGGACACAAGATCTCTGAAAGAGGCATCGAAGTGGACAGAGCCAAAATTGAAGCAATTGAGAAGATGCCTTTCCCTAGAGATATTGAAGGTATTCGTAGTATCCTTGGTCATGCTGGTTTCTATAGGAGGTTTATTAAAGATTTCTCCAAAATTTTAAAGCCCCTTACTAATCTTCTGCAAAAAGATGTACCTTTTGTTTTTGATGATGATTCTAAGGAAGCTTTTGAAACTTTGAAGAAAGCTTTGACAACTGCTCCTATTGTTCAACCACCTGATTGGAGTTTACCTTCTGAAATTACATGTGATGCTGGTGATTTTGCTGTGGGTGCTATCCTTGGGCAACATGTTGACAAGAAGTTGAATGTTATTCATTATGCTAGCAAGACTCTAGATGCTGCTCAAAAGAATTATGCTACTACTAAAAAAGAGTTCTTAGCTGTAATCTTTGCATGTGATAAGTTTAGACCTTATATTATTGATTCAAAGGTTACTATTCATACTGATCATGCTGCTATCAAGTACCTTATGACAAAGAAGGACACTAAGCCTAGACTTATTAGGTGGGTTTTGCTTTTATAAGAGTTTGATCTGCATATTGTAGATAGGAAAGGTGCTAAAAATCCTGTTGCTGACAATTTATCTCGTTTGGAAAACATTTCTTTTGACCCGTTGCATGTTAATGATAGTTTTCCAAATGAGAAGTTGGTTGCGATAAGGGTAAGTCCGCATGAGAGTCCTTGGTATGCTGATTATGCTAACTTTATTGTTTCCAAGTATTTGCCTCCAACCTTTACAGCTCAGCAGACAAGGAAATTCTTTTTTGATCTAAGGCATTACTTTTGGGATTACCCACACTTATATAAAGGAGAGTAGATGGCATTATGCGAAGATGTGTTCCAGAATTTGAACAACAAGAGATATTGAGAAAATGTCATGGCAGTGCTTATGGAGGACATCATGCAGGGGAAAGAACTGCACAGAAGATTTTACAATCTGGATTTTATTGGCCTACCCTTTTCAAAGATGCAAGGAAGTTTGTCTTATCATGTGATGAATGTCAACGAGTAGGTAACATTTCTAGACGAAATGAAATGCCTATGAATTATTCACTTGTTATTGAACCTTTTGATTGTTGGGGATTCGACTTTATGGGACCTTTTCCCCCTTCAAAAGGGTACACTCATATTCTTGTTGCTGTCGACTATGTTACAAAGTGGGTAGAAGCCATACCTACAAATAGTGTTGATGGTAAGACCTCTTTCAAAATGCTTAAGGATGTCATTTTTCCTAGGTTCGGTGTGCCTAGATATCTCATGACTGCTGGAGGCTCTCATTTTATTCATGGGGTTTTTAGAAAACGCTCGCTAAGTATGATGTAAACCATAGAATTGCTTCAACTTATCACCCCCAAACCAGTGGGAAAGTATAACTTTCCAATAGGGAAATTAAATCTATCTTGCAGAAGATTGTCAATAGATCTAGAAAAAATCAGGCTAAAAAGTTGAATGACGCTTTGTGGGCTTATAGAACTGCTTATAAAAATCCTATGGGTATGTCTCCTTACAAAATGGTCTATGGGAAAGCTTGTCACTTGCCTTTAGAATTAGTAGACAAAGCTTATTGGGCAGTGAAAGAGTTGAATAGAGATTTTAGACTTGCAAGTGAGAAAAGACTGCTCGACTTATGTAACCTAGATGAGTGGAGAGGTGAAGCTTATGAAAATGCTAGGCTTTTTAAGGAAAAAGTAAAAAGATGGCATGATAGGAGAATTCTCAAAAGGGAGTTCCATGTTGGTGAGAAAGTTCTTTTGTATAGGTCTCGTCTCAGATTTTTTGCATGGAAACTACTCTCAAAATGGAAGGACCTTTTGTTATCAAGGAAATGTACCGTTCAGGTGCCATCAAAATTTCTTCTCTGAAGGATGAAACAACACAGGTGGTTAATGGTCAAAGACTAAAAAATTATATTTCTGGAGATTCTTATAATAAAGATGTGGATGTTATTCAAATGGTGACTCCATAAGAATTTATCAGAAGTCAAGCACCAGAAATTGCAGAGTTCGTCCTTGAATAGGTAAAAGTGGTGAAAATAGAAGGTTCGTGAAACCCCAAACTTTTTATATTTCTGATGTTTTTAATACATAAGGGAAGTTACGAGACGGGACAGAGGACGAACCGGAGGCCAGGGTGGCCAAACCCACCCTAGGCGCGGGCCCACCTTGCCCCGCGCCTGGAGGGGGTGTGCCTTCCCCGAGCTACGACTCCGCCTCATTTCCGTCTCAAAACCTTCCTTATGCTTTGAAACTTCGTAATATATAACCCCCTAGATTCCCCGAGGTTCTTGCATCGAGTTATCGTCGTGTTTTTGTTTCAATCTGTTTCTGGCAGGCAAATTCTTAGCTTTGGAGCTACAATGTCTTCCTCTGGATCACCCATGGAGGATTCCTCTGCGGATGTCCTCAACCCATACATGTATGAGTTGAAGATCCATACCAAGGAGCTGATTCTCAAAGATGGGAAGGTACAGATGAAATAAGTTCAAGGCCCCAAGGGAGAAGTGTAAGATCCCTCCTTTATAAAGGAAAAGGATCCCTGTGATTGCAATGCTAGTCCCTGGATCAATGCTAGCATCCACAGTTTAAGATGAAGTATATAGATACAAAGGTCTTTATTACAGCCATTCCAGAGATAAACATAGTCTTTACAACTCCAAGGCCACAGGCCTAGTACAAGAGTTTGAATAAGTAAACAAATAAAAGTCTTCACCTTCATGTGCCACAGGCAAACATGTTGAGTGTAGACTCATGACTCCTAATCCTCATCACAAGTTACAGCCACAGTGGGTCAATACTTTGGAATAGTATTGGCAAGTGATACCTTAGTATAATTTAGGTGGACTAGATACTATATGCACTTTTGGCTAAGTGTAGCTTGGCTTGCTTTGCTCAAAAAAGGTTTTGCCTATTATTTGAAAACACTAAGTTTTTCTTTGTCAAAACTTTTCCCAAGGAACCACCAATAGACATTGAGGTCCTTCACCCTTGTTCACCCACAAATTTTACTTAGAAATTGGGATGAGGAGATTCTTGATAGCTTCCATGTCTTGATGCTCAAGTTGTCCATTACCAAGGACTTGGCTAAGTACTTAGATTTTTCCATCTGCAGAGGTTGTGCACTTTCCCCACCAGACTTGGTTTCACCAAGACAGGACCTTTCAAAAGCCTTCCCTTAGACCAAATGGACGCGCTCCAACCTATCATTCCCACTACCACCAACTGTCCAAATGGCTAAGTTCTAGCAACCTATGTGGTCCAGGCAGAGCCCATATTGCCAAGTGGCTGCACTAGAAGCTTCTTAACACTTGGCCTCTAAAATCTCTTTGTTCCTGGGTGGCTTACCACAAGTGAGATACACAAGGTAAACCATAGAAATGGGCCTTGTGTAACCACTCAACATAAACCTTTCCTTCCATTCCACCCAGGTGTTTCATTAACTTAGTTGTTTTATTAGGCAAAACACAAGTCCAAAGGACTTAGAAATATTTTCATCATAGCATGTATATATTTCACCAACCCTTGGTTGCTACTAACTAGGATAAGCATGGCAGATATAGTACCTTAACTTAGAAATTTTCTAGCAATTCTACAACTACTAGGATTTCCCAACATGGCATATAAGCAAAATATAGCATGCAAGTCTAAAAATATTTCTAATGCTTAGTAGAAAACATAGGAATGATAATATTCATGAAGTACCACTTGCCTTGGTAGTTTGGAGAGTAGTTACACTCTTCACAATCACAATCACTAGCACCAAAATCTACACAAAGAATTATAGCAACAAATCACATACAAAACATATACAACCAAAAATATATACATGCATGCAAAATGGTATGTGATGATTTTTAAAACTCAACCAAACAAGTAAACAGTACTGAATCAAAAACAAGTTAAAAACTTGCCAAACAACCATTATTTAAACCCTAAATTATTTCCTAAACATTTCATATACTCAATTTAGTCCTACACAAGTTTCTACAAATAAAACCTTTTTAACAGAAGCAAAACATTAAACACATTGCATATTTAGAAAGAGCTTGCTCTCCTGATTCCAACGATATAAAATTTGTCAAATTCTAACGTGGGGATCAAAAGTTATAGCCAAAAAAAATTGAACATAAATCAGATTCAAATCCTGTTTTAAATCTAAACTCCAGCCACGCGTCATATTCTAATTGGTGCGTACCACTTCGCACCGGATCACGCTCGGCTACCGTTGGATCTAACTAAACATGCACGGCTCAGATCTAAACTTACCTCTTCGTCACAGATCTAATCTCACACGTTAGATCTAAATCCTACGGCCCTAATCTAACTGATCACAGACGGGCGGCGCTAGCGGCGTCTACTGGCGGCGACGAGCTCTGCCTACGACGGCGTGGCGCTACAGGTCGTCCTAGGGTCGTCGGAGGGGCTTACCAGAACCGTGGAGACGCGCTGATGCTCAACCTGGCGGCGGCTTGGCAAGGGGCGCACGGTGTGGGCTGCTGGAGCTCGTCGGAGTTGCGGGCGGCGTCGGATTCGAGTAGACGGCAACATTGGCGACGCTCCTGGTCTCCCTAGCACAAACAAACGACACCAGATGATGCACAAGACAGTGGCGAACAACTTCGTGTGAATCAGAGGCGAAGGGGCGCAAAGGGCTTATGGAATTTGGTCGCCGGAGTCGAGGTTGTCGTCGGGAGCTTGCGGTGTTGAACGAAATCGACGACCTGGGGCAGTATAAAGGGAACCAGCGGTGTCAGTAGTTGCACAAGAAAGTGGCGAGGCTGTCTGCAAGAACCAGAGGGCGAGGGGCGCACGGAACTCACCGGAATCGGTCGCGGGAGTGCTCTCTGACTGCGGCGGGGCGAGGTTGAATGCGGGCAGCCTTGGGGCGCTTTGTGCTCGGAGTTTGGGGGGAAATGGAGAGGGGGCAGAGGGGCTTTAAGTAGGCCAGGCGGGGGCGAAGATCGCGTGCGGTATCAAGGGAATTTAAGCGAGGAATCAACACGGCAGTGAAGGGCGGAGGAAACGGCCGACGACGTGGTCGTGGCGCGATTTGGGGAAGAAGGGGTGAGCTGGCGAGGTCCACCGGTCAGCGAGTGAAATAGAGAGGGGGTGGGGTCTTGGTGTCAGTCTCTCAGCGGGTTCGTCTGCGAGTGAGAAGGAGAGAGGGGGAACCCGGGTGGGCTTAGTGGGTTGCGTCTGTTGCTGGGCTCAATTGCTGGCGCCGGCCCTTTTCTCTTTCTTATCTCTTTTTCTTTTTCTAAATTGATTTTCTGGAATGATTTTCAATCAAATTCAAAGGCATTTGAATTTCAAACTTTTTCTAGAGTTTTGTAAAGTGTAATCATCATACTTTTGGACACAAAACCATGTGGTCTTTCTGTACTTGCTTGGTCCCTTTGAATAAACAAAATAAACAGTGCTATGGCACTTGATTTGGAAATGTTTTGAAGATGGTTTTGAAACCATATTTGTTTTGTAAATTTTTGTCCAAACTCTACATTCAATCTAAACAACAAGGAAGCAAACAAGACTTGGTTAAAACACTTATGCTCTCAATTGAGAGTAGTAAATGATTAATGTTTGCTCACATAAAATAATAGCACTAAGTGCTTCTGTTTCCTTGAAATGAGTTGAAAAATGATCCCTAAATTATATGCATGCATGAATGATATGCAATCTTTGGAATCATGAGTTTAGGGATGTTACAAGTCTAACCCCCTTAAGGTTAATCTCGCCCTCGAGATTCGGATTGGCTAGCAAATAGGTGAGGGTGGTCTTTCCGAAGATCATCTTCTCTTTCCCATGTTGCTTCCTCTTCGGAATGATGGTTCCACTGAACTTTGCAAAACTTGATAGTCTTAGTCCGTGTGACTCTTTCTGCAGTCTCAAGAATCTTGATAGGTTTCTCTTCATAAGTGAGGTCACTTTCCAATTGGACCTCCTCCAAAGGTATAGTATCCTTCAAAGAAGTTTCTTCCATTTCTGGATGACATTTCTTAAGCTGACTCACATGAAACACATTATGGACAGCTGACAAAGACTCTGGCAATTCAATTTCATAGGCAACTTCTCCTTTGCGACTCAGAATCTTGAATGGTCCAACATATCTGGGGGCCAACTTTCCTTTGACTCCGAACCTCTTTACTCCACGAAGTGGTGACACTCTAAGATAAGCTCTATCACCAACTTCGTAGGTGACTTCTCTACGCTTAGGATTTGCATAGCTTTTCTATCGGGACTATGCTATCTTCAACCTGTCCTTAACCAACTTGACCTTCTCTTCGGCTTCTTTGATAAGATCTGGCCTGAATAAACTTCTTTCTCCCACACCATTCCATAACAATGGGGTGGTACACTTCCTTCCGTAGAGAAACTCAAATGGTGCCATCTCAATGCTGGCTTGATAGCTGTTGTTATAAGAAAATTCTGCGTAAGGCAGACTTTCATCCCAACTGGCTCCATAGTCTAGGGCACATGCCCTCAACATGTCTTCAAGAATTTGATTAGTCCTTTCGGTTTGTCCATCGGTTTGAGGATGAAAAGCAGTACTAAATTCCAACCTCGTTCCCAATGACTCATGTAACTATCTCCAAAAATGGGAAGTGAATTGAGTTCCCCTATCAGACACAATACTCTTGGGCACTCCATGCAGACATACAATTCTACTCATGTAGATTTTGGCTAACTTAGCACTTGTATAGGTTGTCTTCACGGGTATGAAATGAGCCACTTTAGTTAGGCGATCCACTACTACCCAAATAGAATTGTATCCTGACCGGGTCCTTGGTAATCCGGTAATGAAATCCATACCAATCTTGTCCCACTTCCAACCAGGAATAGGTAGTGGTTGAAGCAAACCTGCTGGTTTCTGATGTTCCGCTTTCACTCTACTACACATCACACAAAGCAATATGTTCGGCGATGTCCTTCTTGAGATTATTCCACCAAAATCTTTCTTTCATGTCCATGTACATTTTGGTGTTACCCGGATGAATGGAATACGGTGAGTTGTGTGCTTCCTGCAAAATCAGTTTCCGCAGCTCCGGATCTTGTGGAACACAGATACGTTTCCCATGCCATAAAGTACCCTGTTCGTCTTCATGGAACCCTTTGGCTTTTCCTTTGCCAATCTTTTCTTTAATCTCTTCAATTTCCTTATCAATCTTCTGGGCTTCTTTGATCTTGTCCAACAAAGTGGGTTGAACATCCAAAGTCATGAGATGTCCTTCAGGCACAATCTCCAATCTGAGTTTTCTAAATTGGGTACACAGATCATCTGGCAATTCTCCTTTGGTAAGGCCATTCACAAAAACCTTACGACTTAGAGCATCTGCTACAACATTTGCTTTACCGAGGTGGTATTGCAAACTTAAGCCATAGTCCTTGATAAGTTCTAGCCATCTTCTTTGTCTCATATTAATTTCCTTCTGGGTGAAGATATACTTCAAACTTTTGTGATCTGTGAACACTTCACAACGCTTTCCCAAAAGATAATGTCTCCATGTTTTGAGTGCATGGACAACAGAGGCTAACTCTAAATCATGAGTAGGATAGTTCACTTCATGAGTTTTGAGTTGTCTCGAGGCATACGCCACAACTTTTCCTTCTTGCATAAGTACTGCACCCAAACCCCGATGAGATGCATCACAATATACTTGGAAATCCTTTTCCAAATCTGGCATACACAAGACTAGTGCTGTCACAAGTCTCTTCTTCAATTCCTGAAAGCTGAGTTCACAACCTTCCGTCCAAGCAAATTTCTTGTCTTTCTTTAGCAATTCAGTCATAGGCTTAGCTACCTTGGAGAAATTTTCAATGAACCTTCTGTAGTAACCTGCTAAGCCAAGGAAACTACGAACTTCCTTTACTGACTTGGGAGATTCCCATTCCGTTACAGCTGAAACTTTAGCAGGATCAACCGCTACACCATCCTTTGTCATAACATGTCCAAGAAATCCAACTTCATTCAACCAGAATTCACACTTGCTAAATTTGGCATAAAGTTTATGCTCTCTTAACTTTTCAAGTATTAAACGGAAATGTCCTTCATGCTCTTCTTTGCTCTTGGAGTAGACTAAAATGTCATCGATGAAAACGACAACAAACTTGTCAAGGAATTCCATGAACACCTTGTTCATCATATTCATGAAGTATGCTGGAGCATTGGTCAAACCAAATGGCATCATGGTATACTCATATAATCCATACCTTGTGGTGAAAGCGGTCTTAGGTATGTCTTGTTCTCTTATCTTGAGTTGAAAATAACCTGACCGGAGATCAATCTTTGAGAACACACAAGCTCCTTCTAGCTGATCAAACAAGTCATTGATTCTAGGCAAAGGATATTTGTTCTTAATAGTCACCTCATTAAGTGAACGGTAATCTATGCATAACCTTTGACTTCTATCTTTCTTTTCCACGAACAAAACTGGGGCTCCCCAAGATGAAGAACTTGGTTGAATAAATCCTTTCTGCAACTGTTCTCCAAGTTGTTTCTTGAGTTCTTTCAGTTCATCCACTAACATCTTGTATGGTCTCTTTGCTATTGGTCCAGATCCTGGTACCAAATCTATAAGAAACTCCACATCTCTATCTGGTGGCATTCCCGGTAATTCTTCCGGAAACACATCCGGATACTCACTCACAATTGGCACACTGTCTATGCTAACCCCCTTAAGAGAATTTAGCTTACTCCCTTTTGGCTCAAAGTTAGACTTGAATTTAATCCGTTTTCTTTCCAGGGTTGTGAGTGCAACAGTACGATTAGCACAATCTAGTACTCCTTCATACTTAGCCATCCAATCCATTCCCAATATTACGTCCAGTCCTTGGGAATCTAGGATTATCAGACTCACTGGAAATTTATGCTTTCCAAACTATATTACTAGATCCCGGCATCCAAGACTTACTATCATATCTCCACCCGGAGAACTAACTTTTATTGGACACCCAATGTTTTCAGTTGGAAACCCATTTCTATCAACAAATGCTTTTGATATGAATGAATGCGATGCTCCAGTATCAAAAAGAACAAATGCTGGAATAGAATTGAGTCTGAACTTACCAGCAACAGCATCAGGTTCCTCATAGACCTCCTCCACATTGATGTGGTTCACCTGTCCCTTCTGAAAAGGGTTGGGCTTGTTGGGTCCTTCAACTTTATTTTCTGGGCATTCATTTGCATAATGCCCCATCTTCTTGCACTTGAAGCATTCAACCTGACTGATGTCCTTCTTGACAGGCTGGCTTCCACTGCCACTTCCATTTCCATTGTGGTGGCTCTTATATCCACCCTTGTGGTTCTTGTACTTGTCATTGTCATGACTACGGTGATGCTTGTTGTCATGACGGTTGTGGTTGTGGTGCTTGTTGAATTTCCCATGCTTGTGGGATCCTGAGCTTCCACTGTCATCATAATGGGAACGTTTGTGAGACGATCCCGAGCTGTGCTTGTCCGAGTGCTTTCTCTTCCTGCTCTCAACTTGCTTCATTTTGTTCTCCAAAATAGTAGCCTTATCACAAAGAGACTGGTATGTGGGAACATATGCTACAGCCAACTGCAGGTTCAGCTCATCATTCAAGCCTTCAAGAAATTTTTCCTTTCTCTTAGCATCAGTGTCAACTTCATCCGGTGCATAACGCGCTAGATTGTTGAACTCCTCAATATATTCAGCCACGCTGCGGTGGCACTGCTTCAGATTATGGAACTCTTTCTTTTTCAGACTCATCACTCCAGATGAGATATGAGCAGTGCGAAAGCCATCCTCAAAGATAGCCCATGTCACATCTTCTATGGGAGTGGTGATACGGAAGTTATCCCACCAAGTGGCGGCTGGTCCTTCCAGGAAATGTGCTGCAAATCTGACCTTTTCAGCATCAGTACAACCCACGGTTACCAAGTCCTTGTTCACAGAACGTAGCCAATCATTGGCCACCATGGGATCAGTCGTCCCTGAGAACTTTGCTAGCCTCAATCTCAAGAACCTGGTAAGCATATCAAAACCCGGTGGGTTGTTGTTGTTGTTGTTATTGTTGTTGTTTTGGTTCTGGATGAACATCGTCATCATCTGCATCAGCTGAGTTTGAGCGGTCATCATTTGCTGTATTTCTGGAGTGATGTTGTTGTTGTTGTTGTTGTTGGGGTTGGGGTTTGCACGACGGGGAGGCATCTGTGGTTTGTTCAATAGAGATAAGAATGAGATACCCATAGATGCTTTCATGCACATTACATCACATAAGCAAACACAAAGCAGGCAACACAATGATAAAGGTTCAACAACAAAATAACAAGTTCGCAAAGTAAAACACACACAAATAACAAGCCATCCACATGTCGGATGGTCAATAGCAAGTTCTCAAGCAACAAGTACGATAATAAATGATAAATGAGTAGTCAAATCTACTCCTCGGCATCAATCTCCTCCTCGACAAAGGTAAGACCTGCGTTCTCCATCGCGGTCTTGTATTCCTCGACACTAGTGGTCAAGGTCTCTATCTTGGCTTTGAGAGCCCTCTTCTAGGAACGAAGCCTCTCAATCACTGTCTGCTGATGCTCGAGCTCGAAGTCCTTGGACTGCAGTTCTTCAGTCATGTCCCAGATCTTCTTGTTTCTATCCTGGACATGCTTCTCCTGACTCTTGAACTTCCTGTCCTGGCTCTCGAACTTCGCCTCCATCTCCTTGACTATCTCATCTTGCTCCGCGAAGAGATTGTCCTTCTCGCGAAGCTGCACCTGGAGTTCGTCATTGTTGAGCATGACGTTAGTCCTATCAGTGTCCACGTGCCTAATGAGAGACTCTAAGTCCTGGAGGTATAGACGAATCGGCTCAGCTGTGTCCCTCGAATCGTCCTCGAAGTCAATGGACTCTCCATCCTCATCACGTCTACCGAAGACGTGGAAGTGAGTACCTCTAACCTGTCGGGAGTGTCTCCCTAGCAGACGTCCTATCAGATCCTGCATGACTACCTCAAGGCCTCTCTCCTTGTCGTCGTGCATGAGCTTGAAGACGATGGCCTCCGTGGTAGGCTCAGTCTGGCGTCCAGGATGGTTGACCTCGAAACCCCGGAGGTCTTTCCTCTCAAACTTGGTGAGGGGAAGCACCATGATGGTAGGAAGAGGGAGATTGAGCAAAGTAGTAAGCTCAACAATACGAGGACCAAAGCGAGTAACCTGTAACTCCTCAACAGTGCTGATGGTAACAGTAGGCATCTATTTATAAGATAGAAAAAGTTAGAACAACACAATTCAAGTTACAACACAAGGCAAAACATCACATACATATCCTTGGAAAGCAAAACACACAAGTCATGGCACACATGGATCCATTACAACAACCAAGGTTCAACTTATTTTAAAGCAACATTTGGAAAATAAGGTGATAAGTGGTGGTCCAACTAACGTAGTATGTTTACAATCCTATCTCACTGAATCTGTTGGCTAACACAATATTTCTAGAAGCAATCGGCCTATCTTGCTCACATGACTCCATCACTAAGTCTATAATGTCTCCTCTTAAGGTTTGGTTGGTAGCTTCCAACTCTTGGGTATGTTTCTTCTCTTCCTTTAGATCATTTTGGAGGTTGAGCATTCTGCACTTGACTCTATCACCAAGTTCTTTGATGGTCTTCCAAGCTGCATCCCTTGCTGATTCAAAGAATGTAGTGTGCACCACTGAATTGGTGAACATGCAGAATCCTTTTTCCTGGTGGTTGTCTTCCTTGTTTTTATACAAGTGAAGTTGCACCCACCAGTATTCCACTCCTTCATCCATCATAGGAAAACCTTTGTACACAACTGCACCTTGTATCTCTAATGCAACCATGAGGTCCTTGAGAGCCTTGGGGAATTCTGTCTCACATTCCAAAGTCATTGTCATGAGTGGTCCTTTCCTTACGGCTTCGTTGATGGAGTTCATCTACAAATAGAGATGAGAAAGAAGATTAGAAAAGTTTTACGAGAAGAATAGACAAGTGTAGAAGTTACTGAAATTTTTTCCTTAGTGGTTTCCAATCCTAGGGTCATAATCCTACAGGCAACACAGTGCTCTGATACCATCTGTAAGATCCCTCCTTTATAAAGGAAAAGGATCCCTGTGATTGCAATGCTAGTCCCTGGATCAATGCTAGCATCCACAGTTTAAGATGAAGTACACAGATATAAAGGTCTTTATTATAGCCATTCCAGAGATAAACATAGTCTTTACAACTCCAAGGCCACAGGCCTAATACAAGAGTTTGAATAAGTAAACAAATAAAAGTCTTCATCTTCATGTGCCACAGGCAAACATGTTGAGTGTAGACTCATGACTCCTAATCCTCATCTGAGTAACCTGCAACATCACAAGTTACAGCCACAGTGGGTCAATACTTTGGAATAGTATTGGCAAGTGATACATTAGTATAATTTAGGTGGACTAGATACTATATGCACTTTTGGCTAAGTGTAGCTTGGCTTGCTTTGCTCAAAATAGGATTTGCCTATTAGTTGAAAGCACTAAGTTTTTCTTTGTCAAAACTTTTCCCAAGGAACCACCAATAGACATTGAGGTCCTTCACCCTTGTTCACCCACAAATTTTACTTAGAAATTGGGATGAGGAGATTCTTGATAGATTCCATGTCTTGATGCTCAAGTTGTCCATTACCAAGGACTTGGCTAAGTACTTAGATTTTTCCATCTGCAGAGGTTGTGCACTTTCCCCACCAGACTTGGTTTCACCAAGACAGGACCTTTCAGAAGCCTTCCCTTAGACCAAATGGACGCGCTCCAACCTATCATTCCCACTACCACCAACTGTCCAAATGGCTAAGTTCTAGCAACCTATGTGGTCCAAGCAGAGCCCATATTGCCAAGTGGCTGCACTAGAAGCTTCTTAACACTTGGCCTCTAAAATCTCTTTGTTCCTGGGTGGCTTACCACAAGTGATATACACAAGGTAAACCATAGAAATGGGCCTTGTGTAACCAATCAACATAAACCTTTCCTTCCATTCCACCCAGGTGTTTCATTAACTTAGTTGTTTTATTAGGCAAAACACAAATCCAAAGGACTTAGAAATATTTTCATCATAGCATGTATATATTTCACCAACCCTTGGTTGCTACTAGGTAGGCTAAGCATGGCAGAGATAGTACCTTAACTTCGAAATTTTCTAGCAATTCTACAACTACTAGGATTTCCCAACATGGCATATAAGCAAAATATAGCATGCAAGTCTAAAAATATTTATAATGCTTAGTAGAAAGCATAGGAATGATAATATTCATGAAGTACCACTTGCCTTGGTAGTTTGGATAGTAGTTACACTCTTCACAATCACAATCACTAGCACCAAAATCTACACAAAGAATTATAGCAACAAATCACATACAAAACATATACAACCAAAAATGTATGCATGCATGCAAAATGGTATGTGATGATTTTTAAAACTCAGCCAAACAAGTAAACAGTCTTGAATCAAAAACAAGTTAAAAACTTGCCAAACAACCATTATTTAAACCCTAAATTATTTTCTAAACATTTCATATACTCAATTTAGTCCTACACAAGTTTCTGCAAATAAAACCTTTTTAACAGAAGCAAAACATTAAACATATTGCATATTTAGAAAGAGCTTGCTCTCCTGATTCCAACGATATAAAATTTGTCAAATTCTAACGTGGGGATCAAAAGTTATAGCCAAAACAAATTTGAACATAAATCAAATTCAAATCCTGTTTTAAATCTAAACTCCAGCCACGCGTCATGTTCTAATTGGTGCGTACCGCTTCGCACCGGATCACGCTCGGCTACCGTTGGATCTAACTAAACATGCACGGCTCAGATCTAAACTTACCTCTTCGTCACAGATCTAATCTCACACGTTAGATCTAAATCCTACGACCCTAATCTAACTGACCACAGACGGGCGGCGCTAGCGGCGGCTACTGGCGGCGGCGAGCTCTGCCTACGGCGGTGCGGCGCTACAGGTCGTCCTAGGGTCGTCGGAGGGGCTTACCAGAACCGTGGAGACGCGCTGATGCTCAACCTGGCGGCGGCTTGGCAAGGGGCGCACGGTGTGAGCTGCTGGAGCTCGTCGGAGTTGCGGGCGGCGTCGGATTCGAGTAGACGGTGACGTTGGCGACGCTCCTGGTCTCCCTAGCACAAACAAACGGCACCAGATGATGCATAAGACAGTGGCGAACAACTTCGTGTGAATCAGAGGCGAAGGGGCGCAAAGGGCTTACGGAATTTGGTCGCCGGAGTCGAGGTTGTCGTCGGGAGCTTGCGGTGTTGAACGGAATTGACGACCTGGGGCAGTATAAAGGGAACCAGCGGTGTCAGTAGTTGCGCAAGAAAGTGGCGAGGCTGTCTGCAAGAACCAAATGGCGAGGGGCGCACGAAACTCACCGGAATCGGTCGCCGGAGTGCTCTCTGACTGCGGCGGTGCGAGGTTGAATGCGGGCAGCCTGGGGGCGCTTTGTGCTCGGAGTTTGGGGGGAAATGGAGAGGGGGCAGAGGAGGTTTAAGTAGGCCAGGCGGGGGCGAAGATCGCGCGCGGTATCAAGGGAATTTAAGCGAGGAATCAACACGGCAGTGAAGGGCGGAGGAAACGGCCGACGACGTGGTCGTGGCGCGATTTGGGGAAGAAGGGGTGAGCTGGCGAGGTCCACCGGTCAGCGAGTGAAACAGAGAGGGGGTGGGGTCCTGGTGTCAGTCTCTCAGCGGGTTCGTCTGCGAGTGAGAAGAAGAGAGGGGGAACCCGGGTGGGCTTAGTGGGCTGCGTCTGTTGCTGTGCTCAATTGCTGGCGCCGGCCCTTTTCTCTTTCTTATCTCTTTTTCTTTTTCTAAATTGATTTTCTGGGATGATTTTCAATCAAATTCAAAGGCATTTGAATTTCAAACTTTTTCTGGATTTTTGTAAAGTGTAATCATCATACTTTTGGACACAAAACCATGTGGTCTCTCTGTACTTGCTTGGTCCCTTTGAATAAACAAAATAAACAGTGCTATGGCACTTGATTTGGAAATGTTTTGAAGATGGTTTTGAAACCATATTTGTTTTGTAAATTTTTGTCCAAACTCTACATTCAATCTAAACAACAAGGAAGCAAACAAGACTTGGTTAAAACACTTATGCTCTCAATTGAGAGTAGTAAATTATTAATGTTTGCTCACATAAAATAATAGTACTAAGTGCTTCTGTTTTCTTGAAATGAGTTGAAACATGATCCCTAAATTATATGCATGCATGAATGATATGCAATCTTTGGAATCATGATTTTAGGGATGTTACAAGAAGGAAGTCTGGAAGACAGGATGGAAGCATTGGAGCAAGAGGTTTTCAGGTACAAGAAGATGGCGGAACGCGAAGTGGATGTTATTCACAAGATAAGTTCATAACTCATTGCCAAACACGAGGAGGAGGTGGCTGAGCTTCGAGAAGAAATCTTCTCGTTCCATCAGACCACCAACCAATTACAAGCATAGCTCTACGACATACAAAATCAAAACTATGAGTATGAGACTAGATTTGATCGCATAAGCTCTGCTACTAGTTTCAGGATTGCAGAGACAAGGACATCCTTTTTGGATGGGGAACCTTTGCCTTGGAAGTTTTATGATGACAAGAGAACACCACCACCTCTGAAGGAGTAATTCGTCATCAGGTTTGGCATCCCCTTGGCTTGTTCCAAGCTTGGGGGATTGTCGCGGTATCACCGCCTTTATGTTTTATGTTTTACCTTTTTAGTGGATTCATATCTTTGGTAGAGAAGTTATCTTATAGGTTGGTTTGCATGTGGAAGTATCTCTCCTTTAGTTGATTATCTATGTATCCCTTAGTGTGAGTGCCTTTATTGGAATATTAATGAGAAGTCTCATCTTTTACTTTTTGCACTTCTTATTTTAGTTTGCAATCTCTATTATATGATGGATCTTGTTGATCAGTATTGGCATCACTTTGGGAGCATCAAGTAACTCTAAATTGGTTTTGCCAAACCGAGTTCTGGTCAGTAGCAATACTTTCTGAGGTTTGAAAGAAAAAGAGAAAAAGCTTACAGTATCATTTATTTTTCTTTCTTGTTGGCTCATAAGCTTAGTATTCTTTATTTAAGATCTTTTGTGTCTCCAAGGAAGATTGCATGTTAGGATTTATTACTTGTATGTTTGCTTGTTTCTTTCAACTCTCTTGCTTGCTACCCAGCCTTGCTAGCCAAAAACCTGTTTTGAGAAGGCATACTTCTCATGTTTCCAATCCCTTTGAACCAAAACCTTTCCCACTTGTGTCCACCATATCTACCTAGTAGCTTTTGCTATTCCAAGCAAATTCTCAAGCTTCATCTACCTTTCGAATTAAAAAGTATTTTGTTATGTGAAAACTAGTTAGTAAAGCTCTCACAAACTTGACGACACACCTTATTTCTTTGCCCCTAATAGACTTGAATCATTGTGCCATCGAAGTTGTATATGCTTGCATCTATACATTGGAATTAGCAGAACCGTGCTGTCACGGGGAACGCTTTCAACATTGCACCTGTACCTTGTACTCATTTGATATCGTGCTCTTTTGTCTATGGATGTCAACAGTGTGAAATAAAGAGGGAACTTGTAAGTCCATGGAGTCTGTATTTTGTGTTAGAGAAACGCCTGGGCCGCTAGCCTAAGCCATGCCTAATCATGGTGGAAACTTGCAGCATCACCATAGTGAGCTATCTATGAAGCATCCTCAATAAAATGCTATGCACATAGTAAATAAAAAGATCGCTGAGATGCTCATTTTCTGCTTGCCTTATCATTTTGGTTATGGGATAGCTCCTGTACCATGTGCAAGGGGTACCCCGCTGGCAGTTCTCTATGATTCGCATGTACTTACAATGACAAGAACTTACCGGTAACTAAAGTTGAGTAGCATGAGGAGTGGCCCTCATATTCAAGGGACATGAGATTGCCAACTTATATTTCGTCAAGCATATACTCCATATTTGTGCACTTTAACCTTAATCATCTCAAGATGCCTATGATAGGGGCAATGAGGGCTCAAAGCTAGTAAGTACCATAATGTTTTGGAAGCTCTTTATGACTTGTAATCCCTGCTATCCTCTATGAAGGGACCTTTCTCCTATTTTCTAAGTTGAGTTAGTAAACCTACTTCCTCTCTATCCCCAGCAAGCATTTGAGTTGTTGTGTTTCAAGCATTCATATGGTGATTTATTCACTCATGTTCTTTATCTTCCTTGTTTGAAATGGATCGTATGGGCACCTAGAGGGGGGGTGAATAGGTGCTAACCAATATTTAGTACTTTTTCAATTTTAGGATTGACACAAAGTAAATTCTCTAGATATGTAACTACGAGAATTTCCCCTTATGCAACCCTAGCTACTAAGCACGTAAAGAGAGGAGCGAAGGAACCGTAGTGGAGCACGCGGAGACACATGGATTTGTTTTAGCGCAGTTCCTTCCTTGTTAAGGGAAGTACATCTGCATTGGAGGGGTGGGCGGTTCTAAGACCACCATGCCACAATAGGCCTCACCCTATTCTCCGATGGATCTCGCCACGAGAAGCCTGATCCACCTTCTCCACTATTGGAACCCTTCTAGGCGGGAACCGGTGCCTTTTACAACGCTTCCGAGGCACACACCCACAACTGAATTGGGGGCTCCCGAGATGACAACAAGCTGTCACAAGAACAAGGTTTATCAATATAAACAAAACAAGGATCTAGGTATTAGCAAGAAATACTAGATCAGTGATTCTCCAAATGAATGGAGAGGAGATGAAGCGCTTGATTGCTGATGATGAAGATCGAGTTCTCCTCCTTTGATTCTCCAATGGACGGGGCCTTTGGGTGGATCTAGGTGGAGCTCTCTTGGATGATGGTTGCAGATCAGATCTTGACTTTTTTGAATGAACCAAGCGATCTGGCAGGAGGGGGAAGGCTGGCTTAAATACCCTTGCCTAGATCTGGCCGTTGAACAACTTTGGGGGCGGATTATCCGCTCCCACTTGGGGCGGATTATCCGCCCCCTGGGAAAACTCCGCCCCAAGGGCGGATATTCCGGGAGAAAATCTGCCCCCTCTCTGGGGCTGTGCCTGCGCAACTTGATGAAGTTCTTGGGGGGGGCAGATAATCCGGCCCCCTCCTGGGGCGGATTATCCGGCCAAGCCGGAAAGTCCGGCCGAAACTCCGCCACCTCTCTAGGGATTGTGCCTTGGTCGTGAGCAGGAGGGGCGGATTATCCGCCCCCCTGAGGGGCGGATTATCCGACGGGGCCGGAAAATCCGGCCGAAACTCTGCCCCCCTTCTGGGGCTTGCGCCTATTTGGGAAGAGGAAGGGGCGTATTATCCGCCCCTGGTGGGGGCGGATTATCCACCCCCCAACTACAGGATCCTTTTCCTTTGATCCCTAGAGAGAGCTGCAACACTTCAACACACATTAAATAATCCATGATATTGTTATCTAACACAGAAAACACTAGGGGTTATAAAATGTTCTTTCAATCTCCCCCTTTTTGGTGTTAGATGACAATACTAGGATTTGTAATGAAACCGACTAACGCCACCTTAAAAATGAAAGACGCTCCCCCTAGATGTGTGCATATTTACAATTTGCATTTGAATACAAATACACACACTAGAGAGAACACAACTTTCATAGCAAAGATAATTGAAACAAGGTGGGTTGGGAAACAAGGTCATACCACCGGGATGTGATTATAGCCAAATGAAATAAAGAGATTGATAGCCTCCAAGCACATCCCAAAAATATTGATGCATACATTAGATAATCCCATGATTCCATATGCCATCAAATAGGCTCCATAGATAAATCCAGAATTCCATGAGATCCACAATATAAATCCGGAATTCCAGAATACCAAACACGCAGAGTAAAGCACGACATAGTCTTACATAACCAAGCACAAATAACAAATAAGTTCATGCTAAAAAGGCACAAGCAAGAAAATAAAACGACTGAAAGATAGGTGCTTGCGCCCGACCCTTGCAAATCCACGAAACCTAATAGAACTACTTCTCCCCCTTTGGCATCGAAACGCCAAAAAGGAAGAAGAGCGATGCTAACTCCCCTGAAGATCACTCATCCTCGTCGTAGTCATTCCCGTCCCCTTCCCCTTCCTCTTCATCATACTCATCATCATCGTCATCAACTGGAGGAGTGGGTGCCCTCGGAGGTGGAGGAAACAGGCAGCTCTCGAGCTCGCCGTAATTCATCCCTGAAGTGTTCCACTGAGCATACGGTTCCGAAGCAGTGGGAGGAGGTGGATGGCCAGTGGCACCTAAGACATGGTGAAGAATAAGCTGCTGAGTGTGATCCCTCTCATGATCCATGCGGTATGCCTCATATTGGCCCTTGTGCGTGTCAATGCCCATGCAAAGGATGTGCCGCTGGAACCAAGTGAGCTTCTTAACCTCGCGTGCCATTGGGGACACCGCGGAACGACGACCACTAGCCCGTGCATCACGCATGAAGGACTCAGGGGCAGTGGAAGGGTGATGGGTCTTCTGAGCCTTGTTGTAGATTTTCTTGGGCTTGTGAACCCCATCCAAAGCAGTGCCAAAGTCCTCATGGGGCAACAGATGCTTGATGAGCATCAAAATGAAAGGAGCATAAGGAATAGAGAGCCTGTTGATCATAGCATCCGTCATCTCATGATATATGTAGTCCATGACATCCAGTTTGTAACCTGTAGCTGAACCAGAGTTGGTGGCACACTCGTGAGCAAAAGCAAGGAGAGGAACCAGATGGACACGGATCTTGTCATTGTTTCCACCACTCGGAGAAATGCAATCCCTAAATATGCCAACAAGGGAGGCATACAAGGGAGAGAGACCATTGAAAGTACCAGCAACACCATCAGGGGTAAGACAAGGAGCAAGCACAGTATCCTTGGATGGCTTTAGTGGAGAAATGATACGGTGGCCAGAAGGGGTGTCACAGCCATGGAAGGCATAACCAAGAACCTTCCCAAAAATGCGGAAGTCTGACCGAATCATTGTGGTTCCGATCATCCACTTCATAGTATGGCGCTCATCACCGCAAATCACAAGTGTTGAGAAAAACTGCCGCACAACAGAGGAATCATAGTTGCATTTGATAGGCATAAGGTGGTGAAGCCCCATATTGTTGGTCACATCTAATGCCTCAAGGAGCCTTGCCTTGGATTGAGCCTCAGTCAAATTGATAGGATGCATAGGGCGAAGCTTTGAGGGTAGCATATAAATCATCATGAATAGCCCGAAAGTGGGCATTCCAAAACATAGAGTCCTCGGGGGGACCATCACTGTCAGCCTCATCATAGTAGTCAGTTTGGCGAATGGAGGCATACTGAATACTGTCCATAGACTTGTAATTGGGCCGAGACTATTTGCCCTTGCGAGATGTGGTCCTCTTAGTTTTCTTTCCTGCCTCAGCCATCCGTTCAGCCTCTCTTGCTGCTCTGCTGACCTCGGTTTCGTCAATGAACTTCCCTTTTGCAGTGGTCTTGAGATAACGGGCACGGGAACGACGAGAGAAGGTCTTGGTCGGCTTGGAACCACCTGTGAAAAGCATGAGAGGGATAGCATGGAGATAAGCACACACACAAGTCTAGGATAAACAATAGAAAGAGTAGAAAAACAATCCATAAGTGAATGTTGTGCATTGCAGGAGTCAGGACCAAGCCAGACCAAAAGTGAATCTCCAGGCCAGATTATCCGGCCCTGGCAGGGGCGGATAATCCGCCCCTCGCAGAAAATTTCTGGAATGACCCAGATCTACCATGGAAAAACAGATCGATCACTAGGGTTGCAATACTACTGATTCTAGCAAGTAAGGAAGAACACCAAGAATCTTATACAACGAGATTTCCACCAAACAAAATGCATCTCATATAAAAGGAGAGACATGAGGGAGTTACCCTCACTCATTGGAGGAAAATCGCGGAGGAGAAGATACCCGGAGGCGAGGTGAAGAAGATCCGGGGCGGGCCCAGAGAATCTGGTCGTCAAATTAACTCCGGGAGGGGCGGATGCTCCAGCGGCGGCTGGGGGCTGAGGTAGGGTTGGGGGAGGGATGGCTGCTCTGTTTGAGCCTGGCCTCCCTGACCCAGCCTTTAAAGGGCAGATTTCGCCCAGGGCGGATAATCCGCCCCCCACTTAGGGCGGATAGTCCGCCCCCTCTGAAATGTCTGTTAAATACAGATTCAGGCCGGAGCAACCTTGCAAAACCCCTCGCTGGTGTATAGAGGACTTGTGTTCAAGAATAGATTGTTCAAGGAGGGAAATAAGACTTGGGTTTAGAGCAACAAACTGAGATGGTACTACACACCCAAATTTGCAAGAATCAAATCAAACAAAAACCAAAGTTGAGTGTGTTTTCCATAAGAACAAGAAATATGCAAGAAAATCCAAAGAGAGCCATTAGAAACCAACTCTTCTTAAGGAAGAGGGCGGTGGCCGAAGCCACCATGTTGGAGCGCATGGCATGACACCGCGAAGATGTATCTTGAGTTCAAAACCAATGCTCATCAATGACCCACATATCACAAAATGATATTAAGGGAAATGATTTTTCTTGCTTTCGACATTATGGGGGGAGGGTTAGCCCAATCAATTAGGACCACACTCCCCTATGCTATGCCCGCATCTAAACCAAATACATGAATAAGAGCAAGTGAGTGTGCAAGGGTAGTCAAGCCAAGCTCCTTGAATCTATGATATTTAGCTCATTCCTCAAATAACAAAATCTTGCTTCATCAAGGGGCTTCGTGAAAATATCAGCAAGTTGGTTCTTCGTGCTCACAAAGGATAGGGAAATATCGCCACGAGCAACATGATCCCGAATAAAATGATTGCGAATCTCAATATGTTTTGTTCTTGTATGCTACACGGGATTGTAAGCAATTTTGATAGCACTTTCATTGTCACATAATAGAGGCACTTTGTCACAATTGACACCGTATTCCTTTAAAGTTTGCCTCATCCATAATAACTGTGTACAAGCACTTGCAGCAACAACATATTCAGCTTCGGCGATTGAGAGTGAAATACAATTTTGTTTCTTTGAAGACCAACACACTAGAGACCTGCCCAAGTTGATATGCACCAGAAGTTGATTTTCTATCATCTTTGTCACCAGCCCAATCTGAATCAGTGTAACCACATAGAGAGAAACTGGAACCCTTGGGATACCATAACCCAAAATTCGGGGAATGAACCAAATATCTGAAGATTCGTTTGACCGCCACTAAGTGGCTTTCTTTAGGAGTGGCTTGGTACCTTGCACACACTCCTACACTTAACACGATATCGGGCCTAGATGCGCAAAGGTAAAGGAGAGACCCTATCATGGATCGGTATACCTTTTGGTCCACGTCTTTACCCTTGGGATTGAGCTCAAGATGACACTTTGTTTGCATTGGAGTAGCAACGCCATTGAGATCCGTCATCTTGAACCTTTTGAGCATGTCTTGGATGTACTTAGCTTGATTAAGAAAGGTTCCCTCTCTAAGTTGTTTGATCTCGAATCCAAGAAAGAACCTCAACTCACCCATCATTGACATCCTAAACCTGACAGTCATAAGCTTTTAAAATTCATCGTTAAAAGCTTGGTTAGTAGAGCCAAAAATAATGTCATCTACATAAAGTTGGCATACAAAAAGCTCCCCATTAACCTTCTTAGTAAAAAGAGTGGGATTGATTTTCCCAACTTCGAATCCATGGTCTAACAAAAGCTCTTTAAGGTGCTCATACCACGCACGTGGGGCTTGTTTAAGGCCATAGAGCACCTTATCGAGTTTGTAGACATGGTTCAGAAATTTGGGGTCCTCAAAACCCGGGGGCTGCTTAACGTATACTAACTCATGTAGGGGACCATTAAGAAACGCACTCTTAACATCCATTTGCTGTAATTTAAAGTTATGATGGGCTGCATATGCAAGAAGAATACGGATGGACTCAAGACGAGCCACAGGAGCATAAGTCTCACCAAAATCAATTCCTTCCACTTGAGAGAATCCTTGAGCCACGAGTCTTGCTTAATTCCTCACAACAATGCCATTTTCATCTTGTTTGTTCTTGAAGATCCACTTGGTGTCGATAACATTGCGGCAATCCTTGGGTTTCTCTACGAGCTTCCAAACTTTGTTGCGTTTGAAGTTATTTAATTCTTCATGCATTGCAACGACCCAATCGGGATCTTCAAGAGCATCAAAGACCTTCTTTGGTTCAACCATGGAAATGTGAGCTTGATGATCACAGAAGCTTGCAAGTTCTCTTCTAGTAGACACCCTTCTGCGTAGATCACCAACAACCTTGTCAAGAGTGTGACCCCTTAGTTCAAGATTCCGATCAGCACGAGCCTTGTGACGAGCCTCAATATCCTTATTGTTTCTAGGAGTTGATTCAGTATTTGTATCCTTGTCTTGACCACTGCCTTGCCCTTGATCTTGATCTGAGTTAACAACAGGAGCTTGCTGCATAATTTGTTCCTGAGGGCCGGATAATCCGCCCCTTGGTGGGGCCGGACTATCCGGCCTGGGAGATGAGGCACCAGTTTCTTCTTCCTGAGGATGCCTGACAGAACTAGGAGATCCAGAGCCGGATAATCCGCCCTCGGGGGCCGGAGAATCCGGCCTGGGAACTTTTGGGTTGTTGTCTTCTTCTTCGGATCCCCTGGAACAAGTTGGAGTGCCAGGGGTGGATTGTCCGCCCCTTGCAGGGGGCGGATAGTCCGGCCTGGGACTACCATTTTGTCCAGGAGACTGATGATCTTCAGAGGGTTGTGGAGTCGGTGCAGAATTTTCTCCAACAGTAGGAGCATGTTGATCTTGTGTAGATGAGGGATCCACTTGAGTGGAGCATTGTCCTTCCCGATCCGTCACAAGGGGTTCCTCAATGGGGCGGAAAAATCCCACGCCCATTCTTCTTATGCCATATTGGGGTATTTCAACATCTGCATCACAAACATCAACTTGCCCTACAAAGGAGCCGTTATTTTCATCGAACTCCACACTACAAGATTCTACAACAATCCCAGTGAGCTTGTTGTAGACTCTATAAGTGTGGGATTCGGCACCGTAACCAACAAAAATACCTTCTAAAGCCTTGGACTCAAATTTAGACAAGCGGACACGAACACCTTTAATAAGAAAGGAACACTTACACCTGAATACCCTAAAGTGTGAGATGTTGGGCTTGTTACCGATAAGTATTTCATATGGAGTCTTGTCCAAAATCTTTTGGAGGTAGAGCCGGTTTGATGAGTGACAAGCAGTGGATATGGCTTCAGCCCAAATATTGTAAGGAGACTTGAATTCAGCCAACATTGATCTTGCCATATCCATCAAAGTCCGGTTCTTCCTCTCGGCTACACGATTTTGTTGAGGGGTGTATGCAGCCGAATATTGATGTCTAATCCCCTCTTCGCTTAGAAACTCATTCAAAGTGTAGTTCTTGAATTCGGAGCTGTTGTCACTTCTTATTGCCAAGATAGGAACATTGTGTTGACGTTGAACTTCATTGGCAAAGTCAATGACTGTTTGTTGAGTCTCACTCTTTAGCTTGAAGAAATAGACCCATGTATATATTGAGTAATCATCGACAATGACCAAACAATATTTCTTCCCACCAAGACTTGCATGAGAAGGAGGACCAAATAAATCCACATGAAGTAATTCCAAGATCCTCTTTGAAGACACAATAGTCTTCCTCTTGTGGGGAGATTCATGCATTTTTCCTTCAACACAAGCCTTGCAAACACGATCTTTGGCAAAGGAGACATTGTCTTTTAGTCCAAGGATGTGGCCACCCTTGTGGAGACTTTGCAAAGTTCTCATGTTGACATGGGCTAAACGGCGATGCCATAACCAGCCCACGTCGGCCTTTCTGAATAGACACATCGGACCCGAAGTGGTTTTCCCTAAAAAGTCCACCACATACAGGTCATTTACGACGTACCCAACAAAAGCGACCTTTAGAGACTTGCTCCACAAGGGTACCACCAAATCATCATTGATAAAAATAGCAAAACCCATCTTGCCAAGGGCACGAACAGAAAGAAGGTTGTAACCGAGGGTCTCAACAAGCATGACGTCCACGAGAGAGATATCGTGGGCAACCACAACCTTGCCAAGACCCAATACCTGAGATTTAGACTTATCACCGTAGGAGACTGTAATATTATCATGATTTGGTCGCATCTCCGTGATGATCTCCTTGCTTCCGGTCATATGACTAGTGCATCCACTATCCAATACCCATTTCGACCCACCGGAAGCATAGCCCTGGAAGAGAATTACTTCTTGGTTTTAGGTACCCATTTTTCAATGGGTCCTTTCATGTTAGTAACAAGGGTCTTTGGAACCCAAATAGACCAAACAATATATTCATCAAAGGGACCGACATAATAAGCATAAACATCGCCATAATCATCACAAAAGAGTTCATAATTTGGATTGTGAGACCATGCAAAACCAATATTGTTAGTCTTGTCTTTTTTGACATTCTTCTCAGCGGTGCTTGTCTTTGATTGCACATTCTTGGTCTTGTTCTTCTTGTTTTTATTTTTCTTGGACTTGGTGACATACCCAAGACCCTCTTTACCATGATTTGACCTTTGCTTGCTAAGAACTTCATCAAGAACACCTTTATCCTTAGGAGTGATATCCTTGACCACTTCTTTTTACACACTAGCATTTTCCTTGTGACTATATGTTGAATTGGATGAGCTAGGAACATCATACTTGGCCAATCGAATTTGGAGCTGATCATGTGACTCATTGAGAATGGAGAAATCGTTTTTCAACGCCTTGTGAGCATTGTCAAGTTTCTCCAACTCCTTGGAGAGTCTATCATGAGCAGCCCCAAAGTCAATATTTTCCTTCTTTAACTTCTTTGCTTTGGTGACTGCATTGTCACGTTCCTTAACATGTTTAGCCACTATTCCTTCATGTGACTCCTCAATGGACTCAAGCCTCTCTTCAAGAGAGACCCAAGCTTCTTCTTCTTCTTCAAGAGCATTTTTTAAGGATGCAATTCTCATTGCATCCTCCCTTTCAATTCTGCCCTTTTCTTCGAGGAGAGCTTCGTTTTGGGCCAGCTGATCCATAAGAGCTTCAAAACATATTTTGTTCTCACCTTGCAAGTTAGTGTAGAAGTAATCCAAAGCAATAATCTCTTCTTTAACCTTAAGACTAGTAGGATCATCCATGTCAATCATAGCCTTAGGAAAAGAAGAGTTAGAAGTAGTTACCTCGGAGCTTCTTGCCATGAGACAAGTAGCATGCTTGTTGATGATGTTTTTGTTCAGAGAGTCAAAGAGAGATGTTGATGTAGATGCGGTGGCTATAGCAGCCACCTCTTGAGAGCTATCGTCCTCGTCCTCATCTTCACTTCCCGAAGAATATTCTTCTTGAGACACTAGAACAATCTTTGGTTGCTTCTTTAAGGGAGCATTCTTCTTTACAAATTGTTTCTTGCGTGGATCCTTTGACTTGTCTTTAAAAATAAGTCTTCCTCCATTATCTTCCCTACTTTGATATGGACACTCAGCTACAAAGTGTAGCCGGTCACCACAGTTGAAACATGTTCTCAGCTTGGGACCATTTTCCTTTCTTCCATAGGCTCCACTCTTGCGTTCTAGTTCAGCTTTAGCCTTGGCTAGATCTTTCCAAAAGTTTCTAGCATAAAGAGCCAAGTATTGTCTGTGGATCCTTTTTATACCCTCGAGACAGTCCAGACCTTCTATGGCATATTCATCATGATCAATCACACTAGTCTTCAAGGCCATGTTGACCCCCTTTTGCATCCCCATAGCTCGAGCACAAGCATCTTCGGCATTCTTGGCAGCCACTTTGAAAGCGGCCATTTCTTGCATTACCTCATTGGATGTCATGAGGTGATAGTTATGCCTACCTTGGAGACTTTTCAAATCTATGGGCTCAAATGGCATAAGAGCACTGATATACTTGCGCTTGATCCATGCATCATCAACATGAGCGGCACCGTGGTTTTTGAAAGTTGTGGCTATTACCTTGAGTGTCCTATACATGTCCTCGTGGTCTTCTCCATCCAACATATAGAATCCTTCAGCTTCATTGCTTAAAGCATCATATCTATTCCTTCTCATACTTTCATTTCCGATGAAGAGCTCGGTGAGAGCATCCCAAGCTTCGTTAGCTGTACTAAGATGCTGAATGTGTGGCATATCTTTGTCACCCACACCAAGTTGTATCATGTGTAGAGCTGTAGTGTTGAGTTGGCTATCGACAACTTCTCTTCTTGTGATATTGTTGGGGTTTCCAACATGAAGACCATTTTCAATGATTTTCCACAACTCAATGGAGGAATTGCACACATGAGATTTCATCAAAAATTGCCATTGAGTAAAAGTAGATGCTGAAAGTTTGGGTGGATCACCCCTATTATGTATATGTGGGTGAGGAATAGGTGGATCAGGAGAATACACATGAGAAACCTCATTGTATCCATCCTTACCACTATCCTTTTTCGAGGAGGAGCTCTTGCTAGTGTCATCACCAACCACTTCGTTCTCTTTGGAATCGGTTTTACCCGTTTCCTTGGATTGCGGAGTGGTAGCCTCAGAGTTAGATGGAGGTGATGTTGTGGATGTGGAGAGACGCATTATCAATTGACGCATCTCTTCCATCTTAGCCTCCATTGAACTCACCAAGGTTGTTTCCAACGTCTTGAGATCGTTCATGGTGACTACATCCGGAGCATCACTCCCATCTACCTTGGAAACCATACTTCTCTTAGGCGGTTAAGCCCGAAATAAGAGCCGGGGCTCTGATACCAATTGAAATGGATCGTATGGGCACCTAGAGGGGGGATGAATAGGTGCTAACCAATTTTTAGTACCTTTTCAAGTTTAGGCTTGACACAAAGTAAATTCTCTAGATATGTAACTACGAGAATTTCCCTATATGCAACCCTAGCTACTAAGCACGTAAAGAGAGGAGCGAAGGAACCATAGTGGAGCACGCGGAGACACAGGGATTTGTTTTACCGCAGTTCCTTCCTTGTTAAGGGAAGTACATCTGCGTTGGAGGGGTGGGCGGTTCTAAGACCACCATGCCACAATAGGCCTCACCCTATTCTCTGATGGATCTCGCCACGAGAGGCCTGATCTACCTTCTCCACTATTGGAACCCTTTGAGGCGGGAACCGGTGCCTTTTACAACGCTACCGGAGCATACACCCACAACTGAATTGGGGGCTCCCGAGATGACAACAATCTGTCACAAGAACAAGGTTTATCAATATAAACAAAAACAAGGATCTAGTATTAGCAAGAAATACTAGATCAGTGATTCTCCAAATGAATGGAGAGGAGATGAAGCGCTTGATTGCTGATGATGAAGATCGAGTTCTCCTCCTTTGATTCCCCAATGGACGGGGCCTTTGGGTGGATCTAGGTGGAGCTCTCTTGGATGAAGGTTACAGATCAGATCTTGACTTTTTCGAATGAACCAAGCGATCTGGCAGGAGGGGGAAGGCTGGCTTAAATATCCTCTGCCCAGATCTGGCCCTTGAACAACTTTGGGGGCGGATTATCCGCCCCCCCCCCCCCACTTGGGGTGGATTATCCGCCCCCTGGGAAAACTCCGCCCCAAGGGCGGATATTCCGGGAGAAAATCCGCCCCTCTCTGGGGCTGGCGCCTGCGCAACTTGATGAAGATCTTGGGGGGGGGGGCAGATAATCCGGCCCCCTCCTGGGGTGAATTATCCGGCCAAGCCGGAAAGTCTGGCTGAAACTCCGCCCCCTATCTGGGGCTTGCGCCATTGTCGTGAGCAGGAGTGGCGGATTATCCGGCCCCCTAAGGGGCGGATTATCCAGCGGGGCCGGAAAATCTGGCCGAAACTTCGCCCCCCTTCTAGGGCTTGCGCCTATTTGGGAAGAGGGAGGGGCGGATTATCCGCCCCCAACTGCAGAATCCTTTTCCTTTGATCCCTAGAGAGAGCTACAACACTTCAACACACATTAAATAATCCTTGATATTGTTATCTAACACACAAAACACTAGGGGTTATAAAATGTTCTTTCAACCGGTAACTGAAGTTGAGTAGCATGAAGAGTTGCCCTCATATTTAAGGGACATGAGAATTCCAACTTATATTTCGTCAAGCATATACTCCATCTTTGTGCACTTTAACCTTAATAATCTCAAGATGCCTATGATAGGGGCAATGAGGGCTCAAAGCTACTAAGTACCATAATCTTTTGGAAGATCTTTATGACTTGTAATCCCTGCTACCCTCTATGAAGGGACCTTTCTCCTATTTTCTAAGTTGAGTTAGTAAACCTACTTCCTCTCTATCCCCAGCAAGCATTTGAGTTGTTGTGTTTCAAGCATTCATATGGTGATTTATTCACTCATGTTCTTTATCTTCCTTGTTTGCACAAAACTCTTATCTATTGAGTATTACTTTGAAAGCCTTCATTGAAAAACCTTTTTGAGCAAAGAGTGCTCCTGTTATAAAACTTCTACAAAAAGCTTTTTGTGAAAATGTTTGCCAGCTGTTCTCTGACCAGGAATAAGAATTTGCCAATTCCAATTATGACTTATCTTTATGAATCTCTATTGTGACTCCTGTACTTGTTGCAGGCTAAGTTATATAATAGTGAGTTGCTTTCTTCTATGAGTTGTGCAATGGTAAGTGTGATGCTTCTTGTCCGTATTCTTTTATCGACACTTCACTCCATAAATCTGTGGACATGTTTACTGAGCTCAATTTTCGCTTGGGGACAAGCGAAGGTCTAAGCTTGGGGGGAGTTGATATGTCCAATTTGCATCACCATTCTATATCATAATTTGCCTCTATTCATTGATATATATATCTTATTATGAGGTATTACTTATGTCTTCCACTGTTTTTGCACGTTGGATGATTCTTGGAGGATGGACTGTCGGAGTCAGGATTCTAATGGAAAAAGAGGTGTTTTGATGCAATTTCGCGAAGATCAGAAAAATACCAAAAAATATGGGAAAATTATATTTTCCCGGAAAGACTAAGGAATCCAGAAGGGGAGGCGAAGAAGGGCCACAGGGGGCCCACACCCCCTAGGCACGGGCCCACCCTGGGTCGCACCTGGGGCAGGTGTGGCCCACCTTCTCGGCCTCTGACTCCGCCCCTTCGCCTATATCTTCCCTGTCGAACCCTAACACTGTAGAAGCGACGATAGATAGATTACCGCCGCCTCTGCGGGGAGAAAAACACCGAGAGCGAAAGATCTCTCCGATAGACAGATTTCTGCCGGGGGAATTCCTTCCCGGAGAGGGGAGATCGTCGCCATCAACACCGTCATCAAGCTAGGCTTCATCGGTATCATCCACACCATCATCACCACCAACACCATCATCACCACTCCATCCCGCTGTAACAATTGTGTTGGATCTTGCATTAGTTCATAGAGGAAACTTTCCCGGTGTTAATTACTATTGTAGTTGATGCTTGTGAGTGGAACCATTGGATTATTGTTTATGTTCAGATTGTTATCCATTATCATATCATCTTTAATCTTGATCCATATGATGTCTCGTGAGTAGTTCGTTTAGTTCTTGAGGACATGGGAGAAGTCATGTTGTTATTAGTGGATTTGTGTTGAGTTATTATTCAATGGTTTAGTATTTAAGTTGTGGTGCTATTCTTCTAGTGGTGTCATGTGAACGTCGACTACATGATACTTCACCATTTATGGGCCTAAGGGAAGGCATTGTGTATTTGGCTACTAATTGTGGGGTTGCCGGAGTGACAGAAAACTGAACCCCCGTTAGGACACCTTTGCACAAGGGAGTGTAGGATCTCAGAGTTTAAGGCTGTGGTTAGATTTATATCTTAATTACTTTACTGTAGTTACGGATGTTTGTAGGGGTTTAATCACAAGTATGTATTAGTCCAAGTAAGGTCGGTATATTAGCACAGGTTCACCCACACAACACTTACAACACCAAAGAAGAGTACTCAGCTATCTGAAGCGAAAGCACTTGACAGAATTCCCATGTGTCCTCAAGAACGTTTGATCCTTATAAGTATTTCCACCGGATTGTCCTTTGCTAAGAAAGGATTGGGCCACTTGCTGCGTTTGTTATTTATTACTTGCACTTTGTTTTGTTGCTTTATCAGAAAACCACTAAAAATCCTTTTGCTAAGTATTTGCAGAGAGTTACTTCTCCATACCACTAGTCAACGCCTTCTGCTCCTCGTTGGGATCGACACTCCTATTTATCGAAAGTACTACGATACACCCCCTATACTTGTGGGTCATCAGGGCATAGGGGGGTTGGGGCTACGGAGGATGCTGCCTATCGAGGTGATCCCTTGTTCTCTCCTGGTGATGGCGATGCGGTGAGGTGCGCCCGTGCTAGTGGAGCAGTGGGAAAATGGTGCCATAGTCATGTAGGAGGGCGACCGCTCTATGTCTGCCGACCTCCGTCTCGGCCTCGCTCTATTAGCCATGCACGGCGGCTTCTTTGAAGACGCCCTAGAGTGGTACGCAGAGCTGCGTCGTCGAACCCTGCACTTCCCCAACCTACGCCGCAGTCGCTCGTCTTGTCTCGTTGATCTCGCTTGGTTCACGGATCTATGCCCATGCAAGGAGACGAAGGTTCCCTAGATCAAGCTCTTGGCAGGTGATTGCGTTCCGCTCAGGATGGATCGGGTGCTGCCTAGGAGGGTCAAGGAGGAGTGGCTGTCGTGGCCGGAGGAGTAGGAGAACGGACTAGCGCCGCAGCCGATGGAGGGGCTACATGAAACTGGGTCGCCACCGTTCCTGACCAAGACGTTCGACCTGGTGGCCGACCCGTTCACCGATGGCGTCGTCTCCTGGGGTCGCGGCGGGAATAGCTTCATCATCTGCCCCCCTCCCCATGCCTTCGCCGCCATCCTGCTCATGTGACTCTTCAAGCACAACAACTTCTCCACCTTCATCCGCCATCTCAACACCTACGTGAGTATCTCTGCTCCTGGACTCTCACCTATTCTATTACGAACTTGGCTTGTGTTACTCGCAACTCGCTTGTTCAGTTCATCGGCACTTGATTGACCATTCATGTCTTGTATAGTTGTCTAGATACCTCTGAAAGAACGACACCTACTTGTAGCAATTCATTTAATGATCTAGCTGAATTGCCTGTGCAAGAGAGTACAATTTTAGTTTCAGAGTGACTGACAAGTTATGGAATATCAAAGCAACATCTACCAAATGCTTCTTACTTTTGTGATGACTATTCACGGCCACCATGATTATTGATATGCATCTGAATCTGGAATTAGATCACAAAATATAGCTTCTATATAGCTTCAGTTTTTGAGAGCACTATATCAAACCAATATATTTTCAGAAGTGTGAATATATTCAATTCTGACTTTTTTAATTATCCATAATGCCTAGGCACACTAGACTTCAATTCTGAAACTTGTCTATTTGTACTGAAACTTATAAAATGCTGCTGGTGGTGGATATATAGATCAACTAGGAGTAAGTAAACATGCAAGAAATTTTCCATGGCAATGTTATCTTCAGTTCAACACCATTATTTCCTTCACTAGTTTGGCCTCTTATATGTGTTGTCTCTGATCAATCTAGAACTAGTAGGCCTACTGACCTTTTGAGCTTTATGTTTCTAGGACGAGAAGAGGAAATGATGAAGCACCGAAGCATTTACAAATTTCTGAAGTTGTTGGATGCTAACATGAAGCTTTTATGTTGCTGGATGCTATTCTAGTTCCTATTCGCTGAAAGACACGCTGGGATTCTGTAGTTTCAAATTCTCTGTATTCAGTTATGTAATTAATGCGAATAGTGCAAACGATGGAACTTGAGTGATGTTTTGAATGTATTAAATTGAATGCTATGTTTTCTGTAGAATCATAAGTTATTCATCATTATATATGAACTAGCATGGTGGCCCTCGCAAATGCGAGGGCATCACCTCAGTTATTTGTATCTGGTTTGCGAGGGCATCACTTAAATTATTTTTATGTTATAAACATTTTCATCTTGTTTAGCTCTTTTGTTTTGAAATACATAATGTCTTGGCTATGGACCTATTCTTAAATGTGTAACTTTGACAATTTGAAACGTGATTGTATTTCTATGAAAAAAATATTATAAAACTTTTTCTTAGAAAAAAACGGCCATGTAGATTAACATATGAGGTTTGTTGAGGAATGGTTATATAGATCTTATAGGCTATGATATGGCTAGATAGATCTAGTTAAAGACCTGTCATTTATGAATTGTTTATGTGAAGTTATAAAGACCTAACATATGATATTTTAGAAACTAAAGTGCTATGTTTGGATAGATCTAACGGGTTATGAAATTTTGAGTTAACCTTTTGAAGATCTACCAAATGAGATACATTTAGTTATAATTATGTAGATACAATGGCAGTGACATGGTTAAGTCAAATTATGAAGTTCTAATGGATGCGATTTATTTTATGAATAATTTTGATGATCTAACGAATGTGATATATTCGTGTATTCCTATGTAGATCTTAGAGTTATAATATCTTTAGGGAAGTTATCTAGATGTAATAATTGTGATATTACTAATAAAGAGATGACCACCATATCGACAATCGGGTTTTGATTTTTTTCAGATGTTTTAATTCATCTATGTATTCTGTGCCTGATGTCTCCTATTAGTATATAATAGATAGATGTGTAAGTTTATTTCATTTTGTTTGATAAAATAAGGCACATGGACATGTGTTTCTAATCTTAGCTAGCTCTCTTGACCTTCAATAGCTGATCAGACAAATGAGTGCAAGGCATCCCTACATCAACCTCTGGTGTGTCATTCAGGTTCCTTTATTATTAAGTTGCGGTTCTATGTGATGCAACCCGGCATTTAAGATGATGTCACAAGTAATAAGGTCTTATGACTTTATGTCGCCTCAGCATGACCGCCAAAGACTTCATGGAACATGTGTGTTCGTATTTTGTATTTACAGTACCCCTTGTTATGTATATGTGTTCCTTATGGTATCCCTATTGTGCTAATGTTTTCGTAAAAAACAAGTAGGATAGTGGACCCCCTTCGTCATATGGCCGTTGCAACACTATGGAGTTAGTGGACTGTATGACTCATCTTTTCATGCTTACTTTCAGTCATTCATTGTTGAGAAATGGACCATTGTTTGATAGTTGTCTGTATCTAGCAGGCTGTTCAGCGATCTTACGAGTCTCGGTTTTTCCGATGGGCGGCCTATACTCTCTTTTGAATCTATTAGGTTAATCAACTTCTATTTCTGCTATATTGTGACTGGAGCCATCAATGACCATGTAGATACAGATGGTGCACACAGAGACCTTGGTTTTAAAGGCTAATATGAAGCTTCATATTTTATCAAATTTTGTTTCAATCTATTGTATTTTTAATACATAATCAACATCTAAAAATAAGAATAACTTGAGGAAACAATTTCGGTAATAATTTCTTCAATTTCATATCCGAGAGCGTCTAAGAAATTTAGCAAACATCAAGGAATCTAGAAAAAAGCAGCCTACATGTGGCCTCTATTTTTAATTACTCTGTGTTATGGCATAAAAATAAAACTTTGTAAAGGTTCACCATGCATGTAGAAAAAAATTGATGACTGTAATACAAAATACATAATATATTTCACAAGAATAGCAATAATATTAATTGATTTTTATTAGTGCTATTATATTTTTTGTAATATTTGATCAATCTTGAAGAAGTTTGATTTTGGAAACCACAATGATTTTTCTTATACTTTTTAATTGCCTTATGTTATGGGTTAAAATAAAATAAAACTTTGTAAGGGTTCACCATGCATGTAGAAAAAATATATGTGTGCGCTACACCAACCGCATGTACTAATTGCAGCCGGATTCTTTTTTTTAGATAAAACCGGGATTCTTTCTATAAATGCAGAGTCCGGTCAAAACTAAGGACACGACTCGTATATAATTGAGACCTAGATCGTTTTTTCTGTTTTTTTATGTACACGTGGACGTGGCATTGGATCTTTTTTAATTACAATGCTTAGAGCATCTCCCCTCGCCTACCCAGGACGCCGGTTCGGACACCGAAATTCAGTCCGGACGTCGAAAATCGGCCCAGTCGCGTATCCAGGGACATGTTTTCGTCCGGATTTCGGCGTGTTTTGGTCCGGCCTACCCAGGCCGAACCCAGGTTCCCGGGTACGCTCTGGGGACGCCGGACGCCGCAAAAAAGGGCGTGGGCCAACTCTGTCGGCGAGACAGTCCCATTCCCACCCATTCCACTCGCCCAGACCGCCGCGAAGATCTCTGTCGCCATGACTTCGCCGGCGGAGCTCCCCCGCGCCGAGACATGCCCACGCCTCTAGCTACGCTCGCCGTAGTTGCCGCCCAACTCCACGCCTTCTCCGCCGCCGATTTTGCCGACCTAGCCTCGCCTCGCTGTCCTAGCCTCCAATATGGGCTTCATTCATCGCAATGCGTCAGGAGATCCGAGATCCGGCGATGCATCAACAGCTGCAGGATGATCTTGTCGAGCACCTATAGATACGCGGGAGCAACACGATGTAGATACTGAGCATGAACTGGCCGAATTTGGCCGAAATATGTTGTCCTTTTATTGTAGGCCGAACTATGTTTACATTTACGCCGAACTCTGTTTAAAATTTCGCCGAACTTTGGTCTTAAAGTGTTCTGTATTCATCGTATGCCGAAATTTGGACGAACTTGAGCCGAATTTGAGCGGAAACGGACGACCCGGGTACTCGGCCTGGGTACGCGAGTGGGAAATTGGGCGTACCCAGGCCAAAAACTTGCGCCGTCCGGCCAAAGTTTGGTCCAAATTTTGGCCTGGGTTCGGCCAACGAGTGGAGATGCTCTTAGACTTAGACTTCTAGTTGACAGTCCAAAAAATAGCGAAAACTAATCTCAAAAAATCTTAGCCGTAAGTAGCAGATCTAATGGTTCATATAATATAGGTGACGTGGATCAACCTAGTGCCTCAAAAAACATCCTTATATTGCTTTTAGTATATAACTAGGATGGTGGCCCTCGCAAATGCGAGGGCATCACCTTTCATTTTTTTAGAGAGAGATATCGTCTTTAGTGTGCCACAAACCGTTGATTTTTCCATAAGGATTCCATAACAATTGAACTAACCAATTGTATTTTCATCTTTAATCCTTGAAACCGTAATTTCACTAGAAAATTGATATATGACATTTAAGTAAACTCATGAAATCTTTCAGTTGGAATAAGTTCAAGTCATACTGTTATCTTCTAAAAACATGATACACTTCAGGAGGATCTATTATTGATTGTTAACCTTGTTACGATCTAGAAAGGCAATATGTTCACGCATGAAGATCTATTAACTTTCATTTGCTTAAGTAAAACTATGAAAATTTATTGATTTTGATTTTATAAAGAAATACGATAATTGGTTTGATCTTTCTTACACATAGTTATGATGTACGGAAGCATGAATCAACCATTAAGGAGCCTAGCCACTTCTTTTCCTCCGAAATTCTCTTCTGAGTTGAAGATCCTATCTACCCCTTCTCATTTTCAGTGAAAATAGCATGTTTGATCTCTTTCCTTGTCACTTGAACTTCAGCAAAAAAAATAAAGGCTCTCGGAGGTGATGATGGCACTAATCAGTCTCTAGAATGTAGTTTAGGTATGTTACGCTTATTTTTTTGGTGATAATGTCTTGGTGGTTGTGATGGAGTTGTACTGAATAGAGATGCGTCACAACTCCTATCCACCCATTTGGTTTTCAATAAAAACAACTTTTTTCAATCTTCCCTCACATAAGTTGATATTTTAACAGCTGATAAAGCCTCCGGGAGGTGATGGATGCACTAATGAATATTTATATTAGAGCGTAGTTTGCATATGTAATCTTAATCTTTTTTACACAATATTTTCTTGGTGTTTGAGATGGTGTCATACAATATTGGCTCCATCTAATCCTTGGTATTTTTTGTATGGATCAACGTTTATCGTGCAATAGTCCATGTAATCGATGGATATCATGGCTTTTTCTTTCTTTTTCTCTGCAATTTGGTGAGTTCCAATATAATAGTGGTTGGATAGTCTGCCTTGTGGGGAACGCGTCTCTGCACAACCGTGTATCTCACAACTTATTCCTAGTCTCTGGAATCAAACGTTTGATACATACTTTTTGAAACATGGGAGGTTAATTTGAGTTTTATAAATTATAGTCTTAGAGTTTCTATCTATGTTTTATATATTTACAAATATGTTTAATTGCAGAGGCTGTCATGTATTTTTCCTGTGAGGCTATCACCATGTCCTATTGTCGTACTCCAATGTCATTACATGCACAGAACAAAGCTAAAATCACACCTCATATCGATTTGCTTACAACTTGTTTTTTCATCTCTGAGATGGTGTCGTGCATAATAAATGAATTTGGTAGCATCTCATTTTTGTATTTTCTCTATGGATCAATGTCTATCGTGCAGTAGTCCATGAAATTGTGTTTTTCATGGCTATAGTTTTTTTCTTTTCTAGGTAGTTTGGCAATATGGCGATAGAGTGGCCGTTGGACAGTTTGTCTTGAGAGGAATTGTCTCTAGCACTACCGTGAATCAGACAACCTAGGTCCTACTATCTAAAGTCAGCATGATATAACTTTTACTTAAACCAACTATTTTAAAAAATTGTGTATATGTTATGATATTGGTATGTGTACTTATCAATCTAATATTTCCTCTGAAAAAAATCTAATTTTAGAGCATGTCTTATTTTTCCTGCCATATTACCACCATGTCCTAATGTAGTAATGCTTACATATATATCTATGACATGCTCGTGTTGATCTGGTTTTGAGTTTCTCCCTCGGCCAATCAGTTTTAGAGTTTGCTTCACATGTATACACATCAATTAATCAGTTCTGGGTTTAATTTGTCCTGAACAGCTTTTGTGGCCGATCAGTTTTGTAGTTCGCTTCCTGGACGTACGGATCAGTTTATTTTCCATCAGCTATGGAGTTTGCTTCTCCAAGACGTACCTATCAGTTTTTTTTCCATCATGGATCGGATGAGTTTTCTCGGGACCGGATTTGCCTCCACGGTCTACCTAGCTATTCTATGTATTTTTTTTCCAACCTCTACAGATAAGAGTCCTATATGAGACATGCGTTTTTTTTTACGTACTATGAGACATGCATTGACACGATTTGTCTTGCACGTTTCTTTTAATTTTATAAGTGTCTCTAACGTGTATCGTGTCAAACCCAATTACACTGTTACGTAACTTTTGATATCTTGTTAAATCTTAGCCATATATTTTAGATCTAACTATCAAAAATATTTAAAGTGATGTGGATCAACCAGGTGCCTCGAAAAACAACCTTATATTGTTTTTAGTATATAATAGATAGATAGATTGTACCTGCAATTGAATGCTACATTTCCTGCAAAAAAATGCATTCAAATGTTTGTAGAGGCACATTATTTATAAAAAAAATGCCTAGAATTGTTTTTTGAGGCATTATACGATAATTCCTACAATTTTATTATAGGCATTATTGTATAATGCCTTAAATTATTTTTTGAGGCACTTTGGAAAATTGCCAACAAAAATATTTGGAGGCATTGTTCAAATAGTGCCTCAAATAATATTCTAAGGCGATTTTTAAAGTGCCTTAAAAATCCATGTTTAACGGCATCTTTAAAAGTGCCTTAAAAAATCTATCTTTTAAGGCAGTTTTACAAAGTGTCTTAATTGATTTTTCCCTACCCCATTTGATGTGGCATTTTTTAATGCCTTCAGAGATCTTTTAAGACACTTTTGGTATTTTTCAGGAACATTTTTGTGCCCCTAATAATCCACTGTGGTGTAGTGACTTGCAGGTTCCTTCATGGCCATAGATGGTGGGCGTTGCAGAGTTATGCTTGGCCCTCAAGGATAAGAAAGCGACATCAGCCAGTAGAACAGTGAGCTTGTGGGATGAAACATAGTTGTAGTAGGATAATTTATCCTCCTCAAGTTAATTTCTTGCATTACCTTCTTCTTTAGGCTCCTCAGATGCAGATCAATACTCCCAACAGCATTTCATTCAGTGATAGATGATTAGCCACCTTTATTATTTAGTTAGACTCCCAACAGCACTCGGCATATCTCTATTGTGAGATATATGCAACAAGTTGGAACGAATAGTATGCTTAATATGTCTAGCTCCATCTACGAGAGAACTTGAGGTGAACAAACAAGTAGAACTAGATCCCGTGCGATGATCCCCCATGCTAATTGGAGAAGCGAGCTGGATGAAATTCGAAGTTTGTGTTGGATCAGAGATACTCAATACAAAGTATCTCGATTCCTGGCCGTATAACTCATTTTGTTGATGCATCCTATTCCTGCGAATATCCATCAACTCTTTATTTGACCTACTCTCCCACATTATTCTTCTCACCGATAAATGAGATGTACTCAATTTTTGTTTCTTGCCACACTGAAGTCACATATTTGTAGAAGAACCGATGTGTACACACATATTTATAGATATTTTATCATCTCACCAACCATCGGTTCTCGTAAAAATTGCGTGAGTGAATCAACATGAGTGCTAGCAAATGCTATTGAAATACTTTGGGAGTATTGCTCAGCATATCTCTTATTTTGTAGGTCTCACAAATACAGGGAAAGTTCATATATGTGGCATTCAGCCTCTCTTTAGCAAACTAGGTTAGCTATTAGAACGTCAAAGACATGATGCATGAGTGTACCTTCTCCTATAACATATGCATGCCCATTCAACTTACTAGAAGGGTTGCGGCACTTGGCTACGCCGGATGATTCTATGTGTTATCTTAATGTTGGCTCACAAAGGAATGTAACCCATATCTAGGTTGTAACTTATAATTCCAAGTTTCTCAAGAAGTATTTGGTTTAATAAACGCTTCAAATGGAAAACTATAATCTTGATGTGTTATGTTAATTGCTCAAATGATATTCTCTATAACCAATACATAGTCCGTAGCCAATAATAAGTTTAGACACTCCAAGATAGGAATTGCTCATGCTCATTCTCATAATGATGAAAGAACAAATACTTTACTCTACATCTTCTACGATCATAAATCAAACACTTGGAATAACCAATGGATGGCTAGGGACTCATTACACCACACAAGAAGAAATCGTAGGCACAATAACAGCTGTAGTTCCTCAGAATGTCACTCTTCATGAGCTGAATAAAATATGCAATCTCGTGAAGGTTGAACAATATCGATTCAAATTATCAAAAAAAACTTAGACATAAAAAAATAAGCACCTTCTATAATGCAATACAGAGTTTGCAGGACTATTCTTTCTTGGATGGACATAAACTCATGGTCCTCAGAGATGATAGTCTAACACACTTTCAGATAACTTTGGTTTTCAAAATATTTGTCAGGAGAGAAATCATTCACTAACACATACTTCCACATTCTCGATTATCAGTCTAATGCATGCAAAATTAGGAAAGGAATTGTTCATATAAAGCCAGCCAACCAGAATGTTTGTCTCTTGTGATACTCCTATTTTGCAGATGATGCCTCATTTTCATTGATCCTGGAACATTAGTGGGACATGTTGATCGTTATGCCAAGGAAAAGGGAAAACTATTATATTTGGGCCCTCTCCGTAACAAATACTCTGTAACCATCTAGAGTCCACATAGGGCTTAAGGTCCATGTTTAGCAAGCTAAACTGATGCCAACCGGCACATGCTATTAGGACATCAGGCCCACATCTATCAAGCTGAACATGAGGTCAACTAGCACTAGCTGTTGTTGTTTTAGAGGATACGGTGAGGAATATTTTCTTCTGACATGGATGGCCGTATGATCTGCGGATTGATCTTCCATAACTCTAGGCATCTTACTAAGCAGTGCTTGTTGTAACGCCTGCCTAGTTTTTTTGTTATTTACTTTCGTTGTTGATCGGCTATTTGCATCCTAATTACGCAGAGACTGGGTTAATTGTTACTCTAATAAGTAATAAAACATCCATTTCTAAAAAATATAAAAAATGCTGAAAATAGTGAGATATATATGTTGCTCGTTATGTAAAAAAATGGGAGAAGCCAACATAGATGTCCATGGAGTTCCATTGGTCAGTCTCAATGGAAGCAAAAAAAAAACGAGAATTCGTTGCCAACTTGGAGGTAACCAAATAGCTGCTTTTTTGTCACACATCACTGAGGCATCGGGCAACCAGCAGGAGGGAGCACACCTAACAACATCTCAATAGAAGAATGAACATTATAAAGAAACAGCTCAGTAGTTTGTGAAATCATGTCTTGGAAATTTTCTAGTTGTCTTCGGTGCAAGAGAAAATTACAAAAACACACCATAATTGTGGCGTTAATTTCAAATAATAACAACAATTGCTTTTTGTGACAAAACACCACCCACTCTACGATGACACTTTTTCCAAAAACTAGTAAGCCACTCTAACGATAATTATGGTCGGTGTGGCATGTTCTCGGGCTGATGTGGCATGGCTAGAATTGTTAGGGTGACAAACATTAGACATTTGCAATGTTTGGATTTTTTCTGTAATTTTCCTGGACCCACATGCCAGCCTCATCTCTATCTTTGTTCTTTCTTTCTCTCAAAGAAGCAAATCCCCCCATGTAAGCTCCTGTTCACGCACCTCGCTGCTTGGGCTGCTGGAGTCGCCAGGATGAGCACACTGTTTCCATCTGGCACGTTGGAGCTTCGCTGGGATGGCACGCTAAAGTGCGCAAAGACGACCACCACTCTTCTATATATGCAGGTGCGCCCAGCCTCAGAGCTGCCCGCTCACCAGGAGAATTCAGGCCAAGGTCCGTGTGTGAGCACTATGTCATCACCCGACCCTGTTCCTTACCACCTCGGCACCTTCATGATTTCGAATTAGTGGAAACAGGGGCTCTAGTCCCGAGCCGGAAGAGCCTTTAGTCCCGGTAAGCGGGACTAGACGCCCAACACTAGTCCTGGCCCAGTTACCAGCCGAGATTAGTGGGTGTCCACGTGGTTGTCCAGCGTGCTCAGGGTGTACCCCCACTAGTCCCGGTTGGTGTTATGGACCGGGACCGGTGGGTCTCTGTCGCTGCCGCATTTTGCGCCTTTTCTCTGGCGCGGCAGAGCATTACCTAGGACTAGTGATTTCTCTGCCGCGGCAGAGAATTCATTTTGTATTGTTTTATTTATTTATTTTTTATTTTAAAATGGTTTTTGAATATTTGTACGTCACCACATATTGTACACGTACGTGCATATATATAAGATAACTTGTATTACGAAATTGAACATATAAATATATACAATTTACATAGTTACATGGAGATCACAAAATATCGGGACTAGAGCACGTCTGTTCGATTACATGGAGATCAGTAGCACCTATTCACACTAAATTATCTGGCATCGTCTACGATCTTTTTGAAAATAAATCCCGCCAGCTCCTCCGCAATTGCTAGTACGCATTGCTCTGGTAGTAGTTGATCCCGCATTCTCTCAAACTATATATATAAAAAAGGAGATCAATATGAATATGAATCATGATAACAAAAGGTGACAACAATAAAATGATGGTGCGAATGCATTGCTTATGTCGACTCTATAATCATTGTGTTTGGTGGTAAACGTGCGAATGAACTCGCATACGTAGAATTCACATAGATTCGACCCATGTGGCTGTCTCGCGCACTTTACGAGAATAGAATTCAATCACAATAATAATCTAGCATCATTATTGTATTGAAACTAGAAGTAAAAAGATGCGCAGACATATCACATGCTATTTACCGAGACCGCTTTAAACGTCAACTTCTCACTAAATATACCCGTAACCTCGTGCTTGGACCGGATCCAAACCCTGCCTGATGAAGAAAATGAATGAATGAGTTATTCATTACCTAATATCTCAGGAAATCAACGAAAGAGACCGATATAGAGCGAAACTTACTTCTAGAGCATGTCCTGCATGCTGCAGAAATCTTTCAGGTTTCTCTTTGATGGGTCTATGACATCAACTCTTCTCTTATCAAGTTGAATGTCTAGTAGAACCCACTGAAAACTGCAAACATTTATATATATATCAGTAACTCATCACTTACACTTATTAGCATCGACTAATCAAAAGTGAATGTGTACAACATAGTAAGACCCTCACCTAAAAATGTAAGGACACAGTATGTGGTCAGAGAAATTTTGCTCCAGTAGAAACCTTAGAATGTTTTCCTCCGTCTCCTCGGGGTTTTTCGTTAGCGTGTTTATATGCATTTTATCTGGGTCAATGAACCCAATATTATAGATTCTTTTTCTTTTACATTCCAGCATCTTCATTCTGCATAATAAGGATAATTACATGTTCTGAACTGAACAACTGAAAAATTGAACATGTAGACAATGAATAAACAACTTACAGACAATAGCAGCTGGGGATGGATTTGTCCAGGGCGTCGAGATGGTATAACTGGAACAGCTCTGGAAACTCAATATGGACCTCTTCGGGTCTGAAGAAGTACTCCGTGGAACATTGGCTACAATCATTATTCTCCCTTGCTTTATGACCGCCGAGTACCATTGATGGAGATTCCACATTTGTGTTGGCAGTTCTTTCATCCTCTCTTTACTGACCAAATCCTCACCTTCTACATATCTAGGGGCTATTGGCATCTTTGGTAGAAGGTCGACTTGGGGCATAATAGTTCATCAAGACTAATTTTCATGTTGGCCGCCAACTCCGCAGCTACTGTCATATCTAGTGGTTGTTGTGCAAGAAGAGGAACGTTTTCTGAAATAACCTTGAGGGGTGCGATCGTTTGTTTGGCCTGTTGTCCGAGGAGGGGAACGTCTGATTTTTTACAGATTGCAGTTTTGGTCCCGCTTGCATCCGTGCTTGCTGATTTTTTACCGCTTGCACTTGATTTGCTTGATTTGCTCTTCGCCACTTCTTTGTGAAGTGTGCGTAGATAGTCATCTGTCTTATGGTGCAACTCATATTGCGATTTTGTGTTCAGAAAATCAATTGCATATGCCTTTTTCTTCTCGGTGTATACCGGAGCGCGCTCGGGTTTCTTCTTCTCAAAATGTGCCGCCACTTCAGCCTTTGCTATCGCTGCAGATTCCGCATCAGTACGATCGTAAGGTCTGATGGGAAGATTCTGATGAGGCACTAGGTGGATCCATAGTTCCTGCAAAATGCACATAATATTTATTTGAACTTAACAAATAAAACCTAAACCCTACACCCGGAGGTGCGGTGGCGGTGGCCGATGATGGTGGCCGCGAGAGAGGCGGGCGACTAAACGGATTTCCACGAGAACCGCCACCCTAACCCTAACTCCGGTCACCATCCCTAAACCCTACACCCGGAGGTGCGGTGGCGGTGGCTAGTGATGGTGGCCACGGGAGAGGCGGGCGACTAAGCGGCTTACCGCGAGAACCACCACCCTAACCCTAACTCCGGTCACCACCCTAAACCCTAAACCCAGAGGTGCGGTGGCGGTGGCCGGTGATGGTGGCCGCGGGACAGGCAGGCGAATAAGCGGCTTCCCCCGAGAACCACCACCCTAACCCTAACCCCGGTCACCACCCTAAACCCTAAACCCGGAGGTGCGGTGGCGGTGGCCGGTGATGGTGGCCGCGGGAGAGGCGGGCGACTAAGCGGCTTCCCCTGAGAACCACCACCCTAACCCTAACTCCGGTCACCACCCTAAACCCTAAACCTGGAGGTGCGGTGGCGGCGTCCGGCGGTGGCGCTATATACATAAATACACTATATACATATAATCCTAATGGTTAAATTAAAACTAATCCTAATTATAATTAAAAATAAACTAAATACACTATATACATATAATCCTAATGGTTAAATTAAAACTAATCCTAATTATAATTAAAAATAAACTAAATACACTAATCCTAACTATAATCCTTAACTATAATCCTCCATATTATAATTAAAAATAAACTAAATACACTAAATTAAAAATCCTAACTATAATCATAATCCTAACCTAACCCTAACTCACTGACGGTGGCGCTGGCGGTAGGCGCGGGCGGGCGGGAGGTGGCGGCGGGCAGAGCTTCGCTCGGCGCTGCTTCGTCGGAGTGGCGGCGATGGCGCCCGCGGACGATCGAGCTCGGGGGGCGCGCGGGGCGCAGTGGCAAGGGCACGGGCACGGGAGCGGGGCGCGGTAGGATCGGCGGTGGGCGGCAGGCCGACGGAGAGAGGGAGTCTGCGGCGGTTTTCTCGTCGATTCTCACGGGGGTAGCCTGGCGGCGTCGTCGACGTCTGCTGGCTCCACTTCTCCTGGTGCGTGGAACGCATCGGGGGAGAAGGCCTCGTTTTATACCCCTCCCCCCCTCTAGTCCCGGTCCATGGCACCAGCCGGGACTAAAGGGGGGTCTCTAGTCCCGGCCAGTGCCACGCACCGAGACTAGAGGGAGGGGGCGTTTCGTTTTTGCGTGTTGGGGCTAGACCTTTAGTACCGGCTGGTAAACTGGGCCAGGACTAAAGGTCCAAATTTGTGCGCGCTCGGCCAAAAATCACAGTGCGCGCTGTGCTTTTTTTTCAAATTTTCCAATATATCATTTAAAACATTTAATTTATACTTTGTTGCATACTTTTGAATTTGACCAAACTTTCAACATGAAAAGGTCTTGAATTTGAATAATTAATACAAATCTATTTTCTGTTTTATCACATAATTATATAAATATTCAAATTATTAACCATTTTGTCATTATCAATTTAAAAATGCATTAACTATTACTTTTTGCATATTTTTGTATTACTTTTTGCATATTTTTGAATTTGACAAAACTTTCAACATGAAAAGTTCTTGAATTTGAATAATTAATACAAATCCATTTTTTGTTTTATCAAATAATTATTTAAATAGTCAAATTATTAACCATTTTGCCATTATCAATTTAAAAATGCATTAACTATTATTTTTTGCATATCTTTGAATTTGACAAAACTTTCAACATGAAAAGTTCTTGAATTTGAATAATTAATACAAATATATTTTATGTTTTATCAACTAATTATTTTAAATAGTCAAATTATTAACCATTTTTCCATTATCAATTTAAAAATGCATAAAATATTTATTTTTTTTGCATATTTTTGAATCTCACTAAACTTTCAACATGAAAAGTTCTTGAATTTGAATAATTAATCCAAATCCATTTTATATTTTATCAAATAATTATTTTAAATAGTCAAATTATTAACCATTTTGCCATTATCAATTTAAAAATGCATTAACTATTATTTTTTGCATATTTTTGAATCTCATTAAACTTTCAACATGAAAAGTTCTTGAATTTGAATAATTAATCCAAAACCATTTTCTGAATAAGCTTTAGTCCCGGTTGTATCCACTAACAAGGACTAAAGATATTTCCCGCCATTTCTCACTGCTTCCCGCCAAGTTTTTCCACCCTTTCCTCTGAACCGAGCTTTTAGTCCCGGTTGTAGCCACTTATAGGGACTAAAGGTATTTCCCGCCATTTCCCACCGCTTCCCACCATGTTTTCCCGCCCTTTCCATCTATATATAGGCCGACCGCGCCATGGTTATGCACACATCGACACCTTCCTATCTCACAGAAATGGACATGGCTTACTGGGCCATTCTGACCCTCGAGGAGACGGAGGCGCTGTGCGCCTCAAGCTACCCTTGCCCACCAGGCTACCGGTTGCCCATCGGCTGGATGCTGAGCGCTGGAGGTGTTCTTGTCCCTCCTGTGCCTCAAGGCTCCGCCCTACATGCGGCCATCACGAACCACTTCTACCACGAGATCACGCCGGAGCAGCGGATGGATCCCCAGTGGGATACCGACAACTACGACACCTGGAATGCATTCTTCGCTAACCGGCAGGAAAGGGAGCTCGCCAGGTACGATGGTGATGGCCCGCCACCGGTGAACCACAACGAAGTCGGCCGCCTTCTGTGGTGGGCGAACTATACTATCATCGGCGTGATGCGCTACATTGCCAGGGGAGACCATCCTCGCATGCGGTGCCCACAAGTCCACCCGCCCGCCATGAATCCGAGGCCGGAGTGGTAGGTGCCCCCGGTATATGCCATGGCTGGTCTCAGGATCCCCGGAGTGGCAGGTGACGATGATGATGACGAAGAAGACCCTGAAGTTGTGTACTATAGGACTAGGCATGATTATGACTAAAGGGGCAGCTTTATTCCTGAGTGTTAGCTAGTCCCGGTTTGTCCCGGTTTTTAATATTAATAAATGTGTTGAGTGTTAGTCCCGGTTTTGGCTGGATCGGGACTAAAGGGGGCCTTTAGTCCCGATTCCGTAGTCTCAGTTTTTAAATATTAATAAATGTCTTGAGTGTTAGTCCCGTTTATGGTTGGACCGGGACTAAAGGGGGGCATTTAGTTCCGATTCGTACTACGACTTTCCCAAACTATGAAGATGTTGTCCCGATTCGTACTTACCATGAAGATCTGATCTCCAAACACGTGTGGTCATATATTAGGGAGTGCCTCTATGACCAGTTTCTTGGAGATGCCGGAGGACTAGGCTCCAGCGGCATCTCCCTGAAACTGGTCGTAGTGGTGTCCCTGCTTTCGCAAACCATCGATCTTGGAGATGCCTCAAACTGGCTGGAGGACTGGCCTATTTATAGTACAAGCAGCTCGGCATAGTGTCGACACTCACCCCTATTATTTATGCTCACTCGTGTTTTGTCGCGATTGGTTTATCCAACCGGGACTAAAGGTTCAACCCCTATTATTAGTGCTTCCTGGCCTAGCCTGTCGCAATCCCTTCAGTCGCGGTTGGTTTCTCCAACCGGGACTAAAGGTTCAACCCCTATTATTAGTGTTGCATGTCCCAGCCTGCCACAATCCCTTCAGTCGCGGTTGGTTTCTCCAACCGGGACTAAAGGTTCAACCCCTATTATTAGTGCTGCCTGGCCCAGCCTGCCACAATCCCTTCAGTCCTGGTTGGTTTCTCCAACCAGGACTAAAGGTTCAACCCCTATTATTAGTGCTGCCTGGCCCAGCCTGCCGCAATCCCTTCAGTCGCAGTTGGTTTCTCCAACCGGGACTAAAGGTTCAACCCCTATTATTAGTGCTGCCTGGCCTAGCCTGCCGCAATCCCTTCAGTCGCAGTTGGTTTCTCCAAGCGGTACTAAAGGTTCAACCCCTATTATTAGTGCTGCCTGGCCCAGCCTACCGCGCCCTTTCCCTCTATTTATAGTGCGGTCGTCATGGCCACCCACAAATACACACATTCCTCACCGCCTACTTTAGGATGCCCATCCCGCATCCTCGTATTCGACTCAGCGGCAATATGATTCACAATATGATTACATAAAAGGTTTAATATATTACACCAACATCCCTATCTAGTGTTGTTGTTTTCTTCTGCACCGTAGTCATGGAGAATCTTCATCATTTAACAGGAGGCTTGGGTCAGTTTTCACTTTGAAGGGCGGGATTTCATGAAACTTATTATAATCTTCTGACATATCTGTCTTGTCATCCACTCCCACGATGTTTCTTTTCCCTGAAAGAACTATGTGGCGTGTTGGCTCATCGGACGATGCATTCTTTTGCTGATTTATTTTTCTCAGTTTCATAGACATGTCCTTCACATAGAAAACCTGAGCCACATCGTTGGCTAGGACGAATGGTTTGTCCATGTATGCAAGATTGTTGAGATCCACTGTTGTCATGCCATACTTTTCGTCTACATGTACCCCTCCTCCTGTCATCTTGACCCATTTGCACCGAAACAAAGGGACCTTAAAAGTAGGTCCATACTCAAGTTCCCATATCTCCTCTATGTACCCATAATATGTGTCCTTCTGCCCATTGTCATCTGTTGCATCAAAGCGGACACCACTGTTTTGGTTGGTTCTCTTTTTATCTTGGGCGATCGTGTAAAATGTATTACCATTTATCTCGTACCCTTGGAAAGTACATATAGTCGAAGGTGGTAACCGTGCCAACAAGTACAGCTGATCTTCAACAGTGTTGTTATTCATGAGATGTTTCTGCAACCAACTGCCGAAAGTGTCCTCGTATTCCACTTTAATCGAGGAGTCAGGCATCCCCAGGTTTTCCGAGCGTACAATAATCTTGTGTTTCTCGATATACGGAGCCACCAAGGTGGAATTGTGTAGAACTATGTAGTGTTCTTTATTGAAAGAATCCCTGTCTATACATACCATTATTTTCCTTCCTAGTGTGCCTTTTCCAGTCAGCCTCCCCTCATACCGAGATTCAGGAACACCAATCGACTTAAGGTCAGGAATAAAGTCAACACAAAACTCAATGACCTCCTCTATTCCACAGCCCTTGGAAATGCTTCCTTATGGCCTAGCACGGTTATGAACATATTTTTTTAAGACTCCCATAAACCTTTCGAAGGGGGACATATTGTGTAGAAACACAGGACCGGGAATTCTAATCTCTTCGACTAAGTGAACTAGGAGGTGCGTCATAATATTGAAGAAAGATGGAGGGTACAACAACTCGAAGTTGGCCAGACATTGGAACACATCAATCTATAACCCTGATAGACTTTCTGGATCGATTACCTTCTGAGAAATTGCATTGAGGAATGCACATACCTTCACAATGGCCAGCCGAACATTTTCCGGTAGAATCCCTCTCAATGCAACTGGAAGCAATTGCGTCATAAGCACGTGGCAGTCATGGGACTTTAGGTTTTGGAATTTTTTTCTCTTTCATATTTACTATTTCTTTTATATTAGACGAGAAGCCAGACGGCACCTTGATACTGAAAAGGACTTCAAAAAAAGATTTCCTTCTCTTCCTTGGTAAGAGCGTAGCTGGCAGGCCCTTGAAACTGCCCTGCATGCTTGTCGTCTCGTCCTTTATGACGTTGCTGGTCCTCCCGTGCTTCCGGTGTATATTTTGACTTCCCATACAAGCCCAAGGAGCCTAGAATATTGGCGCAAATATTCTTCATTAGGTACATCACGTCGATTGCAGAGCGGACCTCATGGACTTCCCAATAGGGTAGCTCCAAAAATATAGATTTCTTCTTCCACATGGGTGCGCGTCTGTCGGCGTCTTTCGGAACAGGTTGTCCTCCGGGACCCTTTCCAAATATTACATTTAAATCCTTGACCATACCAAATACATCAGCACAAGTATGGGGGGGCAGGATTCTTCCGGTGACCTGCCTCGCCATCGAAATGCTTGCCTTTTTTCCTTAAGGGGTGTCTGGGCGAAAGAAAATGACGATTGTACGGGTACACATTCTTCCTAGATTTATCCAGATATATACTTTCAGTCTCATCTAAACAGTGTGTGCATGCATTATATCTATTGTTCGTCTGTCCTGAGATGTTACAAAGAGCAGACCAATCATTGATGGTTACGAACAGCAATGCTCGTAGGTCGAATGGCTCATGTTTATGCTCATCCCACACACGTAAACCTGGTTCGGCCCACAACTGTAAAAGTTCATCAACTAATGGCCTTAGGTACACATCAATGTCGTTGTCGGGTTGCTTCGGGCCTTGGATGAGCACTGGCAAGATAATGAACTTCCGCTTCATGCACAACCAAGGAGGAAGGTTGTAGATACATAGAGTGACGGGCCAGGTGCTGTGACTGCAGCTCTGCTCCCCAAAAGGATTCATGTCATCTGTACTTAGACCAAACCATAAGTTTCTTGCGTTACCAGCAAAGTCCGGAAAGTCTCTCTCGATTTTTCTCCACTGTCGACCATCAGCGAGGTGCCTCAACATCCCGTCTTTCTTATGTTCTTCCATGTGCCATCGCAACAACTTGGCATGCTCTTTGTTTCTGAACAAACGTTTAAATCGTGGTATTATAGGAGCATACCACATGACCTTGGAAGGAACCCTCTTCCTGGGTGGCTCGCCATCAACATCACCAGGGTCATCTTTTCTGATCTTATACCGCAATGCAGTGCATACCGAGCGTTTATCCAAATTCTCATACTTCTCACCGCGGTAGAGGATGCAGTCATTAGGGCACATATGTATCTTCTGCACATCTAATCCTAGAGGGCAGACGAGCTTCTTTGCTTCGTATGTACTAGCGGGCAATTCGTTATTTCTTGGAAGCAACCTCTTCATGAGTACCAGCAACTTCTCAAATCCCGAGTCAGTCACACTGGTCTCTGCCTTCCACTTCAGCAATTCCAGTGTGCTACCCAGCTTCTTCTGGCCATCTTCAAAAGTTGGGTACAACATTTTGTTGTGGTCCTGTAACATCTTCTCAAACTGCAACCTCTCCTTTTCTGTGTCGCAATCTCGCTTTGCATCAGAAATGACCCGACCAAGATCATCAGCGGGCCGGTCTGGTTCCCGTTCTTTACCTCCTTCTTCACTGTCTTCCATTGCGGTATCAGCGTATTCAGGGAACATAGATCGGTAGTTGTCATCATTGTTCTCTTCTTTATCGCCGTCTTCCATCACAACCCCTCTTTCTCCGTGTTTGGTCCAAACATTATAGCCAGACATAAAACTAGACCGAAGCAGGTGGCTCTGAATGACTCTTGTGGAAGTGTGAGCCTTCTCATTCTTGTAGTCAACACATGGACAACACATAAAACCATCCTCCCGCTTGTTCTCCTTGGCCACAACTCGAAAAGAACGTCGGTCACCGTACATCCATGGATGGCTCATCTGTATCATACAAATATATGTCAAACGCAATCACTATGCTAAAATTAGTACCACATGGTCTAAACGAGAAAATATTTGCTAACCTTTTATTACACTTGGAAACAAAGATGAGAAAGCTTAAGTGTGGCTCGGGCACCTCATATCATGTCTGTCTTGTGTGACCTAAACTCGCATCGCTCTAATGGACATTTCACCGAACACCTCTAGTGCATATGTATGGACAAGAAAAAATAGCACAACAACACTCTCTCCCACCAGGAAAAAAACAGTTGAGAGGAGGAGGAGGATGTGCATATATATAGGGCCAGACTACTAGTCCTGGTTGAAGATACAAACCGGGACTAAAGGGGGTGCCCCCAGCGAGCGGCAGGGCCAGGACTCTTTAATCCCGGTTTGTGTCTCAGACCGGGACTAATGAGGTCTAACGGACCGGGACCTATGGTTCTGGGTGGCTCGGGCCGTCCGGCTAGGGCCATTAGTCCCGGACCTAGCCACAACCGGGACCAATGGCCTGGACGAAAGGCCTGTTTTCTACTAGTGGATTTTGGAGTTGGTACAAGATACAAACTGCATGGTAATGTTATCTACCTGCAGTTTGGTTCTTGGCGGACAATTATAGGAACACAAAATTGTATATAAATCAACTATACAATTTTAGAAATTATAAATTTATCAAGATTGTGTAATCCACAAATCACAATAACATTCTTGAAACCAGTTAAGATCCGAGGGAACATAATATCTATCCAGCCTGCAGGTGTTTGAGGTAAATATGTCATGGATTTTTGACAATAAGATAAAAATTTGTTAGCTTATGGGGCATGCAAACATATATTCCATCACATCCATTAGCAGATTGCTAATATTCTGACAGGACACTCACCGTTAAGGTTGATCATATATTAGTACCAAATTTTACGGTCAAACTATTTTTCTAAAATACGTATTTGCCTTATAAACCGGAATGGAGGTAGTATTGTATGATACCATTTTTATAATGCATCTTAATATAATAGTATCATAGTCTCTTCATACTTAGTGATTTCTAGAATCTCAATCCGAAAGTATGTAAGATGTATTAAGATCAAATTTTCTAGTTTACATGATGTGATACAATATCATACAATGATACCACTATCATTTCTCACAGTTAATTGTTGTCTGGATTATCTTGTCTGTATGGAATTTCCAAGCATGATACAACCTATGATACCATCACTATGGGTAGTCTAAACGTTAGTCATCAAAAGATTATATGTATGCCTTTATTATCTAAAATGGAACAATAAATTTGAGGCAACATCAGAAGCAATGTTTGGTTGTCCCATATTTATAAAAAAGCTCAAACATTTTCTTTTCAAGCTTGGTTTATTCATATTTTCCATTATTCTCCTAGAATTTCAATTTGTATGGCCAATGGTCTCAGAGAATAAACGTAAAAAAAATCAATTGTGGGCGCCATCAACACTTCATTAAGAACATAGAAAAACTACCACATCAAGCAACCATAGTGAATCCATACGAAAATAAGAGCAGAAATCAAACTTAGATAAATAGAAACAAAGTTTTTCTTTCCCTAACCCATCTGAAAGGAAATATCAATTCCAATTTGAAAGATCAAGACAATGGATTCTCGCAACTAGCATGATAGTTTAGCACCACATGCCTCACTTATACTAATATAGTACTAATCTTATCATTGCACCTACTATTGGCACTCAAATTATAGGTGTTTATACCGACAAAAATGTCAAATAACACTTAACAAGTATATCTAAATGTGAGAAGGATTTAATAAACATGACCACTTTCATGTTCTTTTTCCAATAAAATCGAATGATCCAACGATTTCAAAGTTATGAAAATAGAAATTGACCTGCATAAGGAATCTATCATGCAGATACCTACCAGCATTCATAGATTAACAAAAGTAAGAGCATCAATAATGAAACGACAAATTAAAGGAGTAATGGTTTTTTCCAACACAACAGAAGTGATAGTTGCATGCATCAGCTTTGATTGATGTTTCGTGAGGGTACGTGGGACCGGGAAATATGGAGTTGTACCACCTGCATGTGCGAGAACTTCGAATATATGTGTATCCATGGGAAATGCATTTCTACGACGGTTGACTCTATGTGTGTATCCACTCTTCATAATATCTTCCTTCTTCCTAATAGATTCCATCACACCATGCATTATAGCTACCTTTCTTCGCCCATTTTGCTTCTATCGGATGTTAGCTCCCGTTGAAGTGAAACATCCATTTTGACTGTAGTTGATCCTCATATATGTGCTAAGTTGCTTCTTTCGGAATTAATTTCTCTGCTGTTGGCTTCATATCGATCTGAAGAAGAATGTAAATCAGGCCATCAACGACCTTAGTGACGTGCTCATTTTTTTTAGCAAGAGTGAGCCATTTCGAGATCTAGGCATGGGAGACACAGGGAATTGAAGGGTCGGCCATGGTGAGTTTTCTACCAATGGCTTTAGCATAAGTCCTCTTTGCTTTAGTGATGTTCGGAGAACAAAGATTTTAAGAGCCACTGCATTTCTTCACCCAGACCCAGGTCAACCAAAGCCTAATGGCCATAGGCCTAGGCAATATGTACATTTAGACCCAGTTTGGTTGTTCGCATATGGTGTTAACCTGGCCAACAAGAATTCATGATTGATTGCTTGTATAAGATGTTTTTTAGCTCGTACGATGAAAATGCGTCTTTTTATTGTCACATGCAGCACGATGTTTAGTCACCACACTTTTTTTGTTTTCACTTCTGAAAAATACGGTTAAACTAAAATTTTGCCAAGTTGGTGGCTCTAAACTTTCAAAAAAGCTTTAAGCTAGCTAACCTCTTGAAAAGTACGTCCTCTTTAGATGAAGCAGTCCTTCCTTCCCTGGGAGGCGCCCCCTGTCGCTGAGCGTGCCTGCCAAGCTGGTCCCGGTGGACCTCCCCTGCTGCCTCCGTTCCGATCACTCTGTCTCCATCGGCCTCGACATCACGCAGTACGGCTCCTACCTCGACCGGGGCCCGTCGTCCCTCCCGGGCCCCCTTGCCGCTCCTTCGTCCCCGGAGCTGGAGACTTCCGGGAGTGTGGGACTGAAGGTCTGCGCCCACCAGTCGCCGCGCTCTCCTGGGGTGGTGTGCTACACTCTCGCTCCGGACTCCCCGGACCCGCCTGTGCTGCTCTCTATCGTCGGGGACCCTAGCACTCCGGTGGCGGTTGCCAAGCTGCGACGGGCCAGGGTTCCTAGGCCTCCTCCATCGCCTCCCTCCCGCCACAGTGTTCGCCTCGCTGACTCTCGGTCAGGCCTGCCCGGGCCGGTGCCGACAGTGGCTGAGCGGGCCTCCCGACGGGTTGCGGCCCGTGACGAGTTTTCAGGTACTGTTTCCACCCATGTCCCTCCTGACTCTGGTCCTTCAGTTTTGTCTAGCTCGCCGTTTTGCGTTCTCTCTGAGGTCTCCCTGGCTCACCTGGGTGAGGTGGCGGATGATTGCGATATTGTTTTCCGGGGAGAGAAGGGACCGAGATTGGAGCAGATTGCGGCCATTAAGGCGCGGGAGGGGTATGCGGGAGCAATCGCTGCGGCTCGGGCACGTGATGCCCGGGAGCGGGAGCGCTCTCGTATCCTTGCTGAGGCTAGGCCCGACGGGCCTGGCCCCAGCAGAGAGACCCCACCTGCCCCTGATACGCGGGAGATCACCCACAAGTCGACCCCTTCGGGCCGGCCGCGTGGGAGGCCCCCCAAGTCAGCCGCGATCCGCTCCGCTTCTCCCCGCGCTCGCTCGGCCCCCGCCCAGGGGGCCCCCTCGGCTTGAGGCTCCTCCATGGACATCCTCCGTGCCTTTCGGGTGTTCATTTGGAACATCCGGGGGTTTGGCAGTGAGGGGCGCCGCCGCCAGATCAAGGAGTCTCTTCGCTTGGAAGCGCCGGATATTGTCGGTCTTCAGGAGACGATTCGCCAGGACTTCTCCATTGCAGAATTGGAAGCTTTGAGCCGTTTCAAATTCTCCTGGTCCTGGCTTCCTGCATCCGGTCACTCGGGGGGGATCCTCCTGGGGGTGAAGGAGGATACCTTCGAGGTTGATGATATGGATCGCGGGGAATTCTTTGTGAGCATGGCGCTTACCCATAGACAGTCTCGCTTCAGATGGGAAGTGATCATTGTCTATGGCCCCGCGGACCATAGGAGGTCCGCCGACTTCTTGCGTGAGCTCAAATCGAAAGTGGAACGGACGGTTATGCCGGTGGTGGTCGCCGGGGACTTTAACCTGATCCGGTCTGCTGACGATAAGAGCTCGGCAAACGTGGACCTCCCTAGGATGCGTATGTTTAATGACTGCATTGCCGAGCTTGCTCTCCGCGAGATCCGGCGTGTGGGCGCTAGATATACTTGGTCAAATAAGCAGCTGAACCCGATTCGCAGCGTTCTCGATCGTGTCTTTGTGTCTGTGGATTGGGAGGTGGCCTTCCCTCTTTGCTCGCTGAGAGCGGTCACTAGGATTGGGTCGGACCATACCCCTCTCCTCCTCTCCTCTGGAGGGGGCCGCCCCCCGCGGCTGAACCGCTTCCACTTCGAATCCTTCTGGCTGCAGAAGCAAGGATTTGTGGAGGCGGTTCGGGCAAGGTGGACGGCAGCGGCCGCTTCTACCCCTCGGGTGTACTACGCGGTGGATATCTGGCATCACTGTGCCAAATTATCTCGTCAGTTCATGCGAGGCTGGGGGGAGAATTTGGGGGCTGACCTCAGGAATCAGAAGGAGTCCATTCTGCGGGATATCCAGGCCCTGGACCGGGAGGCCGATCTTCATGGCCTCTCGCCGGAGGCCTGGTCCCATAGGTACTCCCTGGAGGCTTCCATTATGGAAATCTACAAGGGAGAGGAGGCTTTCTGGCGCCAATGGAGTCGCCAGAACTGGACGGTCCAGGGGGAACCGAACACGGATTACTTCCATGCCATTGCCAATGGTAGGAGGAGGAAGTGCTCGATCCCTTGCCTCTGGGAGGGGGAGTCGCTGCTGGAGTCACCTCAGGCGCTCTCCTCCCATATTTACGCCTTCTACCGGGGACTTTTCTCCGCCTCGCCGCAGTCGGGAGTCTCGCTGACGCCTGACTTCTGGACGGGTGAGGCGCTTGTCTCTCCCAGGGAGAATGCTGATCTCACTCTCCCCTTCCTAGGAGGGGAGGTGGAGGCTGCTCTGAAGTCCATGAAGTCTAGCTCGGCTCTGGGGCCTGACGGTCTCCCGGTGTGTTTCTTCCAGGCTTTTTGGGCTCAGTTACAGCCTTTGATCATGCAGCTCTTCCAGGAGTTTTTCACGGGTACCCTGGTGATGTCCCGTCTGAACCTTGGCGTGATCACCCTGATCCCCAAGGTTGTGGGGGCCACGGATATCCGCCAGTTCCGACCGCTCACGGTGATTAATGTCATTCAGCGCCTGTTCGCCAAGGTCTGTGCCATTCGTCTCGCTCCAGTGATGGAGCGCCTCACCCATCCTCTCCAGTTCGCTTTCCTCAAGGGACGCCTAATTCATGACGATGTCCTGGCACTTCATGAAATTATTCATGAAGTTAGAAAGGGGTGTTCCTGAAGTTGGACTTTCAGAAGGCCTATGATCGCTTAGATTGGGCCTTCTTGCGTCTCGTCCTGGAGAGGAGGGGGGTGGATGACCGCATGATCTGCTGGATCATGCAGTTCGTCAGAAGTGGCTCGACGGCGATCAACATAAATGGGGAGATCGGTTCTTACTTTAGTCCGTCCTGCGGGGTTAGGCAGGGGGACCCGATCTCCCCTATATTGTTTAACGCCGCGGTGGACGCCCTGGCGGAGATTTTGGATAGGGCCCAACGCTCGGGGCACATCTCCGGGGTGGTGGGGCACCTGATCCCTGGGGGTGGGATCTCCCACCTTCAGTATGCGGATGACACCATGATCATGGTGCAGGGTTCGGACCAGGACATCATTCACCTGAAGTTCCTGCTTCTCTGCTTCGAAGCCATGTCAGGGTTGACGATCAACTTTGACAAGAGTGAGGTGATGGTTCTGGGGTATCCTGGGGAGGAGCGTCAGCGGATCGCGGATGGGCTGAATTGTAAGCTCGCGGACTTCCCGATTACCTATCTGGGGATGCCCATCAGGGAGACGCGGGTGTTGATCAGGGACCTGGCCCCCTTGGTCGGGAGGGTGCGCTCGAGGGCGGAACCCTGGAGAGCGCGCCTTACGTCGAAGGGGAGAAAGTCGGTGCTGATTAACTCGTGTCTCGCGAGTCTACCCATGTACCAAATGGGGCTGTACCTGCTGCCCGAAGGGACGCATGCCGACTTCGCTAAGGAGTTGTCTAGGTTCTTTTGGGCGGCGAGGGATGGCCATCAGAAATACCACATGGTTAAATGGGCGGACGTCTGCGCCCCCAAGAGCTTTGGGGGCATAGGTATCCTTGACTCGCGCCGCTTTAATGTGGCGTTGATGTTGAAGTGGGTCTGGCGCATTCTTAGAGACGGCGGTGGGCTCTGGCTTCAGCTTATCAAAGCCAAGTATCTCCGGGGCCGCCCCTTGTTAGCTTGTGAGCGGAGGGAGGGCTCTCAGTTTTGGAGAGCCCTCCAGGAGATTAAGCATTTCATCGGGCTGGGCCTCTCCTTTGAGGTTGGTTGCGGACAGGGGATTCGATTTTGGCTTGATCCCTGGATGCTGCCGATCCCGTTGGGGGTCCTTTACCCCAGCCTGTTTGCTATCTCCGCTGTTCCCGAGATCCTTGTGCAGGAAGCCTTCCTGGAGGGCCACTGGAACATCTTGTTCCGGAGGCACCTTAGTGCGGCGGAGGACGCGGACCGCCTTCTGCTGCTTCGCTCCCTCCCTGGGGCTTTATCTGAGGCCCCAGACTCGGCAGCGTGGCATCTGCACCCCTCTGGCGAGTTCACGGTGAACTCGGCCTATCGCGCCCTTTTCCAGGGCCCTGAGCTGGGTTGGACGGCGCCTCTGTGGAAGGCCCCCCTGCCGCTTAGTATCCGCATCTTCGTGTGGCAGCTTCTGCGGGACCGACTACCTTCGGGGGCGGAGGTGGCCAAGCGTAACGGCCCGGGCGATGGCTTGTGTCCCCTATGTGGGACCCTGGAGACCTGTGCCCATATTATGTTCTCTTGTTCGGCGGCCCAGACTCTTTGGTGCTTTGTTAGAGAGGCGCTAGGGCCTGCCTGGGGCGCGCAGGAACTTGGGGAGTTCCTGCAGTCCCAGGCTTACAGGGCCGGAGGAGGTCGCCGTCTCTTCTGGCTCGTGTTTGCGGCCATCTCGTGGTCTTTGTGGAACGTGCGGAATAAGATGGTGATTGAGAAGGTGTATCCTTCACCAGTGTCTGACCCTGTGTTCTCCTTTCTTGCCTTTCTTCAGCAGTGGTCTCCCCTGGTGAGGCAGCGTGATCGGGCGACCTTCGACAGCTCGATACGGGCCCTGAGGACGGCAGCGATCCCCCTATCTGCTCCGACCTCCCCGGCCCAGGCGTCCTGAGCTCTCCCTCGATCTCGTGGCAGTTTTTTGTTTCTGTTTGGGCGTGCTTGTGATGTGGCCCCAGCGGTGTTGTATGCACTTCTTTTCCTTTTCGTTTGGCCTTGGCCGTGGTGGATGCTTGTTGAACTTTGTAACTGGATATTGCTTTATTTATAAAGCGGGGCGAAAGCCTGTTTCGAGAAGCTTTACCATGACCAGTTCTTATCAGTGCATTATGACGACTTTCATAATAAATAGATATATATTGTTATTAACTTACTTTCAAACCTTGGTAAAAAATCATAAGCTATAACAGTCACCGATATATAGCACGGTATAACGTTATGAACAATGTCTCGCTAAATGAAATGTGTGTATAATCGTCCGTTACTGCACCATATAGCTTCGTTATAGTGGATTTTAAGAATTGCGCTATTTTACCATACATTAGTATAAATCAGGCATATTAAGGACCCCGTCGCACACTAGGCCCTTTCCATGTGTGGTGCGGAGGAGCACTGATGCCATAAAATTTAGGTCGTCTTCTTGTGGCCCACGCAAGCTTCATCGCGGCGGTGTCGCACACCGAATGTTTTTTTGAGTACATAACAAATATGAAGCACATAAGTCAAGATCTAAAAAATGTTTGCATAGAGAAGTATCACCACGATTATCATCCTGCCAACCGTGTGCCTCCTATTGGTGATGTTTTTGTTGGAAATATAAGCAATAATCTATATGATTTAATCCGAATAATAAACTGATAAAGCATGATCATACAAACAATAGTAAAATCAATCATGCAGATCAACAAAGTAGATGAACAAATTGTATCTATATAAGACAAACCTATCACATCTACGCCAAACGCTAGAACTAGAAACTCTAGCATAATCCGAAAGAGAGAGATTGAGATCACATACGATGCAGTTGTGGCAGTAGCCGCGGCGGTAGCAGCAGCAGAGTTATCGCCCATGTTGAGGTTGTCGAAGAGATTGGTGGCATCCGGGAAGAAGTCGTCGTTCGGAAACTCGTCGTCGGACGATGTCGTGGTTGCCAGTAGTCGCGCTTGAGCGCTCCCCAAAAACCTGATCGCCCCTCACCCGTACAGGTTCACGAGAGGCGGGGTTCCGGAGGCCTACTGTCCCGATCTGCGGTGCACGCCGCAAGCCGGGATGGGGAAGACGAAAGCGGCGGTGGAAGGTTCTGGAGGGTCGGCGCGTGTGTGGATTGATTCACCGATTAGGTTTAACGCAGAGGCTTATATAGTGCAGGTTAGGGAGATCGTGGGACACAGCCCACGTCCGAGTCGGTAACAGCCACGTCCATAAAAACTATAAACGGCTGTAATTAATGTGTCTGTTAATGACTCATAATTAGTATTCCCAATTAGCAAAATAAAGCTTGGCTCGGCTCGATTCCCGCAACCCACGGCGCGCGCGCGTCGTGACGAGGCGAGGCGAGGCGAGCCCTGGCAAGGCGAGGCGGGTGGCGTCAGAGGAGGAGTGCGTGAGGGCTTTTCTCCTTGTCACACCTTAGTGAGTGGTGCAACACTCTTCTATATAAGGTGGTCCAACTCCCCTTCAACTAGCAATGTGGGACTAAATTTTAGCACCACTAGCACAGCCATATGTTGCCATGCACAAGTGAGCCAAATAGAATTTCAGAATTTGTCTAATGGGCCAGCAGCCCAGAACTCACCAAATTCCAACAATCCCCCACAAAGTCTCATTGGCACATCACATCACTTTTATTCCAGAACATTGTTTTATATACCGGTGTGTAGTGGAGACTGTTAAGTTAAACTTCCACGTTAAACTTCATGCTACACTAGCTAGCAACTTGAATAGTGGACTATGCCTTGAACTACAAGTTTTCTGCGCGCTAGTTTCACACGAAATCTAGACTGGTATAGGGCTGCCATCGGCTTCCCCGTGGTTTGGAGCTTATGCGTCATACTCCAGGGTCTTTCATGAGTTTATTAGAGAGCACCCAACTCTCACGGACTGCGACGTTTGACAGTCATACTCATATAGGTGTGTTCCTTCAGAGATGTTCTGCAGGACAACATCTCTGCTTATAAAAGCCACTTGGAACACATTAAGATAAATATCAACCTGCCATGCAGATTAAGAGAGTATTGCATCTTTATGGAGAAGTAAATATAATATCGGGATACTCTCCTCTCAGCTGACCAACAGCTTGTCTCCCAACCCTAATTCACGGGATCTCCGATCACATAGAGTGGGTTGCCACTGGGATCAACTTATAACGTGGGTCTCAAACCCATCTCCCTCGATGCATCATCTATCACATTGCGTGATAAACCCTTTGTGAAGGGATCTGCCAGGTTTTTAGATGTTTGGATATAATCCAACGCAATAACTCCGGAGTTTCTCAGTTTCCTGACAAATTTCAATCTCCTCTTCACATGCCTTGATGACTTCATATTATCCTTAGAACTGTTTACTTTGACGATCATAGTTTGATTATCACAGTTCATTGGGATGGCGGGTATTGGTTTTTCAACCACAGGTAAGTCCATCAAAAGCTCACGAAGCCACTCTGCTTCAACAGTGGTTGTGTCTAATGATGTGAGTTCTGCTTCCATTGTTGACCTCGTTAAGATGGTCTGCTTGCAAGACTTCCAGGAAACAGTGCCACAACCAAGTGTAAACAAATAACCACTTGTGGCCTTAATCTCATCAGTGTCAGATATCCAGTTTGAATCACTATAACCCTCAAGTACCCGTGGATACCCAGTATAGTGAATACCATAACTCGCATTGCCTTTAAAATAGCACAAAACTCTTTCAAAAGCATGCCAATGATCATCTCCAGGATTTGACACAAATCGACTCAGTTTGGTTACAACAAAGGAGATGTCAAGTCTAGTAGAGCTGGCTAAATACATGAGAGAGCCAATAATTTGAGAATATCTCAATTGATCTTTAGCAGTCCTTCGATTCTTTCGAAGTAGCACACTCGGATCATAAGGCGTTGGAGAATAATTGCAGCCGCTATACCCGAAGCGACTCAATATCTTTTCCACATAGTGAGACTGAAGCAATGTAATCCCACCATTGTCATCCTTTAGTAGCTTGATGTTTAATATTACATCAGCCACTCCCAAGTCCTTCATCTCAAAGGAACGAGATAGGAACTCTTTGACCTCCTCGATAATAGTGAGGTTGGTCCCAAATATCAATATTTCATCAACATAGAGACACATAATAACTCCCTCGCCCCCACCATGGTGATAGTACACACATTTTTCAGGTTCGTTGATAACAAAGCCTTCAACAGTTTAAGTTCTTTAAAACTTCTCATGCCACTACTTAGGAGCTTGCTTAAGACCATACAAAGACTTCACTAACTTACACACCTTTCCTTCTTGACCATCTACTACAAATCCGTCAGGCTGCTCCATATAAATTTCCTCATCTAGCTCTCCATTTAGAAAAGTTGTCTTAACGTTCATTTGATGAACGAGAAGACCATGTGAGGCAGCCAAGGAAAGTAGTACTCGAATTATGGTCAATCTGGCTACATGTGAGTAGGTATCGAAGAAGTATTCACCTTCTTTCCAGGTATAACCCTTAGCCACAAGACGTGCCTTGTACTTTTCAATAGTACCATCAGGTCTAAGCTTTTTCTTGAACACCCACTTACATCCTACAGGTTTGCACCCATAAGGACGATCAGTGACTTCCCAAGTACCATTTGCTAAGATGGAGTCCATCTCGCTTCGGACAACTTCCTTCCAGTAGTCAGCATCTTGAGATGCATAAGCTTCTGAAATGGAAGTGGGAGTATCATCCACAAGGTACATAATGAAATCATCACCAAATAACTTTGCAGTCCTTTGTCTCTTGCTCCTTTTGGGAGCTTCATTGTCATCCTCCATAGGATCATCAGAGTGTTCTATCGAATAGTGGATTCAGGAATTATAGAAAATTCCTGACTAGATGAACTAGTCATCTCCTGATTTGATGAGCTAGACATACCTTTCATAGGAAAGATGTCCTCAAAGAAAGTCGCATCATTCGACTCCATAATTGTATCAACATGCATGTCGGATACCTCAGATTTTACTATCAAAAATCTATAGCCAATGCTATGAAAAGCATATCCCAGAAAAACACAATCAACGGTTTTTGGTCCAAGCTTTCGCTTCTTGGGTATTGGAATATTGACTTTCGCCAAACAACCCCAAGTTCGTAAGTAAGAGAGTTTAAGCCTTTTCTTTTCCCATTCCTCAAATAGAGTCATGGTTTTATCCTTTACAGGAACACGGTTTAGGACATGACACACAGTCATTAGCGCCTCCCCCACCATTCCTTGGAAAGACTCGATGTATCTAACATGGCGTTAACCAAATCAGTTAGAGTGTGGTTCTTTCTTTTGGCCACCCCATTTGACTGAGATGAGTAGGGAGGCGTCCTCTCATGTATAATACCATGTTTTGTACAAAATAAATTAAATTCATTTGAAAAGTACTCTCCACCACGATCCGACCTTATCCGCTTGAATCTAAGATCAAGTTGGTTTTCTGCCTCAGCTTTATAGATTTTGAAGTGGTTCAAAGCTTCATCTTTAGATTTCAGAAGATAAACATAGTAGTATCTAGTGGAGTCATCAATCAACATCATAAAGTATTTTTTTCCATCTTTTGTCAACACACCATTCATCTCACAAAGATCTGAATGTATAAGTTCTAGCGGTACTAAGTTTCTCGGTTCCGCAGCCGTATGAGACTTGCGGGGTTGCTTTGCTTTCACACAAACTTGGCACTTACAACCTTTGACAGTGGTAAATTTCGAAATTAAACTCATATTGGCTAGCCGTGTCATGCAACCAAAGTTAATATGACAGAGTTGTGAATGCCAAATATTAGACTCATTATCATTGCAAACATGATTAATAACTTTAGTACATGAGTCTGACACAGACAAGCGGAACAGACCTCCGCACTCATAACCCTTTTCAACAAATTGTACATACTTAGAAATTACAACTTTATTGGACTCAAAAACCAACTTAAAGCCATCTCGACATAAAAGCGATCCGCTGACGAGATTCTTATTGATGGAGGGAACGTGCTGCACATTCTTCAGCTGTACGGTTTTCCCCAAAGTAAACTTCAGATTTACCGTACCAACACCATGAACAGAAGCACGTGAGTCATTTCCCATCAGCACGGAAGAAGTTCTTGAGACCTGATAAGAGAAAAACATGAAAATATCAGAACATACATGTGTATTAGCACCCGTGTATATCCACTAATCAGGAGAATGACATACTGAAAGGATAGTAGTTAAATACCATACCCAGCATCCTTCATCTCAGTATCGCTAATAAAAATATTAGCGGCCTTACCGCTGTTTCCATGTTGACGCTTGTCAAAGCGATTAGGGCAGCTGGGAGCCCAATGATCAGGATCACCACAGACGTGACAAGAGCCTTTACTCTTATCATTTTTCTTCTTGAAGTTGGTTGAGTGTGTGGCCTTGTTCTTGCCATCAAACTTCCCCTTTCCTTCAGTTTTGTTCTTATTCTTGAAATTGTGGGATTGGAAGTTTTTCCTATGCACTAAATTGGCAGTAGAACCTCCCTCAAACCCTCGAGCGGTTTTGTCCTTTGCTCTCGCCTTCTCTTCCACATGAAGAGACCCAATGAGATCCGTAACGGAAAACTCTTGTCTCTTATGTTTCAGAGAAGTAGCAAAGTCCCTCCACGAGGGAGGAAGCTTGGCAATAATGCCACTGGCCACAAATTTGTCCGATAAGGAACACTTGAACTGCTCAAGCTCTTTGGCAAGTGATTGTATCTCATGAGCTTGCTCAACGACGGAGCGCTCATCAACCATCTTGTAGTCATAGAATTGCTCCATGACATACAACTCAGTGCCAGCGTCCGAGACCCCAAACTTGGCCTTGACCGCTTCCCACGCGTCCTTGCCATTATCAAATGACATATACGGGTTAATAATGTTGTCCCCAAGAACACTGAACAAAGCTGCCATAAACATGGTATCAGCTTTCTTAAAGGTCGCTTCCTGCTCAGCAGAAAGATCTCCTTCAGGCTTGCCAAGAGTGGCGCTATAGCAGTTTAGGTTTTCAAACCAGAGAACTGCTCTCTTGCGCCATCTCTTATAGTGCATGCCATCAAAAGGAGGCGGCCTAGTAGCCGCGGCTACATCAATGGAATTCAGTTGCCTATAATCAGGTTTTTGGATTGTTGGAAATATAAGCAATAATCCATATGATTTGATCCGAATAATAAACTAATAAAGCATGATCATACAAACAATAGTAAAACCAATCATGCAGATCAACAAAGTAGATGAACAGATTGCATCTATATAAGACAAACCTATCACATCTACGCCAAACGCTAGAACTAGAAACTCTAGCATAATCCGAAAGAGAGAGATTGAGATCACATACTATGCAGTTGCGGCAGTAGCCGCGGTGGTAGCAGCAGCAGAGATGTCACCCATGTTGAGGTTGTCGAAGAGATTGGCAACGTCCGAGAAGAAGTTGTCGTTCGGAAACTCGTCGTCGAACGACGTCGTGGTTTCCAGTAGTCGCGCTTGAGCGCTCCCCAAAAACCTGATCGCCCCTCACCCGTACAGGTTCACGAGAGGCGGGGTTCCGGAGGCCTACTGTCCCGATCTGCGGTGCACGCCGCAAGCCGGGATGGGGAAGACGAAAGCGGCGGCGGAAGGTTCTGGAGGGTCGGCGCGTGTGTGGATTGATTCACCGATTAGGTTTAGCGCAGACGCTTATATAGTGCAGGTTAGGGAGATCATGGGACAGCCCACGTCCGAGACGGTAACAGCCCACGTCCATAAAAACTGGAAACAGCTGTAATTAACGCGCCCGTTAATGACTCATAATTAGTTTTCCCAATCAGCAAAATAAAGCTCGGCTCGGCAAGATTCCCGCAACCCGCGACGCGCGTGTCGTGGCGAGGCGAGGCGAGGCGGACGACGTCGGAGGAGTGCGCGAGGGCTTCTCTCCTTGTCACACCTTAGTGAGTGGTGCAATACTCTACTATATAAGGTGGTCCAACTCCCCTTCAACTAGCAATGTGGGACTAAACTTTAGCACCACTAGCACAGCCATATGCTGCCATGCACAAGTGGGCCAAAGAGAATTTCAGAATTTGTCTAATGGACCAACAACCCAAAACTCACCAAATTCCAACAGTTTTCTCGAGTTTCTAGCATTCAGTTTTCCATGGACTTTCTCACACACTGAGTTATAAATCGTAGTGTGCTTCTCGAATTTCATAAGACGTGTGCATAGCATCTTCTTCTTCCTCCGTGTTAGGGACGATGCAGCTTCCCGAAGACGTGCCATAAAGCCCCGCGCCGCCGCGCTCTCTAACACGCACCAGCCAATTCCGGTAGACACAGTTCGATATGCCTCGAAGAACTCTCGCCTTTCTTGCACCTGGCCAATTCCGTCGGAGAAGCATCGCCGTGTTGAGCAGGACTCTCTTGAGGTGAGGGAGGAGCAAGCTCCTGAGGTTGGGGAGGATGAGCATCCCGTCCTGCCACCGGACCACGGAGGAGGCTCTTCTCCCTCGCACTCAGCTGGTGGTCCTCCTTGGACGACGAGTTTGAAATCAATTTGTACGACGACGAGGACGTGACAACTTCAACTCCAGAAGATGATTTGCCGCAGCTTGACAGCCTGAGGAGGAGGAGGGCGAGAGCAGGCGAGGCTGCTGGAGTACTTCGCCAAAAAGAAACGCGAAGGAGACAGAGAGCACACAATAGTGCAAACAAAAAAGCATAAAAAAATTATGAAACAAAAACCAGAAGGATTTCTACTATCAGAAAACCAATAAGATAAAAAAGGCCATCAATAGTGCAAACTATGCAATTTGTTTCAAACACTAACAATTAAAACTGTATTTGTCAGTGGTTCTAGAACTGAACAAAAAGAAATACAAGGAGACCGCAACTTCAATAGAAAACTCCAGTGCACTGGAGAAAGATTCAGAAGAAACCGTTAACAAACAAGTGCACGCACGTTGACCAGAAACAACTCGCTTGCTACTTGTTTCTTGAATAGTGGCGAGAGAAACACATTCGGAATTAGAAGTCGCTTGAATATTGTTTAGAGAGTGAACAAAGTTTTTACTTCTGAAAGTTTCTTTTTTATTTGCAGTAAATGCGGGGCTGCAAACAGCCGGTCCATTTTCCCCACATCAAAATACTGTGCTCTTCAGAGAAGAAACATTGTTATAGCATTAGCTGTTTCCCGGGTCAGTGACTGTCATTATTGTTCAATCAGGCAGTTCATTATTTTTTCAGTATAAATGTTCTGCTCTATATAAATGATGAAAACTATACCTGGCTTCGTTTGAAAAAAAAAACTATACCAGGGAATAACAAATACACTCTGGAGTCAACATCATCTTTGTTGAGTAAATGCCAGAATCAATTATTTTCTGAAATTTTATTTGGAGAACGTTAGGTATTTAGTCCCATGAAGCAAACACTCTTCAAGTGCAGGTGACAACTTTTCTTTTTTTTACTTTCATGAGACAAAGTTGCTGAGGCTGTGAGGCTACACCAAAACTTTCCATGGAAATTTCGTGAAGTCGTGCTGCCGCGCGGCGCTCAAGATGACGGTACATTATTTTTGCGCTTGTACAGAATCTATCAGGAAGTTATCTTCTTGTCAAAAGATAACAATGAAGTGCTTGGCCCATTTCTGGTTTAAGGCAAGGACTGTAGTGTCACTATATGCAACTTTACAAGGTTTGATTACCACAATAGTATAAACATTGTAACCTGATATTGCAATTAAATATCTTATCTTAGGCCCTTCTTCCATCAGCCTTTTATCACCTTTGCCATCAACTTTAGATTAACTATTGAAAGTGGCTTTTCAGACACAACAATCATGATCTATTTACCTTGACTAACGGCTGATGTATCTACTCATCACCTCTATGGCCGGCGAGGGATCCGTTTCGGAGTAAGTGCGCTCCGCTCCGCTCGCTCAAAGTGGCGGCACAAAGCGGTTTGTAGTAGTGACTTCCAAGAACTCTGTGTTTCCTGCTGGCCACGCCCTTAATTGGCCAAGAAGCGGAGCATTTCTAAAGGCGGAATCATGTGACCACTTTTTTTTTGCTGTATGTCCTACTATGAAACAGCGAATTCCTTGCGCCATAGGCCTGCTTCTTCATCTTCTTTTCTCTCATTGAGAAAGAGGAGACATGTCTAAAAATCTTGCCTCGTCTTTGTGGAGCAACAAGGGGATTCCGATCCTGTCACCCTCCTTTCCTAAAGATAAGTGATGTGTCAAAATCGAGTGAGTTGCCTAAACTGTGCTGCGCTTCACGTCCGAACCAGCAGACATGGATTTTCCATGTCAAGATCACGTATATATGGAAAAAGCTTGAGGAGATAGGTAGGTCGAGGTAGCCGGAAAAACATCTTAGCTAATCGAGAATATATATGCTCCAATCTCTTGTTGTTAAAAAAAGGTGTACGAGCACGAATGTGTTGTCGCAGTATCAGAAATGCTAAATGATGTGCACACGGTGTTGATTCTCCGAGAGCAATCGCAGGACTGAAATAAAAATAAAAATAGGAGGGCGACCAATGGACATAAAGACAGAGCAAACCTAAATTCGAGTACCATATCATGTCATAGTACGTGTTCATGCCATCAGAATTTGGCGCCAGTCTTTGACTCCCTGGAACAACGACAACGACGTAATAAGAACATGTGAGCCCTTGCTTTTACTACTCTCCTAGACTGAGAGCTCGGATGTAAAGAACGAGGTCACTTTCTTAATTTATTGTAGAATTTTGCGACAAGTATCTCAAAAGCATATGATATCTTGTTCCATGAAAGAAAATATTTACTAGCCCGCATTAGGTTACTTATGTCTTCAAAAATATTTTAGCACCGTTTGCACATTTGCAGTCAAGGTTTATTTTTTCGCATAATTTGAAGCCAAGGACTCGAGGTAAAAAAAACATGGAAGAAGGGGAACAGGAAACAGCATAATGGCGGGGACGGGGTTTGAAAGCGCGGAAGTGCCCGAAGGTGAGGCCCAGGCGACCCACAGCGAGGGGTGCAGGAGGACGCGAGCTCGCAGCGCATGGGCCCGGATCTGTCTCCCGCGTGGGCCTAAGCAGGCTTTTCTCCTCTCGCCCAGACGATTCACATGAGGCTTGTCTCGGAGCAGTAGCCACATGGGCCCCTCCATGGTCGCGCGTCCGTCGAATACGCACGTACGCCGCCCCGAGGCCCCGCCAAGATTCGGTTCGATCGGTTTCGGTAGTCGCGTGACATATCATGTCCGTTCGTTCTCGGTTCTGTTGGGAAGAGTCACTGGGGTTTCGGTGCTGTCTTCATGAAGCGAGGTGAAACTTTCTCTTTACTTTATGGATACGAGTAGCTGCTACTTCTATAGGGGTTCACGGTGTTGATACCTGGTAAAAGAGGAACAAATATACTCCCTCACGTTGATTTGTCTAGATTCGTATAAATTTACACACTAAACATGTCTAGATATATATACAAATCCAAGTCACTTATTTTAGGACGGAGAAAGTACTATAGTTTCGATTCTCATAATGCCATATTACCATGTAGTAACGCCAAGGTACGCCGATTGATACGCGTGCTATATATATATTGTCGGCATAATTAACAAGAGGAAACTTTCTTTAGCACATGGGCATCAGTGCTTCTGTTTTATAAGAACATTGAAATTAATACTTGTAGGTCCCCACAAATTCTAAAAATAAATATATAACTAGTTACATACATCTAAAATGTATGAAAAAGACAATTTTTTGACAAAACATTCGTATTTTTAGTATTATTTACTGTCAGATTTTTTCCCAAGCCCAAAATGAAACGAATTTTTTTACTGAAGTTTGGCATAAATACATGGACCATAAACATACATTCCCTAGATTTTTTTTTTCATTTTTTAAAACTCAAAAGTATCGTTCTTATATATATATAAAAAAGCATTGGTGCCTATGTACACCAAATCTCTACTCGAAAGGATGTCATATTTTCACATGTGCTTGGTGTGAAGACAAGACATAATATTTAATGCAAGGAGTATCAAGGATTGATTATTTTAGGCTAACCATAGTGACAGTGTATAAGAAGTATTATGCATGGCACATTAGCAAAATAATAACATGTCACACTAATCATGAAGAGAGAGACATGGTGCTAGTAGTATCATAGTGTGATACCAAATGATAGCACCCTGTAGCAATAAAAGTTAGTGTCAAATAATTACACTGTGATCTAAAAAATAATTAAATACAATAATAGACTATGATACCAGTAGTAGATAATAGTGAGCACTATAGGAAGTAACATTGACTAGTATTATATGCATATGATGCTAGTGTATGATACTTTTCACTATGATCAGCCTAGTGGTATGTTAACCGTAGAGGTAGATCATGACCTGGACATGCCTATCTTGATTCAATGGTCGATGTGCCATAATCCATGTGTTCAATTAGCTTCTCCCTCTGTTTCATAATTCTATTGTGAAACGGATGGAGTGCCTCGTTGTTTCTAGGTACGTACTAATAATAATACATGCTAGCTCGCTCAAACCTCTTGCTTCTTCTTTCATGTATCTAGCTCGCTCAAGCCTCTTGCTTCTTCTTTCATGTGTTTCACATGTACATTCTCGCCAGGTCAAATCAAGATCCGCAAGTATTTTCTTCGTTCTAAAATATAAGATGTTTTACTTTTTGTGAAACAAATGTATCTAGGCATTTTTTAGAGAGTAGGTTCCGAGTGAACTTACACACTATAAGAGAAGTCTACGTTTCACAAAAGATAGAACATATTATATTTATGATCGAAACAGAGGGAGTACTAGATGTTATTGGTAAAAAAGTTTTTTTCGACACGACTTGTTTGGTAAGAAGAGTTCTTTCCTTTTATTGCAGTTAGTTTGGTGAAAGAGATTCTAGCGGAGTGAAGCGTCGTACGTGCGTCTTGCTGAATTTTGGTAGGTTGGCAACTTGCCACCACACTTGGCAGGCCGACAGTTGAAGCAGCAGGCATGTCGATGGACCACGCATATGTGTACTACGTGGCTGTTCACCTTTTCCTATGGGGTAGTAATGATGGCCGTTCAACATATGGACATTATACTATAGTTTAAGCTTGAACAAAAGCGAGCCATCTGAGGCCATCTGCTCGCGCGTGTGTTTCTGACCGTTTGATCTTCACTCTGAGTTATCTCATCCGTGTAGTTTCAGATGTTGAATGAAGTATTATGAGCTGGTCTCTCCCGTCCCCGGCCCATCCCATTCCCATCTCGATCCCGTTCCCCTCCACCTGAGCTCCCGAGTCCCGAGCTCCGCCCATCCCAACCCCTCCTCCTTCTCCCCGGCAATGGGTGCTGCCCCCTCCGCTCCCGAGCTCTCCCTCTCACCTCTGCTCCCTCCGCCCCTCCACTCACGAGGCCACCGCCTCCCGTCCAGCTCCCGCATCCAGCGTCGACCGCCTCTGCTTCCCCGCCTCGAACCTGCCCAGTACCGATTCAACATCGCCCCCGACCTCGCGCACCCGCCCGCCATCACGCTTTGCCGATGGTGAGGAAGATAAGGAGGAGGTGAGGGCGTGCGATAGTGAGGGTGAGAGAGAGAGAGGGGTGGCGACGCGGGTAGAGACGCTCCTATGCGGGATTACGCAAAGGGCACTCCTACGCATCCCTCGGGGGATTGATTGTTTTTATCCCCCGGGTCCCAGCCAACCACGTGTTCATTTTTTTCTGGCTTAAACCAATTTTTGCTACAAAATAACCCGCTTTTTCTATGTGTAGCAAAAAACAGTTTGGCCCAAAATATTTTCTATTACGGAGCAGTAACAAGGAGGGCAAGTTGAGGGACACCGGAATTAAACATTGAATTCGTAGAGTTTAGAAAAAAAAATCTTGAATTCATAGACACGAGCTAAACCAAACCATAAACTCAGAATTTCTGATATTGGCACTCTGAATTTGTCAATCCCAATCTATTTCATACCCTAAGGTTGTTTGGTGCACCGGGAAACAACAATCCTGACCAAGATCGCAGTCTACCCAAATCGATCCCAACTCTGTCTCACTTACAAACATGGCCCACATGTCATATTTATCCTCTTCATCTCCTACTCTATCCCGAGCAGCAGTGATGCGTCCTCGTTCTGAGGAGCGGCGGCGCCCCCATGTCACTAGTGGTCGATCTGGGAGAGAACGCGGCACGCGGGCTTGTGTAGGCGTGCGACTTCAAGATCTTGGGAAGGTGGGGTGCATTCGCGAGCTTGGGCACGCACGACCTGCTGATGTTGGGGCTTAATGGTCACGCAGGTGGCGTTCGAGCTCGGTGTGCTCCTATCACCGGAGCATCTGGTCGATGGGGGAGAGGCGCCACTCGGCCTGCCAATGCTGGCGCCGAGCAGCGTGGGTCCGTTGCCGACGTGGCTGTCATGCTCACCAGCGAGAATCAGACGTTCATGTTATAGAGAGATCTGAATATAGAAGATGGAGATGAGATGTGGGCCAACTTGGGCAGCGAGAGCACTAAATTGTTTTAATTGTGATGTTTTTTTCAGTCTAGGATACAGGTTGAAGGGCCGAAATAGACCAGGATTGATAAGTTCGGTGTGCCAATTGGTTTGATTTAGCTCTCCCTCCATCTTAAAATAAGATGTCTTGGATTTGATTCATCAAAATTTTAAAAAATCTGATACATCTATTTTAAGACGGAGGGAGTAGTAATATATGAATTTCCAAAACAATTCGAATATTCTTTCAAGGATGCTTGTGTCCGTCCGGTCCAATGAATTGCGTACCTTCGACATTGGTGGTGGTCTCGTTTTTTGGTGCTTGATTCCTATTGTACGTGTGGTGCGGGAGATATTTGTTTGGTGTGAATGTGTTACTGGTGAAGGAGGAAACGGTTGAGCTAGCTAGCATATATGTGTGATGTATACGTGTTGCTTTCTGTGCTGTCTTCTGATGTGGTAGCGGTGGTAGGGACTAGAGGGAATCCAACAGTTGGTGAGAGACAAGGACGACGACCCACACTCACACCCTGCTCCCTCCTCTCCTCTTCCATGGACCACCACGCCACCGTACTTGTCCCTGTTTGTGCAATAGTTGCTGCTGCGTGCACGCGTGCCCACCCCGTACGTGAAATGACCAAAATGCCCCTTAATAGATTGTAAAATTGTTGTACTTTCTTGGTTTAGGAATGACTGACTTGTGTTTGTCTAGATTTAAATATATCTAAACATATTAGATACATTCGAATCTAGACAAACAGAAATCAGTTATTCCTAGACGAAGGGAGTAGTATTATCACTTACAAAAAATTGTTAAAGATTTTTGGGCAAAAGAATTTACTACCTCTGTGATCACAAAAGACATATTTTGGCACACTCATCTTTGCATTTTCTATATATTTTATCTTTAAATTGTGTGATGTACTCTCGAGCTATAGCATACTCTGTGTCACTTACAGTGTGCCGTCGCGTATTTAAGTCGTCTGCAAAGGAGTTGTGCATGCAAAAGATTGCCGAAGCATCTAGCTGAACTTCCTAACCTCTAAATTTTTGAAAGAGTGTGGGAAAGACTTGCGCATGCAAAATCCGGTGAAAACATACGTATGGAGATAATAGCTTTTCCCACCAAGTTACCTAATTGTATTGTAGATAAATTATGAAATAATTTAAATTGTGATTACTTATCTCCACCTCGTAAATGATCAAACTCCCACAGAATGTGCGTATGGGCGTGTTCCTATCCACGGCATGCTCGAGGTTTCTTATAAAGAAAATTTATAAACATGTAGCTATGTTTTCCCCTAAAATTTATGTATAAACCTGGCAGTGTGTTTGCTACGAGCAATCAAGCCAAAGTTCATGCTAGCTATATACGGCCTCATGATTCATCGGTTGGATTATTGATTCCATTTTCTCTCCTTCTGCGTTATTGACATGCATTGGCATGGCTGTTAAGGACATTGGCGAATGCATGCACATGATCTGGTCCTGCGTTCGCATGCATGTGAGGCCGTACGTGCGTGCATGGACCGGAGCCGTGCGCAGACGGAGGGAGGGACGCCTGAATTTGTTTAGTGTGGGTCTCATTCTTCAGGTAGGTGTAGGTTGGGGACGATCATGGGATGGAAATCAGATCCAGAAATCAATGCGTGGATCTCACGTACAGTTCTATGTAGCCTACCTAGCTAGGTAGGTATAATGCGACAACCGTGACTGCAATTAGGGTTGCAAGCGTGGCGGGATGCGGGACTAGTCTCTGCAATTAGGGTTGCAAGCATGGCGGCATGCGGGACTAGTCTCTAGTAAAATTTATCTGGATGCAGAGGTAAATAAGAATGGAAGTCTTTACTATAGTTTATACTAACCTATTTGTTTTGCGGGATATTTGGGATCCCGCTTCTGCAACCCTACCCACAATGCATGCAGCGCAAATGTGGCTACCGATGTTGAGCGATCTTCTAAGATAGATGTAATGTATCATGGTCGGGTGACACAACAATTATGCATGAAGCATATAGCCAGCTATTTGCTATAGTACTCCCTGTGTCTTGAAATAAGTTATTTTGAGTATGTTTAAATCTAGACAAATTCAAGTCATTCATTGGGGTGCTATATCTAGAAGGGGAGCGGAGATGCTCTAATGTATCATGACCGGGTGATACAGCAATCATGCATGAAGCACATAGCCAGCTTTAGTCAGAAATTTAACCTCCACTACACTGTGGGAGGAACGTGCAATATTGTAACGTGCACATATAGTATTTCAAATCAGTAGCATGCATGCAGGACGAAGCTAATTTTAAAAGAATCGACCTAGCACTAGTTAGCAGTAGGCCATTAGCCATTTCACTATAGACGAAGACCCGGCGCACTAAAATGGACTAAAAAAAGATTAGAAGGTAGCAAGACTTCAAGCTAGCGATGGACACACTGCCTGTCGGTACACACTTTTTCTCCGGTATCCTCCTCTCTTTCAAAACTTAGAAAACTAGAAACACAAAAGCGGACTAATACCCCTCATGCTTTCCTAACCAAAGGGGTATTAACCAAACCTGGCCGCCATTGTGTTCTCAATTTTCTAAGTTTAAAAGAAGGAGGAGGACACCGAAGCACACCTCGTCTGTACATGTACGTACACAGTTACGGACGTGGATTTTTTTTTACAAATATGACCATCTGCAATTCGCCATCGCTAAAAATACACCCCTCGCGTCGCAAAAGCCAAAAATGCCTTGGCGGAAGGCTAAAAAGGTGACACGTGTCACCTCCCTCCACAGGGGATGGCGGGATGTTCCTTCCGCCTTTGGCTATGGTGGAATGACGCCGTGGGGCCACCAGCGCGAGCGCGAAGTCGAACCTCCCGCCAGCGCCAAGTCGAACCTCCCCACTGGCCCAGCCGTGGGGCCCACCTCATCCCGCCATTCCCCCTGGCGGAAGGAACATCCCGCCACCCCATGTGGCGGGAGGAACATCCCACCACCCCCCGTGGTGGGAGGTGACACGTGTCGCCTTCTCAGCCTCCCGCCAGGGCATTTTTGGCTTTTACGGCGCGAGAGGGGGATTTTTGGCGATGACGAATTGCAGATCATATTTATAAAAAAATCTACGGACGTGTGCCGGTACAAGTTTGTTACGGGAGAGGAAGGAGGACAGATGCGTAACTTGGTGGCCACTGGCCGGGACCGGGACAGCGGGACACCATCACACGAGCATCCTGCTTCATGGTGGGATCGCCATGTTCCCCCCAGGGCCACCTCTGTCCCTCGCTCTCACGTACAAAGTGTGAGCTTGCCGGTTGCTTGCTTGTGAGCGAGTGAGAGGTGGGCAGCTGCCTAACTAATTATAGCAGGCGTACGATGCTGCTGGCTACTAGCACCTACCAAAGCAATCTCCCCCTGTAGCTCTCAACTTCAACGCCATGCCTCCCCTCTCTCTCTTCTCTCCATCTCCAATTTCCCCTCTCTCTCTCTCTCTCTCTCTCTCTCTCTCTCTCTCTCTCCCCCTCCACCTATCTTCTCCAATTCGCCATGGTTTTATAAACCTCTTCTCCGGCTGCCCTCTTTTTTTCTAGGTACCAACTATATAGTCTAGTAGCTCAGATAGTTGCCATAGAGGCGCAATAGCACCTAGCCACATGGCGAACCTGACCATGTCGGTGATGATCTTAAACCAGGAAGCTAGTGGGGAATTCCAAAGGGATCGCATTGATCTTCCGCTCATGCATCGATGTATGCAAGATCAGTGCAATCCCTCTGGAATTCTCCGCTCGCCTCCCTTCGCGCCTCGGCCTCAATCCACAGCTGCGTATCATGCCTTCAGTTAGACGATTGTCTGAAAAATTGCCAGATCCAATGCTTACGTAACTGTTTTTACCGGCTGCCCAACTGCTCACAGGTAATGTGTATGTGTATGTTTTTCCCTTTTTTCCGCAGTTTATGGGATGTAAAGGGTTAATTTTGGAGGGACCGCTGGTATTTTTGCGTGAGTTAAGACAGCTTTCCCCTTGAATCTATAGCTGACGGTGGGCATACAAGTTCCTGGTGAAGATGATTTCATCAACAGCCTTTTGCCTTTGTGTTTCCCTGTCGGTTCATCTCAGCTACCGAGCTACGCACAATTAATTCTACTCCCTCCGTCCCAAAATAGATGTCTCAAGTTTGTCAAAATTTCAACAAATCTAGACACTATTTAGTATATAGATTCATTCAAAATTTGAAAAACCTAAGACATCTATTCTTGGACGGAGGAAGTAGATAAAATTACAAGTTAATAGGACCAAATAGGAAGGAATCTATACTTTTTTCTTTGAATACTTGTTTATGGACATTCTGATGAAGTTCCAAAGTAGCCACAGTATGTGCTCACAAAGCTTCTAGGATATTATCATCGTTACTGTTAATTTCATGTTTGACTTTTTTTGTGGATAGAGTGGCGATATTTTGAATACTAGAAAAATAAATGATTGAAAACTACTGGATGATAGAGCATCCTGGCTTTGAATAAATTTTACTCGAAAGGATAATGACTGCTTCGTTGCATATTCCCTTTTTTTTCCTTTCTTAAATTATTTGGTGTCTGTCGAGGCCACTTGTTAGAAGTTGATTAGTATGCATCCATTTTCAGGTGAAAACCCAATCTACATGTGTTGCTTTGGAGGAAAATCTCCCAATCTAAATGTTTCAGAAAATTGAAGATCTTTCTTGTGTGCTGGCTATCATGTTTTCTGAATTATTTTTTGTGCATCCTCGAGGTCCACGACATGTTGTTCACGTCGTGTTGATGGAATCCTTATGATTTTTTCCATATTCATATATTCATGCATTAATTGTGTATTTAGAAGGGAAAAAAGGATATGCATGTAGCAAATTATTGAACATATACACGCTTGTAAATTTGTCTCGTCTCTCATTGAGTATCTAGGAATAATTTTTTGGTTAGAAATCGGTTTTGCTACTCGGTGATGGCAGTGTCGTCTGAATGAATATCCTTCGGCTTCAATCCCGTCTAGTAGCCACTTGGTCTGGCAGTACTATAGAGCTTCTGAGTTCTTGTCCCCACTCGTCTTCATGGATGAGGGGTTGGTTCTTATTTATGTTCGGCAACATAACATTAACATCGTCGAAGACATTGCCATCTTCTTCAAGAACCCCTAGTTTGAACTTATGTGAGCAAGGGCATCGGCTTTGTTTGGTGATCCTAGTGGATCAGGGTGGTGCCCATACCGGCGTGCTTTGGCCCTTCTACCAATCTCTGTCATATGCGAAGGGTACAATATTGCGCTGAATGAACAAAATTTGGTAATCTAGAGATCTTTATAGGCTGCTCAGTGGCTGAATTTCTCCATGTTGTCCGTCACCAACAAGAGCCATGGTTATATATTCTATTCTCATTATCCAATATGATTCTTATCTAGTTAAAACATGTGTCCATGCATTATCACCTAGAAATTAAACTTCCATTCAGTCCCGCTCTAGGTCTATGCACAACATATAGATGAATGTGATGAAAGAAGTAGGTGTTTGCTCCGGAAGAATACCATATTAGTAGTAGGCGTTCTTTGTGACATCTTGTAATGGATCTACATTGTTGTCACAAGATGTTTTGGTCTCGCTGGCTTGAATCTTTTTTTAATTAACGTATGGCAACGTTGCATCCGTAAAACAGAGAGCTAAGGAGGCATATCCTTTCTTTAAAAGAAAAGTAGATGCAAAAGTACAACAAAGATAATATATATTAGAAATCTTGGTGTGATTTGTTTCAGAACTGGAATCGATCTCATCTCGCCTGATATCATTTCACATAATTTCCGAACATGCACATGGACGCAATTGCATTCTGAACAATTCACCAACTAATTGATTGTTGGTATGTCGATGCACGCACGTCCTCTGATACATGTATACTCCCTCCATCCCCAAATGGACGTATAGTTAGTAAACTAAATCAATGGTTTCTGATTTGACCAAGTACTTATAGAAGAAAATGAAGATCTAGAATACCAAATCAACACTAACAGTTCACCGTTAGATATATTTTCATAACGGATTTATTGTTGTGTATGTCTTATTCTATGTATTTGGTATGACTTTAAAAAGTGTTTTCTTTTCCCTCTATGCCAAATCATAGTGTGGATTGGTTTCCGTGAAAATCAAACTTCATGAACTTTCGCCAAGTATATAGGAAAAAAACATATATAACACCGAGTTGATATTTTTTTAGAATCATCATGAGACATACTTTCATTTTTTTTTGAACTTTCATAATATCATGGGTGTTTGATATTGTTGATATGGATACAACTTTCTGTATAGTTGGTTTGGCATTGGAAAAAACTTATATGCAATACTCTTTGACAAAGAGGGAGTACCGCTTTCCTGTGGTGATCATATGAGATTAGTGTAGACATTTTACGTGTAGTTGATCAAGCTAACAACCCAGCTTATATGACATGCATATATGGATGTAAGTTCCCTCTGCATGTGCAATAGACAGAGGACTATTGTATTAAGAGGTGTGCTACCACCCACCCACCCCCAGCCCCCCCCCCCCCCCCCCCTAAACTTAAGCTGCATGGGGGGCCGTTTTATTTTTTTAGCCCGTCGAAACCCATATCGAGAACATGTATATTTTTGTATATGTATACTCGATTGAACTGGGTATAATCCATGTTTTGGTCGGCTGATCTCACCTCCCATTATTTCGATCTATGTCTTTGCATGTCATAATTTTAATTTTTTTTGTTGCTGTTATATAACTTTTAATTTTCGCCTTCCGCAGACACAACATGAGTATACGTATACGGTGAGTATATGTCTAAAAAGATCATATACGAACTTTGAGCGGATTCGTATGGTCCTCTAAATAATCTGTATCGAATTTTTGTTTGTCAATTTTTTTTTAAAAAAAAGAGGAGGACCGAAGCAAAAGTGTTATAGTATTAATTAGTTGCATCTGCATGCTTCTCGTCTGTGCGCGTGCAGGAAGCGTCGGTCGAACTGTTTGTAGTAGTACACGCTTGCTCTTCTTGGATCTCTTCTCCGTGTCATTTTCTCCCTTGTCCGGGCGAATAAATTAGTAACTGTTGCATGCAGATGCAGTAATTGAGTGATGAGCAGGCTCACGCACTGTGGACTCACAGCTGACTCGCTGTTTATGTAGGTTGGTAAATTTCATGCATGCGCGCGTGCTAGAACAGGAAGATTCAGGAAGAGGTGTGCTTGGGTATCCTTCCTATTCTTCCAAACTTAGGAAATTGAAAACAAAGGAGATCAAGAATTGATCAATACCCATTCGGTTCGGAGGGCACGAAAGGATATCGGCCAATCCTGACGGTCTTTGCGTTTTTAGTTTTGTAAATTTGAGAGAAGGGTGAGAACACCAGAGCAAAACTCTCGGGGGGAAATCGTGAATAAACGCGTGCATGCACATTGACGAGAAACAACTCGCTTGCTTCTTTATTATTAGTGCCAAGAGCAAAGAACTTTAAGAATTACAGCTCGCTTGAATATATTGTGGGGAGCAAAGTGCTCCAAAGAAATCCATCGCGTTGTTGGAGCAATCCTACTCGTCCGGCGGCACGTGCCCTGCAGCAATCCATGGCTTTGCTCGAGGTGCGGACTTATTTCCGAGCTGCTTGATGCAATTTCCGAACATACGGCCACGCACCCCGGCCTGCGAGGGCCACTATGGTGAGCTGATGGTTGGCACCGTCGACATGCTACGTTAGTTCTAGAATTTTCTTCAGGTAAGGTCTCGGCCAGGCAATCTTAATTGCGTCGTTGGTTGGTTGGAATGCTTAAACCTTCTTTAAAGTTGCAATGGGCGAGAGCGAGGACCAAAATTACCTAATCCTCAAAAGAGACGTACGTCCAACTATATAAATAAAGCAAACATTTAAAAATAGTCAAGTTCCACAAACAACACCAGTCGGAGCCAACAAAAAAGAAAAGAAAAAGAGAAACAAGTCCTGTTGGGGCCTCAGCACAATACAACCCAAAGAAAAGAAAAACATGCTAACAACGAAACACCCAAGGCCACGAGGAGAGCGCCTGAATCACGAACGAGTAGGAGCCGAAAAGGGGTGCGACCCCGCCCTCAAGGCCCAAAGCGTGTTGTCCAGGTGCTCCCGATCCCGCTGTCTACCAAGCGGGGACCACTGCTGCAAGTAGGCGAGGAAAGAAAAGCTAGAGTCAGACGCGCGGCTAGGAAAGATCCGCTCAATCACCGTTTTATTACACACATTCCAAAGGGTCCAGGTTAAGGTCGCAAACACTAGACAAAAAAAGCGGTGCCTCCTCCTAGCACGGGTTGCCTCGATTTTGAGGAACTCCCCTAGATCCCTGCCACGCAGGCCCAAGGGCTACTCAGACAAAGCTTCATAGAAATTAAGCCGTAGTGCATGTGAACATAATATGGACACACGTCTCCGGCGTCTCACACAGTGGACACAAGTCATTGCCCGGGCCATTATGCTTAGCCACTTTCACTCCTAGGGGAGGCGATCGCGGAGGAGTTGTCAAACAAAAATATGAATACTAAGGGGGCTAGGAGCCTTCCAGAGATGGGTAGTCCAGGCCATCTCGGGCCCCTAGAAGAGAGCCCTGTAGGCCGAGCTAACCGAGAAAGCTCCCATCGGGGCCAGACGCTAGGAGGCCGAGTCACACTCCGCCAAAAGAGACTCGGTAAGGGAGGACCTCAACCTCTGGAATTTAGCCGCTTCAGCCAAGCTAAAGGCTCGGCGGAACGAGATATTCCAGCCGTCCTCGAGGAAGGCTTCCGCGACCAACATATGGGGGGAGGCACAAATGGCGAACAAGGTTGGAAACTCCTCACATAGAGGAGAACCTATCAACCACGGGTCCAGCCAGAAGTGCGTCACCCTGCCATTGCCGACACTAAACATGGCACCCAACCGGATGAACAGTTTAATCTCCTGGACAGCTCGCTAGAATTGGGAGCCCTCCCTGCGCTCGCATGCTAGAAGGGGTCGGCCACGGAGGTATTTGGCCAGAAATTGCCTGATTACCCTTACAAACCATAAAAACGGCATTTCGTGAAACTAGTTCAAACTTGTGTATACCAATTATTGAAAAGAGAAATAAACTTGGTATGTCGGTGGGTGGGTGAAGGTACATTGCTAATGTGGTGTTGTCCTCGTTTATAGTGTACGTCATTGCTGGCTATTATCCTCGTTTAGAATGTCTTTTCGGTTTGTTTGTTTTACTAGCAAAGCCCTAGAGACCATGGGTGTATTTGGATTAGTGCCAATGCATGCCTTACCAAAAAATTGGCAAGCCAATGAAATTTGGTCTCTGTTTGGATTGCTACCGAGATATTGGCTCGCCAACCTGTGCTGGCGCCCGCCCATGTAATTCTCGCCCACACGAGGGCGAGCTGAGGGCGCGCAATTCCTTCGCCAAAAAATTGGCAGCCTGCCCGCCCCGCTACTCCATGGTGGGTCTCGTGTAATTAGTGCTACATGCATACCAACATCGATCCCCTGTAAAAAAACATAGATCCAGCGTTTAACTTTTTTTTTGTTAAAAAAGCCAGCGCACTTCTAAATACTCTAGATTACTATCAAATTATTTTATCTTTATAGGTGTTCCAACTACTCCCTCCGTCCCAAAATAGATGTCTCAAATTTGTTAAAATTTAGATGAATCTAGACACTATTTACTATAAAGATTTATCCAAAATTTGAAAAACCTAAGACATCTATTCTTGGACAGAGGGAGTACTATTTTCATGCTCGTAAGTAACTAGCAGGTGAGCTAGCTACTCCAAGCTGCACTAGTCTCTTATGATTTTCCTGGCCCAAAGTTTTCTTTAGTCTTGACTATATTATTTAATAACACTTTATTAACATTTGTTTTCTTGAATTGGAACCAAATCAAGTTCTAGCCAATTTATGTTGTCGGTGCATGCCAAGTAAATTTGGTTGCAAACCAAACGGAGGAACTATTCTCCCAAAAATTTGGAAGAGCAATGGTTGTAATCCAAACAACAACACCTTACCAAAATTTTGGTCATGCCAAAATTTTGGTAGGGCTTGGTGGGGCTCAAACCAAACACACCCCATGTTCGGGTCAGGTGGCACATGGGTAATTGAGGCCCTGTAGAACTAGTACTAGGGTCTGAATACACAATAGAACATGTATATAAGAGGGTTCCAAGGCTGCATACATATGGCACTCTTCAATCATCATAGATACAAAGATCTCCAAACTCTGTTCTTTGTGTTGAAACTAGTTTACAATTAATCTCTCTGCCCTCGGCTTCATATATATCCATGTGAAGAAGAGTGTAAACAACGCAATTGCGACCTTCGTGATCAGCTCTTGTTGTTTAGAAAAAGGGAGCATTTCAAGCTCTAGGCATGGGAGACACGGGGAAATAAAGGGTCAGCAATGGGGTCTAGTTTTCATCAAATGGCTTTAACATATGTCTTGTTTTCTTTAGTGATGTCCGTGAGAGAAACTAATTCAGAGCCACTTTACATACAGAGCCTAATGGGGATAGACCTACGCAGAGTTTCTGTGGCCCTAGCTTGGTTCTCGGCATTGACTTAACCTGGCGAGGTAGATGTCATGTGTGATTCCTGATATAAAGATGTTTTTAGCCGGCCAGATGAAATGCCATCTCTTCTGGCCTCTTGTAACATGCTGATTATAGTCACCCTATTTTTTGAGTTGCAAGCTAGCCGTACGTTTCCTTTCTCTTTAAATTTACCATTGAACTAAACTTTTGCAAGTCAATGGCTCTAAACTTTCAGAACATTTTTGAGCGCTAGCTACCCGCATGATAAAAAAAAGTCTTCTTCAGATTAAGCATGACCATGATCGGTTCTTATCAATGCATTAAGAGGAGCTTTATTAGTACACAGATATATGTTGTTATTAACTAATTTTTAAACACCAAAGAAGTAAAACTGGATTTTATCGGTAGTTCTAGCTAGTACTGGACAAGAAGAAATGCAAGGAGACTAGAGCTTCAGGATAAAACAACGATGCACCGAAGATCAAGAGGAAACCGTGAAGAAACGCGTCGATGCATATTTGACCAGAAACAACTGGCTTGCTGCTTGAATAGTGTTGAGGGCGTAGCATTCAGAGTTACAACTCCCTTGTATATTGTTCAGACATGAGAGCAAAGTGTTTAGAAGCAATTCATCGCTTGTTGGAGCAATCCCTGACTCCTCCTCGGCCGGCACGCTTTCCAGGCCGAGGTGGGGAATCACTTGTGAGTTGTAGATAGCCACCGGTGCCTCGATACTTGCCAGAGACACAATGTGCGATGAGGTCCACTAGCTAGGTCAGGCAAGATCTTTCCCTGACCAAGCGTGCTTAACGTGCTGCTGGTTGGCACGCTTAAACGTGCTTCAAACTTGCGATGGGCGTGTTGGTAATGAACACGCACTACTAGGAAACCAGATCCTAACCCTCCCCCCCTCCCCAGAACGTCTTTTAACTTTTATAAAAAACTAGCAAGGTGGCCCTCGCAAATGCGAGGGCATCATTTTCAGTGTTTTGTTCATGTGATAGATATTATTATGGCTTTATGTCCATCACACATATTCTGCAACCAAAATATCACTTTTGAAGGGATTTGTTATTCTAATCGATGAATGGTTACTAATAACACCATTTATTTAAACACCATGTGCTTGACCATATATATCATTATATGATATTACATAAGGGCATAAATTAATATTTAGACCACATAGTTTTTGGTGTGATGTCGGATCTATATGGAGGTCAACGTTCTGAGTGTGTGTTGTTTATACCATGAATATGCACATCGTGGTCGAAATAATAAGTAGGGTCCAATCCACTTGGAAATTGGCTAAATGATTTTTCGATGGTCTCTAAAATGGAATAGTGGAGTAGATTTATTTCAAAAATTAAAATAACTTGGACATATGGGTATGATTTCTTATTCATGGAGTTATAGCCAAGTTAGTAATAGGCTAGAAGTGTGTGTAATTTTGTGTGGATAAGTTACATGATTAATTATTTATAATAAGTAGTTTTTATGCTATATGACATATGAGTCATTGCTTATATGTCACTTGTATAACTATAAAATCTAGATCCCTTATTCACATGCTTAAATGACCCGATGGAAATGCATAGCAATCTGTCGGGGCATGATTTTTTCTCATGTGTTCATGTGTGGGTAGAAGGTGTTCTCAACTTCTCATTGATATGGGCATGTACTTGACATTGCTCGAACACTTTTATAACTTTGACCTGTTGCTCATGGTTAATTTTGTCACTTGGTGTGTCTAGGCACAACTTTGTAGATCTATAGATTTTTATTAGTTCAATTACTATGATGATGATAGATAGATAGATTTGTTCTTGGTTATATAGAATTGAAAGGATCTATCAGTTGTATTCTATTAATTAAAATAATATAGTAGGTTCACGATCAAATGTTTTATTTGGTGCTAGAATTTCGAGTAGGTATTTTTATTGACATCATCCTCTAGTAATATATTGCCATTCTAGTTTTTATAGTTGAAATTAAGATCAACAATTAGAAGGGATATGTGTAAGGACACTTACAAAATCTATTGGTTGTGGTCTACTTATAAGAACAACAACCATCATATCGATGGTTGAATGTATTATTTTTCTTGAGAATTTCTAATAGAGCTCCTTTTTGGCCAAATTTAATTTTAACATAGAACACATATATGCGAGAACTTCTAAATAATGGTCAAGTCGTATTTTAGTTTATATCTATTTTCTCAAGGAATAGTATATGCGTCAAGCATGTGACCACATTAACCGGACCCATAATCTTAGTTAAAATGGATGACTCGAGGGTGTGTGGAATACCAAAGTTCTTTTATCAGTCCAAAGTAAGACATATACCCAGTGGATTGTGCACCGCCAGGGTGATAGGAGGCTAGGGAATCATTTATCAACCTCTAGTGTGTAGTTATTAGGTGCTTTAGTTTGCTTGAGTGTTCATTGCAACATCGTGTGGGTGGTGCATATTACATTTTGTAGAATGCAGGTATCCTAGTTTGATCCCATCTAGTCCCGACAGTCGTAGTGTATGATATTGAGCTAGTGGTTAACACATGTAGTTTTAGTCTTCTTGCTCAATAATTTGGCGATAGATAGGGGTTTAACGGTCTATCGTTTGTGAGGTATACCCTAGGCCAATGATCTTATGGTCCCACATTTTTAGATAGCATGTGGCTATATAAAACCGTGAGGTGAGTCTCGCTTCTGCATGTTCGATATCTCATCTCGAAAATCACGGTATTGTGATCATTTGCTAACCTAGTGTAAAACAGTATTATTTTCTACATAAAAATGAATCTTATAGAAATATCATTGTAGATTGACGGTTTTATGTGTTATTCATACAAATCTATAGAAAATCCACGCGTTGTAATAATAATTATGCGACCAAGTGAAAAAACATGCAATATTTGTTTCTAGATTAGAATTATGTGTCGAAGAAAGAACTAAAATATCCTTGGACCACGTAGAATTATGTGTCAAACAAAGAACTAAAAAATAGGGCTTTCTTGCACAAAATTACATGCTGGCATGTAACATGTCATGTACGGGAATAGAACTCCTAAAACTGTACAACGTACTTTGGATTTTGTTTGAGTTGTCCGCTGACTCCTCCTTTTCTTGAATCTCGTGTTTCACATGGACTCTATGGATGCAGCTCCATAAAAACGGTTACATGAATATATGGTGCCGATTTAAAATAAATCGTGACAGCACGCATTGTACGTGAATAGAACGATAACAAAGGTAGATGGTACGTGAGGGTATAATTAAATCCTAGCCTTAAATTATAGATCTCACGACTAATATAATTTAGGTGATGTGGATCAACCAGGTGCCTCGAAAAACATCCTTATATTGTTTTTAGTATATAATAGATAAACGAAAATGATAAAAAAATTCAAAAAAATAATTCCTTTGAGATGTAGTTGTATTTTAGGGTATAGTTGTAGGGAAAATTGAAAAACATGAATTTCGATGTATTTTGCAAAAAAAGGTAATGGAACAGTAAAACGGCCATAACTTTTGCATACAATGTCGGAAAAAAAGTTTATTATATCAAAATGATCGTCTTGAAATTTTCTACTCGATTTCAACGGCTTTTCGCCGTTGAAGTTTTACAGCTTCCCCAAATTCGAAAAGAGTAAAAAGTTATGACAGAAAGAAGATTTTTTCCTGCAAAAAAATTAAAAAGGGGGGGAAACTTCCGTGGCGTATTTCTCACATATGCGCCACAGAAGTGTTGGGATTCGAATTTTGAATTGCTATGGTGCCCTCCCCCTCTCTTTTATCCTTCTCCCCTTTACTCCTCTCTTCTCTTCCACCCCTTCTTCCTCTCCTTCTTCTCTTCCTCCTCTTCTTCTCTTCCTCCCCTTCTTCCTATCCTTCTCTTCCTCCCCTTCTTCTCTCCTCCTCTTCCTCCCCTTCTCCTCCTTCTCCACTCTCCGTCCAACTCCTCCTCCTACTCCAGCCATGGCCTCCACCACCTCCGGCGACACCTCCTCCACCTCCTCCTCCTACTACTACTCCTCCTCCTCTTCCATCGACGGCCTCCTTCTCCTCCTACTCTGGCGACCCCTCCCCTCCTACTCCACCTACATCAGCGGCCTCCTACTCTAGCAACCCTTCCTCCTACTCCTCGTACTCCTCCTATAGTAGCGGCCTCCTACTCTAGCGACCCTCCTCCTCCACCCTCCACCCACCTCCCACTCCGGCCAGATCTGGCCGTTTTTTTTTGAAATTTGAACAGAAGTTTGAGATCTGGTTCGGAACTTCTGTGGAGCATTTTGGCAATATGCGCCACAAAAGTTTTTGAGACTTATGTGGCGACATATCAATATGCATCACAGAAGTACACTTTAGTTGCAAGATAACAGTGGCGCATCCCATATGTGCCACAGAAGTCCCAAAATGATGCGCCACTGATAGGCCTTTTCCTAATAGTGACGAGGAGGAGGCGAGAACAAAGCGAAGATTTTCAAGCATGGTTTATTCATATTTTTCATTGTTCTTTGAGATTTTTCAGTTTAGATGGTAAATGCTCTTGTCCTATTAACGTTCAGAAAAATCAGAGGTGGATGCCATCGACACTTCAGTAAAGAACATAGAAACAAAACCATATCAAGCAGGCAGATAGTGAATCCATCAAAAAGGAAATAGAACTCGAACATAGATCGATAAAAAAACAACGGCTTCATTGTCATTACCCATGGGGAAGAAAATATCTACTCCGAATAAAAGATCAATACCAAGGATTCTCACAAACAGAATGAGAGTTTAGCAGCACATCATCCGGTTGCCTATCTTGTACTAATAATCTAGTAACAGACTACCAGTCTCAATGCACCTGCTATTGCCAATCAAATTATAGTGTTTATACCCAAAAAACTTTTGTATGACGCTTAAGAAGTGTTTCTAAATGTCCGAATGATCCAATAAATATGACCCCTTTCATGTTCTTGTTCTAATAAAACCAAATGATCCTACATGTTCTTCTTCGGAAATATATAATGGCATATATAAGGCGGAACCCTCTTTGGATCATAGGTGTAGATGCACCCACGGCCTAAAACGCATTTCAAAACATTAGAAAAATTTGATGTGCATCCATACATTCTATGTTCGTGCATCTTTTCTGTGGCCTGTTTAAAAAAACTATTTTTGCTGGTCTAGTACTACTATTCACAAGATTTTTTTCTTTTTTTTGACTTTTCTCACAAGCCATTTTTTTTTGCTTTCGCTAAACTTTATGTGCGAACATTGAATGTACACGTGAGAGAAAATTAGAATTTCTATTTTACATTGTGTAATATGTTGTTGTGATTTTTTATAACGGGTAAATCTACACCTATGTTCCAAACACATTGTCCCTGCATAAAGAAACTATCATATACCTACCACCATTCATACCATTTACAAGATGAATGGAGTAACACCAATGTAGTTACACTGGAGGAGTAATGGTGTTGTCCGGCACAACAGAAGTGGCAGTCAAATGCGGTAGGTTCGATTGATGTTGTTTGAGGATGATAGGTGGGAGGTAAGATAAAGCTGTACCAGGTACATAAGCGAGAATTTTAAATATATGAATATCCATGGAAAATGCTCTACTTCAACCCTTGACTCTACTATTCTCTCTTTAAAATCCCTTCCTCCTGCCTGACAGATTTCCTTCACTCCTTAATTTCTAAGCTTTTACTTCTACCTAAATTTATTTCTCCTTCTACTTGCATCAGATGCTAGCCCCCGTTAAAGCGAAGTATGCATTTTGACTGATCATTTGAGAGTTAAACTGTCAGCCCTTGGCTTCATGCATATCCATATGAAGAAGAGTGTAAATCATGGCAACGGGAACCTCAGTGGTGAGCCTTGCTTAATACAAGAGCAGACTGTTTCGAGCTCTACGCATGGGAGACATAATGAAATGAAGTTTAAGCTATGGTGATGAGTTTTCTGCAGGAGGCTTTAGCGATTTTCGTAGCCTACGAACTTGTTGAACCACTTCATAATCGTTTTGCTGCATGTACGAATTATTCAGCTAGACCTGGGTCAACAAATCCTGATGGAAATAGCCTAATAGACCTAGGAGAGGTGTAATCCGCGCATTTGTTTGGAGAGGTGTTTCAGTGTTTGCTTGCCGCTGGTAGAAGTAGTATAAGATGTTATTTAGCTGGCTAGTTGAAATGACATCCTTTCTGGTTGCGTCAAATGTGTTTTTTACAGTTGGCACATCTTTTTTTTTGGAAATGGGCGCTTTTATTACTTAATAGTAAAGTTTACACCTGGCCTCTATATAGCTAGGATACACACAACCGATCAACCACAGAGTCTCAGACGAAAGCAATTTAAACGGAATTCCAAAAAAATGTAAATCAAAACACAGATCTCCAAACTAGCTAAAGAAGATCTATTCGCAGCACTTGCGGTCATCCATGCCGGGAGAAGATATCATGCGCCGTATCCTCCAACCGCCTATAGCCCTCCGCAAACAAGTTGCGGAACTCCATACGTTGTAGAAATGTCCATGATCGAAGAACAACCGTGGCTCGATAGATAACCTACAAGGGAGAAGATACAACGTTATTAAAAATCTTGTCATTCCTACATATCCAAAGCGACCAAAAAATGGCAAGCGCTCCCACCCTAAATAAAGTCTCATATTTATCCTCAATTCCATTCATCCAGTTGCCAAATACATTGACTGCCGATCGAGTAGGAGATAAATCAGAGGCTATTTGGATGATTAACCATATAGCACGAGCAAATTTACAATGGAAGAATAAATGGCGTATTGTCTCATTCTGGTGACAAAATACGCATTCAGTGCTACCATGTCAATTCCTCCTAACAAGATTATATTTTGTGAGAATCACCCTTTACGGAGATACCAAGCGAATATCTTCGTTTTAAGGGGTATCCTCATCTTCCAAATTTTACTATTGTCATCGACTGGAATATTAGGTTGGATCAAAGCTCTATAAAATGAATCAACGGAAAATTTACCACTATGTAGTAATTTCCATTTGATTTCGCCCATGCCCTCAGATAACTGTATCCTGGATAATCTTACTAAAATATTATTCCAAGACACTAGTCTAGGACCTAAGAGACTTCTTCTGAAAGACACATTAGGAGGATCGGTTTCCATTACCTCAGCAAGAGTATCCCCTTTGTGCCTAACGATCGAATATAGAGCTGGATATTGTTCATGAAGAGAATTTTCGCCAAGCCATTTATCTTCCCAAAACCTAATCTGTGAACCATCCTTAATATTAAAATTGCCAAACCGGAAGAAATGCTTTTTTGAAAGCCATTAGCCAACCCAAAAGTGTGAATCACCTGGTTTCCAAACCAGTTTAGACACCGTTTTTGAGCCAACATATTTTCTCCATAGAATGGTTTGCCAGACCCCTTCTTCGGTAAGAAGTTTGAATAACCATTTACCCAGTAATGCGGTGTTTTTGACTTTTAAATCATGTATGCCTAATCCACCATATTATATGGGTTGGCAAACGACATTCCATTTGGCCAATCAATATTTCTTCTTCTCACTATCCCCCTGCCAAAAGAATCTTGAGCGGAAATAGTCCACTTTTGACAAGACACCTTTTGGTAACTGAAAGAATGAGATCATATACAGTACCATGTTGGTGAGTACTGAATTAATGAGTACCAGTCTTCCACCGAGGGATAGCAACTTACCTTTCCAACTATTAAGACGTTTCTGAAGTCTTTCCTCAACGAGTTTCCATTCAGCAATCGTGAGACACCGATAATGTATTGGTATTCCCAGATAATTGATTGGAAAATGCCCATGACCACAACCAAAGAGATCGGCATACAGGTGGGCCTCGTCTTTAGCGTCGCCAAAACAATACAAGTCACTCTTATGGAAGTTTATTTTCAATCCAGAGAGCTGCTTAAATGCTGATAGTATTAATTTCAGATTCTTGGCTTTTTGCAGATCATGTTTCATAAATAGTATTATATCATCGGCGTATTGAAGAATAGATAGTCCACCATCAACAAGATGTGGAACCAATCCTTCAATTTGGCCATCACCCTTTGCTCTCTCAATAAGGATAGCCAGCATATCTGCCACTATATTAAATAGTATAGACGATAGTGGATCCCCTTGCCGCAGCCCTTTTTTTGGTCTGGAAGTAATTACCTATGTCATCATTGACATTTATGGCAACACTTCCACCAGACACAAAAGACTGTATGAGAGCACACCACTCTTTTGAAAAAACTTTTATACGAAGTGTTTGCTGTAGAAAATACCAATTAACTTTATCATACGCCTTTTCAAAATCAATCTTGAACAATACACCATTTAGTTTTTTTGTGTTTAGTTCATGTATCGTTTCATGCAGGATTACAACTCCATCTAAGATGTTCTCCCTTGCATGAAAGCAGTTTGAGAAGGGCGAACAACATGATCAGCCACTAAATTCAGTCTAATCGTAGCAACCTTTGTAAAAAATTTAAAACCAACGTTAAGGAGGAAGATTGGACGATACTGTTGTATACATTCTGCGTTATTAACCTTAGGTGGTAAAATTATGTTGCCAAAATTTAACCTGAAGAGGTTCAGTTGACCAACTTGTGAAAACTCAAACAAGCGCATCAAATCCACTTGATAACTTTCCAGAATTTTTGATAAAACTCTGCTGGAAAGCCATCAAGCCCTAGCGCTTTGTTATGTTCTATTTGGAAGACAGCCTTCTTAACCTCCTCCTCAGTATAAGGGGCAGTCAGAAAATTGTTTTCCTCAATAGAAACCTGAGGAATATCCTTCGTAAGGGACTCATCCAACGAAAAGAAATTGTCTGATGGTGCCCCAAATAAGGATTTATAGTAGTTGGTAATATAAGATTTAAGATGTTGTTGTCCTTCAATCATCCCTTCATCCTGAATTAGAGGGTTAATAAGTTTCTTATGCTTGCCATTTGCAACAGCATGGAAGTATCTTGTATCGCGTTTTCTTCAAGAATGAATTTAGCTTTAGAACGTTGGTACCACTTGAGTTCTTCCTAACGCAGAAGTCTGGCAATTTCTGCATTTGATTGGTTTTTAAGCTCAATCTCTTGTGCAGTCAAAAACCTAACCTCCGCTTAAGCCTACAAGTCATTAATAATGCAAAAAGGCGTATTTTTTCCTTTTTAAGAATACCAGCAGTATGTCTAGCCCAACCACCGAGGAATTTGCGCAAGACGCGCATTTTATTGTTCCACCGTTGTATAGGTGTGCGACCACTAACTGGCTTTGCCCAAATAGCCTTCCATTGATTCTGCTAGTCTAGTCAAATCTGCTGTAGATAGTGGTTCACCATGTCATAAAAACCATCACAAAAACCATCACGATTAATCCATCCCAGTTCAAACTTGAAACTGTTTTTGAATTTTCGTGGTGGTGTTCCGACCGATAACAGTAATGGAGCATGATCCGACAAAGCCTCAATACGCTCTAGAGCGCGAACAGTTACCATAGGAAATTTATCTTCCCATTCGGTATCCATAAGCACCTTATCTAATTTTTCGTATGTAGGCTCCGGAAGACTATTAGCCCAAATAAACTGTCTTCCTAACATTGTAACCTCTCTTAAGTCCTTTAGTGGAGTAAAATAGATCGGTGGTCACCTAACTAGACTTTATTACTCGTCATGGTCTCTGTACATCGCGATACGGAATTTACGGTCACCCGATTCTATAGAACAACACCCGATTCTATAGAACGCCATTCGTTGATGTGGCATTGATTTGACCGCGTCTCGGCAGTGGTATTTTTGCAAAAGCCCTCTTTGAATACTGCGTTTCTATTTAAAATCTAGAGATACACTCATTGGGCCCTTTAGATTGACTGACCGGTGGGCCCACCACTTAATTTTCACCCACCCATCTTCTTCCTTTCTCTCTTTTCCTTTGTCTCCCCACACAACTCCACTGCTCCACTTAGGACCCAAATACAGCGACATCGACGTGCACCCCGCCTCCCATGTCGACTCCCCGACAGTACAAGCTAGAGCTCATGGTAGTCAACGCTGTCCCTCGTTGCATCACGCCTACATCTCGCCTCGGTGTTGTCACATATCATGAAGCAGAACGATTAACACTTGTATAATAAACCGGGTTCACTCGATGATTCATGTAAAATAAAGGAGCCATCATGGATGTTCAGATTCGGATTTTTGTTATTGATCCAAAAGAGTATTCAGAGTCATGTATCCATATTACCAAACCGGACCGGGCCACACTCTTAAGTCCAATCAATCAAGTTGTGATAATATGTGATTTGTTTAAGAGAGTCGTCTGAAATATGTTTCAGAGACATTGAAATAGTTTCGGAGTTAGTGAAATAGTTTCACTTTTCCTCCGTGAACTCCGAACGGAGACTCTGCATCGCCCGCTGCCGAACTTACCTTTAACGTCGATCAGGCAAGAGGGAAGGCCGCCATTCTCTACATTTTCTAAGATGTGTAATCACTTTCCCATCCTCGTTGTTTGTTCTAGGAGACCCCTACTGCAGTCTAGTGTCAGCAATCGACATAGGTAGTGAAGAGATATCCCTAAATCAGACGAGGACATGTCCACCATGACTTCATCATCGCTAAACTTCGAAGATAACACCTAGAACTGGCCATCGGTCAGCTCACCACCGGCGGAAGCAGTGTTACCCCTGGAGTCGCCTCAGAGGTCGCCACTCCCAACGGTCATCTCACTCAGGGACTAGCTCGATACTTCTGAATGGTGTTCTTGGTAAAAAATCCTTTGTCGCCGAGGAGTCCGAGAAACAGGCGAATGTAGTAGGTTCGATTGATGTTGTTTGAGGATGATAGGTGGAACCCGACAAGATAGAGTTGTATCGTGTGCATGTGCGAGAACTTATAAGATATGCCTACCCATGAGAAATGAGATATCACAAAGCTTGGCTCTATCCACTCTTCACAATCCCTTCATCCTGCCTAATAGATTTCCCTCATAACTAAGCTTTTAATTCTAGCTAAATTTCTTCTCTCATTCTGCTTGCATCAGATGCTAGCTCCTGTTGAAGTGAAGCATCCATTTTGACTTCAATCGATCCTCCTATACGTGCCAAGTTGCAACTTCCGCAGTTAACTTCTCCACCCTTGGCTTCATCTCTATCTAGAGAAGAATGTAAATCAGGGCATTGGGGACCTTAGTGAGGAGCTCTTGTTTTTCCAGCAAGAGTGAATCATATCGAGCTCTAGCTAGGCACGGTAGACACAAGGAAATGAAGGGTAACCTACACTGTCAAGTTTTGTGCAAATCTTTACTATTAAATGGGAGTTGGTGGCTCACTTTGATCATCAAACATTGGACAAATATAGACCATCCAACACCACTATCAAATATTGGACGCATCTGGGCCATCAATCATGCCACAAAGCAACAATTAAGGAAGTTTAGGAAAATGTCAATCAATCACCGTACAGTCTTGAGACCAATCAATCAGGATTACATGGAAACGAATCATGGTAATCATATGAAAACCAATCATGATTACATGGAAACCAATTATGGTAATTAAATAAAAAAAATCTCTAAAACCAGTAAGGTCCGCGTTTCACCTAGGCAGCGTTTTGGTCTCCCATGGTCATGCTCCATCCTAGATACCGATAAAAATCAGAAAGCAATCCCCCTTTCTCCATTAACACCTGAGCCCAGAAAGAACATATCGTCCCCTGAAGTATCTTGTTTCTCCATTAACTCCTCTTGAGAAAAAAATTGCAGTATCAGATTTGTTTACCCGTGAGTAGTGCTTCTTGATCAGATGCCGGGAGTTCTTCTTCATGGTCTTGACGCGGAGAAACGGCAGGACATGAGGTTGGCGATGTGATGGAGGAGTCCAGCCAGATGAGGAGCAGGGCCACATCAAGTTTGCGAGAGTGCTCTCAGTCTCAGGAGCATTGAACACAGAGCAGAGGCCATGGAAGACGTCTAGATGAGTGAGGTGCAGCGGACGGCTGTGCTAAACCATCATGAAAAAATGGAAACCGTGTTCATATCATGAATGTATGTCTTCTCGTATGCATGCCTGGTGGTGGTGCTCAACAAGGTGTACGCGCCCCTATCTATCACGGTCGCCCGACAGGCGTACGACGAGACGGTCTGAGTTCTAGGAAACACAAGGCGACCGCTCCAATCTCCATAGCATGCAAGGACGGGGAGACGATGGTCGTGTTCGTCGACAAGGTCGCCTGCATCCACTACCTCGTGTGCGCTATGCATTTCGGCGGTCGGCATCAAGCCCATCCACTATAGCCACAATTATCTAATTCCTTGATGGCCACCATGATCGATTTAATTTAACACGTGTATGCCTAATCCATCTAGCATGGTTCAGAGGTCACCTAACATCGTTAAAGTTCTTGATGTTCAAGTTACCATGGTGCTGGTCCAGATCTCCAAGGACCACGCCATGGGTTCACCGGACATCCTTCGCTAAGATCATCAAGTTTCAAGTGATACTTCAAGAGTTGGATCATCAATCTATGACGAGACAACCGAGGTAAACACCAATAAATACAATTGCACATCATGCCCACCTGACCGGATCGACTAACAAGTTCCACTTCTCAATACATGATCAGAGACAACATGATAGTTGATGAGTTGGTTGGTCTCCTACATGTCTGGTCTTTTGCATGAGAGGCTAAGTTGGGATGGCAACATGGATCCTAGCAAATGGTAACTTTCCTTGTTCTTTTACCATATTCTATATGAGATATCATTTTATTTTTATTAGGCACTTATCTATTGGCAATTTTTCATGTCTCTGTAAATTAATTATCTTTTCACAAAGCATTTTCACACTAAGACATATTGTTTTGACCTGATTTTTAGGCCGTATGCAGGTTCCTTGCAAGTGACAAAGCATTACCGGTTGTCATGATTAAAATGCAAGTGGTCCATGTCAATTGTTCACTTAAATATATAGAAGTAACATTGGTCAAGAGGTTTAGCAATCTCACCCACTTCCTATGACCATTTGAATACTTCAAATTTTCTTCAATTAAATTGCCTAAATTAATGTACTTTGGAGAAAGTAATGTGAAAGTCAATACAGTAAGGTTTCTTCACCGATGGTTTCCTTCGTTATTTTTAGATATGTAACTAAATGACCTCTTTTAACTGCGCAAGGGACATTTTTGTAGGATGCGGGTAGTGAGGAGTTTGGAAGGGTGCACATGGTGGCCGAGGGCGGAGAGCAAAATAAATATGCCCGTGCTCATTGTTTTGTTTTGGTGAGAAAATAAATATATGATGTGTTCTATGCACTTTTAGAAATAGAATAAGTGATGAACATATATTTTGCTCGTTTTCTGTGGTATTAGTCTAACCACCAGACCTTTTGCACTAATTTAGTGCGAGGAGTCTGAAATATCACTCCATTGATATAATTGTATGATTTTGTTCTCCCACATAGTTTTGTTGTTCCCTTACCACCTTCCGGTTATTTTGTGTATTGCTAAATGTGGGTGAATTTTTTTACCATCGCATTCTATCGATTAGAGAATCGTTGAAATATTAATTAGGACAAGATAATGAACAATTATGGAGCATCGTCTCAAAAAGAAACGGGATGATGTCACACATAGAGGGAGGGAAGGGGGGGGGGGTACTTGGGGTGCACGATAGGTATGAGATACGTGATGCTGATTTTGTGATGCATGCAAAAATTGTGAGCATGTTTTTCTGAAAAGCACATTGTGAAATAGTATTATGCCTTTGCGCAAAATTTGACAATTATGCTTCATGTGACGAATCGGGCGTCGGTGAAAACGAGCTCCAGGTCTATCGAGACAGCGACGTCCTGCACGCCTAGTTTCACTGGCTTCATATCTCCAGTCATGCGTTGCTGTTGAAGGGAGGGCTCAGCCCATCAAACTGCAGCCACGTCAAGGCTCGCTTCGTCCACAGGATCAGGGCCTCCTCTACCCTGATCATGCAGGACACCGTCAGCGCCAGCTCTCCTCGTCCTACATCACAGTGGCGCCTCCATAGGCAAGACGTGCACGCTCCTCCTCACGCTGCAGCACCTCTGCCATAGCCCGCGCTTAGGCATCCGATGTACCCACCATGACCTCGCCACCTACCTGGAGCTCCTTGGTTTCAAGCTCGAGGGCTACCTGTTAGTAAATTATATTGTGCAACATTAGATTTAATGCACAAACTGATCACCATAAGTGCACCTATGGATAAAACAATGGGGATTTGGATTGAACTTACGGGTTGCCATTACCTGCTTGTTGCAAGCTTGAGGACGAGTTGATGAAGGTGTTGTAGATGAAGTTGGGATCCTCCTGATCCCCTCTGGTCTGCACTTGCACTGGCTTGGAACGGCCTGGCGGGATGCAGATCTTCCTGCCATTTCAGCGCCCCCTTCAGATCGGTAAGGGTTTTGGTTTTTCAGAAGTTCGTGTGCTAAACGTCTACTAGGGTAGATCGGTAAGGGTTTTGGGTTTTCGGGAGATAGTGAATCCATAAAAAAGGAAACAGAACTCGAACATAGATCGATAAAAAAACAAAGGCTTCATTCTCATTACCCATGGGGAAGAAAATATCTACTCCGAATAAAAGTCAACACCAAGGATGCTCACAGACAGAATGAGAGTTTAGCATCACATCATCCGGCTGCCTACTAATCTAGTACCAGACTACCAGACTCAATGCACATTCTATTGCCAATAAAATTATAGTGTTTATACCCAAAAAACTTTTGTATGACGCTTCAGAAGTGTTTCTATATGTCCGAATGATCCAATAAATATGACCCCTTTCATGTTCTTGTTTTAGTAAAACCAAATGATCCTACATGTTCTTGTTCGAAAATATATAATGGCCTATATAAGGCGGAGCCCGCTTTGGATCATAGGTGTAGATGCACCCACGGCCTAAAACGCATTTCAAAGCGTTAGAAAAATTCTATGTTCATCCATACATTCTATGTTCGTGCATCTTTTTTGTGGCATGTGTAAAAAGACTATTTTGCTGGTCTAGTACCACTATTCACGAGATTTTTCTTTCTTTTTGTGCCTTTTCTCACAAGCCATATTTTTTTGATTTTGCTAAACTTTATGTGCGAACATTGAATGTACATGTGAGAGAAAATTAGAATTTCTATTTACATTGTGTAATATGTTGTTGTGAATTTTTATAACGGGTGAATCTACACCTATGTTCCAAACACATTGTCCCTGCATAAAGAAACTATCATATACCTGCCACCATTCATACCATTTACAAGATGAATGGAGTATCACCAATGTAGTAACACTGGAGGATTAATGGTGTTGTCTGACACAACAGAAGTGGCGGTCAAATGCAGTAGGTTCGACTGATGTTGTTTGAGGATGATAGGTGGGGCCAGGCAAGATAGAGCTGTACCAGGTACATATGCGAGAATTTAAAATATATGAATATCCATGGAAAATGCTCTACTTCAACCCTTGACTCTACTATTCTCTCTTTAAAATCCCTTCCTCCTGCCTGATAGATTCCCTTCACACCTTAATTTCTAAGCTTTTACTTCTACTTAAATTTATTTTCTCCTTCTACTTGCATCAGATGCTAGCCCCCGTTAAAGTGAAGTATGCGCTGTAGGGGTTCGTAGCATGGAAAACAAAAAATTTCTACCGCATACAAACAAACAAACCAAGATCTATCTACTAGATTGTAGCAACGAGTCGATAGAATAACTCACCCTCGAAGATTCCAAAGTGTTTAACGAGAGCGGATTCTCGTGGGTGATGTAGTCGTACTCTTCCCGATCTCAACATCGCGTAGACGATCCTTCCGGCGTTGCGTTCCGGCAGCGCTTCCGCAGTCGGTCACACGTTCGGTACTCGACGAATACCTTCCTTTCCCTTGTTCCAGCAGGCAGCGGAGGTTGTAGCACTCTCCTCGCGATTCCGGCAGCACGACGGCGTGGTACCGGAAGTAGAGGGGAGATCTCGCAGGGCTTCGCCTTAAGCCTGAGCGAGTATGGTGGACTATGAGAGAGCCTCGGTGATCTAGGGTTTAGACGCACCAAGGAGGAGAGGCTAGGCCGGCGGCTAGGGCAAGGGGATTCCCTAACTCGGCGGCTAGGGTTTAGCCCTAGGCGGCGGCAGCAGGAGGTGGCGGCGCCGGCGGCTTGGAGCTAGGGTTTGCGGGGCGCAAGTTTCAGGTTTGGAGGGGCAGCCCTGACCCTCCTTATATAGGTGGAGGGGGCGCGCCAAGGGGAGGGGAGTCCCTCCCCAACTCGGCTTCCAAGGCCGGCGGTGGAGGGAGAGGGACTTCCTCGCCAAGTAGGTTTCCTACTCTCCCTCCACCAAACAAAATAGCCGTTTGACTTTTCAAATTGGTGTTTGACTTTTCAAACTAGGATTTGATTTAACCCTTTATTTTGTTCAGCGATGACACCTAGTACATGATGCAACCATTCCAACTTGTTATGACACATTCATGTACCCTTCCCCTCCGGAGTGCCGGACATTCCGGAACCTTCTAGAACATTCCCGATGAAAACACCGGAACCATTCTCCAACCCCGAAACATGACTTTCCTTATATGAATCTTATTCTCCGGACCATTCCGGATCTCCTCGTGATATCCCGGATCCCATCCGAGACTCCGAACAACATTCGGTCTCTTACTCATCATTCCATAACTACTTAAAAACGTCGAATCCTTAAGTGTGTCTCCCTACGGTTCGTGAATTATGCGGACATGATCGAGACACTTCTCCAAACAATAACCAATAGAGGAATCTAGAAATTCATATGGCTCCCACATATTTCTACGATTACTTTGCGATCGAATGAACCACTTACATACGACACCAATTTCTCTTTGTCTCACGATAGTTTACTTATCCGAGGTTTTGATCATCGGTATCTCTGCATACCTAGTTCAACCTCGTTACTGATAAGTACTCTTTTCTCGTTCCTGTGATATGTGATCCCTTGTGAACCAGTCGCATGCCTGCAAGCCAATTGGATGACATTCCACCGAGAGGGCCCAGAGTATATCTATCCGTCATTTGGATGGACAAATCCCACTCTTGATCCATGTGTCTCAACCAATACCTTTCGAACACTCAATGCCACCTTTATAGCCACCCAGTTACGGTGTGGTGTTTGATGTCATCAAAGCATCCTTCCGGTGAAGGTGATATGCATGATCTCATGGTCGAAGGAATTAGGTTACTATGTATCTGAAAGCATATAGCAATTGGACTATTAAAATGACTTGATATTTATGCTACGCTTATCTATAGGAGTATGTCCATCATATCATTCTCCTAACGATATGATCTTGTTGTTAATAACATCTTAATGTTCATGATAGGGAAACCACAATCATTTATTAACAACAAGCTAGTATTATAAAGAAGCTTTACTAGGGACTCTAATTTAGTTTACAAATCACACAAGTATTAATGTTTCCTTGTTAATACTATTATAGCATGAATGTAAACATTTATCATAAACACAAAGATATAATAATAACTACATTTATTATTGCCTCAAGGGCATATCTCCAACAGTCTCCCACTTGCACTAGAGTCAACTAATCTAGATTACATGGTAATATACCGAACACCCATGGCGGTTTGGTGTTGGTCATGTTTTGCCCTCGGGAGAGGTTTAGTCAACGGATCCGCCACATTCAGATCTGTGTGTACTTTGCAAATCTTTATGTCACCATCTTGGACATGTTCTCGAATAGCGTGAAAATGTAGCTTGATGTGCTTTAGCTTCTTGTGTGACCTTGGTTCTTGCGCATTGGCTATGGCACCAATGTTATCACAGTAGATAGACATTGGGTCCAGCGCACTTGGAACCACATCGAGCTCTGTAATGAACTCTTTCATCCATATCGCTTCTTGTGAAGCCTCTGAAGCAGTTATGTATTCCGATTCAGTTGAAGATCTCGCCACAACGCTTTGCTTTGCACTCCTCCAGCTAACTGCTGCACCATTCAAAGTAAATACGTATCCAGATTGAGATTTATAATCATCCGGATCGGTGTTCCAAATAGCATCGGTGTAACCATTAACAACGAACTGTTCATCACCTCCATAAGAAAGAACCATATCCTTAGTTCTTCTCAAGTACTTAAGGATGTTTTTGACCGCTGTCCAATGATCCACTCCTGGATCACTTTGATATCTTCTAGTCAAACTAACAGCATACGCAATGTCGGGTCTAGTACATAGCATGGCATACATTAGAGATCCTATGGCTGAGGCATAGGGAGTCTTACTCATCCTTTCTCTATCTTCTGTCGTTGTCGGAATTTGAGTTCTACTCAACGTCGTATTGGGCAACATGGGCAAGAACCCTTTCTTGCTATCTTCCATTCCAAACCTCTTTAGAACTTTGTCCAAATATGTACTTTGTGATAATGATATTAGGCGTCTCGATCTATCTCTATAAATCTTTATGCCTAATATGTAAGCTGCTTCGCCAAGATCCTTCATTGAAAAACTATTATTCAAATATTCCTTGACACTATTAAGAAGGTCTACATCATTCCCAATCAACAATATGTCATCTACATATAGTATTAAGAATGCTACAGAGCTCCCACTCACTTTATTGTAAATACAAGCTTCTCCATAAGTTTGTATAAAACCAAAACTTTTGATCACCTTATCAAAACGTTGATTCCAACTTCGGGATGCTTGCTTCAATCCATATATGGACCGTTGAAGTTTGCATACCTTGTTAGCATCTTTAGGATCGACAAAACCTTTGGGTTGCATCATATACAACTCTTCATCAATGTCTCCATTGAGGAATGTTGTTTTGACATCCATCTGCCATATTTCATAATCGTAATATGCAGCGATTGCTAACATAATCCTCACAAACTTTAGCTTCGTTACTGGTGAGAAAGTCTCATCGTAGTCAACTCCTTGAATTTGTCGAAACCCTTTTGCGACAAGTCGAGCTTTATAGATAGTAACATTACCATCAGCATCTGTTTTTTTCTTGAAAATCCATTTGTTCTCGACAGCCTTCCGGCCATCCGGTAAGTCCACCAAAGTCCATACTTGGTTTTCGTACATGGATCCAATCTCAGATTTCATGGCTTCTTGCCATTTATTGGAATCTGGGCTCATCATCGCTTCCTCATATGTCGCAGGGTCATCGGTGTTATCCACCAACATGACACTCATAACGGGATCATACCAATCAGGAGTAGTACGAGTTCTCGTTGACCTGCGAGGCTCTGTAGCAACTTCAACCAAAGTTTCATGATCATCATCATTAGCTTCCTCTCTTATTGGTGCAGGCACCACAGGAACTTCTTCCGGTGCTGCGCTACTCGCAAGTTCGAGAGAAGGTTCGACAACCTCGTCGAGTTCAACTTTCCTTCCAGTCACTACTTTCGAGAGAAATTCCTTCTCTAGAAAGGATCCATTCTTGGCAACGAAGATTTTGCCTTCGAATCTAAGATAGAAGGTATACACAATAGTTTCCTTTGGGTATCCTATGAAGAAGCATTTTTCCGCTTTGGGTTCAAGCTTGTCCGGCTGTAACTTCTTTACATAGGCTTCGCATCCCCAAACTTTAAGGAACGACAATTTAGGTTTCTTCCCAAACCATAATTCATACGGTGTCGTTTCAACGGATTTAGATGGTGCCCTATTTAAAGTGAATGCGGCTGTTTCTAATGCATAACCCCAAAATGATAGCGGTAAATCTGTAAGTGACATCATAGAACGAACCATATCTAAGAGAGTTCGATTACGACGTTCGGACACACCATTACGCTGTGGTGTTCCCGGCGGTGTCAATTGTGAAAGTATTCCGCATTTCTTCAAATTCTCGCCAAACTCGTAACTTAGATATTCACCTCCACGATCAGAACGCAGAAATTTAATCTTCTTGTTACGTTGATTCTCAACCTCACTTTGAAATTCCTTAAACTTCTCGAAAGTTTCGGACTTATGTTTCATGAAATAGATATACCCATATCTACTCAAGTCAGCCGTGAAGGTAAGAACATAGCGATAACCACCGCGCGATGCTACACTCATTGGACCACACACATCGGTATGTATGATTTCCAATAAGTCCGTAGCTCGCTCCATCATACCAGGAAATGGAGTCTTAGTCATTTTACCCATCAGACATGCTTCACATCTTTCAAGTGATTCGAAATCAAGTGATTCAAGAAGTCCATCGGAATGGAGTTTCTTCATACGCTTCACTCCAATGTGACCAAGATGACAGTGCCACATATAGGTCGAGTTATCGCTCGATTTCAAACGTTTAGCTTCAATGTTATTAATATGTGTATTTCCACTATCGAGATTCAATAAGAATAGACCATCTATCAAAGGTGCATGTGCATAAAACATATTACTCATATAAACCGAACAACCATTATTCTCGGACTTAAACAAGTAACCGTCTCGCAATAAACAAGATCCCGATATAATGTTCATGCTTAACGCAGGCACCAAATAACAATTATTTAAGTCTAAAACTAATCCCGATGGTAGATGAAGAGGTAGCGTGCCGACCGCGATCACATCAACCTTTGATCCGTTTCCTACGCGCATCGTCACCTCGTTCTTCGCTAGCTTCCGTTTATTATGCAGCACATGTTTCGAGTTACAAATATGAGCAACCGAACCAGTATCAAATACCCAGGCACTACTACGAGTACTAGTGAGATACACATCAATAACATGTATATCGGATATACCTTTCTTCTTGATGTTGCCGTTCTTCAAATCCGCCAAGTACTTTGGGCAATTCCGCTTCCAGTGACCTTCCCCCTTGCAGTAAAAGCACTCTGTATCAGGCTTGGGTCTAGCCTTGGTCTTCTTCGTCGGTGCGGTAACTTTCTTACCACCCTTCTTGAAGTGTCCCTTTTGCTTAGACTTGCCTTTCTTGAATTTGGTGGTCTTATTGACCATCAACACTTGGTGCTCTTTCTTGATCTCCACTTCTGCAGATTTTAACATGGAGAAGAGTTCTGGCAACTGCTTGTTCATGCTTTGCAAATTGTAGTTCATCACAAAGTTCTTGTAACTTGGTGGTAGTGATTGGAGGACACGGTAAATCCCCAAAGCATTAGGAATCACTATACCCAAGCTTTGAAGTTTGTTTGCGTGCCCAGACATCTTAAGCACATGCTCACTGACGGACCTGCCCTCTTCCATCTTGCAGTTAAAGAACTTTTCAGAAGCCTCATAGCTCTCAACTGCCGCGTGAGTCTCAAAGATCAATTTGAGTTCACGGACAATATCATGTGGGTCTGAATTCTCAAACCTTTTCTGAAGCTCCGATTCTAAACCATACAAGATATCACACTGAACTATGGAGTACTGAGTCTTCCGAGCGAGGTAAACATTCTTTACTTCATCGGTAGCATCAGCTGCAGGCGGGTCACCCAGCGGTGCATCCAGCACATAGGTCAAATTACCAGCATTGAGGACAATCCTCAAATTGCGGAACCAATCCGCGAAGTTGCTTCCATTGTTTTTCAACTTTTCTTTCTCTAGGAACGCATTAAAATTGATGGTAGGGGCCGCCATTGATCTACAACATATTTGCAATAGTTTAGACTAAGTTTATGACAAATTGAGTTCTAATTAATAGTTAAATTAATCTAGGTAAACTCCCACTCAAAACAATATCCCTCACATTGTTTTAGTGATCACACGAACCAAATCCACCACATCAAAACCGATCATCACGAGAGTTGATGTTGCTTCAATGGCGAACAATCGACATGTTCATCATATCTACTATATGATTCATGCTTTACCTTTCGGTGATCCGTGTTCCGAGACCATGTCTGTACATGCTAGGCTCGTCAAGATCAAACCTTAGCTTCCGCATGAGCAAATCTGGCTTGCCCACGTTGTATACACTTGCAGAATCTAACACACCCGATCATCACGTGGTGCTTCGAAACAACAAGCTTTAGCAACGGTGCTTACTAAGGATGAACACTTTAGAACTTGAAATTCATGTGCATGAGGGATCATCTTATAATGCTACCGTCGTTAACTAAGCAATACAAGATGCATAAAGGATTAACATCACATGCAATTCATAATATGTGATATGATATGGCCTTTCTTCTTTGTGCTTCTGATCTCCATCTTCAAGCATGAACATGATCTCCATCATCACCGGCATTGCATCAAGGTCAATGACGCTGCTCCATGGTTGTCGTCCACCGGCTTCAACTATTACAACTACTTTGAATAGACACGCGGCTCTTAACATAAATTAAAGACAACCATATGGCTCATGTCGGTTGCCAACTTACAATAAGGAACATTGCATACATAAAATATAATCATAATCATGGCCATATCACATCATAGCACACCCCTGCAAAACAAAGTTAGACGCCTCTAATTTCTTTGCATGTTTTACGTGGTTTGGGGCTTTCAATAAGTGTCGATCTAACTTACGAACAAGAACCACAACGTTGATGTTTGAACTATCAAGTGCCCGTTGTAAATTGGATCTATACTATAATGAGAGAGACAGACACCCGCAAAGCCACTTATGCAATACAAGTTGCATGTTGAGCGTGGAGAAAGTCTCATGAACGCTGTCATGTAAGGTTAGTCCAGGCCGCTTCATCCCATCATACCGCAAGATGCAAAGTACACAAGAAGCAATTGATAATAAAAGCACCACCGCCCACAATGACCATTGTGTTCTACTCGTGCAACAGATCTACATATAGACACGGCTCTGATACCACTGTAGGGGTTCGTAGCATGGAAAACAAAAAAATTCTACCGCATACAAACAAACAAGCCAAGATCTATCTACTAGATTGTAGCAAAGAGTCGATAGAATAACTCACCCTCGAAGATTCCAAAGTGTTTAACGAGAGCGGATTCTCGTGGGTGATGTAGTCGTACTGTTCCCGATCTCAAGATCGCGTAGACGATCCTTCCGGCGCTGCATTCCGGCAGCGCTTTCACAGTCGGTCACACGTTCGGTACTTGACGAAGACCTTCCTCTCCCTGGTTCCAGCAGGCAGCGAAGGTTGTAGCACTCTCCTCGCGATTCCGGCAGCACGACGTTGTGGCACCGGAAGTAGAGGGGAGATCTCGCAGGGCTTCGCCTTAAGCCGGAGCGAGTATGGTGGACTATGAGAGAGCCTTGGTGATCTAGGGTTTAGACGCACCAAGGAGGAGAGACTAGGCCGGCGGCTAGGGCAAGGGGATGCCCTAACTCGGCGGCTAGGGTTTAGCCCTAGGCGGCGGCAGCAGGAGGTGGCGGCGCCGGCGGCTTGGAGCTAGGATTTGCAGGGCGCAAGTTGTAGGTTTGGAGGGGCAGCCCTGCCCCTCCTTATATAGGTGGAGGGGGCCGGCCGACCAAGGGGAGGGGAGTCCCTCCCCAACTCGGCTTCCAAGGCCGGCGGTGGAGGGAGAGGGACTTCCTCCCCAAGTAGGTTTCCTACTCTCCCTCCACCAAACAAAATAGTCGTTTGACTTTTCAAATTGGCGTTTGACTTTTCAAACTAGGATTTGATTTAACCCTTTATTTTGTTCAGCGATGACACCTAGTACATGATGCAACCATTCCAACTTGTTATGACACATTCATGTACCCTTCCCCTCCGGAGTGTCGGACATTCTCGAACCTTCTAGAACATTCCCGACGAAAACACCGGAACCATTCTCCAACCCCGAAACAGGACTTTCCTTATATGAATCTTATTCTCCGGACCATTTCGGATCTCCTCGTGATATCCTGGATCCCATCTGAGACTCCGAACAACATTCGGTCTCTTACTCATCATTCCATAACTACTCAACAATGTCGAATCCTTAAGTGTGTCTCCCTACGGTTCGTGAATTATGAGGACATGATCGAGACACTTCTCCGAACAATAACCAATAGAGGAATCTGAAAATTCATATGGCTCCCACATATTTCTACGATTACTTTGCGATCGAATGAACCACTTACATACGACACCAATTTCCCTTTGTCTCACGATAGTTTACTTATCCGAGGTTTTGATCGTCGGTATCTCTGCATACCTAGTTCAACCTCGTTACTGATAAGTACTCTTTTCTCGTTCCCGTGATATGTGATCCCTTGTGAACCAGTCACATGCTTTCAAGCCAATTGGATGGCATTCCACCGAGAGGGCCCAGTGTATATCTATCCGTCATATGGATGGACAAATCCCACTCTTGATCCATGTGTCTCAACCAATACTTTCCGAACACTCAATGCCACCTTTATAGCCACCCAGTTACGGTGTGGTGTTTGATGTCATAAAAGCATCCTTCCGGTGAAGGTGATATGCATGATCTCATGGTCGAAGGAATTAGGTTACTATGTATCTGAAAGCATATAGCAATTGAACTATTAAAATGACTTGATCTTTATGCTACACTTATCTATAGGAGTATGTCCATCATATCATTCTCCTAACGATATGATCTTGTTGTTAATAACATCTTAATGTTCATGATAGGGAAACCACAATCATTTATTAACCAACAAGCTAGTATTATAAAGAAGCTTTACTAGGGACTCTAATTTAGTTTAAAAATCACACAAGTATTAATGTTTCCTTGTTAATACTATTATAGCATGAATGTAAACATTTATCATAAATACAAAGATATAATAATAACTATATTTATTATTGCCTCTAGGGCATATCTCCAACATGCGCATTTTGACTGATCATTTGAGAGTTAAACTGTCAGCCCTTGGCTTCATGCATATCCATCCCTCAAAATAGGCTTTTGCCCCGTTTTATAAATAAAGCACATCGATGAGACCGCTACTGGGCCAGACAGCACATCGCCCAAAGAAACAAACGACACAGGATACAAGGCGCCGGGGAGAACCCAAGCCCTACACGAAACGCAAGAGGAAAAGAAAAGAAAAGAAAAAGAAAGCCGAGAACGGCGGTGTGCCGAAAACGGAAACAACTCGCAACCGGTGCGCCCCCAGAGAAGTACCACCACACATACCGCAGTCCAAAGCGACTGCGTACCAAGACAACACCTCCAAGAAGGGGAGTGACGACGACACTACTGTCCGGCCGGGGCCTAGGGTTTCCCTCGGTACGCGGCGGGGGGTGGGGAAGGGAGGCCCCCGACACCCTTCAAGAAGGAAGGTGATACCCGCGGGCGTCACCGTGCCAGTGTCAACAGACAAGGATTTCTCCTGACCCCTCCGGAGCCACCCACCCGAGCACTTTGGAAAGCACCACCAAACCCGTCACCCATGAACACGCGCCACCCTGGTCTTGAAGTTGCCACCGCCGTCACACAGAGAACCACGAAACGGAGCCGGTATGCTGAGGAAGCGAAGGCTTCGGCAATGACCGACATGTCAACAGTACGCGGGAGGGAACTACTGAAGGGTTTCGCAGCATAGTAAATCAAAATTTTCTACGGAAGCGAACAGAGGGAAAGCCAAGATCTAATCTAGGAGATGCAAACAACGAGAGAGATTGGATTGGATCTTCATACCCTTGAAGATTCGCACAGCGGAACGTTCGTCGGAACGTGGGTGATGTAGTCGTACTCGCTTCTCCTCCTCGCGATCCGATCCGATCTAGCACCACAAGTGGCGGTGCCTCCGTGAGATGCACACGTGCAGCACCTCGATGTCTCCTCCTTCCTCGGACCAGCAAGTATGGTGGAGAGATGGATTGGATCTACAGCACGACGGCGTGGTGTATATGGTGGAGAATTTCTGCAGCAGGGCTTCGCCTACAAACAGTCGGGAGGGAGAGTGGAAGGCAGCAGGGCTACTAGAGCTTGGAGGGATATGTGTGTGAGGGGGAGGGGGCGCACCAGCCCTCTATATATAGAGGGGGTGGCGGCGGCCAGCCCTAGCCCCTCCTCCAAGCCTATCTCTAGTTTAAACGATTTAAACTCTCCCCTTATCTAGAAATTCTATCCCTAGATTTAAACGAGTTAAATCTATCTAGAATCGGCTGGGCCCTATGGGGCCTTGTGCCCCTGGCCCAATATGGCCAGGACACTCCCTCATAGGCCCATGCCCCCTCCCGGAAGGTGGGACCACGTTGGCCCCCTTCCGGAAGGTTCTAGAAGCTTCCGGTACAATACCGATTAATCCGGAACAATTCCGAACTCCAAAAACTGCACTGCCTTATATGAATCTTATTCTCCGGACCACTCCGGAATCTCTCGTGATATCCCGGATCCCATCCGAGACTCCGAACAAAAATTCATAAACCAATTATCCAATCTATCCTAGCGTCGAGACACGTTAAGTGTGTGACCCTGCGGGTTCGAGAATATGCAGACATGATCTTCTATCAATAATCAACAGCGGGGTCTGGGCACCCATATTGACTCCCACACATTCATCGATGATCATATCGGATGAACCACGATGCCAGGATTCAATCAATCCCATATACATATTCCCTTCGTCTCGTGATATTTTACTTGCCCGAGATTCGATCGTCGGTATCGTCATACCTAGTTCAATCTCGTTCACAGCAAGTACTTTACTCGTTCCGTAATCCGATATCACTTTGTGATCAACTCCTTAACCACATGCTTGCAAGCGGTGTTGATATCGATTACCGAGTGGGCCCGAAGTATATCTCTCCGACTTGGGAGGGACAAATCCCATCTCGATACATACAACCCAACAGATACTTTCCGATCACCTGAGAGACACCTTTATGATCACCCTCTCATAGGATGACGTTTGATGACCTCAAAGCTTTCTTCCGATACCAGGGAGTTGTATTATCTCATGGTCTAAGGAATACAATATTTGACATAGGAAAAGCTTCGCAAAGATGAACACAATGACACGATCTAATTGCTTCGCTTAGTTTGGGTCTGCCCACAATATCATTCTCCCAATGATATGATCTCATTATCAATTGACAACTCATGTCTATGGTTAGGAAACCTTAACCATCATTGATCAATGAGCTAGTCCATAGAGGCGTACTAGGGACACGGTGTTGTTCACAAACCACACAAGTATTAATGTTTCCGCTTAATACAATTCTAGCATGGAATATAAACTTTATCATGAACAAGAATTATAATAATAACATCTTTATTATTGCCTCTAGGGCATAATTCCAACAGTATCCCACTTGCACTAGAGTCAATAATCTAGTTTACATTTGGCAACAATCTCACACCCATGGCACTGAGGTGCTGATCATGTTTTACACGTGGAAGAGGTTTAGTCAAGGGATCTGCGACATTCAGATCTGTATGTACTTTGCTGATCTTCAGATCTCCATCTGCTATATAATCTCGGATTATATGAAACTTGCGGTTGATATGCTTGGTCTTTGGATGATATCTTGGTTCCTTAGCGAGTGCTATGGCGCCAGTGTTGTCACACAATATCTCCAGTGGGTCCAATGCACTTGGAACCACGCCAAGCTTAGTGATGAAGTTTCTGATCCAAACTCCTTCACTTGACGCTTCTGCAGCAGCCATGTATTCCGCTTCTACTGTAGATCCCGCGATCACGCTTTGCTTGCAGCTTCTCCAGCTCACAGCTCCTCCATTCAAAATATACACGTATCCTGTCTGAGATTTAGAATCATCCTTGTCGGTGTCGAAACTAGCATCGACGTAACCTTTTACGATGAGCTGTTCATCACCCCCATAGACTAAGAACATTTCTTTAGTCCTATTTAGGTACCTTAGGGTGTTCTTCACGGCTGTCCAGTGTTCCACTCCTGGATCACTTTGATATCTGCTCGTCAAACTAAGAGCATTGGACACATCCGGTCTAGTACACAGCATGGCATACATGATGGAACCTATGGCCGAGGCATAAGGCACTTTGCTCATAGCTTCCTTATCATTTACCGTAGCTGGACACTAAGCCTTGCTCAATATCTTACCTGACAACATAGGCACTGAACCTTTCAATGCCTTATCCATTCTGAACCTTTTCAGAACTTTGTCTAGGTATGTACTCTGGCTTAAAGCTATCAGGCGTCTTTGTCTATCTCTATAGATTTTAATGCCCAATATATAAGCAGCTTCACCTAGGTCTTTCATTGAAAAACACTTGTTCAAATAACTCTTCACATCGTTAAGCATGTTGATGTCATTTCCAATAATCAATATGTCATCCACATATAGTACCAGAAACGTCACCGAGCTCCCACTCACCTTCTTGTAGATGCAAGCTTCGTAGCAATTTGGAACAAATCCAAATCTCTTGATCACTTGATCAAAACGAAGGTTCCAACTCCGAGATGCTTGCTTCAGTCCATAAATGGAACGCTAAAGTTTGCATACTTTATCAGCATCCTTAGGATCGACAAAACCTTCGGGTTGCATCATATACAACTCTTCATCAATGTTGCCATTGAGGAAAGCAGTCTTGACATCCATTTGCCATATTTCATAATCATGAAACGCAGCAATTGCTAATAAAATCCGAATGGACTTAAACATCGCTACGGGAGAGAAAGTCTCATCGTAGTCAACACCTTGAACTTGTCGAAAACCTTTCGCAACAAGCCGTGCTTTATAGACGGTAACATTACCATCCGCGTCCGTTTTCTTCTTGAAGATCCATTTGCACTCAACGGCCTTTCGGTCGCTAGGAGGGTCCACCAAAGTCCATACTTGGTTTTCGCTCATGGATCCCAATTCGGATTTCATGGCTTCTAGCCATTTCTCAGAGTCTGGGCTCATCATCGCTTCCTCATAGTTCGTAGGTTCACTGTCTTCTACTAACAAGACAGTTAAGACAGGGTTGCCGTACCACTCAGGAGGGGCATGCGACCTTGTCGACCTGCGACGTTCAGTAGCAGCATCGTCCGAAGCTTCATGATCCTTGTCATTTGCTTCCTCTATTGTTGGTGCAGGCGGCACTGGAACAATTTCAGGTGCTGCGCTACTCTCCAATTCAAGAGAAGGTTCAATAACCTCGTCTAGCTCTACTTTCCTCCCACTCACTTCTTTCGAGAGAAACTCCTTCTCAAGAAAGGAACCGTTCTTTGCGACAAACACTTTGCCTTCGGTTCTGTGATAGAAGGTATACCCAATAGTTTCCTTAGGGTATCCTATGAAGACGCATTTCTCCTCTTTGGGTTCGAGCTTGTCCGGCATCAACTTCTTGACGTAAGCTTCGCATCCCCAAACTTTAAGAAACGACAACTTAGGTTTAGCACCAAACCACAGTTCATCCGGTGTCGTCTCAACGGATTTAGATGGAGCCCTATTTAAAGTGAATGCAGCGGTTTCTAATGCATAACCCCAAAAAGATAACGGCAAATCAGTAAGAGACATCATCGATCGGACCATATCTAATAGGGTTCGATTCCGGCGTTCGGACACACCATTGCGCTGTGGTGTTCCGGGTGGCGTGAGTTGTGAAACGATTCCACTTGCTTTGAGATGCGTGAGAAAATCATAACTCAAATATTCGCCCCCACGATCGGATCGTAGAAACTTAATCTTTCTGTTACGATGGTTCTCCACTTCATTCTGAAATTCTTTGAACTTTTCAAACGTTTCAGATTTATGTTTCATTAAATAGACATACCCATATCTACTTAAGTCATCGGTAAAAGTGAGAAAATAGCGATATCCACCGCGCGTCGAAACACTCATCGGTCCGCATACATCGGTATGTATGATTTCCAACAAGTCCGTTGCTCGCTCCATCATACCGAAGAACGGGGTTTTGATCATCTTGCCCATGAGGCATGGTTCGCATGTGTCAAATGATTCAAAATCAAGAGACTCCAAAAGTTCATCAGAATGGAGTTTCTTCATGCGCTTTACACCAATATGACCTAGACGACAGTGCCACAAATAAGTAGTATTATCACTATCTACTTTGCATCTCTTAGCCTCAATGTTATGGATGTGTGTTTCATCCCTTTCGAGATTTAGAAGAAATAAACCATTCACAAGAGGTGCATGACCATAAAAGATGTTACTCATATAAATAGAACAACCACTATTCTCCGATTTAAATGAATAACCGTCTTGCAATAAACACGATCCAGAAATAATGTTCATGCTCAACGCAGGCACATAATAACATTTATTAAGGTTTAAAACTAATCCCGAAGGTAAAACTAAGGAGAGCGTGCCGACGGCCATCACATCAACTCTTGATCTGTTGCCAACGCGCATCGTCACCTCATCCCTCGCAAGCCGCCGAAATATTCCGTAGCTCCTGTTTCGAGTTACAAATATTAGCAACTGAACCGGTATCAAATACCCAGGCACTACAACGAGGGCTAGTAAGGAAAACATCAATAACATGTATATCAAATATACCTTTGATGGTGCCAGCCTTCTTGTCCGCTAAGTGCTTCGGACAGTTGCGCTTCCAGTGACCCTTGTCCTTGCAATAGAAGCACTCAGTGTCCAGCTTGGGACCAGATTTGAGATTCTTCTCAGCAGGGGCATTGCGCTTGCCGCCGCCCTTCTTGAAGGGCTTCTTTGCACCTTTACCTTTCTTAAAGGAGGGCTTGTTGACCATCAACACATGATTATCCTTCTTGATGTCCACCTCCGCAGCCTTCAGCTTTGCGAAGAGCTCGGTGATCGTATCAGTGGAACTAATCTGATTATGAGTCACTACAAAACTTTTGTAGCTGGGAGGGAGTGATTGTAGAACCCTGTCAATCTTGAGCTCCTCTGGAATCTTGCAGTCCAGTTGCTCAAGGCGTTGAGTGTAGCCCGACATCTTAATGGCGTGCTCACTAACGGAACTCCCTTCCTCCATCTTGCAGTTAAAGAACTTCTCAGAGATCTCATATCTCTCAGAACGGGCCTGAGTCTGAAACATGATTTTCAGCTCTTCGAGAATCTCAAAGGGCCCGGGATAGTTTTCAAAACGATTTTGAAGTTCCGGTTCCATAGCAAACAACATGGTGCTCTTAATCACACCATAATCATCTTTGCGCGACTCATAGACAGCTTCCTCATCAGCCGGCGCAGTTGCAGCAGGGGGGTTACCTAACGCTTTCTCAAGGACATAGTCCTTTTGTCCGCCAGACAGAATGATTCTCAGATTGCGAAACCAGTTGGTGAAGTTAGACCCATTGTTTCTAAGCTTTTCTTTCTCAGCAAAAACGTTGAAGTTGAAGTTGGACTTGGCCATGTGATCTACAGTATTTGCAAGTACAACTTAGACTATGTTCATGATAAATAGTTCAACTTAATCAAATTACTAGATGAACTCCCACTAAATTCAACATCCCTCAAGTTGTTTAGTGAACACGATCCAAATTCACCACACCTAATCCGATCATCACGAGAAGAGATGTGGTTTCAATGGTGGACAACGAAGTGTCGATCATATCATTCATATGACTCATGCTTAACCTTTCGGTTCTTGTGTTCCGAGGCCATGTCTGTACATGCTAGGCTCGTCAAGCTAGACCCAAGTATTTCCGCGTGTGCAAAACTGGCTTGCACCCGTTGTATGTGAGCGTAGAGTCTATAGCACCCGATCATCACGTGATGCTTGGACACGACGAACTTTCACAACGGTGCATACTTGGGGAGAACACAGTTTTTATCTTGATCTTTAAGTGAGGACATCTTATAATGCTACCGTCGCGATCTAAGCATAATAAGATACATAAAAGGATAAACATCACATGCATATAACTTTATGTGACATGGTATAGCCAATCTTCGCGCAATGATCTCCATCTTGTGCGTTCCGGCATGATCTCCATCACTCCACCATGATTGCCTCCACCACGAATAGCAACTACAACTATTGCTAACTACTTAGCGATAAAGTAAAGCTATTACATGGCGTATAAGAAGTTGACTCGCAGGTCATACACAATTATAAAGACAACCATATGGCTCCTGCCGGTTGTGTACTTATCGACATGCAAGTCGTGAAACATTACAAAACATGATCATCGCATACATTATACACATCACATCTTGGGCCATACCATATCACAGAAAACACTTCCTGCAAAAACAAGTTAGACGCCTCTACTTTGTTGTTGCATGTTTTACGTGGCTTATGGGAGTAGATGCTAAGAACGATTCTTACCTACGGAAAGCCACAACGGTGATATTATGGTTGCCAAACTCCGGTGTTAATCCCATGACAACTATAGTGAGAGAAACTGACATCCACCAGCCGCATGCGTGGTACAAGCCACACGTCAAGTGCGGATCCGGTCTCGCGAACGACGTCGCGTAAGGTTGGCCTAGACCACTTCAATCTCACTATCCCGCGTCATAAGAAGAACACAAACAAGAGGCTTGCAACAGAAAACATCAACGCCCGCAACAACCATGTTGCGTTCTACTCGTGAATCACATCTACGCATAGATCTAGCTCTGATACCACTGAAGGGTTTCGCAGCATAGTAAATTAAAATTTTCTACGGAAGCGAACAGAGGGAAAGCCAAGATCTAATCTAGGAGATGCAAACAACGAGAGAGATTGGATTGGATCTTCATACCCTTGAAGATTCGCACAGCGGAACGTTCGTCGGAACGTGGGTGATGTAGTCGTACTCGCTTCTCCTCCTCGCGATCCGATCCGATCTAGCACCACAAGTGGCGGTGCCTCCGTGAGATGCACACGTGCAGCACCTCGACGTCTCCTCCTTCCTCGGACCAGCAAGTATGGTGGAGAGATGGATTGGATCTACAGCACGACGGCGTGGTGTATATGGTGGAGAATTTCTGCAGCAGGGCTTCGCCTACAAACAGTCGGGAGGGAGAGTGGAAGGCAGCAGGGCTACTAGAGCTTGGAGGGAGATGTGTGTGAGGGGGAGGGGGCGCACCAGCCCTCTATATATAGAGGGGGTGGCGGCGGCCAGCCCTAGCCCCTCCTCCAAGCCTATCTCTAGTTTAAACGATTTAAACTCTCCCCTTATCTAGAAATTCTATCCCTAGATTTAAACGAGTTAAATCTATCTAGAATCGGCTGGGCCCTATGGGGCCTTGTGCCCCTGGCCCAATGCGGCCAGGACACTCCCTCATAGGCCCATGCCCCCTCCCAGAAGGTGGGACCATGTTGGCCCCCTTCCGGAAGGTTCTAGAAGCTTCCGGTACAATACCGATTAATCCGGAACAATTCCGAACTCCAAAAACTGCACTGCCTTATATGAATCTTATTCTCCGGACCACTCCGGAACCTCTCGTGATATCCCGTATCCCATCCGAGACTCCGAACAAAAATTCATAAACCAATTATCCAATCTATCCTAGCGTCGAGACACGTTAAGTGTGTGACCCTGCGGGTTCGAGAATATGCAGACATGATCTTCTATCAATAATCAACAGCGGGGTCTGGGCACCCATATTGACTCCCACACATTCATCGATGATCATATCGGATGAACCACGATGCCAGGATTCAATCAATCCCATATACATATTCCCTTCGTCTCGTGATATTTTACTTGCCCGAGATTCGATCGTCGGTATCGTCATACCTAGTTCAATCTCGTTCACAGCAAGTACTTTACTCGTTCCGTAATCCGATATCACTTTGTGATCAACTCCTTAACCACATGCTTGCAAGCGGTGTTGATATCGATTACCGAGTGGGCCCGAAGTATATCTCTCCGACTTGGGAGGGACAAATCCCATCTCGATACATACAACCCAACAGATACTTTCCGATCACCTGAGAGACACCTTTATGATCACCCTCTCATAGGATGACGTTTGATGACCTCAAAGCTTTCTTCCGATACCAGGGAGTTGTATTATCTCATGGTCTAAGGAATACAATATTTGACATAGGAAAAGCTTCGCAAAGATGAACACAATGACACGATCTAATTGCTTCGCTTAGTTTGGGTCTGCCCACCATATCATTCTCCCAATGATATGATCTCATTATCAATTGACAACTCATGTCTATGGTTAGGAAACCTTAACCATCATTGATCAATGAGCTAGTCCATAGAGGCGTACTAGGGACACGGTGTTGTTCACAAACCACACAAGTATTAATGTTTCCGCTTAATAAAATTCTAGCATGGAATATAAACTTTATCATGAACAAGAATTATAATAATAACATCTTTATTATTGCCTCTAGGGCATAATTCCAACAACTACCTCCACCACCAGCAGGTGGTAGCCGACCGGGTGCAGCAGCAGGACAAACCAGGCCCCCAGGCCCGGCCGAGCCCGCGGAGGCTCGTGAGGTCCCCGCCGCACTGCAGCAAGGGTGCCACCGAACACGCCGACCGCCGCCCCAGACCCCACTCCTCCTCCCACCAGGGGATCCGCCACACCAGCAAATCCCGGCTGCCAAGTAGCAGCACCATCGCCACCGAGCTCCCCCGGGCCTGCCGGACCGTCGCCGGTCTAGGTATCTCACGTAACCTCCAGGAGCCACCTCCGCCGGAGGGAAGTCGAAGCCGTCCACCTTCCGAGGCCGCCGCCCCGGCGTCCACGAGCTCGAGTCCTTACCACCGTCGGCCTCACACGAAAAAAGTCAGCCGGAATGGGTGTGGTGATCGAGCGCTACCTCACGTGGCTTAAAGTCCGTGCCGCCACCAAGGTGCGGGGTACTACCCACCACCAACTGAAGTGGCCGCCGTCCGGACGCAGTCGCAGAGCTGATCAACCGGGATCAGGCCCAGATCAGCCCGCAGGCCTTGCAGGCCCGCAGGCCCAGATTTGGCCAAGATCAGCTCGCTGTCGCGCTGCTGCGCCTTGGTGTCGCCGCAGACCGAGCCCCGGGGAACTCCCTCCCAGCCCACCACCACCGAGCCAACCCCCGTCGTGTTCCGTCGCCGCCCTAGAACTCCAGCCACCATCTTCCACCTCCAGCTCTAGCGAATAAGCTTCCGCAGACCAACGGTCATGCCATGGCACGGCGATTGTCACCGCGACAACCCGCAGCAGCCACAGACTAGACCCCACGACGCAGATCAGGCCTGTCGGCCCAGATCAGGCCCGTCGGCCCAGATCTGAGCCCGCTGTGCACCCACTGCCCCACGCAGCCTGTGCCCGAGCAGAACCGCCCGGCCAGAGTGAGGAAGAGGACGGCAGCGGCTCGCCGGCCGCCACTCTGTCACCGCCCCGCAGCAGGGGCCGACCCCTGCCAGCCCGAGCCACGCCGCCACCAGGGCCGCGCGCTCCCGACCTTCCTCCTCCTGCTTCCCGTCGAGGACCACCAGCTCACCCCACGCCCCGCCATCGACAACCGCCGTCGTCGCCGACCCGCCCTTGCGCCACCCAGGAAAGGCTCCGCCTCCGCGCGAAGGGGCCGCCTTCGGCAGCCAGGCGTGGCCGCCACCACCCACGCCGGGGGCGGCAGCGACCGGGGAGGGGCGCCGGCGGCGGGAAGTTAGGGTTGAGGAGGGGGTCGCCTCCGGAGCCCCCTCGCGCAAGAGGACCCGGGAGGGTTTTTTCTTTCTTCATGCATATCCATATGAAGAAGAGTGTAAATCAAGGCAACGGGAACCTCAGTGGTGACTGGTGAGCCTTGATTAATACAAGAGCAGACTGTTTCGAGCTCTAGGCATGGGAGGCATAAGGAAATGAAGTTTAAGCTATGGTGACGAGTTTTCTGCAGGTGGATTTAGCGATTTTTGTAGCCTATGAACTTGTTGAACCGCTTCATGCTCGTTTCGCTGCATGTACGAATTCTTCAGCTAGACCCAGGTCAACAAATCCTGATGGAAATAGCCTAATAGGCCTAGGAGAGGTGTAATCCGCGCATTTGTTTGGAGAGGTGTTTCAGTGTTTGCTTGCTGGTAGAAGTAGTATAAGATTTTTCGATAAAGGATGTTTTATTACTTAAAAGTCTTAAGTATTACACCCGGCTTTTGCATATCTATGATGCACATAGCCGCCAAAATCCAGGTTCCAAACAAAAATGATAAAAATAACGTACGGATTACATATCCTGATGAGAAGTTGTAAAACGCCTAAAGTGCTATAGGTAGGTCTATCCGAAGATTATGTTGCCAGCCATGTCGGGTGAACAAATCCCGTGCCGTATCCTCCAGCCGAATACACACCTCCGTGAAAAGCTCTCGATGATCCGCACGATGAAGTGCAGCCCAAGACCGAAGGGTACCAGTGCATCTGTAAATAACCAACCTGCAGAAGTAGTATAAGATGTTATTTAGCTGGCTAGTTGAAATGACATCTTTTCTGGTTGCGTGAAATGTGTTTTTTACTGTTGCCCCATCTTTAGTGGAGTAAAATACATTGGTGGTCACCTGACTAGACTTTTTTTACTCGTCATGGTCTCTGTACGTCGTGATATGCAATTTACGGTCACCCAATTCTATAGAACACCATTCATTGATGTGGCATTGATTTGACCGGTCTCGGCAGTGGTATTTTTGCAAAAGCCCTCTTAGAATACTGCTTTTCTGTTTAAAATCTAGAGACACACTCGTTGGGCCCTTTAGACTGACTGACCGGTGGGCCCACCGGTTAATTTCACCCATCCACCTCTTCCTTTCTCTCTTTTCCTTTGTCTCCCGACACAACTCCACCGCTCCACTTAGGACCCAAATCCAGCGACATCGACGCGCACCCTGCCTCCCATGTCGACTCCCTGGCGGTACAAGTTGGAGCTCACGGTAGTCAACGCTGGCCCTCGTTGCATCATGCCTACATCTCGCCTCAGTGTTGTCACATATCATGAAGTAGAACGATTAGCACTTGTATAATAAACCGGATTCACTTGATGATTCGTGTAATATAAAGGAGCCATCATGGGTGTTCATATCCCGATGTTGGTTATTGATCCAAAAGAGTATTCGGAGTCATGTATCCATATTACCAAACCGGACCGGGTCACACTCTTAAGGCCAATCAATCAAGTTATGATAATATGTTATGTGGTTAAGAGAGTTGTCTGAAATATGTTCAGAGACACTGAAAATAGTTTCGGAGTTAGTGAACTAGTTTCACTTTTCCTTCATGAACTCTCGACGGAGACTCTGCACCGCCCGCCGCCGAACTTACCTTTAACGTCGATCATGCAAGAGGGATGGCCGCCATTCTCTGCATTTTTCTTAGATGTAATCGTTTTCCCATCCTCGTTGTGGATTCTAGGAGATCCCTACTGCAGTCTAGTGTCGGCGACCTACATAGGTAGTGAAGAGATCTCCCTGAATTAGACGAGGACATGTCCACCATGACTTCATCATCACTAAACTTCGAAGATAACACCTAGAACCGGCCATCGGTCATCTCACCACCGGCGGAAGCAGTGTTACCCCTGGAGTCGCCTCAGAGATCGCCACTCCCAACGGTCATCTCACTTAGGGACTAGCTCGATACTTCTGAATGGTGTTCCTGGTAAAAAATTCCTTCGTCGCCGAGGAGTCCGAGAAACAGGCGAATGTAGTAGGTTCGATTGATGTTGTTTGAGGATGATAGGTGGAACCTGACAAGATAGAGTTGTACCGTCTGCATGTGCGAGAACTTATAAGATATGCCTACCCATGAGAAATGAGGTACCGCAAAGCTTGGCTCTACCCACTCTTCACAATCCCTTCATCCCGCCTAATAGATTTCCCTCATAACTTTCCGAGCTTTAAATTGTAGCTAAATTTTTTCTCTCGTTCTTATTGCATCAGATGTTAGCTCCTGTTGAAGTGAAGCATCCATTTTGACTTCAATCGATCTTCCTATACGTGCCAAGTTGCTCCTTCCGCGTTAACCTCTCCACCCTTGGCTTCATCTCTATCTAGAGAAGAATGTAAATCAGGGCATTGGGGACCTTAGTGAGGAGCTCTTGTTTTTTAGCAAGAGTGAATCATATCGAGCTATAGGCATGGTAGACAGAAGGAAATGAAGGGTAACCTACACTGTCGAGTTTTGTGCAAATGGCTTTAATATATGTCCCGTTTGGTTCAGTGTTGCTCATAGTATACAAAACATCAAGCTTTCATCCAGACCGAGGTCATCCAAGCCAGATGGGGACATGCCTAAGCGAGAGATGATCTACAAATCTCGTTCGGTTGCCCGCATTGTCTAAACCTAATCAGCTAGTGGGCTTGTTTTATTGCTGGTATAAAATAATTGTAATATTTAATAGAATCAGTCATTACAATGTTGTAGTATAACCGATGAAGAGTAAGATGCCGAAACTATAAAGTCAATGCTGACATAGTCATGGTACATGACCCAGACAAATTTGAGCATTCCTAAAATGAGTACATTGGACACTTGGGATATAGGAGTGACATTAAACCCAATTTGTAATAATATATAAATAGGTTGAACAATATTAGTAATGGTAATAGTACCTCCATTTCTAAGTTAATGTTGTGAAGAAAGGATGCAGTCGAAGTCTCTAACATCGAGTGTCGAAGTATAGGTATATATAAAAATAGTTTAAATAATACTGTATTATTTTAATTGAATTGAGTTGCATATTTGTTGCAAATAATGATACAAGTTTCATCTTGGAAACTGTCTGCAAGTATCGAAAATGTCATGTATTTCCGAACCAGGAAACATCACAGATTTAAGAACAAAGAAATAAATGAGAGAAAAATTATCTACACAATAGAAAATAATTTTCTTACTATTTAATTGGCCAATATTTTGATGAGATTAAATGATACTCTCTTTTATGAAATTACAAAGGTTGTTCTGAAACATAAGGAAGTTGTTAGAGCACAACATCTAACATAGCAATCAACTGCACATCTGAAATAGAAATCGACAGAATAAATTTTAACCCACCAAGATTTAATATCACGGAATAAGTCACAACCATTTCTTCAATACCATGTACAAATCACACATATGGTCACTAATGGTTGTTTTATAAATAAAATAAACAACCATATGTGATATTTTATTCAGCATGGATGAAGTTAAAATGGTTGTAGTACCATACCATTTCTTTCATGTTATGAGACTCTATGTATGTAACTATAGATTTATTTCTCAGTCACTCTCAACGGACCGAAAATGATGCGCGAGGGTCATTATGCTAGTTGTCACTCAAATTGTAGTGCTTATACCCACAAAACTTTTGTATGACAGTTAACAAGTGTTTCTAGATGTCCAAAGGATTTAATAAACATGACCCCTTTCATGTTCTTGTTCTAACAAAACCAAATGACACTACAATTTTTTAGGTTTCGAAATTATAAATGGCTTGTATAAGGAATTTATAGTATACCTACCACCATCACACCATTTGTAATGAAACATCAGCAGTGTAGCAACACTGTAGGAGTAAAGGTGTTCCCCGATCAGAAAGAAGTGACAGACAAATGCAGTAGGTTCAATTGATGTTGTTTGAGGATGATAGTAGGTGGGACCTGGCAAGACAGAGTTGTACCGTGTGCATGTGCGAGGACTTATAATGTATGCATACCCATAAGAAATGTGCTACTTCAACCCTTCGCTCCATCCACTCTTCACATTCCCTTCCTCTTGCCTAATAGATTTCCCTCACAACTTTTTAAGCTTGTAATTCTAGCTAAATTTCTTCTCTCCTTGTGCTTGCATCGAATGCAAGATCCCATTGAAGTGAAGCATCCATTTTGACTCCAATTAATCCTCATATATGTGTTAAGTTGCTCCTTTCGTAGTTAATCTCTCCACCCTCGGCTTCATATCCATATGAAGAAGAATCTAAATCAGGGCATCTGGGACCTTAGTGATGAGCTCTGATTTTCGGCAAGACCGAAACATTTCGAGCTCTGGGAATGGGAGACACACGGAAATGAAGGGTCAGCTATGGCGTCGAGTTTTCTGCAGACGGCTTTAACTTATGCCCTTTTTGTTTTGGTGATGTTCGTCGGATACAAAACTTTAGAGCCACGTCTTGCTTTTTTCGTCGTGTATAGCAATATTTCAGCCAGACCGAGGTCAGCCAAGCCAGATTGGGATAGGCCTAGGCGAGGTCCCATCTACAATCTCGTTAGGTTGCTCGCATTGTCTTAACCTGATCAGCTTGTGGGTGTATTTGATTGCTGGTAACTCTAAACTTTCAGAACAGTTTTGAGCAAGCTACCCGCTTGGAAAAACCGCCTTGTTCATATTAAGCTTTACCCTGATCAGCCCTTATCAGTACATTATGATGAGTTTTATTAATAGATATATATGTTATTATTAACTAATATTAGAACACCAACAAAATCATTTGGATTCGTCAGTGGTTCTTCAACTGAAGAGGTTGTAATACAAGAGGACCACAACATCAGGAAAGAACTCCGGTGCACTGAAGATACAGAGGAAATCATGAATAAACGTGTGTGCATGAATATTGATCAGACACAACCCGCATGCTGCTTGCTGGCTGAATAGTGTCTAGCAAAGCATTCAGAATATTGCTCATCGCTTATTCGACTCCTTGTCCGTCCCATGCCCTGCAGGTTTCCAGGTCGAGGTGGGAAATTACTTCCGAACTACAGCTAGCCGGTGGCGCCTGGATGCTAGCCAGAGACACGATGTGCGGAGAGGGCTACACACCAAGGACAGGAGGCACGACGGCATGCTAGGACAGGAGGTGAGCATGACAAGAGGAAACACAGATCGGTGAGTACCGAGGGACACCACTAATCTAGAAGTAGGGTATGGTTTGCCGTCTTGTTTAGACTAAGCTTTACCATGATCAGTTCTTGTTAGTATATTATGAGGAGCTTTCATAATATAGAGATATATGTTGCTATTAACTTACTTTAAAACCATGTAAAAAAGTCACGTGCTATAGCGCTGTTAATAGCACACTATAGCGTTCTAAGAAACGTCTTGCTAAATGAAATGTGTATATAATCCTCCGCTATCGCACCATATAGCTTCGCTTATATTAAATTTTAAGGGATACAAGGAGACTATAACTTGCTATAGCAAATTTTAAGCAACGTCTCACCGCTCCAAGCCAGATCAACGAGGGAATGCGGCAAGCACATCTTCGTCTTGCTGCGGGAGGAACCCTAGGACCACCTCCTTTATTCATGCTGATACAGCAGTCCACACACCGCCAGCCGGCTCCCGGCGATCTGAACAAGCGGGTCGACCTCCGGCCCAGATGAGCCCAAGGTTGTCCCAGATCAGGCCTGTGAAACCAGACCAGAAGATGCACCACCGCCTCCACATGGCTAGGCCGTGTCTCCTCCTCATGCTAGCTCCGCACCCTACCCTCCTCCGCACCTCCCAATCGTGCGTCGGTGTCAGCGCCGCCGACCTGTGGCACGGGCTCCACCCGCGCTGCCCCATAGTCGATCTCCCTGCGCGTAGGGCTCCCGACGAGGTGTGCTGAACCCGCCCGCCGCCTTCGACGACAGGGCGTGGCCGCCACCGCCGGCGCCACCAGAACAACAGCCAGAGGGATCGTCCGGAGATGACTTTTTAGGGTTTCTTCGGGAGCCCTCCAGAGCCGCCACCCGTGAGCGGCCCGGGAGGAAAAATGTATTTTAAATGGATTTGTTTATGGTGGATCACTAGAAAAATCTAGTGCATCGAGAAAGATTCAGAGGAAACTGTGAAGATAAACAATGCACATATATTGACCAGAAGAAAAAACTCGCCTGCTCCTTCATGCTTTAATAGAGTCTAGAACAAACCATTCAAAATTATAGCTCACTTGAATATTGTTCAGGGCAACATTCAGAAGCAATCCATCACTTGTTGGAGACTTGGAGCGAATCCTACTCGTCTGGCGCGTGTCCTACAATTTTCTAGGGGCTTGATGCTAACCAGAGAAGCGATATGCACCCTGGCAAGGGCCACTAGGTCAGGCGGCATGTTGGTGTGGTTTTCTTTTTTTAAGTAAAAGTGGCTTTGTTAATCGATAAGTCTTACACGAAGGCCATGCTCGAGAACATGCGACAACACCTCAGGTCCTGAACTAAGCTTACAGTAGTTTTGCAACAGTCAGTCGTGAGGAAATGATATTGTTTTAAACAAGAGCATGAACTCTCATTCTTACAGGTTATCTTTATGGTCTCACATTGGATCCAAGAGTGGTCACTTCTTCTCCCGTAGGCGCAACGGCAGCCTATGCAATTTGGATGCACCCGACTCGAGGCGGTTGCTCGGGCTATATACAGCCACACTGGCTGACAGCCTACTAGACGACTTCATGATGCCTAGACGATCTTCATTTTTATTCCGTTGGCTTATTCATGTAATCACATTGTGTGATCCTTGAGATGTAAACACTGTACTCCACACTTTGATTAATAAATCGGCTGTGTGCATCGTTCGATGCAGAGGCCGGGGCATCGCTCCCCATTTCAAAAAAAAAACTACAGGACGCGCGCGTTACGCCGAGGGCAAAAGGCCGTCGGCGTAGGCTAAAATGCCCTCGGCGTATGGAACGCCGACGACTGCCCTCGGCGTAGCCTCCTCGGCAAAGGGCTCCCTCGGCGGAGCACATAGAGGCCGTCGGCGTATGCTACGCTGAGGGCAATGCCCTCGGCGTAGCGGCCGTCGGCATAGCTTGTCGACAGGTTGCAAAAACATATTTTAAAAAAATATATTTTTTTCTCAATTTTTGAATCTTTGAATTGTTTGACTCGTTAATCTCTCAATTTAAATATTTTTAACACTAATTACACTTAATATTTAATTAAATTGCAGTCTTGGTCGAACTTCTCGGCCGGTCACCCATCCTAATACTACTCCAGCTCCAGCACGCTAAACTTCCTCATTCCTTCGGAATCTGTTTCGCAAAGTAATTCATACATTGTTGTCAATACTATGATATCAATCCTATTAACCCTTATATCAACATGTCACATGTTTATATTTTTTGAAATTACAAACAATTATTTAAGTAAACATCAACGAATAAGTAAAAATATTATTAAATTCAAATAAAAATATAATAATTTTACTTTTTTGTATTTTTCAATTTAATATGGAATAATTAATATCTTTAAATCTGTAAATCGGAATTTAACAAATAATATGTCTTAATTGATCAGAAAAATGAGAGGAATCCAAATATGATATCCATATCAACTAATCACAAACCCTCCATTTTTGAATTATTTATTTGGTGGCTGCTTTAGAAAATTCCTTTTTTGCGCTCGGATAATGAAAAATGGCTTTTTGGTGCGATGAAAAGGAAAACTTGCATTGAATCTTTGATAAAATAGTATATTGTGAACCTAAAAATGATTTTTTTTTAAAACATGAGCATCGGATCATGTACCTATAGTTCATATCTGACCCACTTCCTACCGATTCGGCAGGAATTTGTCTTTTTCACCAGAGGTGGACGGAAAGGTTTCGGATCCCCCTGTTGGGACATTGTCCATATAAGGTGGTATAGTTTTTTTGTAAAATGTGGTGGTAGCATTTTGAATTAGCCATTTGGTGGTTGCTTCACAAAATCATCCGTTTTTGTGTTCGGAAAATGGGAAATGGCTTTTTGGTGCGACGAAAAGAAAAACTTCCTCCTGCAACATTGTTCGCCATCCCATGATACATGTGTATGCACAATATAGGCACATTATCACAAACTATGCCTTGATTCTAGCCATAACATTGGTCATTTGACCCGAAAGCCAAGAAACCTCGAATGAGATAGGTCATTTTGTGAAGGTTTTTTGAGACATAATAAATATATCAAGTTTAATATTTTTACTTATAACTATGTCACATAATATGACACCACACGAAGGTTTCGCATTGTTTCGATCGTTTTTTAATTTTTTATGCCGTTTTAAACTATCGCCAAACTTTGTCGAATGGCGGGCATGAAGATTCTTAGCTCGGGACCGAGCCTCGCTAAACTTGCATTGGATCTTTGATAAAATAGCATATTGTGAACCTAAAAATGATTTTTGTAAAAAAAACATGAGCATCAGATCATGTACATGTAGTTCATATCTGACCCACTTCCTACTGATTCGGCAGGAGTTTATCTTTTTCACCAGAGGTGGACGGAAAGGTTTCGGATCCCCTGTTGGGACATTGTCCATATAAGGTGGTATATTTTTTTTTGTAAAATGTGGTGGTAGCATTTTGAATTAGCCATTTGGTGGTTGCTTCACAAAATCGTCCTTTTTTGTGTTCGGAAAATGGGAAATGGCTTTTTGGTGCGACGAAAAGAAAAACCTCCTCCTGCAGCATTGTTCGCCATCCCATGATGCATGTGTATGCACAATATGGGCATATTATCACAAACTATGAATTAATTCTAGTCATAACATTGGTCATTTGACCCGAAAGCCAAGAAACCTCTAATGAGATAGGTCATTTTGTGAAGGTTTTTTTGAGACATAATCAATATATCAAGTTTAATATTTTTACTTATAACTATGTCACATAATATGACACCACGCGAAAGTTTCGCATTGTTTCGATCGTTTTTGAATTTTTTATGCCCGTTTTAAACTATCGTCAAACTTTGTCGAACGGCGGGCATGGAGATTCTTAGCTCGGGGCCGAGCCTCGCTAAACATGCATTGAATCTTTGATAAAATAGCATATTGTGAACCTAAAAATTATTTTTGTAAAAAAACATGAGCATCAGATCATGTACCTGTAGTTCATATCTGACCCACTTTCTGCCGATTCGGCAGGAATTTTCTTTTTCACCAAAGGTGGACGGAAAGGTTTTGGATCCCCCTGTTGGGACATTATCCATATAAGGTGCTCTATTATTTTTGTAAAATGTGGTGGTAGTATTTTGAATTAGTCATTTGGTGGTTGCTTCATAAAACCGTCAGTTTTTTATGCTCGGAAAATAAAAAATATCTTTTTGGTGCGACAAAAAGGAAAGCTTTCTCCTGCAATATTGTTCGCCATCCTATGATGCACATGTATGCATAATATGGGCACATTATCATAAACTATGCCTTGATTCTAGCCATAACATTGGTCATTTGACCCAAAAGCCAAGAAACCTCGAATGAGATAGGTCATTTTGTGAAGGTTTCTTTGAGACATAATCAATATACCAATTTTGATATTTTTCTTTCTAACTATGTCACATAATATAACACCACGCGAAGGTTTCGTATTGTTTCGATCGTTTTTGAATTTTTTTATGTTCGTTTTGAACTATATATAATGTTTTATGTTTTACTTAATTTTTATTTACAAATGTATAATATTTGAGTGTAGATAGATAGGTCTTAGTTTTATGCAAATTTTGATATATTATTTATATTTTTCCGAATTAGAATGATTTAGTTATGATTTTTCAAAGTTTAATGAGATAAAATAAAAAATAGCTACGCCGAGGGCAGCCGTCGGCTTATGCTACGCCGAGGGCAGCCGTCAGCGTAGCATAGGATATGCCGAGGGCAATTCTACGCCGACGACTGCTTGGCGAAGCTAGCCTAGACGATGGTTTGGCCGTCGGAGTAGCGACCGGCCGTCGGCGTAGTTTTCCATTCATGTAATGAAAAGTCAGTCGTGAGACTTAGCTGGCTAGCATAGTCGATCTGTCGCGCTGGTTCAAAATTTTCTTCGGACAAGATCTCTCCCTGGGCGAGCGTGCTTAAAGTCTTAAACATGATGTTGGTTTATTGGCATGCTTAAACGTGCTTCAAAGTCGCTAGTGAACATGAGGAGGCAAGAACAAAGCGAAGCATTACAAGCATTGTTTATTCATATTTTTAATTGTTCTCCTAGATTTTCCAGTTTACATGGTCAATGCTCTCGTACTATTAACGTTCAGGAAAATCAGCGGTGGATGCCATCGACACTTCAGGGAAGACATAGAAACACAACCATATCAAGCAGGCGGACAGTAAAAGGAAGTTTTTTTTGAAAGCGACATATATTAATATCAAAAAGAAGTAGAACTCGAACAAAGATTGATAAACAAAAACAAAGGCTGCATTGGCCATACCCATCGGAAAGAAAATATCTGCTCCAAATAAAATATCAACACCAAGGATTTTTGCACAGAGATGAGAGTTTAGCAGCACATCATCCAGTGGTCTAGCTTGTACTCCCTCCGTTTAAAATATAAGATATTTTAGGTTTGTGAAGAAAATGAATCTAGACTTGTTTTAGTATGTAGGTTCACTTAACTTTACGATGAATTTACACACTAAAAGAAGTAAATTCATTTTCTTCACAAACCTAAAACATCTTTTATTTTAAAACGGAGGGAGTAGTAATCTAGTACCAGACTTCAAGTCATATCATTGCACCTGCTATTGCCAATCAAATTGTAGCGTTTATACACCCACAAAACTTTTGTATGACGCTTAAGAAGCTAAATGTCGGAAGGATTTAATAAATATGACCCCTTTCATGTTCTTGTTCTCATAAAACCAAATGATCTACTATGTTCTTGTTCGAAAATATATAATGGCCTATATAAGTCGGAATCCTCTTTGGATCATAGGTGTAGAAACCATGGCATAAAACGCATTTCAAAACATAAAAAAATCGAATAAGAATTGCATGTGCATCCGGGCATTCTATGTTCGCACAAAAAAAATTGTGGCCTGTGTTAAAAAGACAATTTTCGCTGGTCCAATACGACTATTTTACGAGATTTTTCTTTTTTTACATGAGCCATTTTTCGCTAAAATTTATGTGTGGACATCGAATATACACATGAGAAAATTTTAGCATTTCCTTATATTTTGTAATATGTTTTTATGCATTTTTATAATGGGTGCATCTACGCCCTATGTTCCAAACACCTTGTCCAAGAAACTATCATGTACCTACCACCATTCATACCATTTACAAGATGAATGGAGCATCACCAATGTAGCAACACTTGGAGGAGTAATGGTGTTGTCCGACACAACAAAAGTGACAGTCAAATGCAGTAGGTTCGATTGATGTGCGAGAATTTAAGATATATGTATATTCATGGCAAGATAGAGTTGTACTCTCGGCCCTTTGCCTCATATATACATATCCATATGAAGAAGAGTGTAAATCAGGGCAACGGAAACCTTGGTGGCGAGCCCTTGTTTAATACCAAGAGCGGGCTGTTTCGAGATCTAGGCATGGGAGACATGAGGAAATGATGAGTCAGCTATGGCGTGAGCTCTGTGCAGGTGATTTTCGTAGCCTACAAATTTATTGAGCCGCTTCAAGCTTGTTTCACTGCTTGCACGGATTCTTAGGCTAGACCAATGTCCAACAAATCCTGATGGGAATAGGTTTAGGCGGGCTGTACGCATTTGTTTGGCTGGCCGTCCTGTCTTAACTTGGCCGGCTAGTGGTCGTGTTTCAGTGTTTTCTTGCTGCTAGTATAAGATGTTATTTAGCTGGCCAGTTGGAATGTCATCTTTTCTGGTTGCATGACACATGTTTTTTTTTACAGTTACCACATTTTTAGAGTGGCAAGCTAACGGCTACTTGGTCTTATTCCTGAAATACTCTTTCCGTTTCAAAATATAAGATGTTTTAGATTTGTGAAAAAAATATATCTAGACTTGCTTTAGTGTGTAGATTCACTTCAAACCTGAGTGAACCTACACACTAAAAGAAGTTTAGACTTTAGATACATTTGTGAAAACAAAGCTAAAACATCTTATATTTTAAAACGGAGGGAGTAGAGGTTAAACTAAAATCTTGCTAAGTCACCTGCTCTAAACTTTCAGAACAGTTTTGAGCTAGCTACCCGCTTGGAAAAACATGTCTTGTTCAAATTAAGTTTCACCATGATCGACTCTTATCAGTACAATACTAGGAAACTTGGCGCGGCAACATGCCGCGCCCATGGAATGAAATCCATTATAGTCTTCATTGTTAATTATGTCATGTGGAGAGTATGTTCACGTGTGAGAGTGGATCTAGAGTTGTTTCAGGCAAATAGTGTTGATCTAATAGCTTCAACACTTTCAAGGAACGATACTCTACTGCCTCTTACAATGTTACATGAATGCTAGAATTTGCTATAGGAGTTTAAAAGAAACACCACTTGTTGGATAACTCGATACCATATATGGTCATATGGTCGGCTCCTAGCTGAACTCCAAGCTCAAAGAATCACCGGGCAGATGGCAGAAAATTGCAACAGTAAGACAATGGCCTTTGGTCTGTACTGCAACATAAGGCATTGATCTGAAGAAACATTACTTTGGTGCGGAGTACTGGCTAATTATAAAGAGGAATCAGAAATAAAATGGTACTCTGAACAACCCATGTAAGTATGCTACCAACTTATCAGAACCAAAATAGTCAACAACGATTCTTGTTCTACTAAAATGTCGGTAGTAAGTTTATATGCTGATAAGATGCAGAAATAACCTGTCCTGCGTGCAAATTCTAAGATCGCCAATCTTTACACACTAATCAATATGAGTTTGATTAAGATGCTGAAAAAATGCCATATCGTGTTACAGTTGTAGCATCAATCCTAAAATGCTTCAACGTATGGCATTAACACTTATACACTTCAACAATTGTAAGAACTAAGGAGGGTGTGCAAAGATAGCTACATGAAGGGAATTAATGCGAGTAGAACAAATATCTCTGCACCATCGAAAAATGTGGAGGCATTTATTAGTTCTAACACATCAAGTACATTCAGTCAACAATGGAAAGAGGAATACAACAATAACCTAACCAATTAATGAGGATATGATATGTCCTTTGGATGAAGCGGTGAGCAAAAAACTCAATAAATCTGAAGTGGGAATGCTCTTGCATGCAGCTCTTGGAGTAGGGAATCCTATAATATTGATGCGCTCAGAGCATCCTATATGCAAAAATCAAATAGAACATTGATGAGTTTTATGAATCTCAGTGGGGTTGGACAGAAAAGTCCACCATAATTTATATTCTCAAGAATAGCATGTTCAGGAGGGAAAAGGATAAGGGAAGCAAGATCGGTACATTTTCTGACACTCCTTTAGTGAAAATATAAGCTAAAACTTCAATGTAGAATTCTGCTGGTATTCCTAAACCAGTCTCTAAATTCAACATCAATTTCCTGTATCTAGGAAGTGGTGTTTGTACCTTAACTTTTGGGATGTATGCAGTTCCAAACCACAATCTACATTCCAGAATAAAACAATAACTATCAACATATCCATATGATCAACCATTCAATGTCTGCCTGTAGGAAGGTTGGAAACAATTAGTGAAGGCAAGTCATTAATTAATTGTCCTCCATTCTGTGAATGAAAGAAACAGAAGTAGAAATGCGGCCTACAAAGTTAATGTTTGCATATATGATTTTTTTACTGTCAATTCTAACAGTTTTCATGTATCATATTCCAGTCAAATAGACACATGGTTCAGAATTGCTCCACATAATACACTAACGGTGGTAATTACACTACTGTTTGCTGCACAATAGTAACATTTAACTTTGTTTTCTGCTAGATTAAATTGTTCGGTCAAAAGAGCGATCAATAACAGTGTCTGAATCTTGACGCAGGAAATGAGTAACCCAACTTAAAATAATATATGCTAAATTACAAATATTATGGAGAATTCATCTAAGGATTTACTCCATACGAATCTATACCTTGCAAGAAATGGAAAGGTAAAAAAGGGTCTTCTCGCTGAGATACCCATACTACTGTACAAAACAGACCAAAGCCATCTCAAATATTCATGGTTTGGTCAAGAAGCTACACAACTCACCTTACTTGCCCAGTGTTATGATTGTGTTAAAACGTGACCAGCTATGCATGTTTGATAATCCATGGAAGCGAGATTAAAATAACTTTTCCTACTACAGTTTATTTCTTAAGTAAATGAATCTATGAAGTATGTAACCTTTGCTGGGAAAACTAAGATTCATGAATTCTAAAGGAAAGAATACCCGTTGAACTGTGTGGACAGCCTGACAAATGTGACTCAGGTTCCGACCACTTAGGAAGTATGATTCTGATATCGCCTCGGTGGTTGACGATGACAAACTGAACCTTAATGCCAGACTGAACACAATCTCTGGAGTGTAGGAGACACGTACCCTAGGACTCCCCAGGTCTGAAATCACCAAAACAAATTTGCATAGGCTGAATAGAATCACCCAAACACGGAGCTCAAAAACTCACAAGACCAACTCGTAGCATACCTGGATGCTGCGTAAAGCAAGAAAAATGGCTAGTTTGTCGACAAAAGCACACACTCTACCTCAGCCTCCTCTCTCCGCTTCTGAGCGGCCTTTGTCCCGAAGGCAGCATCCGCTGCCGCACCCATCTTAGTCTGCATCATCAGTCACATCATCAGGCTTGATTTGACCACGTCCCACCGGGCAGAGAAATGAGGCCTAACCCATAACATAAAAGAAATCAGAGAGAGAGAGAGAGAGAGAGAGAGAGAGAGAGAGAGAGAGATCACCAAGTACAACATCATCAACGGTCAGCTTCAGCGGTTGATGCTACTTCAATTTCAGTTATTATTTCTAAATCTTTCTTGGTGAGTACCATCTGGAACAGTTTAATTATAAATCAATATTTGAACAAATATGGATGTCTCATCTAAATTCACATGTTGTAGATGAAGTTTCCAATTTTCAACATCTTCTACCTGCTAGTACACTCGTCAGCGTCCTGCAGAGACTGCAAACTGGTCGCTTGAACATGATTTTAGCTCCGCAATTTTGTTGGAGCAATCAGTTAGTAGCATGACTTGTCTCTGATCAAGTAGCAGGCTCCCATCTTTCAATCTGCACAGCATTCCGCATAAACATTAGCCATAGCAAAATTTTCTAGCGGTGAAACAACCTTGTTCGCTGGCACTGTAGATCAATACTAATATAGGTGACCATCTAGGAAAAACAAAAGGAATGCACACATGTGCCAAATAACTTGGAAAATTGTGACTGCAGATTCAATTCAATTGGCAAGCTTTGTGGCACTGTAGTATAGATGACCATTTAGAAAAAATAAAAGCAGGGCACACATGTGCCAAATAACATGAAAAATTCTAACTCCAGATTCAATTCAATGGGCAAGTTTGATGTTTTACTTGTTCAAATGATTCAACAGAAACCTTCTCAACACTCCCTGGTCTGCCAAGCAATTGAAACCGGAAACTATTTGTTAGATTCGACCACTAACTGTACCTTTTTTGTGAAGACAGATCAATATAGTTCTTTTGATGCAATAGATCAATTGAGCTGTAAGTCGCCATCTTCATGAGAAGACTATTCTCGGAACCAAGTAGGAGGCGAGACCAAAAAAAAAAAAGGGACGAACGATCTCACCTGGTTGTCCATGGCCTCAAACTTTCGTATGCAAGCTTTGTTCAGCAGTCGGGATGGGCCTAAAAAGAGGATAGAAAACCAAAATCAATGGGTACGAAATTGGAGAGAAAGTTCATTGAACCAAAATAGATTAGGCCATGGAAGAAAGAGATTGCATGGGGAGAGATGAGAAAAGGAGGCATCGCGGCGGTTCTCCTCCACGACGATGAAATTCATTGGTGGGAGCTCCCCGTCGCACCTACCATGGCAGACCTCTTCATCGACCACGGCTGCCGATGTCGCCAGAACACTTCAGGTCATCGCCCCGCGGTGAGTCGCGCAACCTCGCGGTGCAGTGTAATTCATGGGCGCCGTTCAGCCCATCTAGGAGCTCTCTGCGACGATGGCGATGGCGGGCCTCTTCGTGGCCAACGGCGACGGCCCATGTGAGGCAAGTGGTAGAAGGAAAGCGCGTGATGCTGGTCATGGGGCACCGCTTGGTCGAAGCAGTTGGGGATCTGTCCTCCTCCGAACTGGAAGTGAGATAACCAAGCGGTGGCCGGTGGGAGCGGCCGGAAGGAGGGCGGCCACGGCCCGACCACACAGAGGCCGGAAGGAGGGCGGTCACGGTGGCGTGGCGCAGGAAGAAGCGACGAAGAGGGAAGATGCCCACAACCCCAACAAAACCAGCATAACCAGTCATCCTAAATAAAACCCATAAACACGGAAGAGCACACAATCAGAGAAACTCTAAGAAGGAAAGACGATACATCAAAACAGGAGAAACCAACAATAAAGATGAGATCATGAGATCAAACCTGAAGGACGGCTGGCCGTGAGCTTGAGCGGCGAGGAAGAAAAGCAGCGACAAAGGCATCATCGAGAAGAAAAGCCATCCAAGGGAGGAGGAGAGGGCACGTAACCAAAGGGAGGCAATACGTGGCACGCAGTCTTGGCAAGGGCGCTGACAGCGCGCTCACTGGAAGGTGCCGGCTAATTAGGAAGGTCAAACGGAATAAACAACAGGAAAAAACAGCAGGAAAAAGAAAAATCTCTCCACACGCGCGAGCGGCGACGGTGCACGTGACTACGCCATCAACAGTAAATCTTTCGCTAAAAACTGCACTGTAGATGTTTGGTACTGTAGGTGCGATCTACAGTAACAAAGGCTGATTTGGCATCCCTAATTCATCGCTGAGTCGTTCCACTTTCATATATGTAGATGTAGATGTAGATACGAGGAGTATGTTGTTACTCTTATTAACTAGCTTCGAAACAAACCAGACTTATCGGTGGTTCTAGTACGTACTGAACGAGAAGAAATACAAGGAGACTATAGCTTCAGGAGAGAACTCCAGTGCACGGAAGGTACAGAGGAAATTTTCAAGAAATGCGTGCACGCATATTGAACGGAAATAACTCGCTTGCTGCTTGAGTAGCGTCGAGAGCAAGGCATTTTAAGAATATCGGGGGGGGGGGGGGGGGGGGGAGCAAAGCGTTCAGAAGTAATTCATGGCTTGTTGGAGCGAATCGTCCGGCGCGTGGCCTGAACAGGATTTCCTTCAGGTTACTGTCTCGGACCTCTCTCTCTTGAAACAGGCTTTCGTTCCGCTTTATAAATAAAACACATAGGTGAGACCGCTGCGGGCCAGACAACACATCGCCCAAAGGAACAAACAACACAGGATACAAGGCGCCGGGTATAACCCAAGCCCTACACGAAACGCAAGAACAAAGAAAAGAAAAAGAAAGCCGAGAACGGCGGTGTGCCGAAAACGGAAGCAACTCGCAACCGGTGCGCCCCCCCAAAGACGTACCACCACACATCCCACAGTCCAAAGCGCCTGCGAACCAAGACAGCATCTCCAAGAAGGGGAGTGACGATGACGACACTGCTGTCCGGCCGGGGCCTAGGGTTTCCCCTGGTCCGCAGCGGGGGGTGGGGAAGGGAGGCCACCAACACCCTTCAAGAAGGAAGGTGATACCCGCGGGCGTCACCGTGCCAGTGTCAACAGACAAGGATTTCTCTCGACCCCGCCGGAGCCACCCACCCGAGCGCTTTGAAAAGCTCCACCAAACCCGTCACCCACGAGCACGCGCCACCCTGGTCTTGAAGTCGCCACCGCCGTCACACCGGGAACCACGGAGCGAAGCCGGTAGGCCGAGGGAGCGGAGACTTCGGCGATGGTCGGCATGTCAATAGTACGCGGGAGGGAACTACCTCCACCACCAGCAGGTGGTAGCCGACTGGGTGCAACAGCAAGACAAACCAGGCCCTCAGGCCCGGCCGAACCCGCGGAGGCTCGTGAAGTCCCGCCGCCGCACTGCAGCAAGGGTGCCAACGAACACGCCAACCACCGCCTCAGACCCCACTCCTCCTCCCACCAGGGGATCTCGTCCGGCGCGTGGCCTGAGCAGGATTTCCTTTAGGTTACTGTCTCGGACCTGAACAGGGCATGCTTAAATGTGTTGCTGGTTGGTGTTGAAGTGTATAAGTGGATTGCACTATCCCTTTCCATTAGTTCGGAATTTTGGTTGCGTTGGCTAGTGCATGAAGCTTAACATGGTATCAGAGCCTAAGGTCTCGAGTTCGAGTCTTGGTTTTCGCAATTTATCCTAAAATTGTTGTTGACCCCTCTATGTTCACGTATAGGCCTTTTGAGTCATACGTGAGTTTCGCGCGCCGTCGCTCTCTTCCGGTTGCACGTGCTGACTTCTCTCCGTCACACGTGAGAGGGGGTGTTGAAGTGTATAAGTGGATTGTACTATCCTTTTCCATTAGTTCAGGCTTTTGGTTGCGTTGGCTAGTGCATGAAGCTTAACAGTTGGTTGGAACGACTTAAACCTGCTTCAAAGTTGCGATGGGCGTGTTGGACAGGGTTGATCAAAACGAGGTGGCAAGCGCAAATCAAAGCTTTCGTGCGTGTGTCGTGCAGGTTGTCTGGCCAGCGCGGGGTTAGGACCGAAATTACCCAATTACCCTCACAAACCATAAAAACGATATTCCATGAAACTAGTTGAAACTTGTTTGTACAAATTATTGAAAAGAGAAATAAACTTCGCATGTAGGGTAGCTGGGTGAAGGTACATTGCTAATGTGTTGCTATCCTCATTTATAGTGTACGTCATCACAAGCTGCTATCCCGTTTTATAATGGCTTTTCAGATTGATTGTTTTACTAGAAAATCCCTGGATTACCATGTTCGGGTCAGGTACAGTGGCACATGGGTAAGTGAAGCCATGTAGAACTAGTACTAGGATATGAATGCACAGTAGATCATGTATATAAGAGG